>OZ025291.1:5216016-6416016 GCA_964019185.1 Maratus speculifer
GATCGAGAAAAATTCTAACAGAATGTAAGAAAGGGTGTCTGAATGAATATTTCAGAATATCAAATCGCTCGATTTGTTTATCTGATCTTGACTTTTTATTTGTTATTTTTTAACGCATTTTTATGATGTCCTGTGAGCATTATAATAATAATAATAATAAAATAAATAATTTAACAAATTACAACAACCATTAGGAAATGATTTTTTCAAAGACTAAAATCTAAGACTTATAAATTAATTCTATAGTTAAAAAAAAAAAAAAAAAAAAAAAAAAAAAAATCCTTATTTTTTGTAAATAATACATGTTTATTTTACGGTTAAAGTTAAAAATAGGTGAAACATCGCAGAGAGATTATTATTTATGCAGTCATTAACCTTCTAAAGGATTTATTGTTATTTAAAGAAAAAAAATAAAAAGGCGTTAGTGTTTCTTCCTTTCTGCATTCAATTTCTTATGCCTATTATATCTATATTATGAAGGATAAACATATCTGAACGTAACACTGTTGTCATTCTGTTAAAGCAACACATTGAAATTCGAAATATCATTTCGGTTTTGCAATTTTCGCTACCGAAGTTTTTAAACTTCTAAGCATCGCACATTTTCAATTTTTACACCGTCGTACAAGGGACAAAAGTACCTTTAAATGTGTTTTGTTTGAAAGCTGTATTCTAATTTGTTTGGGAGGTATTAATTTTTTTGTATTTTTTAATACTTTTTTTTGTCACTGTAGCAACAGAAGTATTCCAAAAATGCGAACACCACAGGAATTCAGACATGTCTCAGATCCATCTATTCCCGACCGAGAACAACAATCATTTTCCAAATGGTTAAAAATTACAGACTTATTATTTTGAATAATCTCTGTTTGTAATAACAGCAAGTATTTCAGTCTGGTTAAAATAAGGTTATAGATCATCCTCAGCTATCCTATGAAAAAAAAATGTAAAAAATATTAAAAATTGAGCGAAATATTTGAAAATAACGCACCCATAGACTTAACATTATCATCCGGGTCGTTTTTCAGTGGGTACTCTTAAATAAAAGAGTGTAAAAAAAAAAAAAAAATCTATTCTCTGTGATTTTGACATTCTAACCCTTTTCAAGAACATCACAGCTCCGAAATTTGCGCTCCGTAAATGTCATGTCAGAGTTACGTGATGGATTCTATCGCAATTTTATTGCCATTTTTTTATTAATATTAATGACAAGTCTGAAAGCTGTCTTTCTAATGTCAATTTCATACTGACTTAAAACGATTATAAATCAGGCTGATTTTTTTATTTAAACCCAAATTGAAAGAATTAGCTCAGAAAAAGACACTAAATTCAAAATTTTCTTGAGATAAAGAAAAGAAGAAATCTGTATTTTTTCTTTCGCAGTCTATAATAAAAGAAGTTAAGTGAAGGCAGTAATTTTGCTTTTTATCGAAATGGAATATTCACGCTTTCATTTCACTTTTCGGGACTGCCAGTTTCTTTTTAAGATGAAAAATATTTTATCGACACATTCTGGAAAAGAAAATGGCAGATAAAAAAAAAAAAAAAAAAAAAAAAAAAAAAAAAAAAAATACGATTATTTCATGAGCAATATTTTGAATATCAGCGTAATTGTTAAATTGGTTTTCGTGATAATCGCTCTCAATAGCAAAACGTTTTATTTTGCTGGGTGAAATGAAATATTTGTGTTAAGTATTAATTTAGCAAGCTTTTCAAAATGGGTTTAAAAGTCATCGATAGTTTATGATTTCATAAATATAATTGAACAATTAACGCGAACATTTAAGTTATTAACTTGTAATTGTTGTTTGCTTGTGATTGGTATTGTTTTACAAATATCACATTAGTTTTTTTAATCATATCAATTTTGAAAATTAATTCACTATATACTGAAGCTTTGATTTTGGAGCTTTAAAGGACACACATTTTGCCTTTTAATAAAATATTTGTGTGTTGAATACACGGTAAATTTTATTTATTAATTTACAATAAAAATAGATGTTTTAAAAATAGATTTACATCTATTTTTCAAACATCATATTTATGTTAAGAAACGTTTTTAGAAGTTTCGAGGTGACTTTTATGTCTTAATCTGCATTAAAAAAAAAAAAAAAAAAAAAAAAAAAAAAAAAAAAAAAAAATTGGTTTAAAAAACATATTTAGCTTAAAAGATTGGCTTAAAACCCTTAGCTAATTAAAATGTATATGTCAGACACGCCCCGAAGGATTGAGAAGAACTAAGGCAATTTAGTATAAAAAAATAATGGAAGCGATTTTTTTTTCAATTCTGAAACTCGAAACAATACAAACAACAAAAACTTACCCTTCCGTATTTTTATCCTAATCGATTTCTGATTCCGACTTTTGTGGCGGGAGTCAGATGAATATTCTGCTTTAAAAAAGAAAAGGAAAAACAAACAAAAAGAAAAAAAGAAAATTTGGTTTAAGTGCATCCCATGTACAAAAACAAATTTTCTGGGAGAAACAGAAACGCATGACGGATGAGCCTAAAAATCCAAGGCTCATTATCCCTCCTTGTGTTGCGTAGTGTGTTAATCGACGCGAAACTGATACTGTTGACCTGGGGCAGCTTGGATCATTTATAACGGGGAGGGGGGCAGATTTAAAAAGCATACATTCGGGATTTTGGAGGAAAAGTAAGCGCAAGGGAAAAGCGTTGAAAAATCTGGATCAGGGATGAGGGTTTCTAATTTTCAGGATGATAGAGCAGAAGGTACTGCAGCTGTACCGTTTGCGGGGGCGCCAGATGCTTGTATCATTTATCACTATTGTCTAATTTTGCCCTCTGATGTCCAAACTGATACTCATCCCCGTGACTGCTAAATTCGTTTCACCTGCTTTTGCCTTGTTATAGTAGCGAGAGAAAAAAAAAAATTAAAATTGAGATGATAGTTGATAAATATTCTTGAACTATAACGAGGAACTTGAACTATATTGAGGGTGCAAATAATGAAATTCAAGCAGTTACTAGGCTGTAGAAAAATTGATTTATTATGAAAGCTCTTTTATATATCGGTTTCTTATAATTTATTCTACATCACTTTGTAACACTGTTATCAATATGTGGCGTTACTTGATGTAGAAAATCATTGGAACTCAAGTCACTGTCACTTCCATGTGAATTTTTAATCATAAGGCTCATTTTCTGGCTCCCATGAAATGTCAAAGTCACTCTATATAAAGAAACTGTCATTTTAGCTTTACCTTTAAGTCATGAAATGGTGACTTTTTCAGAGCCATAAAGGTATTAGTTAACCATTTTACTGATCAAATAGTTTTGAAAATATAAATAATGCCTATTTTGTATGTCTTTTACAGAGTTGTTAATTTTTTATCACTTGTTTTTCAAAACAGAAATTTTTGGCTAATTGAATCAGAAAAATGCTGGATTAAAAAATGCAAAATTTACAATAAAAAATTACGGTGAGAATAATATATCATGATTAGAATACGGATGCCCGTACGTGGTTCGGGTAAATCATTATTGTCAAAAACCGTCTGACGTATGGACAAATGAGGAAAGCGATTAAAGAAGTTACTCATTTATCATGCTGTAATTTTACTATGCTCATCATTATCATACGATGCTTTAGCAAAACCAAAAGAAGGAAATGCTTTATGCAGTATGATAAAGTATTTCCTTAGTAGTCCTTTAAAGTATTTAAAATATTTCCTATAAGATGCAAAAATGCAGTAAGTAACATAATATCCCTGTGAGCAGAGTAAGTATCTGTAAAAATTCACTAATGCCCAAAAATCTTGATACGTTTCCAGGAGGATTTTTTAAATGTAATGTTTTCATAAACCAAGTCTTACCAAAAACTATTTATTTTTGACTTTCAGCAATTATTTTTAAATAATAACATTTTTTTTTTTCAAATACTAATACTAATTATGTCAGCAAATTGGTCTATAAAATTCGGAAGAAAAAAGAGCATTGATTTCAATTAAAAAATATATACACATTATTGACAATAAAATCTCAATTTAATGTTATCTTACGTCAAGCTTTATTAATTTTGCAAATATTTGTGTGAAGAATTTCGCTATTAAATCAATGCACCATATTCGATAAATATCTAATACACCTACGCTTGTCTAGCACGCTGCAAGGCTAATTTTTAATCCATAGAAGGCCAGTTGTTCAATCCAAAACCCTTCCTTGCAAAAACACCTGTTTGACTGCTTCACTATATAAAACCCTAGTCACGAGCTCCATATCATACCTCATTTATGGTGTCATTTATGGCCTCATTTATTACTGATAAGTTAAAGGCAACAGGAGATCAAAGACAAGAATATTGTTACATCACAGAATGTTCCAGATATTCTATTTTCATCCATTTTGACTAATATTTTTGATCCGGTTATCGATTGTACAAAGCTAGAAAAATATATTTAATTGCTGTGTAAAACAATGTGTGTAAAACAATTCCATTTTTCCTTAATTAACTTACATAGTAGAATAAGTCTATCTTCGATTAATTCCGAGCGAAATTAGGCGGGTATTTTATTAACATGGATCTATTAAGAAATAGGAACAGATTCATTCTCAAAATACTGAAGCTTCAGCCGTAAACGTTTTTGTAGGGGTTTATTACCACCGCGAAAAATTCCCACCAGTAAGTTAAAGCGGAAAGTTTCTTTTTATTTATTAGCTTCATTAATAGAACATTCCAATAAAAAAATGGCAAAAACTAATATATTTTTTTACCGGTAGAAGTTTACTTCGACGGTAGTACTTCCGCCACATTGTGACAAACAAGACAACCTACTGTCTGCGTCAGTGAGAAGATTATAATACTTGTGCAAACTGACTCTAGTAAAAATAAATAGAATATTTCTAGCATACTTGTGGGTGAAATTTCTTAAGGCGTCTAAATATATCTAAATAAAATAAGGCGTCTAAATTAGCCGCAATTTCCTGTTCACATTCACTGGTGGAAGTTTTTACAGGCAGTAATCAGAAATTGCTAATACAGTTAAAAGATACAGCCGTCATCTTGTGACAACCTCCTTAGTTACTTCACTCGCAACTACTAGATAATACACTATATGTATCCTCCTCTTTTTTCTTAACTCCATTATTACTAACAATAAAACATTACATGATATTGACAATAAAGTCACTCCTGATTGTTTATTTCCGCCATGATGCTGATCTATAGTATCATTTTATATTTATTTGAAGCTTATCTGCATAAAATCGATGCGTTATGCTCAATAAATCTGATTCACCCACGTTTGTCTGATTCACCCACGTCTCCAATATTTTCCCTTTTACTGTATTCACAGAGTTGCCAAGCCCCGGCTTTTTGCACACCTCAATTATTTTAGAGAAATTGCTGTTCTTTTAAATTGTCGAAAAGTTCTAATTAAATAAAAGAAAATTTCCTGCATTAAAATGCTGATATAAAAAAGCCGGAGAAATGGCAGCTTTGTATACCTGTTAATGTGTCATTTTACAAAACTTTCCCCACGATATAGCATATCCTATTTCCTCATATGTTAAAAGCAATGAGGGATCAAAAACAAGAATATTATTACACCACAGGATGTTCCAGATATTTTTCTGTTTCCGTAATTCATTTTGACTAATGTTTTTATACCAGATATTGACTGTTACAGAGCTAGAAAAATAGATCTGATTGCTGCGTCGTATGTAAAACAATTCCTTTTTTTGTTAATTAACTTACGTAGCAGAATAAGTCTTGCCTTCGATTAATCCCGAATGAAATTAAGTGGGTGCATTGCTAACAATAAGAAATAACATAATATTTACAATAAAAACAAACATGATTGTTTATTTCCACCAGGGTGGTAATCTATAGCATCATTTTATATTTATCTGAAGTTTATCTATATAAAATCGATGAGTTACGTTTGATAAATGTGATTCACCCACGTCTGTCTACTACATTACAATGACAATTTTCTGCTGTCAGAGGCGATGTCCTCTACAATATTCTTTCTTTTATCGCATACCTCTAAGATGTTTCACTTTGCAATACCTTGCTCACGAATTCGATAGCATATTCCATATCCTGATATGTTAAAAGCAATGGGGGATCAAGTACACGAATATTATAACATCACAGAATATTCCAGATATTCTATTTTCATCCATTTTGGGAAATGGATGTTTTTATTCCAAATATCGATTGTACAAAGCTAGAAACATATTTCTGATTGCTGCGTTGTGTGCATAACAATTCCATTTTTCGTTAATTAACTAACATGGCAGAATATATTTGTCTGACTAATCCAAAACGAAATTAAGTCGGTGCATTGCTAACAATAAGACTTAACATAATAATTATATATATAAAACCCCTAAGTGTATGACGATTCCGGGGACAGCCCATCCACGAGAAAAATAAACCTATTGCAACTGCGTCCACGTTAGGCTTAACTATTCCGAGCTGTTCACAAATATTCTAACTGTTCAACTTATGAAGATATACATAAGAAAGATTTATTCATTACTCATTTTCTCTAAAACCTACAAAAACTATTTAATTATAATGTTTAAGTTCTAAATAAAACAACCAGCAATTACGGAAAAAACAAACCAAACAAACAATGTAAGCAAATCAATACTGTTGCCATTCAAGAATGACAAATTCCGCGATTGAATCTTTAGAATGACTCCTTTGTAACATCACGACTCAGGAATGATCAGGCGAGTTCGGGAAATATGCGCGCTGAGCGCGCGCGCTCAGGAGACATCTTTGGACAGAATACGTGGAGTGGATTTTACAGCGAGAATAGTACTCGGTAAAAACTCCTGAGTTCGCGCGCGAAACGCCTGTATCTCCCAAACACGTTCATTGTACTCTTTATTGTTGACATTGTTTTCGATCTTATAGAATGTTTTCTTTTAAGTATTAGCTAAAAAATGGGCCAAAATAGGATTTTTTTAAAAATCCATTTTAGATATTTTTATTATTTTCTTTCAGTATTTTTCGATATATTTTGGCTGTAGTTTCACAATATATTCTTTTATAATTGATTTTTTTGCCTTACTTTATTCTTTTAAAATTTTTGTATTTACGATTTGTTCACTACAATCTCCTCATCCACCAGACAGTTTTGTTATAGTTTTAAATGCAAATTTTTGTTAAAATGTTCTTTTTTTATAGATTTTTTTCCCCATGTTTAACTGCTGTTTTTTTTTTAATTGTTTAAGCCAGTGGCTGATTGACCACAGTTGTATTTTTTTATCATCCCTTTAAAAATGCAAACACGTCATTTTGACGGGCTGTCTTCTAGTATTTATAATAAAGACACACCTGATTGTTTATTTCCACCATGATTTTAATCTATAATACCATTTTACTTACCCATCATATGTAGTATAGGGTAAGTCTTGCAATCGTTTTGAAAATCGAAAATTTTTTTTGACGGATTTACACGTTTTAGATAGTAGAGATTCCGAAAAACATATTTTTAGAAAAAAAAATTTGATGTCCGTCTGTCTGTCTGTAAACGCTCTATCTCCCGAAAAAATTGAGATAGAGACTTGAAATTTTGTATGTAGTTAGTAAGTAAGAATGGGACGAAGCCTATTTAATATCAGCAACCTCGATTATCCGGAACTATTTTTTTCGGACTTTCGAAAAATTCGTTCTGATGAAAGGTATATAAAAATTTTCGAATTTTTTTTGTTCGAAGGCATGGACGTAAAAGGCAATAAAATGACACACATTTTGCATATAGAACGAAGTCGATCGGATTATTAGTTGCCGAGATATTTGTAATCCTGTTTTCCACATTCTTAGATTTTTCATGATCCTGCATTTCAATCAAATTTCAATTCGGAGGTATATTTTAATTGAAAATGATACCTTCATCCGACGCAGTTAATTGTTAGTTAATAGAATTATTATTTTTGGAGTTATAAGGATGTTTCTTTTACGCAGTTCGGTGCTACTTGAGTAGTTTGGCGTTTAATATAATTTGTCGAAATTGGCGCATCAGCAGTTCTTTAATATAGCCTTACTATGTATATTAGCAATATTTAAATTTTGTTTATGAATTGCAATGCATTGTATAAATAGTTTTCACATGTTTTATTTTCATATACATATCCATGATGGGTAAGTATTACGGTGGCCCCCAACGACTAGTTATATTTATCTGAAGCTTATCTGTATAAAATCGATGAATTACGTTTGATAAATCTGATTCACCCACGTCTGTCTATTACATTACAATGACAATTTTCTGAAGTCAGAGGCGATATCTTCACCAAAATTCTTCCCTCTATCGCATATCTGTTTTACTTAACAAAACCTTCCTCATGAGTTCGATAACACATCTCATTTCCTGATATGTTAAAAGCAATGGGGGATCAAAGACATGAATATGAAAACATCACAAAATGTTTCAGTTATTCTATTTTCATCCTTTTTGACTCATGTTTATATTCCGAATATCAAATGCACAAAGCCAGAAACATAGTTTTGATTACTGCATTGTGTGCATAACAATTCCCTTTTTCGTTAATTAACTTAAAAGGCAGAATATATCTGTTTTTGATTAATCCAAAACGAACTTAAGGGGTGCATTGCTAACATTAAGACATAGCATAATATTTACAAGAAAGATACACCTGATTGTTTATTTCCACCATGGTGCTAATCTATAGTATCATTTTATATTTATCTGAAGCTTATCTGTATAAAATCGATGAGTAATCTTCCATAAATCAGATTCACCCACGTCTGTCTACTACATTACAATGACAATTTTCTGTAGTCAGAGGTGATGTCCTCTTCAATATTCTTCCTTTTATCGCATACCTGTTTGACTTTACAAAACCTTCCTCACGAGTTAGATAGCATATCCCATTTCCTGATATGTTAAAAGCAATGGGGGATCAAAGACACGAATATGAAAACATCAGACAGGATGTTCCAGATATTTCTCTTTTACCGTCATCCATTTTGACTGATGTTTTTATTCGAGAGATTGATTATAGCGAGCTAGAAAAATGCCCATGACCGCTGCGGTTATCCATTGTGTGATAATTCATTTTTTTCATGAACTTAAATAGGGATATTGCTTTCAAAAAAAGACATTTCAATTGTATCCTCACACAGCCTTTGTAGAATCATAAAAGCCGCTTTGAGAATCATAGAGAGTGATTTTTATTCAATTATAGTTGTCCGTAATAGAAAGAACTTCATTCAGCTTATAATTTTTTACACTCTTAGCTTTTTATAAAAACTATACTTGTATATTTCTATCGGATAACCAAGCGGATTATTTCAATTTACAATGGTCGATTTAGTACGATTTAGACATAAAAAGAACAGCGTCAAATTGTCAGTGTCGACTAGCATCAGATTTTTATGCGACTGTGTTTGTTCTTGCGGATTTTTAAAAAATATTAGATATCAGAATACGAAAATGAATGCTACAAGGTGCGCCACATTGTACTTTTACGTTAGTGGGACAAATATATCTCCAAGAGTATTTTTACTCTACTTCCCCCCTCAAACTTTTCGTTGACTTTCATTTACCGTCCGTGTAAAATTAGAAACAGTTTTTTGATGTCGAATATGTTTAATATTACTTATTTATTTTAAATTGAAATGAAATTAGTGAACTTTGCTATGAAAATTTTTTAGGCATTACAAAAAAATTTCTTTAGAATTGAAAAAAAGTAAAAATTTTCTTGTTCGTTAAAACGAAAATGGAAAATTGTCATACAAAATTAAAATATTAATAAAACTTTTATTTGAATCATCGATACGGTTTACAGACATACTGCATTTATAAAAATACAGTAGCATAGCTGCGAAATTTTACGCATTTTTGCTACCACTAAAATTGTACAGAAATTTTCCATTTGTTTAGTTATAAGATTTCAACGATTAAATAAGGCAATATTTACTATAAAATTTTTGTGGTATGAAAAATGCGTAAAAGTTGGCAGCTATACAGTAGCATTAAAAATCAATGAAACAATTATAAAGAAATACTTTATGTCAATTCTATTAAATGAAGATCATTGAAAAATAGTAGATTGGCTGCTAAAAATCAATTTCATAACTCAGCTCAATGCTATTCAGATTTTCTGCACAGAAATATGTACATTCGATAACATTTTTTGCATATGGAAGATGGAACGTTTTGGCGAGAAGGCATTTAACTAATTTTGAGAAATGACGTTTAATGGGAAGAATGGAAGAATGGAAGAAGGACAGTAATTTTGTAAAAAATTAAAGCTTTGCAGAAGAGTAGGCATACATTATACATGTTTTCCACGAATCTCTAAAAAGCTTTAAAAAATAACGCATACTTTTCCTATCACATTTTTACTACTCTTATTTAAGTTTTATTTTTTATTTATTTTTATTTTATTCTTTTTTTTTTTTTTTTTTTTTTTTTTTTTTTTTTTTACAGAAATAGATTATAATACATTTTGATGATGAAAGTGAAAGGTCTTGTGTTAGGTCTTGTCCTTTTAGCTGCAAAATTATTCAGGATATATCAATTTCTCAATTATTCCTTCCATTTATTTACGCTAGGATATAAAGATGTTCTTTTCCTACGCTATTATCTCTCACTTGTTAGATGGGTTAATATTACAAAAGTTATGAAAGAGATCTGAAATTAAAATTATTCATTTAACTAAACAAATAAATTTCCTAATTTGTCATTTTCTTTGTGAATGAATCTCAAAAGCTTGTTTTTATTTTCTAACTAGTATCTTCTTGTACAATTTCTGTCAAACAGTAGCTGTTTTCCAGCGTAATTTGTGCATTTGCTTTTTTAACTAGAAAATTTGAGAATTTCAGAATAGGCAAAATTGATTAAAAATGGTTAATAATTTCAAAATTGCTGAAAAATATGTCAGTGGAAATATTTTTCTTCTATAGAATTTTCTTCAACTAAATTAGAAAAGAATTTTTTAAGTATTATTTAAAATTAAATTTTCATGAATTCAATTTTTTAAGTGCGCCCTCAATATATTAGGAATAAACGGAACTGATGCAAATCAACCATTTCTATTTACAATATTTCAACTCGTTCTCTGATGAAATAAAAAAATCAACTTTATTTTTACAAACTTGTTTAAAATTTAAAATGCACGTTGATCGCTCATAATTCAATAAAAGCAATCTGTAGCTGTAAAAAAGTTTCAGATTATTGTTATAATATCTTATAATGTTCCTACTATTGTAGAAATACAAATGGTATTCAACAAAACGGAAATCCTAACCTCAATATGTTTATTCGCACTATAATAGAAGGGTGTAGCTTGCTTGGCTGAACCTTTGGCATAACGTTGCGAAAATCTAGAACACTTCTTGAATGCATCTTCCATTTTGATCGTGCCCTAATGTTAGAAATATTTATGCTAAAAAGCTGTTGTAATTGAAACCAAAAGAAATAAATTAATATACGCCCATCTTTAGGTCAACATCTTACTTTTTTTCTCATATTATGGTCTTGCGTTGTTAGAATTATTTAAACTGGGAATTTCCATAATTTAAAAAGTATGTCATGTTTTGAATATATTTGTTTATTAAATTCCATCGATAAATAATGACTAGAGACAATTACTTTGTATCAAATTGAAAGATTCGGGATTATAAACTCCGGGTTAACATTTACCCGTGTTGTTGTTGTTGTTGTTGTTGTTATTTTCCGCATTTTACTTTATTCGAGACATTTTAACCGTGCTTATGATAAATAAGTACTCTATGAAATCCTTTATTATGACCTCTTCGTGTGACAGAATATTTTCCAAATTGATCTTTTGTAGGGTCGGGTGTTTTTGTGCTGCGACTCAATTTATTATAATTACAATTATTGGTATTATTATTATTATTATTTTTATTATTTTGGGAAGTTGTTGCTTGTCGCGTTTGGTTTGTGATGATACTACACTTTATTTTATGTGATTTGAGCTGAGTTTCGATTTCTTGGGAATAGGGTGTATATACACTCCTTATGTTATAAGTCCGGCATTTCGTTACAGATGGAAAATACTGGATGTTAAAATAAATACACTTCACAAAAATTAAGGTTAACATTATAAATATGGCTATAAAAACGTCTTTTTTCCCATATTGCTTTAAAGTATAGTTTAAATTTTGTTTTGTTTTTGGCTCAGGTATTTCAGAATTCTAAAATCTCTTATAAAATAATGAAACAAAAACGGGTATAGCATTTGTGTACACCAGTACAATGTGGTGTTTAATTATACTTCAATATTATTATTAAAATTAGTAACTCTGCATTACTAAAAATCATCAGTACAATTTTCAATTCCACGTATTCGGTATGATATCGGGAAGTGAATATTTATTATTATATTTTTACTTCAAACACAATTCAATATACAGAGGTACCCCGAATAACGAGGAGAATTTGTTTTGAAATCTCATGCATTGCACGAAAATTTCGTTATTTGGAATGTGATTTCGGTTCTAAATAAAGTACAACATTATTGCGTAAGTCTGCACACTGAATAAAACATCCTTTAGCCAAGATTCAAAAACACCGAAACGAATTTTCGTTAGCCGAAATGTGATTAACTTTTTTACTAAAATGAAATGTTGCTGTATTAGTGGGCTCATCCAATAAAACATCCATTGGCCAAATTTGAAAGGTCACATGTTCAAATCTTCGTTAGCCGGATGTGACTTCCCCTGCTAATTACAATACAGTACTGCTGCGTTAGTGTGCACAACTAATGAAACATTCGTTAGCCAAAGGTTGAATAAAATGTTCGTCAGACGAAAATGAGATTTCCCTTTTAATTAAAATGCTATATGGGTGGGTGCGTGCAAACTCAATAAAATATTCATTAGTCGAGATTTAAAATCCCGATCCTAAATTTCGTTAGCCTAAACAATTGTAGACAGAGATTACAATTGTAGAGAGATACTCGTTATCCGAGGCATCAATGCATTCCGAATTTTAAGCCATGCAATAATAATAATAATAATAATAATAATAATAATAATAATAATAATAATAATAATATGAAAATACCTTAACAACAGGAACTATATAATAGTTAATGATATAAGAAATATATATTTTCGCATACCTGCAAAAAATAAAGAAAAAAAATTAAAAACATATAAATAAAAATTTCAAGCAATGATAGCATAAAAAATAAAAGTTTTTCATTAACAAAAGAGTAATTGAGATTCAATTTCTAAGATGTAAAATTCAAAGAAGTAGATAAAACATATACAAAAATATAATCATTTTTATTCAAGAATTTAAAAAGATGGTAGCAGGTTTGTTATAAAGATTCGTTAGGAAAAAAAAAATTAATATGAAGTCTACTTTCAAATTTAAAGAATTAACCCTCAAATACATAGTTTTTATTTTGTTTCGAGAAAATTATACATGATTCTCAGAACGGTTTATTATACAAGGGGGGGATGTATTTGGTGTATTTTTGTCGGCCGATTATCTACGCTATGGGATATAGGCCCTATGGGGTGGGATGCACTCCGTGGGGGTCTTTCTAAGGGAACCTAACCCGTATTTACGCAAGGTTCGAAGAAAACTACGGAAAACTTCGAACGGTTAGGCCGACGGTCGTGATTGGGTTTGAAACCAGCACCTACCGTCTACCAGTTTGAGGTCAGAACCTCTCGGCCACTGGTGGGGCCATACAAGGGGGAGGAGGTTACATTATTGTATAATACATCAACCTTTACTAGTAATAACCCTTACTAGCAATACAAGTAAAAACAAGTTGGAAATTGCACGTGAAACGTATCAAATGAGGTGTGTTCATTACGATAACGAAGTTTTAAAAATATCACTCTCATATAGCAATCTCATAAAATTGTAAATAGTTAATTACAATTAAAATGCGCACCAAACAATGTTCTCCCTATACCATTATATAATGAAATACTTTTGTGTGGCCTTGTAAATCAATAACAAATGTTTTCACCACAGATTATTCAAAATGTATAATACAATATGTACTTTAAAGATGCATATCAATTTTATTATGGTCAAATGATTGTAAAACCATTAAAATGCATTTGAAACATCTTTCCCCATTGACAGTAATGTAAAGGAATACTTTTGATTGTCCCTGTAATTGATCTATGCATCTGATTTTCATAAAACTTGAAATGACTCGACAAAATTATGCAATAATTATATATTTTAAATTTCAAATGATTCGGTCGAGTAGTTTTGCGTTGTTATATGCGGACGGACAGATGGATGGACGGACAGACAGAAGGACGGACGGATAGGCGGACTCAACGAAACTATAGGTGCTATGAATTTACATAATTACGAGCACACCTAACTACCAACATAACTAAAAAAATAGCAAATTAATAAGTATTTTAATAGGTAAAAATCTAAATACCTTATTTTACATAAATTTTTATCCTTCTATAGTAAAAAAAAACTAGCCTTAAAAGGAATGACTCCTAGGATGATGCTGATGTGTAAGATTTCCGGAAATAAAGAATCCGGGCGGACCACTCCTTCCATGAGTCGAATAGACCAATCAGGAAAGGGCTCCGTCTACGCATCGCCGTATGGGTTACCATAAAGAGGGAACGGTTACCATCGCCAACAATCGTCAAGTTTGTCGCCAACTTGGCGATATATAGCCAAACTTGGCGACCAAAATTAGTCGCCAAAAGTGACGCCAACTTGGCGATAACTGTAATATTTCGCCAACTTTTTTATTTCTTTACAACACCAATCGTGTGACACATGATTTGAAAGGTCTGCAACTGCTTATTCATATTATGGATGTCTTCTGTGTCACCCCCACACTCTACTTCCCCCAGGGGGGGGCACATTTTTAATTTATTTACAATACCAGTTGTGTGCACATCATTTGAAAGGTCTGCAACTGCTTATTCATATTATGGATATCTTCTGTGTCACCCCCATACTCTGCTTCCCCCAGGGAGGCACATTTTTAATTTCTTTACAACACCAGTTGTGTGACACATCATTTGAAAGGTCTGCAACTGCTTATTCATATTATGGATGTCTTGTGTGTCAACCCCCCCCCCCACTCTGCCCTCCAGGGGGGGCACATTTTTAATTTCTTTACAACACCGGTTGTGTGACACATCATTTGAGCGGTTTGCAACTGCTTATTCATATAATGGATGTCTTGTGTGTCACCCCCCCCCCTCTGCCCCCCAGGGGAGCACATTTTTAATTTCTTTACAACACCAGTCGTGTGACACATCATTTGAAAAATCTGCAACTGATTATTCATATTATGGATGTCTTATATGTCACCCCCCACCTCTGCCCCCAGGGGGAGCAGTTTTTTAATTTTTTTACAACACCAGTCGTATGACACATCATTTGAAAGGTCTACAACTGCTTACTCATACCATGTGGTGTTGGCGAGCGCAGCAAGCAGGGGTAGTCTACAACTTGGAATCGCGAAGCGATGACGCGGGGGGTTGGCGAGCGTAGCGAGCAGGGGGGCGGAGTCCTCCTAGTTCTGTAAAACAAAACTCTAAAATCCATGAATTATTCTTTCAAAACCGTGGGTTTTTTTCTGATTATAAAAATTAGACTAGAAATTTTAAGGAAGATCTTTAAGTTTAAATAGTAGCATATTTTAATCATTTTTAGAGGTTTAATATTTCTATATAAATGTAAAGATGTCATTGTAATATGATTGCGATAATCAATTAATTTAATCATCAGATACTGAATAGCGTAAGAATTTGTCACACGTTTGTCATTTATTGATTTGTCTTATTTTTGAAAAACCTCAAAAATGTTTCAACAGTTTTCAACAATTCTTTTTTTATCAATTACAAATATCACTAGTATAAATACAACGCAAATAACTGTACAATATACAATTATAACTTTTCTGAACACTTACAATTGGTTATTAAGAAATATTAAACACAAATATACTTCAACACAATGCACTTGGACTAGAATAAAACAAACGGCGATGATCACATAGACATTTCAAATGAAGAAGTTATGACTTGCCTATCTTGCGTTTTTCATAACAGCACAGGATTACAAAAATTATATAATTCTACAGTTTTACAATTCACTTGTTTATATTTAAACGAAAAATCATGTGTTATTACTCTAATATTAGATATTTTTTTTAAAAGCATGCAAAAACAAGTATTTTTAAAAAGCATCACAAAAATGCTTAACTTTGCAGGTTTTAACGACATAGAAATCTCAATAATGAAGGACGAATATCACTACAGTAAAACCTCCATAACGGACACTCCCGAATAGCGGACTATTTAACGGAGAGTTTTACAATTCCCACTCCCCAAACCTAAATTTTTGTATGTTTAAACCTCTGAATAACGGACATTCCGAAAGCGGTCACTTTTTTCAGCGATAAAGATTGAAAAAATATTTTTAACGAGAAAAAGAATGTAGAAAAAGTGAAAAGGCCTCTAAATTTATCAGGATATTGTATCACAAATTTTGTGGGCACAGATAAATGTAGAAGTGGGCTGGATAAAATCCCTCTCTCCTCATGTTCAGTGCTGAATTTAGGAGATTGCTCGTGAAGGACATCTCTTAAAGCTATGAAATATTCCTCCGAAAATTTTTGAAATTTTATGCTTTGAATGGTCAAAAAGTGCAATCCTCTCACCTCGCTCGAATTCTATAACATCCAATAATGTCACATTGAAAAATAAATTACATATAATAGTAAGCAAAGGTAAACTTTTGCAACCGATATTTTTCAAACGAATGTAATAAACAATGGATAAAGGTGAGCACAATTTTATTTCAGTTTTAATGCTGAAAAAATAATTTTAATTTTTGATTAATCGTACAATAGAGGTTTTAGGACACATAAAAGTCAATTAAAAAACAATAATGAAACACTAAACATTTCGTAGAGATTTTTGAATCTCTGAGGATTTCCCAATAGCGGACACCTCCGAATAGCGGACAATTTCTGCGTTCCCGAGGTGTCCGTTATTTAGAGGTTTTACTGTAGTAACATTCAATTTTAAAACTGTACATTTATTACATAAATGGAACAATCAGGTTTACCAGACTATAGAACGTTTATTTATAATTATATTACTAAGCAATGTAGAACGATATATCATATACTAAAACATCTCCTAAAAAAATATCCTATTCTCAAAGTCATCCCAGCAAAATTAATTTAGCAGAACTCAAGTTATCAAGTTTTAGCAGGACTCAAGCGAAAATCGCAATTACATTTTATATATGTAGTAAATCTTTAAAAACAATTTTGTCTTGATGGAATATAAACAGATCCATTCAGTATTTAAAATTTATTCATACATAACTTCAGACTAATAATGAAGAGCTTAATGGGGAAAAATGCTGTGATACTTTTTTTTAAATGTATAAAAGTATTGTAAGATATATCAGTGGGTAAAAGAAAAAGCATACTTAGTTCTGAATATATGAGATAGTATCTTTTAAAATTTAATATTTTTATATTTAATAACTTAAATGATGAAAATAACTTCTATTGTTTAATAATTAAATGTTAATATTTTTCCCAGAAAAGTTTAGTAGTATTTCATATAGTATTTTTAGTAGTATGTACATTCAAACTTATGCAACTAAGACGGGATTAAGTAAATAACAAAATTACCAGAAAAAACTTTAACTTTTTCGAATTATAATTTGTGTTCTATAGTACTTTCTTTCATTCAAGTCTACAAATGTCACAACGCCATTCGTTCCATCCGAGTCCTATTCGGCATTTTTAAAGTCAAATCCATGTTTATGTGCAGCTATTTTATCACTTAAAACCACACAATAATAATCCATTAAAAGCCAGTTTTTCATGCTAATACAAACTTAAATCATTTTATAATACGTCTTCTATTCAGTAAGCTTAAGACATCTAAACACAAATAAATCTATTCAAAATTTCTAAGTTTTATTCATACATAACTACAACCTAATAGATGTCATAGCATTTTTATCAAGAAAATTATCATATTTCATTGAAACCTTTTAAGAAGGGATACTTTGCATTTCCTCATCACGATTGCTTTAAAAGATAACCCTTGCTTTCATAGAGTATCAGTAAACCCACCCTCTAAATAACAAAACGATGATATTCATGAAAGAAATATAAACAAGCAAAAAACGTAAAAAATTGTTTGCAAAATGCTTTCTAGAACGTCTAAAGTCGTATTCAAAGCATCGCTACTACAAAGAAATGAGGCGTTGAGAACCAAAATGGAACAAGTCTATTCTTTCGTTCAACCGGGTTTAAGTAGATTTCTTGCTTTAAAGACATACTTTCTAGTACAAAACTAGATTGATAGAGTGAAGATGTATGCAACAAATGGTGCTAGCCTTCTATAATTTTCGATTAAATGCATTAGATCATATTGCCTGCAAATTTTACTGTATAATATTCTATGGACTTGTTCCACTTTGATTCCGAAAGCCTCAAATCTGAATATTCTTCCTGGCACTCAACAGGTGTTTTGATTACCTTCTTTGAATTTCGACCCACGTGGACTTATACTTGTAAGGACGCTGCCTGAACAAATTAACAACCAAGGCTTCTGCGAGTCAACGCCTCTGCAGGAAAACAGTTTTCAGGGTGTGTTGTTGGTAAAACAACACCTACACTTCTAAACACATGATGACACTCTTATCTCGCATTACACAGATATAGACGAAACATCTGCACTCATATTCTTTGTCTATCAGATTTGCTGCATGGCAAAAAAAATCCAACTTATATGTGAACAAAATTTTCATTCTGAAATTTAATATGCATATTCGTTTGCGTGTTGTGCATACTCAAACTTGGCCGTATTTGTAAATTTAACTTAATTGGCAGAATTAACCTGTATTTACGTATAATAGTCTATAAAGCATATAGAAATTCTTTGTTAGTAAGGGAAAGTGGGGTGAAGTGGGAGTGGGACAGTGGGAGGAAAGGGACAATATGTTTTTCTCTTTATTTCTTACTCTAAACATTTCATCAATCACACACAAGATGAAGCAATAGTAGCCCAATCTTCAGTTGATAAATTTTTTTGATCTGTATAAGCTTGCATTTGTATGAAGAAAAAGATTATTTCAAGAATCAAAAATTAATTCACTTCATATACTTTTTGAATGTGAATGACTTCTTTATGCTTAGATGTAATAGTTTCTCTATTTATGTAACATTACAGTGTATATTATCCGTAATTTAAAATAATCCTCAAAGTAAAATTTTTATTTAGACAAGAAGTTTAATAGAAAGAAAGGAAATAGGGAGGAGTTTGACATGCTAAATGGAGTAATGGTCTAATTATTTTTTTTATAAGATAATAAAATTTGTTAATATACAACATTTTTAATGGATAATATTTTAATTATAAAACTGATAATACTATATACATTTACTTCAAACTGTAAATAAATTGAAGTGGTGATTTTTTAATGTCATCTATGACCGATAATCCTAAATTTGCATTCTAGCCATGAAAACACTGAAATTTTATTGTGGCGCATACATTACCAACCTACAATCTTTGTCCGATTGTATATCTTGTCGACACTAAACTATTTGTGCTTTATAACTTTGCTTTATTACTATTCCATACCTGCCCTGTAATTAGGAAAGTATGGGACACATTTTGAAACTTACATTTTTTTTTTAAATTATAAAATAGCTTTTGCATGTTATTTTTCTACATTGTTCAGGGAGATTAAAAAGTGTTTCAACTTGCACTCTAAAAATTGAAATTACGCATGTTACATAGTATGCTAAAAGTAAGTTCAGTTAAAAATTTACAGCACATACCACAGTTACACATACATTACACAGTTACCACACATACAAACATAACAGTTAAAAATTACCACAGTTAAAAATTTTCACTCAGCAATTTCAACTAGTAAACGGAACATGTTGAAAAGTCTTGTGCCACCCTTTTTATGATCTATACAGTTTATATATAATATTTAATAATTAATATTTAAAAAAAATTAAAAACGCATACCACAACTAAAAACGCATTTCCAGCAATTATTTTCGTAGGTTTTAATAATTCAATTATTTTCGTCTAGAATCAAATTGTTTTGTATGCCCCTGTAAATAAACGACGAGCTCTATGGGCTCCATAATCTTTAGTAAGAATCTTATGTTATATTTCAGCATTATATCTGCTCCAATATGTATAAAATACTCAGCATAATAAACTCAGCAGCTGTATAAAAATTCACAGCAAACCATTTATTTTCCATTAATCGTAATGTGACAGAATTCTTTTGAGTGGTTCTTCAAATGAACCAAAAATGTTACACACTTCGTTTTCAATACCAAATTTGCCATATTAAACCTCAACAACCTAATTCATTTCATGGCAATTGGACTAATATTTAACCCTTTATCTACCGACGACACTTATAAGTAGCATTAAAATTGCTTACACTACTTGGCCATTGATGACCGTCCACTTGCGATTTTAGACATTTTGTTAAACATCTAGAAAAACACATGAGGAATTATCCCGAAACTCTTAGTGAATAAATATAATATTACAAGTCATACATTTCCATGAAGATTTTTTCCAGAAACTCCATAGGGTAGCGTCAACAAATTAAAAAAAAAATGAATATCTTTTGGATAACCCTGTCAAAACTAATGTAGCAAAAGCGCTCAAACTGTAGATTTTGATTAAGTGACTTATTGTAATAAACTGTGTTCATTTTTATGCGAATAGCATTTATATTCGTATTGAGGTTCGAAATTAAGGTTTTTATAAAAATGGTCCCAAATTTTTCCAAGTTTTTTGCTTATAATTTGCAGAGTTCTTAATATAAAGTAACATACTTTCCTGAAAATATGACAAATAATATTACAAACAATACCCTGTAATCAGAATTAAAAAATAATAAAAATTGTATGATGAATGAGTAGGTTTACTAAATAATTCTTCATTGCGCATGCGTCAACGGTATCAAAATTTTATTTGCATATTGTGTTAGGTAAGTGTATAGAGTAACTTTTGTGAAAATCTCAAAATCATAGCTTGAAAATTCAGAAAGTAATCGTCTATAGAATAAGTACAAAATTTGTCGTTCCCAAAATGAAGCAAAAAAATAAGAGGTTTTATTCAAATGTAGTAGTACATTCCATATTGTGTATTCTATATTGACACTAATCAATGAATATATGGATACAACACCTCTTGTTTTTACTTGATTTTGGGAATAACGGATTTTCAACTTATTCTATTGACGATTATTTTCAGAATTTTCAAGCTATGATTTTGTGACTTTCATAAAAGTTGCTCTTTACATCTAACTAACATAATATGCAACTGAAATTTTGATATCGTTGACGCATGCGCAGTGAAAAATTATTTAGTAAACCTACTCATTTTTCATAAAATTTTTATTATTTTTTAATTCTGATTACTCGGTATTATGTGTAATATTGTTTGTCATACTTTCAGAAAAGAATATTATTTTATATTAAGAACTTTGCAAATTATAAGCAAAAATCTTGGGAAAATTTGGAATTGTTTTTATAAAAACCTTAATTTTTCTACGAGTCTACATGCTATCGACATAAAAATGAACACAATTTATTACAATAAGCCAATTAATCGTAATATACAGTTTGAGTGCTTTTGCGACATTAGTTTTGACAGGGTTATCCAAAAGATACTCATTCTTTTTTAATTTGTTAACGGTCCCCTATAAAACTTGGGAAAAATCTTCACTGAAGTATATGATCTGTACTATTATGTTTATACACTTAGAGTTTCAGGATAATTCCTCATGTGTTTTTCTAGATATTTAACAAAATGTCTAAAATTGCAAGTGGACGGTCATCAATGGCCATGTAGTGTATTATAATTTTTTTAATACGCCAATTAGTTGTAATACTGTTTAGAATGATTACAGATGTATTACTTTATCTTGTTCCACAAGCAATATTGATTACACACAAAAAAAAGAAAAATATTTTTAAAAGGATGATTTTTTTTGCCTTTGTATCTTTTCAGCTTTCGTGGTGCTGACGGAGGGGGATGGGGATTTTTCAATTCGTAAATATTTCTATATTTATATTATAAGAACATCATATTTGTACATTTTATAATTATACAAAATACTAAGAAAACAATTTAAAATAAAAGATTTGAGTGGGATAATAAATATTGCACAAGATCCCTGTAAATTAAAATTTAATTAATCCTCCTAAATCTTTTAATCCTTCTAAAATCCTTCAACAATTTATTAAATGATTATGCAAATCTTTTACTTTAGTTTAAAGAATTTACGAAAAATGCTTTAGAATGTAAAATTTTCATGAATTCATAATTCGGTAGATAAAGGGTTAAGCGAGTTAGACACGGACAAACAATCCGAATTCACAAAGATTTTTCAAATATGTTGGAAAGTATTAGATAAGCTTCTTCAAGAGATGTATTTTAGTTCATTTTTGAAAAGACTGATTGATTATTTATCTGATATGTCACACATTCTCTTATCGTTCATACAAAACATGATATTTTATCTGTTGATTATCGACATAACAAAATGTTCTATTTCATTATTTACTTTTATTTTTTCATTTACATTTTTAGCACTTTCCAACATTGTTGAAAAAAGGCTTATTTAGGGTCACCAGCTTGAATTATGACATTGCATATGAATTATGTACAATTAATGGTTCATTTACTGGGACACAAAAAAATTCGATTTCATTGTGCTTATGAGGAAAAATCATCTGTATAGTATTTTAACCCGGGAGAACGCGCGCTTACCCAGGGTATGAATGGTTTTAACTTTGTCACCAATAAAAACAAATTATAACAGTCACTTTATTTAGACAGAGACGATTCTTAAAAATTTTGCGATAAAATAAGTCGAAGATTACTTTTAAAATATTAGTGGTTACAATTGTAAAAAACCATACGCACCCCGGGTCTTTTAGGCCCTGCGCCCATCCTCCCGGGTTAATGATATTACGCCATTTCAAATGTATTGAAATTGACATACTGAAATTGCTGAATTTCACCACGATTATTTAAAAACATAGCGTTCATAGTACTTTTTAAATAATTTACAGGGAAACACAAAAGAAATCGATTACAGTACTGTCTTTGCGTCATAATTGCTGGAGAGTACGTTTTAAAAATCGGCAAGAACTTTTAAATTTAAATAGTTTTTGCTTATTACTCTTCTTAATAAAAAATTTCTATAACTCTTATACAAGACTATTCAAAAGTATTCGCATACAATTATCTTTATTACAGGAATTTACTGTAAAGGATTTTTCAATTGAAATATATACAGCTATTAAATTAAATAAATTTCGAAATGTATATTGTTAATAGATATAAGTCTCTCTTTCATACAAAGGGCTGCTAAAAAATTCGGTTAACTTTCCGATTGTAGATGGGAATAGCTGAAATTCGGTTTTGAAGTGCCTTATACATTTCCATATGGTGAAATGAGATTTAATATTTTAATTTATTAAACGCCGTGGTTTTGTTACATTATTCTGAATGTATTGGAAAATGCTTCATAATCTATGCTTAATTTTTTCTTTTTTGTTTTATTTACATTTTATTTCAAGATTACTTAACATTATATCGATTACACATTAACTGTTTTTAGATAAATAAAGATTGTGGGAATACCGATAGACCCAAATGAATTGTTGAAGTTCATGACATCAAATGGATATGCAGAATCCAGTAATAATTTGTATAAACCTCATGGGCGATGCCATATCACTTTCTCATCTGTCGTTATAAGCAACGCTTTAATATCTAAAACTACCAAGTGAGGAATAGAGGTAATGGCAGAGTGAAGCAATTTAATAGTTACTGGGATAATAATATGAATAGGAAACGACTCAAAATGATCGACTTGAAGCTATGGGCTTTCAACGCCCCATGTTAGAATATACCCCCTTTGTCGGCTTAGGAATTGTCTGCCGACGATATTATAATAATGGCTTGCGCCAAAATACTAGTTCCTAATGCGACAATCATGTTCCATTAAGCTATTCCTTCGCATAATCACTTGCTTAGTATGCCACCAATACGGTTACCGAAACATAATTGAATAGCAGTTTGAGGCTGGGGATGTCACATGCGGCCAGTAACCAGACGACGTGGATCAGGTCAGTATATGGCACATCAGAGGCCTGAACAAGGCCTTCATTTTCGCTGGGGAAATGACTATTGGCTGTTGCTGTTTTGGAGATCAGGGTGGACAGATTTCAAGTCAGCAACTGAAATGTCAGAGAGACTAGGGTCATCTAATCATAAGACAATGCAAATTGGTTGGTATTTCAGACGCCTTCGAAGTCTGATAAGGAAGAGGTTTGACTTAGAATCACATTAATAAGCAGACAAACCAGGATGCTTATTCCACTTTTTGTAGAAAGAAGTGAATGATAGACAGATTTTATGTAGTTTAAAGTGCACGAAATGAATTAATTGCTTTTAAATTTTAATTTAAAGAGTGCCAATGTCAAAACAATATTACTTTCTAATTGTTTTGTAATGTTTGCGATGCCATAATAAAAAACAACAGCAGGACAAAAATAACAAAATTAAATAACAGTACAGACATAAAAATACAAAATAAACATTACGATATTAAAAAATATATAAAAAAATCATCAAATAAACAATAAGAAAAGTAAACTAACTATGGACTTTCTTATTCTGAATCTCATTAATCCCGTAATGCATTCACTAATGTTGACTAGGAGTCATACTTATTTTATTTTAGTTGAAAAAAATATATATAAGATTTTATATTCAAAATAATATTGTATTCTCAAAAGTAAAAAGTTTTTCATTTGCAAAAACGTATTTAAAAAATACGGCAAATTAATATATTTTTTAAATAACTTCTTAAAAAAAATCCTTTATTAAACAATAATATGGTAAACTAAATACTTAAAAAATCGATAAAATTTCAATACGTTTATGCCAGTTAACTTGGGATCGGCATTTCTTTCAATCTTTTGCTTTTATTTTTATTTTTTTATGAACTTGAAATAACTTCAATCTCACATATAAATACATAACACCCATCCTAGAACTTAACTAATTATTATCACATTTTATTAATTAATTAAACAAATATTCACAATATTATAATCCAATAGTAATATTACTTATTTATAAATAAAATTATAGAGAAAATGCAACACTCCACCTCGATTCAAAATGTACAACATAAACTTTAAAACGCTCAGAGATTGATTTAAAAGGTGAGAACAACAATAGTAATATAGATGATATCAGTTTAAAAAAATGTACATTTTATTTAAAATTTCTTAGTACTTTCGGTCTGCATTATGGCCGCGAGAATTGCAAACCAAAAGCTATAAGAAAAAAAAACTAGTCGTTGGGGGCCACCGTAATACTTAACCATCATGGATATGTATATGAAAATAAAATATGTGAAACTATTTATACAATGCATTGCAATTCATAAACAAAATTTAAATATTGCTAATATACATAGTAAGGCTATATTAAAGAACTGCTGATGCACCAATTTCGACAAATTATATTAAACGCCAAACTACTCAAGTAGCACCGAACTGCGTAAAAGAAACATCCTTATAACTCCAAAAATAATAATTCTATTAACTAACAATTAACTGCGTCGGATTAAGCGTCTCATTTCCAATTAAAATATACTTTTGAATTGAAATTTGAATGAAATACAGGGTCATGAAAAATCGAAGAATGTGAAAAACAAGATTACAAATATCTCGGCAACTAATAATCCGATCGACTTCGTTCTATATGCAAAATGTGTGTTATTTTATTGCCTTTTACGTCCATTCCTTAGAACAAAAAAATTTGAAAATTTTTATGTACCTTTCATCAGAACAAATTTTTCGAGAGTCCGAAAAAAATAGTTCCGGATAATCGAGGTTGCTGATATTAAATAGCGTTCGTCCCATTCTTACATACTAACTACATACAAAATTTCAAGTCTCTGTCTCAATTTGGTCGGGAGATAGAGCGTTTACAGACAGACAGACTGACTGACAGACAGACAGACAGACAGACGGACGGCAAAATTTTTTTTCTAAAAATATGTTTTTCGGAATCTTCACTATCTAAAACGTGTAAATCCGTCAAAATTTTTTTTTTCGATTTTCAAAACGATTGCAAGACTTACCCTATACTACGTATGATGGGTAAGTAAAATGCATATTTTTTTGAACTTGTATCATTTAGTATTTTTATCTCCTTTTAAATAAACTAGTCGTTGAGGGCCACCGTAATACTTACCCATCTGGATAGGCATGTGAAAATAAAATATGTGAAAACTATTTATACAATGCATGGCAATTCATAAACAAAATTTAAATATTGTTAATATACATAGTAATGCTATATTAAAGAACTGCTGATGTACAAATTTCGACAAATTATATAAAACGCCAAACTACTCAAGTAGTACCGAACTCCGTAAAAGAAACATCCTTATAACTCCAAAAATAATAATTCTATTAACTAACAATTAACTGCGTCGGATTAAGCGTCTCATTTCCAATTAAAATATACTTCTGAATTGAAATTTGAATGAAATACAGGGTCATGAAAAATCGAAGAATGTGGAAAACAAGATTACAAATATCTCGGCAACTAATAATTCGATCGACTTCGTTCTATATGCAAAATGTGTGTTATTTTATTGCCTTTTACGTCCATTCCTTAGAACAAAAAAATTCGAAAATTTTTATGTACCTTTCATCAGAACGAATTTTTCGAGTGTCCGAAAAAAATAGTTCCGGATAATCGAGGTTGCTGATATTAAATAGGGTTCGTCCCATTCTTACATACTAACTACATACAAAATTTCAAGTCTCTATCTCAATTTGTTCGGGAGGTAGAGCGTTTACAGACAGACAGACAGACAGATAGACAGACGGACGGCAAATTTTTTTTTCTAAAAACATGTTTTTCGGAATCTCCACTATCTAAAACGTGTAAATCCGTCAAAAAAAATTTTTCGATTTTCAAAACGATTGCAAGATTTACCCTATACTACGTATGATGGGTAAGTAAACTAGTCGTTGGGGGCCACCGTAATACTTACCCATCATGGATATGTATATGAAAATAAAACATGTGAAACTATTTATACAATGCATTGCAATTCATAAACAAAATTTAAATATTGTTAATATACATAGTAATGCTTTATTAAAGAACTGCTGATGTACCAATTTCGAAAAATTATATAAAACGCCAAACTACTCAAGTAGTACCGAACTGCGTAAAAGAAACATCCTTATAACTCCAAAGATAATAATTCTATTAACTAACAATTAACTGCGTCGAATTAAGCGTCTCATTTACAATTAAAATATAATTCTGAATTGAAATTTGAATAAAATACAGGGTCATGAAAAATCGAAGAATGTGGAAAACAAGATTACAAATATCTCGGCAACTAATAATCCGATCGACTTCGTTTTATATGAAAAATGTGTGTTATTTTATTGCCTTTTACGTCCATTCCTTAGAACAAAAAAATTCGAAAATTTTTATATACCTTTCATCAGAACGAATTTTTCGAGAGTCCGAAAAAAATAGTTCCGGATAATCGAGGTTGCTGATATTAAATAGGGTTCGTCCCATTCTTACATACTAACTACATACAAAATTTCAAGTCTCTATCTCAATTTGTTCGGGAGATAGAGCGTTTACAGACAGACAGACAGACAGACAGACAGACGGACGGCAAATTTTTTTTTCTAAAAATATGTTTTTCGGAATCTCTACTATCTAAAACGTGTAAATCCGTCAAAAAAATTTTTTCGATTTTCAAAACGATTGCAAGACTTACCCTATACTACGTATGATGGGTAAGTAAAACAGTGAGCTTTTTAATGTTCATGTTATATAAAAATTAAAAAATATACTACAATTTGTCAGACATACAAGTGAAAAATTACAATATACATATACAATATAAAATGCAAACGTCCCAGGCTAAGTCTTAGCGCCTCATCAGTGCAATAACATTCAAATGTTCAGAAAAATACATGTGGTTCATTATGTTTTCTTCGATTCTAACTGCCAGTAATTATAACATGATATGTAGTTTTCTGGTCATTTGAATGTTATTGCACTGATGAAAAGCTACAACTTAGCGCGGAACATTCGCATTTCATATGGTATATGTATATATGTAATATTTTACTTGTATGTCTGATAAATTGTAGTATTTTCTTTCCGTTTGAATGTTATTGCACTGACATACTGAGTTAATTGACATTAGAGTTTTCCGTGGTTTTCTTCGTGCCTTGGATAACCTAGCGTAAACATGTTTTAGGTTCAGTTAGAAAGAACTCTACAGAGGACACTCTCCCTCGAACCTATATTCAGTTGTCATCACACCTTAACACTTTTAAATTATTGACACAAACACATCATATATGGCTAAGTCTTAGCTCCTCATCAGTGCAATAACATTCAAATGTTCAGAAAAATACATGTGGTTCATTATGTTTTCTTCGATTCTAACTGCCAGTAATTATAACATGATATGTAGTTTTCTGGTCATTTGAATGTTATTGCACTGATGAAAAGCTAAAACTTAGCGCGAAATGTTTGTATTTCATATGGTATATGTATATATGTAATATTTTATTTATATGTCTGATAAATTGTAGTATTTTCTTTCTTTTTGAAATTTTGTATATTACTTTTGTATGAACATACTTAGCTGCTTTAATTTCATGATGCATTTTACTTATTTATATTTATTTTGAATTTCCTTAAACAAATTTTTAATCTTTAACGAAATCGATTAATTCATATTTTTTGGTGCTTTTAATTAAATTTTAATTCTCAAAATCTTTATACATATTAAATATAACACCTCTAGCGAAACTAGCCCCAACTAAATTACTAACCACCTAGCAACACAATTTTATAGCTTAAAATGCCTTTAACTCTAATCTCAGTAATGAAACGTCCCCGATCGATATGTCTCAATTCTCCTGTCATATCCAAATGTTTCAGATTTCTTACGATACACAACAGGTCTGTCTTCCATATCCCATTAACTAATTAGGCATTTTTAACGCGAGCTGATAAATTGAGGTGATGACCCAAACCGAATAAAGAAATTACCCTTAGTTACTAGCGGATTCTGGAGTGCAGTGGAAATGAATCCATTAAAAGAAAAGATTAAAATGTCTGCAAAAGAAACAACTTTTGAAGTGTCTTGCTGGGTAAACCTATTAATCAACTCCAGAAAATATTAGAAGAAAATTTTGTGGTGTTTAATAAATGAGTATGCTGTGAGTTTTTAAACTTTCATTAACGCAATCTAAATTACTTTCTACTGGCGACAATTTTCAACAATAGGTGTTGTTGAAGTGAGAATTTTTAAAATAAAATTGAAGAATGGGATTTTTTTCCTTCTTGGAAATAAAGTGCTAAATATTGAAAAGCAGTTCATACATTTTGAAATTCAGTACAGTATTTTTTTTAAACATCTTCATACAAATATAAATGTATATTAAACTTTCAAAATTTATTAGTATTCTGTTGTGTTTACCACAATGCCTTATAATAGATGAATTTTTAAATTATTCATCCCACCAGTGGCCGAGAGATCTGCTCTCAAAATTGATATATGGAAGGTTCTGGGATTGAACCCAATCGCGAATAGATAATCGTTTAGAGTTTTCCGTGGTTTTCTTCGTGCCTTGGATAACCTAGCGTAAACATGTTTTAGGTTCAGTTAGAAAGAACTCTACAGAGGACACTCTCCCTCGAATCTATATTCAGTTGTCATCACACCTTAACACTTTTAAATTATTGACACAAACACATCATATATACAGAGATGCCACAGAAGACTCCTTTTCTTGTTATTTTGGATCATCGTTATTTCCATATAATAACCATCATGATAGATTTCTACGAATCTTTAAATTATGTTTTTATATTTTGCATATTTATATTTGTATTCCTTGTTGACATCAGAGTGCTTATTTCTTGTTATTCTCCATGGTTGATACTAATATTAGCTTAGATCACGTTACATTGAGAGTTGTGAAGTGTTCTTCTATTCATTCAATAGCAATTATTAAAATAAATGGAAAGACAGTTCAACATCTTTTGTACATGAGTTCAATCCAAAGGACTGTTACTTCTATTTGCAGCTCCTCTAACATAAACACAGACGCTTCTATTCCAAACAAAGTGATGAATGGAACAGCAATTAATAATATATTCTCTGACTATGACAGCTGGATTGCATAATGAAAAAAAATAGAAAATGTTAATAAAATGCACATTTTTAACTTGTGACATTCATTGTTATTATCTTTGCTGAGTTTTAAATAAAACAATGAGCTTTTTAAAGTTTATATTGTGTTTTATGTATTTTCAGTTCCTTAAAATAACTATTTAATAACCATCTTAAAATAATTTCTATGAGTAAAAAATATTTATTCTGTAACTTTCCACCATAAAAAGTACCAATTATAAAATATTTTATATGAAGTACTCTGAATAATTTCTAACTACTCGATACAAGCATAAAATACTAAAATATTAAGCAGCTAAATTATTAAAACAATCACAAATACTTAAGTTAACAATACTATGCGGCAAAACAAATATATTCGTTAACTTTCCTGTAATGAGTATTTTGGTAAAGTAAACTAAACAAATCTCGATAAAAGTTTGTGATTAGTAAATAATTCGTCTTTGTTATACAGCTGCCATTGTAAATTCTACAATTGTTATAAATGGATTAAAAAGTTTTCTTTTCAACCGCCCTAAAGAATTGACAGTTCTCAAAATATCTCTGAGTACAGCAGTAATTTCTTGCGTTAAAACAATTGCGATTATTCAAGCATTTAATTTAGCGCCTATTGTTCTGAAGAGCCTGGGGCTAGTCAAAGTCTCGATATTTACTAGAGTGTTTAATTTGCTCGTACTAGGCTGCTAGTTCGGTGACTTTTTTTTTTTTTTTTTTTCAATGCACTTTTGTAGCAATTCAATCTTTTCAACTTTGTTTGAGGTTTGTTTTCGATTACTTAGTTAAGCCTTTATTTCTTCTGCACTTTTGTTGATAATGCAATATCATTTCGGTACAAACCTTTAAAAAGTAATTAATGGATGGAGAGAAGAATATTTAAATTTAGCGTCGTTAAAGTAATCTCATGTAAAAATAGGGTGTTACTTTTCAAGGAGGCAGCATTTTTATGCACTTTCGAATTCTTCCGTGTGCTGTAAAATTCTTCGCGAGTGAAAACAAGTTCTCGATTTCTGAAAAGAAGTTATTTGAGAGGAGATCAATAGGACGGAAATAAAAATAAACAGTAGAAAAAGAAATCTTCTATCGGTAAAACTTTAGATAAACGAACGTTTAATCTAAAACTGGAGTAATACTTAAACAAAAATTTTCTGCGGTGTGTTAAAACTCGATGTAAAAGTTTTGGAGAACTTCATGAAAGCATGTATCTTGTTCATCTAACAAAACATCTAACAGGCATTTCGAAACCTAAATAAATGCTAAAGTTCATAAATAAGGAATTTTTTTTTTTTTTTTTTTTTTTTTTTTTTTTTTTTGAGAGAGAATTTGAAGTATATTTAATTTTAAATTTTTAAAGAGAAAATGGAACGAACTCAAAAGCTAACATTTAAAAAAATCTTGTATACCAATCTTCAAATTGAAAAGAAACATAAAATAAATTTTAAATGCTATGCAGAAATTATTTTTTAAATTCAAATAATTATATATTTTATATATATTTTTTAATTTGTTGGGAATTGTTGCTTATTTGTGAATCATTAATTTTTATCTTATTTTTTAAATATAATTAAATAATGGTGTTAATTAAATACAATAGATATACTTTAATTTTTCGCTTTCTTTTTTCATTTTATTGTAGATAAAAACCATAGAGCATAGTTTAATTTATAAACACACACACATATATAAGTACATATGCATTGTAGATTTTGAAGTTAATTTTGAAAGTATGATTATACGACCAAAATACCTGTTACAAAAAGAACTCTTCAACAAAACTGGTTTTATAGTTTTTTTACAGTTATATAAAAGGGTCCGATAACGTTACAAAATCCGTTTTAATATTTCACAAGTATTTTTTTTTTTTTTTTTTTTTTTTTTTTTTTAGATAAATTCTGCATTTTACTAAATGCAAGTCAATTCAGGGATTAAAACACCACTACAATTCTAAAAAGAAGAACGAACGACAAAAACGCACAATTTTATCAGAAAATTAATCATTCAAAAGCTGATTCCATTTCAAGCTTGATATCATTTTAAAATTAGAAAAATAATTGAATAGTCATTTCTACATGTTTTTTCTTCGTTTAATCTTTCTTGCATAATGTAAGAAAGCCGATTTTCGGTGAAGCACTACGGGATAAAATATAATCAAATGCAATTTCCTAGAACTATATGCGTATGTGTATGATGAATTATGTCGTCTATACTATGATTATATACATATAAACACAGTATAGAAGAAACTATAGAAAATGAAATTATTAAAAAGATTTTGAAATCTATAATAGAATTACCAAAGCTAAATTTTTATTGATAATCTCAAAACATACATGATCGTATCCTTCGATAAGCTATACCAAAGCAAATAGTTTGGACAAGTGTACAGAAAAATCCCAAAACATGGATAAAATAAAAGTACGAGTATGATATATATATTTCCTTTTTTTATAACTTAAGCTTTCCATCTGCGCAAAAGAAGGTTCAAGCAATCGATACAAAAAGGGTTGGTTGGCTGGGTTGGAACAAATGTATTTTACATCACATCAATTTCGATTTCACACATGGATTAGAGCCACTCAGCATTCCTTCTCCTAGTTGCGTTTTATGGGGGATAAAAGAGCAAGAAAAATTGTCTGTAAGAACCACTGCAACATGTCTCATATTGGATAGACGCGGCCACAGAGCGGGCTGTCTCCAATAAGAAACTCAAAAACATCCATCTATATGGCGAATGAAAAAGCGTATATGAGGAAGCGTTGAAAAAGTATTCAATTTTGAGTCCCTCGAATCAGACTGAAAGAAAATAAAACCCTCGATTGAAAAAAATAAATAAATAAAATAAAAACTAAGAGGAAGAAGAAAAGGAAAATAAAAATTCGGCTGCGGAAATTCTAACCCAAAAAACATTTAATATCCTATCATATAGAGATAGTTCATTTAAAATACAAGGTGACTTAAAAGTAACTTTGCGTCATTAGAAAAAAAAAACAATTTAAAAAATATCGAAAAGAAAGATAAGCGTATGCGACGTTTTGCATTTATAACAAAAAGGCATGAAAGCTTATTTATTTATTTTAATGAAATAAACAGTAGCCATCATTTAAAAGGAAGAGATTCAATATTATGGTTAATATTATTCAAGACATTTAACATTATTGTTAGTTAGGTTTTCGGAGATCATGCCTTTGAAGTTTTTATAATAGAAATGAAAAATGTATTTTGCCATCTTTAACCGAAGATAATTCTGCCATTAAATAAGGCGCCCGATTTAACAAGGCTGTCAGCTTTTAGCATTCAGTAAAAAAAGTATTTAAGGGTTTTTTTTTTTTTTTTTTTTTTAATATATATCTTTTTAAAAAAGATTTTTAGATGGCGCTAAATCATTAGAGGAAAACTTGTCTGCAAGAAACATCGCAACATGTCATATATTGGAGAGATGCGACCGCAAATTGGTCTACCTTCAATAAGAAACTCAAAAGTACACCTATGTGGCGAAAGAAAATGTATGTATGAGAAGTATATTAAAAGAATGAGAAAGGTATTAAATTTCCAACACTTGAAACAGACTGGAAATAAAGGAGAACTCCACAGGAATTCGACAGTAACATTTTTAACACAGAAACTTTAATCTAATTTATCAGTTGGAGACATTTAATTTGAAATACAGGGTATCTGAAAAGTATCCCTTGCAAAAATCGTTTTAAAAACGCTATTACGATTTTTTTCATTTTTTGAGGAACATTCGTAATTATATAAATACTCAGCACTTATAGTCGTCGTTCAATCCGTCTGTCCGCATATAACAAGGCAAAAACAACCCAACCAAATCGTTTGCAATATAAAATATAGAATTATTACATAACTTTGTCGAGTCATTTTAAATTTTATGAAAATCGGATGCATAGTTCAGTTACAGGGACAATTCAAAGCATTACTCTGAATGAAAAAAAAAATAGTTTCAAGTGAATTTTAATGATATAACATTCTTTCGAACATAATAAATTCATATGCATCAATGAAATATATAGTAAAATATAAATTCTGTACAATCTGTGGTGCAAAGGATATTTTTTTAATATACAGGGCCACACAAAAGCATTCTATTACATAATGGTATAGAGGGAAACATTGTTTGGGGTGCATTTTAATTATATTAAACTATTTCACAGTTTATGAAATTCGTATAAGTTGCTGAGGTTTACTACAAGTCAATTCCTGTATAATAGAAAGCATTTAATATTTACAGGGACACACAAAAGATTTCGGATACTGTATTGTATCCAAAGTACTGTATATTTTAAAAACTTAGTTATATTACGAATACACCCCATTTACTGCGTTTGACATACAATTTCTATCTTGTTTTACCCAGTAAAGAAGATATTAAAAATTTCTTCTTTTCACGGAACGGTGACAATACTTTGATTGTCATAACAATACGCATGTGAAAGTGAAACAGCCTACGGGGAAAGAAATAATTATTATTGCAGAATCCGTAAAGAATAAATTTATTTTATTATTAACAAATGAAATTTAAATTTATTCATATAAATTTTTCTCAAAAATAACGAGATGTTAAATTTAAGTAGGATCTTTTAAAACTAATAAGCTATTGCAACTTATTCTTTTATTCCGATATTATGTAAAAGCTTTTTACTTTCACGTGTAAAATTATTTCTAAACTAACCTGAATAAAGCATACTTCATTGTTTGTTCGAGGTATAAATTTATTTTTAGCCTGAAGGGAAAAAGATGAATAAATCGACATTTTTTTAAAAAAAACTTAACTTTCATGTATGAGTATTTTTCAATTATCATTTATTGTTAATTTGGAATTTTTTATGCTTCAAAGAAAAGGAGCATTAAAATTATAAATTTAATGCACAAATTAATTTAAACCAGGAGATTTGTTTTATTATATTCTAATAAAAAAATTTATTACAGAATTTATTTCTTACTAAAATCTACTCAAATTAAGGAAAGCTGTTTTTAAATCAACAGTATTTTTATGATATTAAATATATTACTAAAATTAAACGACTTTTTTAAAAATCTGCAGATATAAACTTGAATTTTAAAAAGGACTAACAAACCTGAACTTTCATTTATATTTTCATCTCATGCTTATTTAAGGTAGGTTTACTAATTACTTTTACGTATAAATATTTTAAATCAACTTGAATAAAGAAATACCTCACCGTTCCTTCGCATAAATATTCTTCTGCCTTGAGGGAATTTAGCTGTAAATTCATCCTCAAAATCCCGGGAATTAAGTAAGCCCGGACTAGCATATCACCACAACCGCAAACGAAGGATTTACGGCTACTTTAATCGTACCCGGCGGCCTTTTTTAACCTTTCGATCTTTTTTTTTTTTACATCTCCTATACCATATCTTCTTATCCAGTACCTACATCCCTACCTTTCCTCTGGGTATACACGGCGTTTAATCCAAAATACATGCCAGCGTCATTACATTAGATTTTCAAAGCGTTACTCACACCTCGTGCAGAAGGGGTTTTGGTTAAAAGCCTTGGGGCGCTGGGGTAAGGAATTAAAAGAAATATTTAGCAAATAAGAAGGTGGTGAGGCGCAATCGTGTTTGCACACATTTACTTTCCAGGCAAAAAGAATAACCTCCCGTGGGGGGTTCCTGATGTTAAACTAATATTATGATAAGGGCGAGTTTTGTTTGCCATACGTCTGGGCCTCTTCTGTTTCGCTTGGTTTGTTAATTGTCCGTTACTTGAATATAAATAACTTCAAGAATGAGAAAACTTGAAGGTTCCAACGTCTTAATATGCAATATTTTTATTTCCCACGGTTCCAATGTAAATCGTAGCACGTTTACCTTTCGGGCATGATGTAACCATGTTTTATCACGTTCTGTATAATTTTATCTGCTAGTTTAACCATAAAAATATAAAATGTGTTGATTATAAATTATGTGTGATTATAAACACATATAAAACGTTGCAGAAAAGATTTATTACATTAATATTTAAGATATACATTTAATTTTAAATTTCATACTAAGCAAATTCATTCATTATGTAGGATGTACTTTTTTCTTTCTTTGGAAAATTACATCTTTTTTACAGCTACTTCAGAAATTTTTTAACTGCGAGTTCTATTTTGTCTCATTAATCAGTATTTAAATACTGTAATTGAAATTTTATATAATTGAAAGTTTAAAAAAAAGTCGCGGAATATATTATTTTGACAAATTCATAGAGAAAAGGTTGATAGATAATCGCTGTAATAAGTGCGGAATGGGCATGTTTTTTAAGAAATCCAACAGATACAAGACAATATTTTCATAAATACCACAATGGCATTAATCAGCATTACAGATTAACTTACTGTTATACAAATGTATCTTTATGTAGGGTTTTTTAAATATTTAAATAAGTTAATTTATCATAAAGGATATTCAAAAAGCGTTTTTAGACTTTAAGAAAAATACTAAAAATTTAAATAAATCTTTGCACTTATGGAACTTTGTTTTATCGTATCTTTTATTTCATTTTAACCATTAACTGCTGTGACAAAAACTGTCTCATAACTACTGTGACCAATCTGTGAGACCGCTTAATCTAAAGATCAATAAAAGGCTACATTAACTCATAAATATTATTTTTGTACTACACTTTCTGTACAGGACTAATATACTCAAAATTTATGTTTTTATTGTATCGCCAAAGAAATAAGCTGACAGGTGTGATATCTGGTGAACTAGATGGCTAAGATATCGAACCACTTCTGCTTCAACAATTCAAACGCAATTTGCTGATATGTGAGTTCTGACATTTTCGATAAATCCATTTGTTGATTAAGATGGTGACAAGAAATTAGTAAAACTACAATATACAAGAGTAGTAAAACTACATTATTCGTTTTTCATTAATACAGGCCTTTAAACTTTGTGTTTTTGTGGGTTAAAAAGAAATGGCTATCCTTTTTGTAAGCTTAAATTATGATAAATTCTGCAAAGGAAGTCATGTTTTCTCTGAAATTCGGAAAAAGTCAGAAAGTAATAAGACGAATCCAAACTCAGACTGAATTTAAGTAGATCTTTGAACAAAATCTTGTTGGAGGTCCCTATAACATGTTTGTACTCCATATATAAACTTATTTTAGTGAAAATAATATGATTTTTGCCCTTGGGAACTTCTGAGTTGGGAATGCCGGCACATTTTGTCCTTGCAACAATTATCACCTCTACAAAAGTCTGTAGATCATTTAGTTAAAAATAAGAGAAAATACTATCCTTTAAAAGCAGTATCAAATTTATTCCAGTTAACACAGTTTTTGCAAGTGTAAACAGGTAAGTTGTTTGATTCTCTTTCATTCCCACGCCATTAAAAGATTTTCTACAAAAAAACGGCATCACTTAAATATCCGGTTTAGTCCCATCATAGTGTTTTCCAGAATAGAATTTTTGTGGGAATGAAATAATATTAAGACACTTCCTTAGGTGTAATTTTACTATAAAAGCGGAAGAAATCTTCAGACATGATTTACGGGTCTTTATAAGATTTCTACAAAAGTGCCTTGGATTAGGAAACTTCATTACTCAAAATCATCTTGAAGAATCCACCGGAAGCACTTTTGTGAATGAATGCGGATTAGGATTCAACAGTTGAGGTTTAAAATATCCGAGTTCCTTTACAAAGCGGATTTCGTAGCTTAAGATATGAAGTTGTAATTTAATGCCTCCACTTTTTCACGGTGTTTAGCCTCATGATTGAAGTTTACAACTGTTGGTACAATGCATATAAAAGGTTTCACGCTTCTCTTCATGTTCTCACTTAAATGCTGAACGGTCAATTTACCAGAACGCATACACTTCTTCTGCTTCCGTTTTTGTTTCCTTTGTTAAATGTTGCAATTAGTGTTTTATAGGGGTTTTTATATAAAAAATGAGTACTAAGACGAAACTCAAACCGGAATATTTTAAATAAGTTACAAAATTGTGGAAATTTGTACCGCAGTTCAATTTAGGTTAAATTCACCCGGTGTCCCAAAAATTACTGGTAGAATTTAAAATTCAATAACTTGCAAATGGTGACAGCTATTTAAAAAAATTTTGCAGGAGGGTTATGTATAATGTCAGGAGTTTTTTTTACCGTAATTTTTTTTATTTTAGTTCGAATTCCAAACAATAGGTGGCGCTGACGGCGATTGAAGGCCAGGTGATCAGTGCTGAGTGAGGCGTCGACCTAGCCTTCAATCGCCGTCAGCGCCACCTATTGTTTGAAATTCGAACTAAAGTAAAAAATTACGGTAAAAAAAACTCCTGACGTTATAAATAACCCTCCTGCAAATTTTTTTTAAAAAGCTGCCACCGTTTGCAAGTTATTGAATTTTAAAATCCATCAGTCATTTTTGGAACACCCGGTAACTACAACAAAAAAAGAGCTACGCTGTTTGCTAATAAAATCATTGAAGTATAATTACTTATAGTAAATATTATTGTTAGTGCACTAATTTACACATTCATATTTTTTGAATCCCGATTTTTAGCAATATTATTATTATTTGCGTTTATGGGCGTTGAAGTATCTTTAACCCTTTCCGGCACGGGTAAAATCTGTTAGTAAAATGAGAAGTTATCGACTCACATAGGAATTCACAAACGAATTTTTCAGATATTTTGAATTCTTTAGCTTTTATTGTATAAGCTTTATAAGAATAAATATGAATAAGCTTTTATTGTAAGAGTAACATTTTACTAAAATATTATTGGTGCCATTTGCAAGTTTGGAATTAAAATTAGGTATCCCAGACCGGGCACAGTGTGCCGGAAAGGGTTAAAAGTTGTTCTCTTCGGGGGCACTGGAGCACTGAGCAGGATCCATGTTTATAGTGATAGTCCAAATACTACAAAAATCAATATTTCAATTAGAATTTTGATATGAAATGCAACCAATGAAAGTAAAAGAGTGGTAAAATCTTTGTGTCAGTTGTATTAGAGAGAGAGAGAGAGAGAGAGAGAGAGAGAGCGATCATGATAACAATCTAGTCAATCTACTTCATATTTATCTCAATTTGTTAAATTTCTGCACAGCGTGGAGTTTCAATTTTTATATCTTCGAATAGATAAAAGTACTTTCAATCTCATTCTTTTTAACCCCTTAGGGACGAGCAACACGTATACGTGCCGCAAAAAGGCTTAAAAATCCTTGTTTATCTCCACCAGTAAAATTTTACTGTAAAATTTTTCCTTATTTAATCGGAGCATTTCTCGATTTAATAAATGAGAAATTTCTGTTTTTAAAAACCGGTGACAATGCATTAAAAATTTCGTAAAAGACTTCCGTCCCGAAGGGGTTAAACAGTGTATGTAAATTTACTGATATTTTAAGTTTAATTTTTTTTTTTAATGTGTCAGAAAATTGAACGTACAATCCGATTGCACGTTCAGTCTGTGTATCTGACAAAAGATCCTATAATAACCACCTTCGAACATTGATAGTTGGAGTTTCAATTTAAAGAATTGTTTTGCCCTTTGTTTTGCTATCATATGCTGTAATTTGATCCTTCTCGGCACCTGAAGTGGAGAAATGACAGAAAAAGGATGGCGAGTGATCAGGGAAAAACATGGTAAAAAAAAAGAAGAAATTACTAGTATTTTCTTATATAAAATACTTCGAATAATGTATAGCGATCAGAAAAGTCGAATTTCTCTTTCACAAAATACTGATATTTAACACATTTTTTGACGATGCTTTTCATGGTCTATTCCCTTCCCCCTTGAAAAAAAGGGCGTAGGATGTTCCAAATGCTCAGCAGTTTTGCTATCAAATATCATTCAAAACATAAATGCGAAAAGATAATTTTGGACAATTTTTATAAGTATTTCATTGATTTATGATAGAAATCGAAAACATACACCACTTTTTTTCATATAACGTGTCAGTTGAAACTCAATAGCCCCTGCAGCTGTCGGGCTTTACGGGGACGAGCTTTACCCCGTTTATACCCCTTTCCTGCTCTTTTATGGGGCTGGGAGAACCACCTCTTGTGTGGCGTAACACTAAAAATGGGTGCCACGCCCCTCTGAGTCGCGGCCCTAGGGGGGCTTCTCGCTTTCATAGTTAGTAATGACCAGAATTAGTCATTAAATAAATGGTGTAGGCTGCTGATGAACTATCTGTAATGACACCCTCCAGTCGCTGAAGATCCGAGCTGTTTCAACGAGATTTGATGTTTCATTTGTTTTGAAGCACGCACTACCTTCCCTTCCCACACTAATGTCATTACGATAATTACCGTAGTGGAAGCTACCGAGCATGTTATGAGTAAATGAATGTGCGAAAAGGTGTAACGGTTGGTTAGGAAAATGCCATCAGAGAATTGGCGAAATAGTTTCATTTAGTCCCGTTGTCATTAATTTTCTTGTTGCAATTTGTCCGGTGGTCAGGAAGGATTTTTGTTGTCGCCGCATTTTTTTAATAGTTGTGCGTACATAACATGATGTAACGTAAAAAAATTATGTTAAAGCTACCAATTAACAAATGATTTTAATCTACTTCATTTTAGGCATTTAAAGCGTATGATGAATTCATCATTCATTCATTCATTTTAATAAACTATAGTATATATAGTATAACTATATAACACTGACTTATGTCTACAATAGCTCCTTCTGAACAATGTGTGAAGGTATATTTATTTCAATTTGTTTCCAAGTTAAATAGAATTGTTTCTATATTCTTTTACCCCTTAATTCTGGTGCTCGTGATTTTCACAGTCAGTGTAGGATACTTTAAAAAAATTCAGATTGACTAATTCCCACCAGTATTTTCAAATAGTACAAATGGCTTTATTCTTATATTATTATGTTTTCTATTAAATAAGTTGAATATTTCTACTTCAAAAAACTGCTGGCAGCCAAGCGATATGAGTTTTTAAAACAGTAGCCTACACTTATTTCAGGCTAAAGAAGTAAAATTGTTTTACAGTTAGACTTGTAAGAAATCAGCGTTGATCAATTAGTATACTTAATTTGTACATATTATGATTTTAACAGTTATGCAGTTTTATAAAATCAGCAATATTAAATGTAGATCTTACTATATTGGGGATATATTGGCATTTCTAAATAGCTACAAATATTTACGGAATAGCTACTTTTTAGTCAAATTTTCATTGTCAGTGGTTACATTGAATTTATTGGTCACAGAAAGTGTAAGATGTTTTCTATTGTATATTAATTTCTATTGAAATTATCTCTTAATAATTAATTTGATTTAAGAAATATAATACTTGAAATATGGCATTTTTTAAATTTATTTATAAATTAAAATAATTAAATTTATGCTCTTAAAGTAAGTATATGGGAAAAGTCAAGAGGGGTGGTTTATGACGAAATTAATTAAAACTTTGTATGAAAATATTTTATCTTGAAATTTGCTTTGAATGGATTTTATGAAATAGTAAATTTAATCTATATTATAAAGGCCAAACGTATCTGTGCGTAACGTATACGTCATTTTGTGAATGGCAACACTTTCGCATGCAATTCGGTTTTGCAATTTTCGGTACTACAAATTTTATACTTCAAAATATCGCACATTTTCAATTTTTACACCGTCTCATTGAAAAAAAAAATGTACTTTTAAAAGCAATTTGTTTGAAAGTTGTATCTCAAATTATTTATGAGTAATTAATTTTTTTATAGTTTTTAGTACGAATTTGATAATTGTGGCAACAGAAATACACCATTTTCTCTTAAAATTGATATAAACTGAAACAAAAATATTATGTCAAAAGAAATCGTCTGATGTAAAATCTGGTGAATTTTGGTTTTATTGCGTTTTTATTCATGCTTTTTTAGTTCAAATGTTTTTTTAGTTTATTGCAAACTTAATTTACAAAGGATACAACACTTTCTCTTCACAAAAATGTATTTTAAATAATATTCGAGTGATTTCACCGCATTTACACAGTTCGTATCAAAAAGCTAAACAAGTTTATGTAAATGTAATGATATTTTCCAAATTTTGAAACAAAAAAATACAAATCAATGATTTCTGATAAAACATGGAGTTATTATAAGTAAAGAAGTGGAGATTTGTGAATCATCAGATATCCGAATTGTTTTGCCGAGTGTCTTGAATATTGTTTTTGCTGCGTTTGTGTAATATTCCGTCCTAATGACGTCATATGCATACTTTTCTATAGATGTTTACGACTGGATCCGTAAAAAATAGAATGCTTTTAGCGGATAAAAATAACATCTTTTTATCTATTAAAAAAAAGCAAGTGATTTTAAAATTATCAAATTAAAATACTATGAGAAGTGCGTATGTAAATTTTGAGACGATGAAAATTATGACGGTTTTAGATTTCACATGGGAATTCTATGATCATGTCAATTTGGAATACTTTTTTCATTCGCCTTATACCAAATATAATAGCCTCAATTGATAATTTTATCATAATAACTGATCTTTTTTATACTTTGCTGATTACATATGCGATTAAAGTTTAATTTTAAAAATTTGGACAACTAAGTTTTATAAAAAGTTTTTTTTCTTTTTTTTTTCTTAAAATAATATTTGTTTGAGAGTTAGACTGACCAATTTAAGATACATTTTTTACTGCAGCTAATTTTGTGTGTTTGTTATAAATCAATGAAACAGTTCCTTCCTAAACATTTTCTTTCGTCGAAATTCGACGGGATCCACCTCGTAATAATAATAATAAAACACAGCATAATATTACTTAATGTATTTGATTTATATAATATAACTATCGTTGGAGCATTACATATATCCACAGAAACAAATATAATAGAATGCCAGAAATAAGGGAATATGAAATGTTTCATTATACAACCCTGTTGCTACACATATTAAAAAAGACATCTAGCAAAATTAATAAAAAAGCAAGAAAATACTCAGTTAAATAAATAATTATTTTGTATGTTATTTTAAAATACAATACCTTTTAACCCTTTCAAGTCTGGTGTACTATTAATAGTACATGTCTTTTCATCGAGTGTTATTTTACCTTAACAATTACTCAGTTACTTTCTACATATAGAAATGACAGCATACGGCTATGCCTTTCGTTTTATGATTTCATTTTGGTTTTGACATTTAGTAATAATAAAAATAAAAGATTATTTATTTCTCTTTGCACCACTGTTGATTCCTTTATTTTATACATATATTCCACCCTTTAATTTTAAAATAAGAGTTAGTTTTCTGAACCAGTCATGTGTGATAAAACGCAAAAAATATTAGAAAGTTACAATACCCTCTCAAATCCTTCTGTAATACGTTATTTTCCAAACGTCTTCGAAAACTCTTCCTTAGCCTATTATCACATAAATATGAATTGAACAGTGCACAAAATACGTACATTCGTAAAGCTACATGAGAATGTACGTATTTTGTGCACTGAGATAATTTTTAAACTTCAATTAGTCTATTTATATTACTACGATCAACATTTTTAAGATAAAAGTAATTTTGTTCTCATAAAGGAAAAAAATTTCGGACCCGAAGATTTTAAAAAGAAAACTTCAAAACAGTATAAATATTATTATAAGAATTAAATACTTATACTTTAAATACTACTGATTTTAAAATATGCCTTTGTGCAAGTTTTGAACTAGTTGCCTTTTAATATTTGCTATTGTTTTCAGAGGGGGAAATATCAAAGGAAAAGAAAAAGCAGAAATTTTCAAAACAATTCGAAAGTTAAAAATCTTGAAATAATTTATATGTCTTAAGAAAAATATACATAATTAATGAAACAGGGAACGATTCGATTTGATTTATTTAACTCAAACAAAAATAATACATTCCTTGTAATTACTTTTATTTGAAATTGGAGAAGTCGATTATATTTTATTATGCTGATTACTGTAGTTGTTTAATAAGTAAAAGAAAATTAAATGCTCATTATTGACTTTCTTCAAAGGGAATGTATGTTTAAGAAAATAATAAACTTACATTTTCCGATTCTTTTGTTGTTTCTGTTTGTTTCAGAAAATCAGTTCAAAATTATTAAATATGCAACATTTTTTTAAAATACAAAATTTAATTTAATTTTTTTACATTATTAAATAAAGTTATCAGATTTCTAAAAAGAAAACCAATCAACCATGTAAAGAATTTAAAATTAATGCTGTTGCACAGTAAGAGGTACAGCTGAGTTAATTTATCGTAGTATGTTGTAATGAATTTTGGTTGATGGTATTTAATACAATGATAAAAATATTTTTTCATCTTTGTAATCTTATAACTAAATTATTGTAAAAAATCATTAAACTAATGCAATTTTCGTCCTTTCTTTCAATTTAATTTTTTTATTCAATCTTTAAAAATTTAATTCAACTCTAAAAATAAATAAATCAATGAGTATCAACAGTAAATCAAATATTTTATTTGTTACAGATGCATGGTCTCTGAAACATTAGTGCGATTGCACTCTAAAAGATAAAGCTGAGTTAATGTATCTTAATATATTGCATATCTTTAAAAAAATTAATTCAAATCTAAAAATAAATAAATAAATGAGTCTAAAGCCGAATGATTCAAATTTTTTTATTAGAAATACTATTATCTCTTGATCAGGAAGCAATCTTTTAGTCATTCCAACATCATATTTTCCTGAAGACGGTCGCAAAAGACGGCGCGAAACGGTGATATTTTATTTTATTTTAATTGTATAAGTTCATATTAAAGTTCTTGTTTTGTGCACCATTGAGCAATGTTTTGTATTTTTTAATAAATATAGTCTTAGTAGTTAAATGAGTCTAATCAACATTAAATAAAATATTATTTTTGTTATAGATGCATGGTTTCTAAAACATCAATGCGATTGCACTGTAAAAGATAAAACCGTGTTAATATATCTTAATATATTGTAAACAATTTTGGTTGATGGTATTTAATGCAATGACAAAAATATTTTTTCTCGTAATCTTACAACTGGGTTATCGCAAGAAATCATTAAACTACAGTCAAAGATCTATAATCCGCACACCAGTAATCCACTATTTTCTATAATTCGCGTTATTTTACGAATGTAAACAATGAAATAAACAGTTAAAAAATTTACAAATTAGTGATCCAAAAACCTTTTTTTTTTTAAATTTTTTAAAAAAATGAGAAAACAATGAGGAAACAGTGAATTATGGGTGTGCGGATTATAGATCTTTGACTGTAATGCAATACTCGCCCTTTTTTCCAATTTAATTTTTTTATTCAGCTTTTCAAAATTTAATTCAACATTTAAAAAAATAAATGAATCTAATCAACAGCAAATCGAATGTTTTATTTGTTACAGAGGCATGGTTTCTAAAACAACTGTGCGATTGCACTGTAAAAGATAAAGCTGAGTTAATGTATCTTAATATGTTGTGAGAGTATGTTATTATGTCTTAAAATGTTATGATATGAGACAGTATCTTTTAGTATTTATTAATTTTATGTTTGATAATTTAAATGAAGCAAATAATTTCTAATATTTAATAATTAAATGTTAGTATTCTTTTGTAGGAGAGTTTATCAATTAATAACATTCAAGCAAATGTTTCTAAGAAGGAATTAAATGAAAAATTAAATTACAACAAAAAACATTCACTTTAATTTTCTCGGAATTCTAAATTTGTTACATAACATTATCATCCACTCAGGTCCATCCATTCAGTACAAGAAAACAGTCAAATTCCAAGAATATTAAAGGGACAGTGGACCTTTATTTGAACAAAATCGTTTATAGAAAAATCGTCGCAAAAAAGTCTATTTCTGTGGTATAATAGTACCAAAACAGTTTTTTCTTATTAAAATATCATTTATGAAAGTTTTAAGAAGTAAATAATAAAGGTAAGTGTATTTATATACTTTAAATCTGTTTTTATCAAAACTAATTTTTCGGCGTTTTTAGATTTTTGAAATGCTCCTTGGGACGCAATTTTAGATCAATATTTATGAAATAGATATGGAAGTATCCTGATATTGTTTAGAAAGAAATTGTGTAAGCTTTTTAAAATTCGTCTTCATTAAGATAGTCAAATTTGATTTTTTTTCTTTTAATGAGTAAAGATAAAAGTTTGATGAAAATCGATATGGAATTTAGAAAAAAATCTGTAAAATATTAACTATTCAAGAAATTCAAAAAATCTTACACAAATTTGTTTATAATAGGGTTTTAAGTGATAAAAATGCAATAGCAAGAAAATATCTCAAAAATTAATACACAAGGAACATTTTGAAATTTCATTTAAAACTTTTTAAAAAATTTAAAATTTTTAATAAGATTGGAAAATTTTTTGAAGGTGTTTTATATGCTTTTGGTGAAATTTATATATATAGAAAATTTCATATCGCTATGATGAAAAAAAAATTGTCCAACGTTTTCTTAAATCCATCTAACTTATTTGAGCCTTCACCCACAAGTTGAGACTCTACCACAAATGCACCCATAACCTTTTATGGGATAACCCGGTGCTAGACAACAGTTGACGTTGCATATCAAAATATTTATCGATGAATTTAGAAGCTTCTTTTTATCCCTAACTATTGTCCAACTAACCCATTTTGTAGAACGATCGGGGGATTATCATTAACAGAATAAATCCTATCAAAAAGATTGAGTTCTTCTTTGAAACCCCTCTGCCAAAAACCCTTAACCCTTTCGGGTCTGTTGTACTATTAATAGGAGTAGTACATGTAGAAGTACATGTCTTTTAATGGAGTATTAATTCGTTTTAACAAATATTTTTTATACTATTTACATGTAGTAATGTTAATATATGTCTATGCATTTACTATATGACTTCATTTATGCTTAGGCATTTAGAAATAATAATAATAATAATTACCATTTGCTTAATTCTCTTTGCGATGTTAGCAGTTCTTTTATTTTAAATACATCTTTCACTCTTTAAATTTAAAACAAAAGTTACTTTCCTGAAAAAATCATATGCAATAAAGTGCAAAAAGTATTAGAAAATTGTAATATAAGTTAAATCGTTTGTAATACAATATTTTCCAAACATCTCCAAAAATTCTTCTTTAATCAATTGTCTTATGAATATTAATTGAAAAATATGCAAAACTACAACAATCGTTATGTTTCATACAATGAAATATTCGTTAAACACTATTTAATCTGTTTGGATAGCTAGTGTTAAAGTTAGTAACGTAAGTGTAAATTTTTCCAAAAATTGAAAAAAAAAAAAAATCAGACTTGAAAGGGTTAATGTAATAACCCTGTATATTGCATTTATTAATTCAGAATAACAAATTTCAAATTGAATGAATCCACCTAACTCAGTTGAGCTTTCACTCGCAAGTTAAAACTTCTCCACAAATGCACCAACAACAACCCTTTACAGCATGATCCTGTGTTAGAAAATCGTTGACGTTGCATATCAATATGTTTAACGAGGGATTTAGACAATATTTTTTCTCCTTAACTATTAACCAACCAAACCATTTTGTAGAGCAATGTAAGACAGTCATTAACAGCAGGGATCCCATCAAAAAGCGTGATTATTCTTTCGAAATTTCACTGACCAATGGTGAAAAAACATTGTAAACACCGACGATAATTAATAAATAAAGTAAAACACTTTGTAAAATCACCATAAAATGAAAAATAAAGTAGGTGACTGTGCCCTTACTGACACGTGTTGGTTTAGCTGACGAGCTGTTATTGTTATAGTGACGAGCTGTTAATGTTGTAGCTCGAAACGCGTCCTACTTTATTTTTCATTTTATGGTGATTTTACAAAGTGTTTTGCTTTATTCACTGACCAATATCCTTAACGTAATTTTGTCTGACTCTGTATATCGCATTTACTAATTCAGTACAAAAAAAAAAAAAAAAAAAAAAAAAAAAAAAAAACAGTCATATCCCAAGAGTATTGAATTCACCTAATTCAGCTGAGTCTTCAGCCGCAAGTTGAATCCCCCCCCCCCCCTCAAATGCACCCATAACCCTTTATGGCATGATCCTGTGCTAGACAACAATTGACGTTGCATATCAAAATGTTTTACGATGGCTTTAGACACTTTTTTACCCCTAACTATTGTCCTACCGGCCCATTTTGTAGAACGATCGTGGGACGATCATTAACAGGCAGAACGCGATCAAAAAGCTTGAGTTATCCTTTTATTTTAAAGGGAACTGTTGACTGATGGTACAAAAAGGGTTGGTGTGCGTAATTGCCATGACAGCAGCCGGAGTAGATGTTGAAAAGGGTTGGACGGAAAAAATGGGCAGGTTGAACCTGGAGTGCGTCATGCTGCGATTGTGGTTTCCTGAAACTTTTATTCATCCTCATTGTTATGTTTCTATACGCATAAATATTCAAATTTTTACAGAAGGTTTTTTCACCTCATTCGCAAATTTCCTTCCGCCATTCGATATGAATACAGTAGTTGCTTTCTACAATAAGGCTGGCAGTCATATTATACATTTAAAAAAAATCGTCACGTACATGTGTACATATAATCATGATTTAAGTAAATACATATATATTTATGAAAGTTTGTAAAAAAGTAAAGAAAAAAGGAAAAAATAATTGAGTAATGTTGAAAAAATGAAAAGCATCCAAAACTTATCTTAACATTCACATTTAATTTCATGGCTGCACAATTCATGTTGTTCCAAACAGCTTCCCTCACAGTAACGTTAATTTAGCCTAGGCTCATATTATAGCTCACTATTTTACGCTTGGTGGAAAACGGAAGCTATTAAAATTATTCAAAAATATGCAATGTATATTCTATTTATTTTTTAAGCTATGGCAACGGGAAAGAAAAACAAATCGAAAATTGTACGTGAAACGTAGCAAATGAAGTGCGTTCATACATAACGAGTTTTATAAATATTGAGATTTTGATGCAATAGCTGATGCACGTTCATGCAAAAATGAATGAATACAAAATTTATTACAATTATATACATTAAATTCAGTAAGGAAGAAATAATAGAACGCCATCTTAAATCGGACATCATCACCATAGCAACTTAGAATACTTACGTATCATGGGATATCATTGCGTGGATTACTTATGATAGAATTTAACAGAATGGAGAAAACTTTTATTAATATCTCTTTAAGCTTTGATTCAAATTTCATAAAATTTGAAATGACTCGACACAAATCTACAACAATTATGTATATGAAATTTTAACCCATTCGGTTAGGTAGTTTTGCGCTGCTCTATACGGAAAAATGGTCAGACAGACGGACGTACAAAACGACGACTACAGAAGCTACGTATTTATACAATTACGAATGTACCTAAAAAAGCATTATCCAAACTATTTTTCGAGATTTCTAAATTGTTTTCTTAAAGTACATTCAAATATTAATTAATAAACCTATTTCAGAGCTTTACCACATTCTTTATATATTCGTTATATTTTATTTTCTATTTCTGAGTATTTAAAATGAGTAATTTAAAATGCATAATTTTACAGTCAGTTTGCATACTTTAGCAATCGTGTTTAGACGTCTCACTCCATTGCAGTTGTAAATTGAACGATGTTGTAACCGTAAAAAAAAAAATTATCACTTGGATTAATGTATTTACATGTACTAATATAGTACTTTAAGGATATAAAACGAGTCAAAAATGACAAGAAAAAAAAATACTTTATGTTTTCTTTAGCACAAATTCCAAAAATATCACCAAAAATATCCAAGTATATATTTTTTCTAGTCTTTCATTCAAACAGGAAGTCAAAATAAGCTAAATTTAAACTAATTATGATTTTATTTCAGACCATAGAACAAAAATTACGAAAAATAACACCATATTGAAAAATAAGAAATATCTCTTGTTTACAAAAAATATCCGATTTTGTTTTATGCATACTATATAAAAGAGGATTCGGGGATAGGCGTCAACGTTTGAACTTCTTTATTATCTATTTCTTTCTCTATCCGTTTATATATGTCTCTCTATTTCTATCTCTCTATCTCTAAATACTCGTATTTCTGCATCTCTATTTATATATCTATACGTACATATCCTTCTCTATTCACCAGATAGAAAAATACGAAGTATCTCTTGTTTACAAAATATATGTCATTCTTTTATATATATAAAATAAAAGAGGGCTCGGCTCCTTGCGTCCTACATGCGCCGACTTCCGAATACATATATCTATTTATATCTCTATTATTCTACATGTATACTCGTATTTCTCTATGTGTATACATACATCTCTATTCCTCTATCATTCTATATCTGTTTCTACCTCTAACTCACTCTCTTTCTCTATATCTTTCTCTCTCCGTTTCTCTTTCAATCTTTCTATATATTTATATCTATCTCTCCCATTGCTATTTCTATATTTCTAAATTTCTCTTTGTGTCTCTATCTATCCATCAACATTATATTATACACCGCGAATTTAAGCGTTTGAATGATTCCATTCATATATCCTTTTCTTATATTCGAAATCATAGATCATTCGTTTTATAAAGTCATTATAGAAACACCCGAATCAATAAAAAAATAAAATATATAAATAAATAAAACGTCATGATTTACTTTTCTTTTCAAGAACTTACAAAAATATTTTCGTGACAATGCATCTGCTACCACTACAGACTTTTCAAGCAGGAAGTAATGAGACAAAATAAGTCATAAAATTGGCAAATTAGTTTCGAGTTTTCAAATTGAATTTTGTCAGGCTACACAAAGTAAAAAAAGACAAAGAGCGAAGAATACAAAATATGTAATATTTACAATATATATATATATATATATATATATATATATTTACATATCCCAACGTATTAAAAACAGCAAATCAATGACCAACAACAACAACAACAAAAAAAAAAAAAACCTTCATGTGAACAGATAAATAACTGTTGTTGGGAAACCAGAAATTATGTCCATAAAACCTGTTATGAGAATTTTTCCGTGACTGTTTTGTTGTTTTATGTCGTTTTTATGTTTTTCAATAGAAAGAGGGGTGTAATAGGGGGGAAGTTAGCAAACGAAATTGTGGCGTCCTAATTTTATGTTCTACTTTCACGACGGGATGCTCCTTCCTTTTCGTAACTGATTTGCATCAAAATTACGATATAAATAGATTGTGCAAGGGTAAATCTGGATTTCCGACGCGGGAATAACCAAAAAGTATGAATTAAGAGGCGCATAACTGGGCCATACTTGGTTTATGGTGTGAATTATTTATTTTCTTTTTCTGAAAAGAATTATTAAACGTGACGTGTTTAAGAAAGATGTTTGTGCGATGTAGTACTTTTGTAGTACTCTTAGTGAAAGGGTTTTTAAATTTAGATTTCACGGAATATGCTCCCAAAGAAAAGAAAACCTATAATCCGATTGAACACGATTTTACTTTCAGATAAATTAGAAAAGTTTTGAAGGAATATGCAATATACATGCACGCACGTATTTTTATTTTATATTATTTCATTTTTTATATGACAGATTCAGTATTTTGGAAAATATTAGAATTTAGAAATGATTTATTACTTGAAGATGACACGAAAAATATTTGTTATGTTTGTTATGTCTATCACAGCCTGCCACTTCACAGCTGAAAAGTGGATCGATTTACAATATCTCTATTATGAAGTTATAAGAATGAAAAATCATGCATCGAACATATGGATTATGATAGACTTTCTAACACATTAAGAATAGTGAAATAAATATTAATGTTGAATAAAGTGATAGATGATATTATAGCACCAATTACACTATTTGATAATACAACATACAATAAATTCGGCTCATCAGTGTATATCAGATTTTAAAGCTTTAATTAAAAATTATGTACTACTTACACTATAAAGTAGAATAATTTTCTTACAGTTTCGAATAATACAACTTGTTCATCATCAGGGAACAATAAGAGACAAAACTAACACGTTATAAAGTTTACATTACAGTACTAAAAGCCTTTTAGTATTGTCATAAACTTTATGATGTGTTAGTTTTGTCTCTTAATGTTCCTTGATAATGAACAAGTTGTATTGTTCGAAACTATAGGAAAAATAATTCTACTTTATAGTGTAAGTAGTACATAATTTTTAATTAAAGTTTTAACATCTAATATACACTGATGAGCGGAATTTATTGTATGTTGTGATAGATGATTATTTATTTTCTTTTCATGAAAGAATAATGAAAACGCGACGTGTTTAAGAAAGATGTTTGTATTATGTAGTACTTTTGTCGTACTCTTAGTGAAACGGCATTTAAACTTGGGTTTCACAAAACATGATCTCAAAATAAAGAAAATCTAATCCTATTGAAACTTGATTTCACTTTCAGATAAATCAGAAGGCTTTTGAAAGAATACACATGTATGAATGTGTTCTCGTCTTATTATTATTTTTTTATATCAGATTCAGAGTTTTGAAAAATATTAGAAATAAGAAACGATTTATTACCTGAAAATGGCGCGAAAAATATTTGTTATGTCTATTACAGCCTACCACGTCACAGCTGAAAGTGGATCGATTCACAATATCTCAATATATTAGAATATATTTAATTTTATATTTTAAATGTTAAAAATCTAAATAAAGCACGCGAGTGTCAAGTCAGATTTAAAAATTTTATGTAAAATTAACAATGTATTTAAAAAAAAATCTCAGTAAATAAGAAAGTTCTTCCAGACCAGAACAGCATACAGAAAACAGAAGAAAAAGTTTAGGTTCTGAGGAAAAATATGAAAACTACATAAAAAAGAAAAAAATAAGTTCATAAAGTGAAACATACAGAAAATAAAGAAAAAATTATATTTTCTGAGAAGAAATATGAAAAATATTAAAAAAAGAAAGAAAAAGTTTTTCAAGAAGGGAATACAGAAAACAAATAAAAAAATTTAATTTTCCGAAGAGAAGCTTGAAAAATGCATAAAAAAGAGAAAAATGTTCTTCAATAAAGAGCATACTGAAAACACAAGAAAAAAATTATTTTTCCGAGGAGAAATATTAAAAATACATAAAAAATAAAGAAAAAGTTCTTCAAAAATAGCATATAGAAAAAAAAAAAAAAAAAAAAAAAAAAAAAAAAAAACATTAATTTTCCGAGGAGAAATTTGAAAAATACATAAAAGAGAAGAAAAAAGTTCTTCAATAAGAGCATACAGAAAACAAATGAAAAAAATTAATTTTCCCAAGAGAAATTTGAAGAATACATAAAAGAAAGAAAGAAAGAAAAATCTTCAAGAGGGGTATACAGAAAACAAATGAAAAAATTTAATTTTCCGAAGAGAAGCTTAAAAAATGCATAAAAAAGAAAAAAATGTTCTTCAATAAGAGCATACTGAAAACAGAAGAAAAAAATTAATTTTCCGAGGAGAAATATTAAAAATACATAAAAAAGAAAGAAAGAAAAAAATCATTAAGAAAAACATACAGAAAACAAAAGTAAAAATAAAATTTTTCGAAGAGAAATTCAAAAATGCATAAAAAAAGAAGAAGAAAAGGTTCTTCAAGAAGAGCATACAGAAAACAGAAGAAGAAATTTAATTATACGAGGAGAAATATGAAAAATACGAATGCGTTCCAAATACATAGGTTTAGCATAAGAGAGAAAATTTTCCAGGCTGACTGACTAGAAGCCTTAAGTAAATTTCCTGGGTGCAATTCCTGGTCTGAACATTTTTTCTTTTTTTTAATTACTATTCATGTAGCCACACAAAGGGAAAAGAAAACCCAAAGATATAATTTATAGCTGTTGTTGTACATTTGTCCATGCGCAGCATTATACCACAAGTGCCTAAGTAGCCGAAATTGAGCTCCATACTATGGCCCTACACTCATTGTAGTACCATGGTGTATCTTTTTTATATTTATTTATTTATTTATTTTAAATTGACGCCATACTTCGAGACTAAATTTCTTTTATCTTATATTGATCTCTCTTGAGACATCTCCTAACCATAATCGAATATTCACTGCTAATGGCATTTCTATTCTAAACATTTCCGTCAAACTCCTGCTTATATAACAAGTATAACATGTAATTTTCAATTTTTAGGTTATTTCAATATCGTCCAATCGAAATTCGGAAGTTATCATTAATCACTCAGAGCCGGCTGTGTTTTGTTTTCGACATTTTCTCCGCAAACACCAGAAACCCCCCTGCCGTGCCATTGTAATGGCTTAATCAAATTACACAAGCTCTTCTGCTTGCTCGCTATTTATACAAATCCCAATCCTGCAAAACCAGGCCACTAAAAGCACGCTATCGTCATGTTTGTACCTCCACCACCCCAGGCTTCAAAAAACATAAATGAATGAAACGTAAAGGGGGCTTCGATAACAACACTTGAAACCCTCAGCTGCCCCCTTCCCCCACCTTCTATCAATTACAGGGGCCGTCGTTTAATTGCGTTAGGGATTGGCGTCAAGTCGCAGTGATTAATCGAGGCGAGTGGAACATGTGGCTGTCATAATCGCATTAAGCGGACCATTCCTCTCTATTCAATTAGAGAGCCCAGATCTATTTTATGCGTCTGTCTTGTGTCTTTTCAACAAATTCCTTGTGATTTGCTGTTTATTTTTTGACTTATTTTATACAAATCATTTAAAAAATGCAGTGACATTTGCTGTTTATTTAAAATTCTGCCATGCAAATCTTAACAATTTAAACCACGAGTCTCAAAAAATAACAAAATTATTTTTATTTCACGTTGAAAAAAAAATATTTTGTTAACAAACAAAAATATACTGAGACAACATCCAGTTTGCATGTCTGACTTCTGATTTTTAAAGAAATTCTTTGTCAGTTCGTTGCAGTTGAGTGCTTAATCGATTTCTCGGCAAAAACTGGATTATAACTAGATCGCGGAAGATATCTCCGGGATAAATTTAAAGTGATATTCAATAAGCTTAAGATATCGTCAAGAAGACGAAAGAGGGCTGAGTGTTTAATATATTGTGTGATCGAGGTGGCTTCAATCTCATTCACTACTCTTAAATAATTTAATTAATGACCATGACTGTATAATGCAGTTCCAGACAACTGTACTGCGAATCCTTTTTTAGCAATGCATGAAGAATCCCCATGGTATGGTTTTAAATATTCAAATTCGAAAATGGTTCTATTTTAAGTCTCGCTTTAGATTTACCATAAAAAAATCTACCGGTGCAAAATCAAGTCAGTACGGAGGAAGGCGAAACTGTTTCGTGGTCCGCTTAATGCTCGGTCTGCTTTACACATAATTTTGTTCTCTATAAACAGCATTACCAATTCAAAGATAGTGACTCAGAGTGACAACCAAATCACCATTCCATTAACTTTCTTAAAGAACCGGTCTTTTAAACAAAAACAATTCGACATCATGCAGGGTTTAAAGAGCTTCACAAAAGCTTTTTCATCAATAATCAAATCATTGTCTCTCTACTTTCAGAATTATTATTTCACAGAGAAAATTAAAGTAAATAATTATCAAGATGATCTTGAATGATATTATATTTGAATATTTCCATTAAAATAATTTGTATCAATTCACGGAACAAAATCAATTCAATAAATTATATTTGTAAAAAGTTTGTGATGCTTGTAATATTCATCCTCTATTCAAATAGAAATTTTAAGAAAAAAAGAAATTCGTCCATTGATTGAAATCATAATAGTTAGCTTTATTCAATATTGATTTTATTTTATGAAATCCTTTTTTAAATCGTTTCTTCATTTACAAAACAAACATAGTTAATTCAAACGCTTTACAGTTATTATAAGTTAACAGATACAATCTTTTTATTTTATTAATTGTACGAAAAGTATAAAGTAATACAGCGGTCCAAAAACATTACATGGATTCAATTTACCAAAATTAATTAATTATGAAATAAAAAGTGATTGGAAAGTGAATTATTCATTATTTATTTATTTATTTATTTATTTATTTATTTATTAGAAATGCAAAAAGTTGAGACTAAAAAAAAAAAAAATACAACAGCACATATAATGCTTTATAATAACCATGAATGGTGCAAATAATATCATATATTGATTATTTAAAATATTGTCCTGATAAAGTTATTAGTTTATAACGAAGATTTATACTTAACACATTAAGTGCCACGGTGACTGACACTTAATTTTCTGTTTAGGCTGCGCCAGTCACCAGTGACTTACAGTGTAAGATATGTTATAAAACTTTATAAAAATATGTTGCTTTCAGTAATTATTAAAAAGGTATGATCCAGTAATAAATAAAATTTAAGTATATTTTAAATAAATTTGCAAAAATTACTTAAAACAATACATATTTTTAGTTTTATATCATACTTTACACACTGCCAGTCACTACTAGCGACTGACGCGACCTAAACGAGGAGTTCAGTGTCACTCACCGGTGGCTGACGTGGCACTCAAAGTGTTAAAGTGGCACAGGACCTTTAAACTTTCCAAAATCAGTTTTTTTTTTTTTTTTTTTTTTTTCCTGAATGATTTAAAACTTCTCCATAATATGCAAAAAACATTTTAATAATTAGCATTTTTCCATGCGTTATATTTATTTATATAACTGAATATCCATAGACATTGAAATTTTAAAAGTGTTTTCTCAGATTGGTAATTTTAGAGATTGCGCGCACTGCTTTTTTTCAATCTATCTAAACTGCAGCTATAAAAAATTAAAACACGTATTTATTTATAGTCTAAATGCTTAAAAAATATTTTATTAAATTAACGTGAAAAAAAATGAAGATTTAGAATTTTTTTCGCTAAAATAAAATTTTAACAAAACTTTTATTTCTGTTTTAATTTAGAAGAAAGTGTGTTATGATTCTATTTAGTTAAAAAAAAAATGTTTTCTGAATCCATAATTTTGAGCTTTGTCATGCCTACAGCAGTTAATGGTTTTAATTCATGAACTACTCATATGAATTTTTAAATAAAAAATTAAATATTAATTTTGCATGCACAACATTCATATATAAATTTAAAAATATATTTTTCTTGGAAATATTGTCAGAGTTTGCGTTAAGGATTTCTGTTTTGAAAAAGTAGTAGCAGTTAAAAGGTAGTCGCCTGTGGCAGCTATGCATAATCTAAATTTTTAATCAACTATCGATATTTGAGCAATATTTAGGATAAAATGTGCATATTTATAACAAAGTAACTATTATTATGTAATTATTATTTATGTATAAAGTGATTAAGCATAATAATGCTACAATATTATTAATAACATTATTTAAATATATTTTCTATAATTAAATTGCACCTCGACGAAAAAAGAAATACCACAAGATTCATTTAATATTTCTAATTTTTAAAACAGGTTCCTAACACACAAAACTCGAATAATTATTCCATAATGATAAATGACGATGATATATAAATTCAACTTCTGTCATGTTCCAGTATAAATCGGATATTTCAACACTGCACGACCTGTTTTAGTTTAGCAATTTGCCAGTTTTACTAGCAAAAAATCTCGTCTTTTTCGGGTCAAATGACTTGATTTGTCAGTTTTTGTAAGAAAAGTAATGCATAGTAAATCTTTTAAATTATTACGACAGTTACACAATGACATATATTTCGCAAAAAATATCATGCGGGTCTGTAGTTTGTCACAACAGGGTGCTACTGCTTTCTGGAGTCCTAAAACTGGTTCCTTTGACGAGCACGAACTTTTGGAAATGTTTTAATACTTATAGTTTTATATAGATATATATATATTAGCGGACCCGACAGACGTTGTCCTTGCACCGACTCCAAAAAATCAAATAAATGTACATAAATATAATAAAACGCATGGTAAATACTACGCTCTTAATTTAATTTATTATTACAATTATGTAAGGAAATTATTTTTCACTTTGCAGTAGTTTTTGAAGTCGGTCCAGTTTTTGATAAAAAAGTTTATTTTTCTCTTTTTAGTTAAAAGTTAACGATTTTCTGAAGTCGGTTAATTAAAATTATAATACAGTAAAAATTATTGTAAATCGTACACATATGTCAGGAGTGGGGTTCAAACACACTATTTCTTTCTTCGAGAACCAGTGGCACCTTAGACCACTCAGCCATTGTGCCCGCACTCTCTTCAGCGAACTTATTCAACACTTTTAATTTGCAAAAAATCACTAACTTTACTAGTTTTTGCCTAGTTACTAAAAAAGTACGGAATCAATTTCGATGAAATGTGAATCTAAACCATTCTCGAATCCACTGGATCACACACAAAAAATTTCATTAAAATCGGTCCAGTCGTTTAGGAGAAGTTCAGTGACATACACACGCACAGAAAATTTATATATATAAAGATAAAAAATGTAAAAAAAAGGGAAAAAATAAATGAGAAGTTGTGCTTAAAAACGAACGAAGTAAGGTAAAAAGGGTAAAAAAAAAACACATCCCAACTTTTGAATTATTTTGATTCTAAGCTATACTGATTGGTTGGTTGTGTTGATTGCCAGTTATCTGCACGAGGGATATAGGCCCTACGGGGAACACTCTGCCTGAAGGTTTTTCTAAAGGAATCTAACCCCTATTTACGCAAAGAATTCCAAGGAAGAAAATTACGCAAAACTCCGAACGATTAAGTCGACGGGCGTGACGATTGAGTTCGAACCCAGCACCTCCTGTCTACCATTTTCGAGGACAGAACCTCTCGGCCATTTGTGGGGCGTGAAGTATTCAGAAATGACATACAGTAGGCCCGTCCAAAGCACCTGGGCCCAATAATTCTTGGAGATCAAATTTTGGTCATGTTTCTTTTAATGGAAAAAAAAAATAGTCTTACACTCTAAAACTGGGCGGAGTAAATTGTACACTCTTAAAAAAAAAATGGCTGGCTTTTTTTTTTTTTTATTTGAGTGGAATTTATAAAAATACACTCTTAAAGAATGGAATTTCTCACTTCATAAAAAGATGTGATACATTTCATTCCAGTGTGGAGAGCAATATATTTCACTCCGTTGTTGAGAGTGAAATAATTCATTCCGTTGGCGAGAGTGAAATAATTCACTCCGTTGTCGAGTTAAAATAATTCATTCCGTTGTCGAGAGTGAAAAATTAAATCCGCCTATTCCGAATTCCCGCTTAACCGAACAGTGTTCGGTCCTAATTAGTTCGGAATAGCGGAAATCTACTGTATATGCACACCATAGTTTGTTTTTATGAAACAGATGATTTAATTTTGCTTTTTCGAAAAAAAAATTAACATTTGTAAACGGAATAAGAGAACTTTAATGAAAAATGTTGAATAAAAATTGATATCATGTATCTGTTTTAATGAATGGAGAATATAAAATATCTTTTTTAGTAAATTCATTAAAAAAAAAAAAACATTTTTATAACAGAGATTATTTAATTAAGAAATTTCAAAATACAATTTCCTTTAGAATAATTAAATACATTTTTTATTACTCAAATTATAATAGATTTGTTAAAGAAATTTGAATTATAATTAGCTGGTTTGAAAATGCATGCGATATTAATTATTTCAATTATAAAATAATTCTCTTTTTTTACGAATTTCGCTATACAGTGAAGGAAATTTAATACACGTTTCACTACTTCAATTATGTTTACACCACAAATTCAATATATTAATAATAATTAAATTTAATACATACAGCTGTGGGAAAGGAAGATTAAAATTAAAATTTTGTTTTTACGGTATTTTAATTAAATGATAGATTCTTTTAATTTTTAGACCTTAGGCGTCAAAATGTAATGAAAGAAAATTTTCAAATGGAATTACTAATTAAATTTTGCGGAATATTTTGCGGTGTGTGTGTATCTACTTCGTTTGTTGGATATTTTCATTTTAATATTAAGTTCAGCCTTCAAGAAAAACATATGATACTTAAGTTTTTAAACTAATTTGTATTAAGATACCACGTTACTGACTGAAAAAGACTTGGATGGTAAAGTAAAGTCTATGAGGGCGTTCTTTTCAAATATCTTGCTCAAATTTTAATATTTTGACGTATTTTTTTTTTTTTTATATATAGGATAACTCAGGACGATCCACAACCGGCCTAGTTTTTACTTTTGAATTTTGGTGTCAGATTTTTAATATTTTAACTTTCAGAACGGTTATGACAATGAAACTATTTTAATATGAAAAGAATATAATCAAAACCAAAAAAGTAAAAACTATGCCGGTTGTGGATCGTCGTCACCTACCCTATGCAAAAAAATCATGTCAAAATATTAAATAATTTGAGCGAGATATTTGAAAAGAACGCCCCCATAGACTTTACATTAAAATCCGGGTCTTATTGAATCAGTAAGTGTGGGCTCTTAATATATGATTCAGAGTTTTGGAGTATATTTCTATTCCAAATATTGTCAAAGTGTGCTTTAAAGACTTCTGTTTTCAGAAAGTGGTGCCGGTGACAATTGATAAATAGTCGTCATGGTAGCCCTTTTATATTATCCTCATGGACAAAAAAAAAAAAAAAATCATTCTTTAAAATTTAATTTAAATTTTCAACAAGAACGGGTAAGTATCAAAATTTATCAGTGTGAAAATTTATTTACTTGTAAAGCTTTTCCATTAAGTTATTCTTTAATAAGAAATTATAAAATATTTAATCATTTCTTTTTACGGTGAAACTATAAATACTGTAAAAAATCTATGCATTCGTAAGCTATTTTTTTTTAATAAATAATAAAAAAGATAGTAAATAATACATTCACTGACTATAGCTACATATTTACAAGTTTTTTTTTTTTTTTTTTTTTTTTTTTACATATATTTCTTAAATGAACTCGGACTTAGGGTGTTGGTTAATGATATCCCAAATTATGATCGCAAAAGCTAAATTTTTGGTTATGTAATGCATTTGTAGTTTTAAGATACCTCCTCGGGAAATTCTTATTTTTAATTACTTTTTTATGCGTACAAAAAATAGATAACAGATTTTACAATATTCGAAAATGCTATTCAAAGTTTCTAGGGAGTAGCTCGATTTTCTGAACTGTAGTTTTATGAATAATCCATAAATGCATCAAGCAGTTTGCAGTATTGAAATTATTGCAAAAATTACATAAGAACTTTTAAAATATTCAAAAATACTATTCAAACTTTCTAAGGGATAGTCGGATTTTCTGAACTGCAGTTTTATAAATTACCCATAAATGCATCAAGCGGCTTGTACAGTATTAAAATTATTACACAAATTAAATAACAGATTTTATAATATTGAAAAATACCATTCAAAGTTTCTATAAAGTTGTTAGATTTTCTGAATTGAAGTTTTATTACTGGCCCATAAATGCATCAAGCGGCTTGTATAGTGATAAAATTATTACAAATATTAAATAACAGATTAACTAACATAATAATTTTTATAGCGTAGCATACATTAAAATTCAGGTAGATCTTACCTTGCTATGCGTTGATCGAATTGATTTTTCTTTTTCAAATTTTAAAAGAATGACTATACAACCATACAAATAATTCTCAAAATTTAGAAATTTTTTTTTCTTCTCGATTATGAATATAAAATCATTAGTATTTTTCTGTAAGAAAATACAATTTTCTCAAAATTTTGGAGCGAAAATAAAAAATCAATAACTAAATTAAGAACTTTAAGTGCATTTTAGGTGCGTTCGTAATTATATAAATAAGTAGTATCTATACGTTCAGTCCATCCATCCGCATACAACAACACAAAAAACTACGCAACCAAATTGTTTGAAATTTAAAATATATAATTGTTGCATAGTTTTATCGAGTCATTTCAATTTTTATGAAAATTGGATGCATAGTTCAATTACAGGGACAATCAAAATTATTCCGTAACGTTACGATCAATGGGAACAAAGTTTCAAGTGAACTTTAATAATGTTACATTCTTTGGAACATAATAAAATTGATATGCATCTATAAAGTACATATTATAATATACATTTTGCATAATCTGTGCTATAAAAAATATTAGTTATTAATTTACAGGGCCACACAAACGTAATCCATTACACAAATGTACAGCGTGAAACATTGTTTAGGGCGCGTTTTAATTAAATTTTTCACGTTTTATGAAATTGATATACGTTGCTTAGGTTTACTACAAATTACTTCCTGTAAAAAGCAGACAGTATTTACAGGGATGCACAAAATATTTCGGATATTCTGCTGTACCCAAAGTGGTGCATAGTATTACACCAAGATCTAAATATTTTTAAATTTTCGTTACAGTACGAACCTACCTCATTTGCTACGCTTGAGTGCAGTTTCCGACTTGTTTAAACAGGTAATCAACTGATGGCCAATAAATAGACTTTTACGTTCTTCTAATAATATATGTTTCCAAAAAGTTTTTGCAACTAAACTTTATTGATCAAGCATGTAAAAAACACACATCAATCATTTACAGTTATTGAGAAAAGTTATGAAAACTTTAGCAAATGATGTAATTAAAATAATGCATATAAAATAAAAAATTCTTTACTCCAGTACACTGATGAGTTGAAGACAAAAAATACTTATTTACAAATAACAAAATTTCATAAAAATATATTTTTTAGTACTTCCTTATAGTTAAGACATCATAAATCATTTCAGCTTTTCATGATTATGAACTTGTCATGAAGTTTTCTTCATTAATATGTTATTAATAAAAGAGCGAAATATTTCTCCAAAGGGCTAACAGCGCAAAATTTAATAAAGTTTAATTAACGAGGAATAAATTTTTATATTTTTTATTGTTATAAAAACATTTATGAAAAAACACGTACTGTCAGGGATAAAATAAATATTGAAGATTCTTATTATAAGATAGGTAGACATTTTATACTTAAAAAAATAGTATGTGATATTTAAAGGAATACACATTAGTGAGCGCAAGTTAAACTACGGTTAACTTTTAGAATTTCAAGGTATTATCCGCCGAGTGTAAAACTATATTGACGTAATATTATTTTAATGTTTTACATATTGATTTTATGTTACAAATATTCATTATAAATATCAATATTGGGAAATATCTGCAGTTTAATGAGAATAATTTTAAATTTAATCAATATTTGTAATACTTCAAATAATATTGACCCAATACTATGCAGACTAATAATATAATACGCGTTGATTTCTTGTTTCCAATATAAATATTTGGTAAATATTTGCAACACTTTTTTTACATTTAGGAACAATTTTTAAATTAGTTTAACAATACAAATTTTTGCACAATTTAATATATTATTGTGAAACATTTTAATTTATAGGAAATATTTTTAATTATAGAACAACAAAAAATGTGTCTCGATTCAAGCATAGTATTTTGTATGTTAATTTTACATAAAAGATAATATTGTACCAATATTGTATAAGGTTTTACATTTTTTTTTTTTTTTTTTTTTTTTTTTTTGTAATTATTTATTCAAAACATTTTTTTTATATTTTGTAGATTCTATTTAACTTATAATTTAAGAATTGCTGCTTATAATGCACAATTTAATATATTATTGTGAAAATTTTTAATTTATAGGAAATATTTTAAATTATAAAGCAACAAAAATGTGTCCCGAAACAAACACAGTATTTTGTATGTTGACATAGGAGACATATGTTGACATTTCTTACACCAATAACTTCTTACATTTTTTAAAAATTATTTGTACAAAACATTTTTTTTAATTTTGGTGAATTCTGTCTGACTTATAATTTAAGAACTGCTACCAGTAATGCACACTTTAATATATTATTCTGAAAATTTTTAATCTATAGGAAATATTTTAAATTATAAAACAATAAAAATGTGTCTCGATACAAGAAGAGTATTTTGTATGTTGTCTTTAAACAGGGGGATAATTTTATATCAATACTCTATAATTTTTTACATTGCTTTTGAAATTACAGCCGAGTCTTGTTAATTCGAATCTTCGATTAATTCGAACTAAACATGAAGTCCCGAAATTTTCAATGGCAGAATAACGCTAATTCTAATTCAATATTCTAACGCTATAATTCAGTAACACTAATGCTAATTCTAATTTAATATTAAGTCATATTCTAATGATAACAGACGAAATAAATTTAAAAAATACTATAACATTAATTCCTTTGTAATAGTATCATATTGAGCATGTTTTCTTCTTTTACTTTCCATAATTCGAACATTTCTGGTGGTCCCGACGAGTTCGAACTAACGAAAGACGATTGCATTTGCACAAAACTTTTTTTTTTTTTTTTTTTTGTAGATTTTGACTTATAATTTAAGAACTGCCTGCATTTTCTTTCATTTGTCCCCCCCCCCCCCTCAAAAAAAAAAAACTTTTACAACTTTTAACATTTAGTTTTGGATAACAAGTATTTCAGGAATTCAATACCGAACTATTTGATGCAAAAATAGATGCACTTATGCATAAATATTCACGCGTAATATTCTAAAGTTAAAATCGCATTTCAATAAAAGATTGCATTTTGACATTCTGCTTTTTGACGTACTTCAGGGTGAATTTTTAACGAAGAGAGACATAGGCTAAACCATGTACATGTTCAATGCATTATTTAAATCAAATGCGGAATTTGTATTCTGGTTTAAAGGTAAAGCGAGTAAAGAAAATATATCAATGTTTAACGAAGAATGAAAAAAAGCACTTTATAGCTTTAAACCTGATTTTAGAATTGAAATTTTAGAGAACATTTATAACAAAATTTAAACGTTTGATTTTTTTCCCTTTCTTTTTTTTCGTTCTTTTTTGCTCTTATTTATTTTATTCTATTATTTACCCATCATACGTAGTTTTGCAAAATTTAAACGTTTGATTTTTTTCCCTTTCTTTTTTTTCGTTCTTTTTTGCTCTTATTTATTTTATTCTATTATTTACCCATCATACGTAGTTTTGCAATCTTTTTGAAAATCGAACAAAAAATTTTGTCGGAATTACACTTTTTAAATACTGGAGATTTCGAAAAACATATTTTTATATAAAGAAAATTGCCTTCAATCTATCTGTGTGTTTGTCTGTAAACGCTCTATCTCCCGGACAAATTGAGATATAAACATGAAATTTGGTGTGTGCTTAGTATGTAATAATAGAAAAAAGCCTATTTAATATCAGTAATCTCGATTATTCGGAAATATTTTTTCCCGAACTCTTGAAATATTTATTCTGATGAAAGGTATATAAAATTTTTCGATTTTTTTTATTTTAAGAATAGATGTAAAAGACAATAAAATAACACAAATTTTGCATAAAAAAAGTCAATCGGATAATTAGTTACCGAGATATTTGGAATCCTATTTTCTACACTCTTCGATTTTTCATGATTCTGTATTTCATTCAAATTTCAATTCAAAGATATATTTTAATTGGATATGACACGTTTAATATGACGCAGTAAACTGTTAGTTGATATGAATATTATTTTTGGATTTATAAGGATGCTTCGTTTACGCAATTCGGTACCACTCGAGAAGTTTGGCGTCTTATAGAATTTGGCGAAATTGGTTCATTAGCAATTAATCAATAAAGCATTACTATGCCTTAAAAATATTTAAAATATACGTTTAAATTTTATTTTGGAATTACGTTGCATTTTATAAATAGCAGTTTACACATGTTTTATTTTCCTATTTTATATTATGCATATTCATGATCAGTAAGCATTTACGGTGGCCCCAACGACTAGTTTTTCTTTAATAATAAAGAATTTTGAAAAAAAAAAAAAATCAACTATCCGTATTTAAATGCATTTTAAAAGTAACAGAAATTTAAACGTCATTGCAGAATTATGTCATCGCACCAGAAATTGGCAAATAACTCAATCACATACTAATGCTATTGAAATTACTAAGTTTGAATGGGTTTGAAATACATTCCAAAATTAATTTTGATTTAAATCTACCTCAAAAAGTAATGTGAAATGCAATTACGGAAAATTAAGCAGTTTATTTTTAATACAATGCAATTGTTTGTTTCTTCTTTCCATTCCATGATTATATTGCCAAAAAATAAAATAAAATAAAGTAAAATAAAATAAAATAAAATAAAGTTAATTAATTAATTAATTAATTAATTAATAAAATAAATAAACTTTCCACATCTATAATAATAATCAATAAATAAAATATGAATCTAACTTACATGTAACTCTTAAAACTAAGCTAAACTCTCACTTTAAACGAATAAGTAATTGCACCATAATTCAATACATAGTACAGTGATTCTATAAATTGTAATCTTTCAAAATAATAAATCAGATAAAATAGTCGAATTCTCGAAAAATACTGACAATTAATTAACAGTGGAAATTTTCAAAACTATTATCTATATTGTGCTATAAATTTTTAACATTTAATATTTAAATTTCTTTTAAATATTTTAATTTAATCTAAACAGTTCATTTATATCGACATTTTATTGAAATTTTTATGTAAGACTTATGTCATGAATATTTTGACACCTCATTTTCACGTATACGACTATTATATCGCGAGATATAGTAAATTTTGTCAATAGATCCAGCGCAATGGCCCATACCAATGAAAACTTTAATGTAAAGTTTCAGTGTTCGTATTTTTATATTTTGCTTTTTCAATAAATATTAAGACTTTTTGGCTAATTTAGATATAGGCTTGATTTTTTTTTACTTAATTTCCATAGTGTGTTTAATATTTTTGTGCATAGATTAAACATTTAATTTAATAATTATTTAACTAACATATAACATAACATTAAAAAAAATTATATTGAGATTTTGTTGAATTTCCTTCTTTTTTTAATATACACGACAGAAAAAAAATCATATTAAATGTAAAATCCCACACATTAAAAAATTTTATGAAGTATATTCTAATGAATGTGGAAAAAAAAATTGAAGCAAAAAATACATATATTTATAAAAATAACAGTGTTTTTATAAAAAGTATTTTTTATTTAAATTTTAGTAAAATAGGTTGTTCTATACGTTTTTTTAAATTTAATTAAATTTTAGTATTAAGTATTGTGCAACCATATATTATTAAAGATATATTCAAAATTGAAGAAATGGTTTTAAAGGTAGTTTGTCCTCTTAATACCGTTGTGCAAATACGTACTTAGTATATTTGTGTGTTTCATATCTTTCTTATTTATTTATTTATTGACTAAGTATTATTTTTGGAATATTAACCAAAAACAACCGCTGAATTATTTATATTGCTTTGCTTCTGCGTCAAGCGATGACATAATCATGCTTGAAAATTATTCAAAAACCATAAAAAATTAAATAAATTGATATATAATAAAATGCATTTGAAAGTAGATTTTCCCTCTTATTTCAGTACATGAAGTTTAAAACTTCAAGATATTTATAAGCAATTAAATTTGCATATAAAAGGAAATAGATTGCTTAGATATTTACTAGAATCGACATCATGTCAAGATATTTATGGACATATTTTAGTTTTATAAAGTAGATATTAGGTTAATTAACACATAAATGTGTATTTTTTTTCTTGTTTCTTCCATAAAGAATCATAAAAGATTTAATTTCCTAAATTTTAATGTAGGCAAGTATTCTGAATATGCTTAGTTTTATTATTGAAATATTCCTATCACACACATATATATGGATACATTTATTTTCATTAAAAAGGAATTATTTATATGCCTTGAATATTTATATATTTCTATTTATAAATGCATTTGAAATTCTAATCTTCGTAATTAATATATGATTAAGTAGAAAGGAAAAATTTAAATACATTAAGGGAAATTAATTTCTTTAAATGAAACAGAATCGCATAAAATAATAATACACTACTTGCGAGTGACAATTCTACACCATAAAAGCGTTGATGTTTTAATAACTAATTACAATTAATTAACAAATTAATTTTTTATGTAACACAATCACAAAAGATTTATTTCATGAAATTTTCCCATAAAGTATATTATTTGATAAGAATCGTTTATATTTCTTAAATATTTACATATATATGTCTATTTATTAATGCATTTGGAATTCTAGTCATTTTTAAGAATATATATTTAAATTTACTTTTAAACATATGTTGAAATAAATAAACTTATGCTTCAACATAATTAACAAAAGTCTGCTAATAAATCCTAAAAGTTAAATTTTAAATATATTCAGTTAATTTATTTATTTATTTATTTTAATGCAATAAAACCATATAAAATGCTATCAGATTGTTTGTTAGTGAGAGAAATTTCATAACTGAAATGCATTTTTCTTTTTCGAAAGTAAATGTAACCCTGAAAATTTAATATAATAGAAAGGTGAAAATTTCTAAAGCTATTATTTTGTTACTTTTAATAAAACTTGATGTAACACAATTGCATACTTTTTAAACTATTAAATTACATTTTCAAAACAACTTCCTTTACTTCTATAATATACTACATGGCCATTGACGACCGTCCACTTGCGATTTTAGACATTTTGTTAAATATCTAGAAAAATACATGAGGAGTTATCCCGAAACTCTTAGTGCATAAATACAATAGTGCAAGTCATACATTTCCGTGAAGATATTTTCCCGAAACTCCATAGGGAATCGTAAACAAATTAAAAAAGAATAAATATCTTTTGGATAACACTGTCAAAACTAATGTAGCAAAAGCGCTCAAACTGTAGATTATAAATAAGTGGCTTAATATAATAAGCTGAGTTCATTTTTATGCAAATAGCATGAATACTCGTAGAGAAATTAAGATTTTTATATAAATGGTAAGAAATTTTGCTAAGTTTTTTGCTTATAATTTGCAGAGTTCTTAATATAAAGTAACATTCTTTTCTGAAAATTTGAAAAATAATATTGCACATAATACCCTGTAATCAGAATTTAAAAATAATAAAATTTTATGATAAATGAGTAGGTTTACTAAATAACTTTTCACTGCGCATGCGTCAAAGATATCAAAATTTTATTTGCAAATTGTGTTAGCTAAATGTATAGAGAAATTTTTGAGAAAGTTTCAAAATTATAGCTTGAAAATTCTGAAAGTAATCGTCTATAGAATAAGCTCAAAATCCGTTGTTCACAGAATGAAGCAAAAAAATGAGGGATTTTATTCAAACGTAGTAGTACGTCCCATATTGTGTATTCTATATTGACACTATATTAAACCAATGAATATATGGATACAACCCCCTCTTATTTTTGCTTCATTTCAGGAATAACAGATTTTCAACTTATTCTATTGATGATTATTTTCAGAATTTTCAAGCTAATATTTTACGACTTTCACAAAAGTTGCTCTATACATTTAGCTAACATAATATACAAATGAAATTTTGATATCGTTAATGCACGCGCAGTGAAAAATTATTTAGTAAACCTACTCATTTTTTATAAATTTTTATTATTTTTAAATTTTGATTTGTTGAGTATTATGTGCAATGTACTTTGTCATATTTTCAGAAAAGAATATTATTTTAAATTAAGAACTCTGCAAATTAAAAGCAAAAATCTTGTGAAAATTTGTAACTGTTTTTATAAAAACCTTAATTTTTCTACGAAAGTACATGCTATCGACATAAAAATGAACACAGTTTATAACAATAAGGTACTTAGTCATAATCTATATTTGAGTGCTTTTGCTACATTAGTTTTGACAGGGTTATCCAAAAGATATTCTTTCTTTTTAATTTGTTGACGGTCCCCTATAAAGTTTAGGGAAAAAACCTTCAGGGAAATATATGACCTGTACTATTATGTTTATACACTTAGATTTTTCAGGATAATTCCTCATGTATTTTTCTAGATATTTAACAAAATGTTTAAAATCGCAAGTGGACGGTCATCAATGGCCATGTAGTGTATTAATTACAATGTTATAATGTTAATTTAATTGATAATCTTCATGAAAATTAAAATGTTTTACTCCTAAACATTTAGCAAAATTTTAAAACAATTTAAAAATAGATACAAAAGGAAAGTTTTACATAATACGGATGAAAACTGCAGTGTGAAACAATGTTTAATAATTGCTATGTTAAAAATCTTTTTTTTATTTCTATGTGAAATGAAGATTCAGATGTTTTTCAAGAAAAATATTAAAAAACAACTGCTGGATATTAACATCGCTTCCAAACATGAAATAAAATTAAATAATTTAAACAACTTTCTCACCAAATTCAGCATTATAGATTTCTGAACATTGATTTAACATAAGTTTCACTTACCTAAAAAATAAAAAAAAGAGAAATAAATAAAAAATGGCAAAGAGAACAGTTTAAAAAAATTACAAATGCTCAGATTTAATAAAGATAAATTTTAGTTACATTGAATTGTCTAAAGATCTATTTTCACTGTTTTTATTTAGGGTTTCGTTCATTTGACGAAACCCTATTCGTCCCACTCCTCTATCTGTCTGTCCGTCACAAATTCCGTACACAAAAACCAATAAATCAGAGAGTTAAAATTTTGGGTACTTACAGCTGAATACCTCGTGTCACACGACATATAAAATCGTGAAAGAATCTATTACATTAATTAAATGGTTTCTTTTCAATACCAATCGTTCATTTTTGCGTTTTAAAAGAGAACCTTAATTTAAACGTTTTTCATCTAGACATCATAGTTTGGAAGTAATAAATTCCTCGCTGGTAAACAGGAGGTTCTTAATTTAAACGCCGCTAAAAGTTGAAATTTTCATGTTAAGATGGGTTTAATGAAAAGAAATTTCGCATTTTTTGCCAATTTAAGGCTTTATATAATTATTTTATATTATTATTTAAATAAATTACTTGTATAATAAAATTATTTTGTTTTGTATCGTTTTTAAAAATATTTTTACCTTTTTGCTTATTTTTAAATGTTTCTCAAATAGTTCAAATAACTGAAAGGGGAATTAAAAATATTTGTATTTATTAAAAACTTAAAAAAAGGATTTTTTTTTATTATTTCAACAAACTTCTACGTTCTTTAAAAAATTGATATGCTGCTTAAAAAAATTACATATATATGATTATTCCAGAAAACCTAGTTCAATCTATAAAATTAGATATCATTAATTTTAAAAATACAAAAATGTAACATTTCTTTGACATAAAAAATTACTATGAAAAATGTCAAATATTCAGTATTTTTTCGATATTTTACTGTTATGATCTATCAAAATATTTCTTTAATATGAAACTATATATTTAATAAGTGGTAAAAACTTTGTAGATGCAAGAATTTTAAGAGTAATTTTACTACTGAAAATTAATTGAAAAATTAATTAAAATTATACATAAAACTTTATATTTAACAACGAACAAAATCTGATTATTTCATGGAAATTAACATTTTCTCTTATATTAGATATCCTATTTTTAAAAATACTAAGATATTTACAGCATTAGAAACCAAATAAATAATTTTTATCCCATGGATCACGAAAATAAAACCACCATTACTCTATTAATTAAATACATAACACAAAGTATAATTATTAGGTTAAGTTGGGTTTCTAAATTGAATTTAATCAATGCCTTTACTTGCGAAATTTTAAAAAGTACACACTCTTTCTAAATTAAAGTAACGTAACACACGAAACTCAAATATTTGGTATTTTATTGTCTTAAAAGCTTTAAGGAATTTGATAACAGTAATAGATGGCGCAATATATTGAACGAGAAATGGATTAATTTAAAGCTCCTAACTCTACAGGGGTTTTAAAATTCTTTGAAGTCTTTTATATAAAGGATAGAAGACGACGCGAAGTTAAATAGTCTAAGTCTTTTCAAGATTTGGGTAAAAATAAATGAATATATATGTTCAGGAAATCTAAAAAAAAGCATATATAAATTTGAATTTCATATTGGCTTAAGAAAAAAATATGAAAAAAAGCTTTGAAATGCTAATGATTTATAAAAAATGATTTGAAAAAAGTATTACAAAAATAATAGCGGATAAAAAAAGATGAATTAACATGAAAAAAAGAAATTCTTCAGAATATTTTTTATAAAAACGAAAAGCTTTATAAATCAGTAAGGATATTTTAATGTTAAATTTATTTAACCAAATGAAAACACATGACGGAACGCAATTTTCACCTTATTTTAAGCACAAAATAAATAATATGAAATTAAAAATGTACATTTTTGCGTGAAAGGAGATTTAAATAATCAGAAAGATGTTAATAGTAAATTTTATTTGAAATATCTTAATATTTTCAAACCTTAACTAGGCTCTTCATCAAAGAATATTTTTATAATTAATTTTTGTTTATTTATACAAATACATTAATTTGTTTTTATAATTATAACTATACAACTGTAATAATTATTGGCTCGCACATTTTCAAAACAAAATCATGCAACCCAAACCTTTCAGGTATTCCATAGCTGGAATTTCCATAGTTCCATAGGTAGAAAATCTATAAGCAATTGGACCAGTCTGTAAATATTTTCAATAGTATCGCAAAAAATTCCTTTGATATTTTTAAGCTAAAGCTAAATCTGCAAAAGTTCTTTAGATTTCTGTAAAGTTTCAAAAGAAAGTGGATATTTCTTCAAATAATCTTAAGCTTATTTTTAGTGGGAATGTAGTATTCCCTATTTTGTAATAAAATAATTTTGTAATCATTTAATGATTTTTATAACTACGTATTAGGTAACAGATTCTTTTGATAAAAGGAACAAGTTACACACACACACAGAGAAAAAAAAAATGGTTGGATAAAAAATTATAACGACAACATAACGTCAGTTGAGAATAATAAAGTTCCATCTGCTTTTTTTTTTTTTTTTTTTTTTTTGGGGGGGGGGTGATTCATCGATATAGATAGGTTCTATTTGTATCTATGAAGGCATTGTTGTATCAAAATGAGGTTATATATAATTTATATATGACTTTACAATCATAATATGACATTATTTTAATCCAGAAATGCCTTCATAGATACAAATAGAACATCTTTATATTGCTATGTCATTTTTTTCAAAAACACAGATAGAACCTTATTATTCTCAGGTGACGATAAGAAAACTCCCCTTTCCCAATAGAGATATTTTATGATATTTTTTTTCACGCCCTCTCCTGTAAAATGATAACATTATAAAGCCCCAAAAAGACCTTTAGTGCTTTTTAACACAGAGAATCACTATTGCAATATTCTATTTTAATAAACACGTTTTATATCAAGGACCTTATGGAAACTAAATACGCATTGCTAGATAAGTTAAAGATATACAGCACAAAATATTTTTACTAGGTTCAGACTGTTTTATAAATTGAATTATAGAGATGAACCTAATATTTAAAAGGTATTGACGTACTCGTATATCCGTTTTCTAAATTAAAGTTATACATCACAGGAAACTCAAATATTTGATATTTTACCGTTTTAAAAGCTTTGAGAAATTTTATAACTGTCATATATTGCGTAATACACAGCACGGAAAAGATTAATTTAAGTTTCTAGTCTACAGGGGTTTTAAAAGTCTTTGAAGCAATATTCATAAAAGATAGAAGTAGAGGTAAAGTTAAATAGTCTACTTTTTTTTTCAAATTTGAGAAAAGAAATTATTCTTCGTTCAGTAATTTTCATAAAACTATGCATAGCTTAATTTAAATTTCATATTAGCTTAAGGGAAAAGTTTGAATAGAACTTTGAGATGCTAAACAAAATTATCATTGAAATGGGGAGATAAAAAGTATTAATATAAAGAAATAAGGAACGGAAACATGAAACAAGTGGGCATATGCCAATAAAAAAAAATTCAGATTAAAAAAAAAGGAAATGTTATCTCAAGCTGTAATTTTTAAAGACTTTTATTAACGGTATTTTTGGAATATCCTTGGTAAATTAGCAACTTTAACATACAAAATTTATTGATGTTATGGGGTATTGATTGTGTTTAATCGTTTCCCTTATTACCTCCAGTTACATCGGGTTCATATACATATATTGCAATTAATCATTATCTCAAGTAAGTTCAGACTTACATGGCTGCTACTGTCTACTATTTTTATGTTGTATTCGCACCATTGTTTCAAGAAAATTAATTTTGCAGAATATTTTTTATTTCGCGAGACTGGTGCAAATAAAAATGAAAAAATCGTCCCTGTCGCGATAGTAAACTGGTAATAAAATTACATTAGAAAAAAAAAAAAAAAAAAAAAAAAAAAAAAAAAAAAAAAAAAAAGTTGATTTTTGCACAAGCAGGCAAGCGATGCGCCAGAAATTACCAACTACTATTAAATTTTAATAGTATTTGTTGATTATATTATTCAAATGAAGGGAGCAAAATCAATTTTGATGAAGCTAAAATTATAATTCCATGCAAAAATCCATATCTCAAAAAAATTTTAGATTCCATTATGATCATTAAGCTCGGGTCATGAGCTTTGTATCTATCATTTATCATATTCCATTCATAAAATATGGCATAATATGTTGTAATTAATTAAAAAGCAGGTTTACGCACTCTCAACTCAACTATAATCGTGGACGTATATGTTTATATTTTGAAACTTTAAATTCCATTTAACATCTTTCTATTGTTTCCTGACGACGCTCGCAGAAGTGAATGAAACGTTGATAATTTTTAAGTGTTTTTTAAATATATTATTTTTATAAGTGTACCATTTAGTAATCTGTATTTATTTTAGTAAATATTTTTATAATTGTTTATGGTGCAATTGTCCAATTCATAATTAAGTATTTGTTGACATATTTAATGGTAGAATTTCTGAAATTTAATAAGGCAAAGAATATTGTTGCAATATAATGATGAAAATCAGCATTTATGCGCAGCGCTTGCAACCCTGATATATTGGCTGCTAGGGCGCATTTATAACAATAAATTAAACACTAATATACCATTATATAGATGAATTAAATCGTAAATTACAGCTTAATTGTACATTACTTTCTAGTTTTACTGTTTGTTACTGTTAGTTTTATAGTTATACACTAAATCCCCAGACGCCAATATTACAATGTAAAATCGGCGTATATTTTTTTCCCAGTGTAATTGCTTTAACACCTGAAATAATAATAATAATAATAATAATAATAATAATAATAATAATAATAAAACTTGTAACCTGTATATTATTTTTTGTTTCATTTCTGTGTATGCTTAAAAATAAAATAAAAAAAATTTCTTCTTAATTTGTTAAGGCAAATTAGGTTAAAATGAGATGGCTACAAACTACTTTAATTTTCAAATAAGAATAATTTGCTTAACTTTATGATTCTAAAATCATAATTTTTAATTAACGTAAAATCGATGAAAAATTACTTATATTTTTATTTATATACCTTCATTAACAACACGAAATATCACAATTTAGATATTTGCATTATCAAGTTTCTGCTATCGATTTATCTTCATTTAAATAAATCTTCCCCTAGATCGATTTTATCCTCATTGACTTACCTTTATTCAATTACACTTTTACTGTTTCATTTATGCTTCTGTCTTTTTCAATAGATTTTCTCAACATAACTGATGTTCTTTCTTATTTTTTATTTATTTCACACGATTATCTAAAAGTAACAGGTTATTAATTGTATGAAATTACATTAATCTGGTTATCTTCTCACGATGATTTTCATTTTTAAATGTATTATTTTTATAATTAATATATGGTTTTAGAAGCTATGATTAATTAAAAATTGATAATTGTGATTCGTTTTCACATATCTGTTTAGATACATGAATATACAGTGTTCAGCAAAAGCTTAGACACTGGTGTTATTTAACCGTTAAATAAAAAATACGAATTCTTGAGTTTTACAAATGACAAAATTTCTTTTTAAATATATTTTAAGCATTTTAGGATGAAAAATATTGGTTATAATATAAGATAATATTTAATTAACTGAAAAAAGTAAAATTTGCATATTACAAAGTTTAGACAATTTTTGGATTTTTTGCCATATGGTCACTGTAAAATGCATATTTCAAAATTATGATGTCATATGTCTGAAGTATTTAAGTATACCTCGATATAGCATTAGTTAGTGATGATGCGCAAGCTAGAAATGTTCAGTTAGATGAGGTAATTGAAATAGGGAAGCTGAAATGGAAAGGGAAGACTGTTGCAGAAATTTCAGCTGCATTAAAACGAACAAAAAGGTATGTCTATGAAGTGTAGTCTAAGGGTGACTCCTTCAAAACAAAACATAAATCTGGAAGACCTTGTGTGTCCAGAAAATGAGAGAACAAAAGGATCCATAAACTTCCATTTACACAAATGATGATTGCTAGTCACATTAAAAGTAAGTCAGGACTTCATGTGTTGACGGATATGATTCGTAGATGAATTAAAGAAAAATGTAAATCAATTTACATGAAAATGATAAAATAACCAGCTTTGAAATCTCACTACAAATTGGCGAGAATGCAACGGACTTGCAAACATACGTCATATTGACCCAAATGTTACACTATGATATTCAATAACGAAAAGATATGGAATTCCAATGGCCCAAATGGGTGGGCATACTATTAGCATGACTTGCGTAAAGAGCCTGGGACTTTCTTAAATCAACAGGGAGCTGACTTTTAAGATGCCTGCCTACCTTCAGAAGGGATTCTTTTTAATATTTGAAAAATTGCCTACTTCTGTGCATTATATTATAGAATGTAGCTAAAAATTATGAATAACATGTAAAAATTATTTATATTATTAAATATTTTCATTTTTATGCTCAAAACATACATAAAAATTGCTATAAAATGGCACTTTTGCAAAACATCAAAACTCAAGTTCAAATGAAGATATTTTTATTCTGTAAATTTTATTATAATTAATGAAACTTTCTTGAGGTACTGAAGCATTTTCATAACTATAACTATGTTATTAAAAAATTATAGAAGTTGAAGTTCTTACACACAGAAAAATCAAGAAAATATATGACAATTCATAACTTGTATCAACTAAAATATGAAAAAATAATTAACTATCATAATAGTAGAGGCACAAAACCTAAATAAACTCCTTAAGAATATTTTTGCAAAATTTCATTAATGTATTCATGATTTTTCGAGTTATGATGTTTTGCGAGATAAAGCAAAATCTGCAAAATCTCATTTTGAAAAAAAGCACAAAATATAATTAAAAACCAGATTTTACCTATTAAATGACTAATATTAAAATTCCTGTAACTCGAGTTCTAAACAACATAGAAACACAATTCAAACTGATTTAGAAAGCTAAAATATCAGGGTTTAATATTAAACCAAATATAGAAAATCGGATTTTAGACCGAAAATTGCATTTTAAAGGTAGGCAGGTACCTTAACTGATTTGGTCCTCACTTTTCTTTAATGGTAGAGTATCTCTGGATATATTCAATGGTTGTCAAGCAACACAAGACTACATACATATATCAAAGAACAATTTTTAGTCATTTGGGAAACTTTTAGTTAGTCCAAAAGTATGGATTTTAGCAAAATAATGCATCGATTCATGTTGTATACTAAACAAAAACTTCGTTTAACTCTGAAAATGCTACTGTTCTCAACTGGCCGGCGTGTAGCCCTGATCTGGACACAATCGAAAACCTTTATGACATCATATCGCGTAAGGTTTGTGCAAATTTTTGCAACACTTTTCTCTTAATGAGCTTAGAGCTGCTGTTTAACATGTTTGGTACAAATTAGAGCCCCAAGTGATGCACCATTTTGTTTCTTCGATGGGAAATCACATTCTTGCACTAATTGCAGACAATATGAGTTCAACTCGATTTTAATTCGTAATTATTTTTCTGTAACTATGCAAATGGTCTATACTTTTGCCACAATGTTAATTTCATTTTTTTTTTGTCATTATATATTATGTAAAAGGTAAAATTAAATCAGTAATGTATGACAGATGAATTACAAAAATTCGTTAAATACTTCTAAATATAGAAGCGTTATTTTAATCGATCATTGTCTCAACTTTTGCTGAGCACTGTATAAGATCTAACAAGATGAAGCAACAGCGAATATCACATCAGTTAAAACAAGACAAAAGATAAATGATGCTTGCAACCTGGGAAAAAACGGGGGGAAAACTGAACAAAAATCTGCAGTAACAGTACTTCAATAGGTCGGTTACGAATCCGATATGGGAGTAAATAATTAAAAAATACTTTGTCAATTAATTGAAATGATGCACTTTGTTAAATCCACCATAAAATAAAAAGACAATACAGGATACGTTTCGAACTAAAACAAAACGGCTCCTCATCAGCAGAAGCGGACACGTGTCTCTAAGGGTATAAGGTCTAAGAATAATCAAAGTTCTTTGAGCCAAGTTTCGAGGGATCCTATACAAATTACTTTAAATACTAGAAGGACTAATTTTGCTTGCATATTTCTATATTGCAACCGAAGGAATTACTTCGAGCAAGTTTTAAGATGATTTAAAATTTTATTAATTAAGTTTTAAATTGGATAATCTAATATTAATTTAAAATGTGTGTCATTTTGGAAAGAATTGCAACTGTTGCTTTTCATTATTTCATTTTATAAAAATTCTGTTACTTTTTAACTTATATTTTTGATATATATTGCACATTTTACTTTAATTGTCAGAATGAAAAAAAATTTCAAATATATATTGTAATGTTAATTTTAAACTCAACAATTATTTTTTAAACAGTTATTTATATTTCTAGTAAATTTGTGAATAACCCCTATTTCTCAGTAAAAACATGCTTTGAAGAGCTTTTACTCACTCAGTTTTAATCGTAGAAGAATGAAAAAAAAAATTTCTTTATATAATAGGATAATTTTACTAAATATTTTTAAGGCTGAAAAACCGTATAAAAAATTAAATTTGTTAATTTTTTAACAAATATTATTATTAACTCGCTTTTAAAATATATTTTACCTCATTTAAAACATTTTTGTCATTGGAATTGTATGTCTACGACTAAAGATTTAGAAATTAGCCACCGGACACTATTGAGAATAGACACCCTCTATAACTTGTAGTTTGGTTTAAAAATTTTCAAAAAGTTTGCATTGCTATACATACAGAAACTACCTACCCAATTGTATAACCATAATTTAATGGCATAACTCACACAAGAATTTTGTTTAAAAAAATAAAGATATTGCACATACATTTAATTTCTGATTTCATATTTTTCTACTGGTAATTAAGGAAAATAAGGCATCACTAGAAAAGTCCACATTATTCTTAGGTAAATGAAGTTAACACAAAATAATGAAGAAATACCTGTATATCTTGTTAAATCAACATTTTGACTACGAAATATTTATACATCGTCTAACTGTATATATATAATTCCAGACAGCCTTTGCTTATGTACATACGTATAATATACCCTACATCTTATCCAAATTAAAACAAAGTAATACAAGAAAGTCAAATATTTGGCACTGCATTGTCTTAAAAGCTTTGCGAAACTTGATAATATAGTAGTAGATGAGATTGCGAAATAAATTTAAGGCACTCTCATCTACTGGGCTCAAAAGCTTTGAAGTCTTTCTCACGAAGAGGTAATTATGCGTACCACTGGATTTAAGAATTTTAGAAAAGGAGGAAAACGAATTATGACTTTTGAGAATGTGGACTTTTGTGTCTTAAAACATTAAAGAGAGTAAAGCTGTTTATTCATTCGTCGTAAAATGAAGAGATGCTATAAATCTTTGCTGAAGATTAACTTTAATCCATGTGTAGAATAATTATGAAATGTTACATCAATGGAACATTTCAAAAAAAATTATTATTATTATTTTATTTTTTTTTAAATCAAAAGAATATTAAAAGATTGAACTTTTATCCCCTTTTTAAATTGTGTTTTGGAACTATATGTGTTAAGTAATATTAAGTTACTGACTTGTTCTTTTCTCCGAGAGTTTATTTGAAATCCAGTATCAATAAATATATAATATATACATTCCTTAATTTTTCAGTAATTTTTGTCTGGTAAAGTCAAACAACTTTCATTCGTTTCTCATTCATACAGTTTTTAACTTAGGTACTGATTTCTTAACTTGTATTCTTATGTTGACATGTTAAATTAATATCAAACTCAATCTTTTAGGAAGGAAATGTTATTTTTGGTTGACCAATTAGGTTTGAATATGTTCAGTATTTCAGACATTATCGTGATGACAAGTTTTGCTTTATTTAGTTTTGTAATATCCCTGTAAATATAAGAGCTACATGCTTGGTTAACAAATTCCCCCAAGATAGCGGCAAGATCAATGCATTGTCCTAATCATATGTCTGCTATTAGCAACTATTTTTATATTTTGTTCCCAACACAAAGATCAACTTGAAACCCAATCTGCTTCCACCCCCACCCCACAAAAAATGACTTAGAATAGTGAATTAAAAGGTATATTTTATTGAAATATTAATTATTCTTTTCTTTTACTATAAAGATAGTGTTTGACAATTAAAAAAGGAAAGAACTATTTTTTTTTTCGTATAAAAATAAAGGAATTGTATTTCGGCTGCCAATTATTCTTTTAACCAGTTAACAAATTTTCATATTTATAGCACAATTGTCGCCCTAACATTTGGCACTAACTCTTAAATTTTGTCTTAATCCAGTCCTTATCTCTAATATTACTACTAACGAAATTTTAACTCATCAATACCGGTACCTAGTAAAATGGCTCCTATCTCATAATGAATGGCACAGTCACATTAGGAAGTAAAATGGTACATAGAAAAAATAACTACACCTAAAGTCATTCGTTCGTATAAAAAAGAAGAAAATATACGTATGGCACTCGGGAACTGCCGCGGTAAAGCTATTGCATAGCATTTTTTATCAACTTATGCAATTATAATTATTTATTTATTTTTTATTTATGCAGTTTTTTTTTTTTTTTTGTCTTTGATATTAATTCAAGTTTTTCCTTTTTCTTTGATATTAATTCAAGTTACGCTTTTTGAGCGTGATGACCGATAAGAAAACAATTTTTTTTCTTTTATTGAATAAATTAGAAGGTCTGCCGAATTGAAACAACGTTAGCCGGAGTGTTAGGTTTTTTTTTCTCGTTACGGAATTTCTAGATTCGGTCGCCGCGCTCAAATCCCGAGGTAAAAGCTATGCAATAGCTTAAAAAATAATCATTTGTTTAAAATTTTTTATGCAACCTTCAAATTTTACAGAGGATTTTAATCTGTTCTTGAATTTCAGTGTCACTACTTCCGAATGGTAATTTCTTGATTCGGAAGTAGTGACACTGTCACTTTATTCACCTTATTCAATGACAAAAATTCTGTAATTAAAAAAGGCTAAGAATATTATGGAGAAATAGTGGTACCCTGTTTACCCTATTTATAGAATTCGTATATAATTATTGTATAAATGATTTTACTAAAGAAAGGATATTTAAAAAATGTATTTTACATTTCTAATCTTAATAATGAAATGCGCTAAAGCGTGGGTCGCTAGTAGATGTAATCTGAAATATATATATATATATATTTATAAAATAAATAAGTAAAGTAAAGTAAAAAAAAAAATAATAACAGTAATTTAGTTTAAATACAGTAAAAACAGGCTGTTAAGTACAAAATATGTTAAACGATAAGTAGTTAATGTTAAAACTGTTGTTAGCTTTCGTTTTTTCAAAAACTAAAACAAAATCACTTCACCTTTTTTCATTCACGTATAAAAACATTTCATATTTATTTACTTAGAAGGTGTCACAAATAAAAATTAAATTAAAGAGTTGACATGTTTCGGTTCATTAATAAGAACCGTATTCATAACATATAAAATCATATTTATATGCCGCGTTGGCAATGGCTATATTCACGATCATAGCGGGCGCAATGTTTTGTTTTGATTTTTAAATTATATTTATATCCAGTGTCATTTAATTTTCTACTGATTTTATATGTTATGAATACGGTTCTTATTAATGAACCGAAACATGTCAACTCTTTAATTTAATTTTTATTTGTGACACCTTCTAAGTAAATAAATATGAAATGTTTTTATACGTGATAAGTAGTTAAATTTATAACTTAAAATACTCAATTAGATTAGTAGCTAAAATATTTAAATTTCCGACTTTATTTTTTTAACGCATATCACTGAATTATTTCCATAGATTAAAAATATTTCAAATAAATCAAAACTAAAGGTGCAACGGAATATTTCAAATATACAGCCCTCCAGAGCAAAGGCTTTGACCGCTCAAAGCAATAAGCTGCTGCACAAATGCTTCTAAATCAAAGAGAGAAGAACAGTTCTAACGGCCTAGACGTTAACCGCATGGTTAACGGTGCGCATCGACTTTACGTGATCACGCAGCCGGCACGAAACTTTTAGAGGCCACCCTCTACCCCCTTTCTTCCGGATGGCCCCTGTGATAAGGGGGGGGGGGGCTACTGATTATGCCGCCCCTATTATGTATTCCCCTGCACCACAAAGCAGCGCAAGTGAGGATGAAGTCATAACATTAGATAAGCTACACAATGGGCACACTAGATGATGCAAAAAAATGAGATTGCAATAGATTCGAAACGAAGGGAGAGAAGGGGGGTAATGCTATTTTTTATCGTCCACTGGGAGTTCATGACATGGCCACTTCCTCCGGACCTCCCAGCTTTTGTTGCGGATGGACCAGATTTTTTTTATTTCCTATTCTTGCTTTTTTATGTAGTTGAATTCACATTGAAAACAGGGATAATTTGAAATTGTAAAATATATGAAATGTGGGGGAATCCGTAATCAAAAATCGCTCAGTATAATATAAATCTTTTCAAAGATTTTTTTTTTCTCTTTTTTTGATCTTTTCTGAGATTTTCTTTTTATCCGCTTTAATCTGTGTGTGATATTGATGTCCAGCATTATTTCAATTTCTCATATCTACTGAATCATCTTAAAGTACAAAAATAAAATTGGTTTAAAAAATATCCACTGCAAAATCGTCGTCGCAATGGCATTTCAAATTCGGTCATAGCATATTATAAATTACTGTTATTCCAATATTACTTGCTGGGTGAATAACACAAACTGAGAAAAAATATTCCTTGATTAACAAACGGAACCAAAAATTACCGAAATGATTTTTATTTATTTATTTATTTTTTTTTTTTTAATGAACCGTTAGGTCCACTGTGATCGTGCCTCAAAGCTCGTAGATGCAGAGTTTTAGTTCGTTACCGGATCATTGAAGTACTATTATGTAGATTTGTGTGTATGCATACACGTAAAATCTGTGGTATGGGGCGTGCTCTTGAGGGGTAGCTACTAGATGGAAGCGGGGATCAATGCTAGAAGATTTCTTATATGGAACGATTAAAATTGAAGAGAATCCTTAGCACAAAAACAATAAGCAAAGGGCTAAAAAGGGTTTAAACTGCTTCCCGAAACGACTTTAAATAAAACACTTCTCCAATTGCGTCATCTTAGCTATGTTATTCTCATCAAAAAGGATTCTTGATCTAACAAGAAAGATTAAGATTGCTATAGAAGCGCTATTTGATATTCATCGTTCTATTCACCTTTCAATTAACACGTTAAGTGTCACGATGACTGACACTGAACTTTTCGTTTAGGCCGCGTCAATCACCGGTGACTGACAGTATAAAGTATGATATTATATAAATTTTCGGTATTTTCATCAATTTCAGATAATTACTTTAAATAATATAAATACTTTAGTCAATTATCACATTTTAGACTATTGCCGGTTACTGATGCGGCCAAAATAGAAAAGTTCAATGTCAGTCACCGGTGACTGACAGGGCACTCAACGTATTAAGTAGCCTGGGACAGCTCAAAGTAACTAGCTATATGACAATTTCTGTGACAGATGTTAAGTGTTGACTAATTTCGCTTCAAGAATACAGAACTCTGAGCTCTAACATATATTTCAAAGGAATAAAACAATGTAACTAAATAATATTTAATGAAAAAATATCAGATAGTTACATTCATGATCTAACATGAAAATTAAACTTCCGTGTAAATGATGCCGTATGGGATCGACAATGAATGAAGCATATCTTAAATAATAAAAACTTATAGAATTGCTTATAGTTGTACTATTTTATCTTCTTTAACTAGTGTCCCCAACTGGTAATATACCGGGTGTCCCAAAAATGACTGATGGATTTTAAAATTCAATAACTTGCAAACGGTGACAGTTATTTAAAAAATTTTTGCAGGAGGGTTATGTATAATGTCAGGAGTTTTTTTACCGTAATTTTTTATTTTAGTTCACATCTCAAACAATAGGTGGCGCTGACGGCGATTGAAGGCCAGGTGATCAGTGCTGAGCGAAGCGTCGAGCTGGCCTTCAATCGCCGTCAGCGCCACCTATTGTTTGAGATGCGAACTAAAATAAAAAATTGCGGTAAAAAAACTCCCGACGTTATACATAACCCTCCTGCAAAAATTTTTTAAATAGCTGTCACCGTTTGCAAGTTATTGAATTTTAAAATCCACCAGTCATTTTTGGAACTCCCGGTACATGAAACAGTCTGAGACAGCTCAAAGTAAGACAATTTCTGCGACAGTAGTTAAATGTTAAGCTTATATCGCTTCAAGAACTCAGAATACTGAGGTTGCAGGAATATTTAAAAGATTTTAAACAATGTAACTAGATAATATTTAATGAAACAATCTCATTGTATCATCAAACAAATATTGAATAATTTAACTGATGATTTAACATGGGAATTAAACTTCCATGTAAATGCTGCCATATGGGATCGACAATGATTTAACGATATCTGAAGTACAACAACCTTATATAATTGCTGATAATAGCAGTATTCCATCTTCTTTAACTATTGGCTCTAACAGGGAACATCTATGAGGCTTCATTGAACAAGTATACGCCTATCATGCACTTCTACTTCCATACTGATGAACTGCGAATTCTCAAAGGGGTGTACTGCACAGGAAATCAGTGTCATCCCTGAGTCTAAAGGGCTCTCTAAAAGTTTTAAGGCTTCCGAAACACGTTTTGTCTGCACATTTTTTTAATATCATGAGCACCTATTACAAATAGGTACGTCACCTTAATTATCTAACGGTTCGTTTGTTTAGCAGAAAGTCTTTCAGGTTTAAATGGGAGGACCGAAAACTACACATAGGATTATAAATTGTCTAAAATTATCAGACTGCAAGGGCAAGCAATAGAACTTTTTGAAAATACACCACATCACAACTGAAATGAATCATCGAACTAAAATGATGCATCGAACTGGTCGTGAGTTACAGTTTAAATTTGAAGTTCGCAACTTTTATTCTTCGTGTAATTTGTGAAACAATTTCCCTTGAAATTTATAATATATATATATATATATATATATATATATATAGAGAGAGAGAGAGAGAGAGAGAAGATTATAGGTTTATTTATCATCTATTTTCATTTATTTGTTCTTTATTTTTAAAATAACGCAATATTGCATATATTTCAGCGTGCCATCTTTGTTTTCTTATTTTATTACGATTGTATTTTAAAAAATTTTGATTTCAGATTATAATTTTTTTAGTTGATTTTTCTTTTGTGCAGAGTTTTACTACTTGACTAATAATACTTGTAAGGAATAAAATAAAATAAAAATAAAAGTTTTTTTCAGACATGACATCCAGATTACCTCTAGCACGTATCTTTATTTTTTCATGAAAAAAGTGTTAAATTAATAACAAGTAGCTAAGGATTATTATATAAATTTGCAATGCCAGATAAAATTGCAGTCACGAAAAAAACCTATTTTCCCTCTTTTCGATATGAAATCTATAAAATATATGAAAATCTTGCTTGTTGACATTTGTATTGTGCTTTTTTCTTTTTGCGTCTTACCCTCCTCCCCTCATCACTCCTTTCGTGATCAGCAATATCCATCCACTAAGATATATCCATCGATTTTGCATCTGTAACTCGGGTAATGTGTTCTCTAGGTTTATTTAAAGGTAATTTACTATGTATCATTATATACTTTTTTTTTTTAATCACACAGTTCCAACTTATGTTTTAGCCTGATATAAAATACCTTAACATTATAGAGACCGCAAACAATATTGCCAAATCTCTCGGGGGTTTTATTAAGGAATTTCAAGTTTATGCCAAACAATTGTTTAATATTAATTTTATTTTATTCACGAAATATCTACTGGCAAGAAATAACTACTCAAACTTTCTCGAAGAAATGTAGAATTCCTTAACGATAGTATTTATTTTTTTTTTTTTTCAATGCGTGAAGCGGCCTGATTACTGGTTGATTTTAAATAGCCTAAATAATGCTACGCGATAGAGCAATTTCATAGCCTTATTGGTTAACTCCATGAAAATTTGTCATGTCTGCCACACAGCTAAAAATCGCTATGTTTGTTTGCTACCGTTATTTTTGAAAAGTTTCCTTCACCCCATTCAACTAATAAAATATCTCCGAAAAAATAAGTCACATTTTTCTGTTCTAAAATACTGGTAGGCAAAAAATTTTGTATGTGACAGACATGACAAGTTTTTAGCTCACCGGCTATCATAGCCTGAGAGCTTATGTGCCCGTCCGTTCTGTATGTATGTTCGTACGTTCGTGCGTAACGCGATAACTCATGATAAAAATATCGGATCCACTTGAAATTTTGTATATAGGTACATACTGATAAGGCGCTTCCCTGATTAGTTTTCGGTGTTCATTCGATATGTATAAGAGGGGGAATGGGGGGCTCATGCTCCTCTCCTTAATTTTTTCATGCAGAATTAACAGTTTCGTTCAAAATTTAGATATAGGATCATTCTGATGAGGCGATTCCGTGACTGTTATTAGGTGTTCATTGAATAAGTATAAACAGGGGGAACGGGGGGCTCATGCCCCTCCCCTTAATTGATAAAAACGGGATTTTCATGCAGAATTAACAGTTTTCGTTCAAAATTTAGATATAGGATCATTCTGATGAGGCGATTCCGTGGCTGTTATTAGGTGTTCATTGAATAAGTATAAACAAGGGGAACGGGGATTCTAATGCCCCTCCCCTTAACTTGTATAAATGGATTTTTCAAGCAGAATTGTCAGCTTTCGTTCAAATCTCTGAATAGTTTTGGAAGTTTAATGGTTAAGTATAAAAGAGGGGAATAACTCTTCTTAAATTATATAAATGCTAAATGGGTTTTTATTAAGAATTATCCAATTTGCTCTGAATTTTGGATATAGATTTTTTATATGATAAATCATGTTCTTGATAGTTTAGGAGGTTAAATGATTAAGTATAAAAAAGGAGAAAGGGGAGGCTGTTTCCCCTTCTTAATTTTTTTCGAACGGAATCAACGAAAATGCAAGGCTGTAATGTACAATTAGTATGCGTAGCCTGTGAGCTCAATGCCATCGGTTTAACTGGGCAATATTCTTTTTATTATGGAATTATTCTATTCTGCTTTAGTAACATCAAACATATAAGAATCGCCAATTATTTTATAGGTAGGATTTTATCGCGGGCCAATGTAATCAATGAAATATATCTTTAATTTATAGATACCTTTAATTTTATAAATTGTACAGCACAGCAGGAAAAGGTTTGTGTAGAGGTTTATTTATCTCCATGACACACCAGTCAATGAAGTATGTAACTGTGTCCTTAAAATATACGCGCATTGACCCATTACGTTAAGTTATATTCTGCTACCAGCTGGATGTTATTAACTGTGCAAATTCGGATGAAGTTAATTTTGGAAATTCACTTCGGCGGGTTTGCGGCACACCAGGGAATTCTCTCGCTATTTAAATCTTCCATATAGAGGCGATTGCCTACGGAAAACCGAGTGAGGATTCAAGCATAAATTTTAGGACTGAATATTCATGGATGAAATTGTAAGCTCGTGTACACAGAGTTAGAAGATTTAGGAATAAATTACAACAAAATCAAAAGAACATAAGAGGGATATTCCATGGAGATAAAGTATGTATTTGGTATCGAATAATACAAACTATCACTTTACCGAAAAAAAAAAAAAAAAAAAAAAAAAAAAGTATGTAATGATAGGTGTCAAAATATGTAAAAATGTGTTGAAGATTTTGAGAGCGATATTAACTGTCACTCAAATCTCGTTTTAGTATAGATGGCTGTATATTATATATATATATATATATATATATATATATATAACCATTAATTGTAAAACAATATATAAAACATTAAATTCAATACAAACAACACATTGAAACCCAGGTAAGAAAAATCAGCTAAAAGTTAAAAGTTAGATTCAAGTTAATCTCTAACATTAATTATTAAATTATATTAATATATTTAATTAATATAACTGTACAATTATTCATACATATTTGTTAATTTAACATCCAGTATAAAATGTATTGTTGCAATTTAGTAGATGCCTTTATACCCTTAGTTTTTAATAAATATATGTATGATTACGAATAAAAATTGCGAATATATAAATAATGTAGAAATTTATTCAATTTAAAAGTGATGTATAAACCACAATATTGATTACCATAAATACAATGTGAGGTTTCATCTTCGCATTAGTCATAAAAAGTCAATGAATGCGAAATTAGGACTACCGGACACAATAAATCCAGAAATTACAATATTAAAAAAACACTTAAATCAAAAATAAATATCTATTAAAATGGATTAGAAAGAAGGAAAAACATTATCAATTGAACATCCAATCTTACTTTAAAAGCACAGCCAAAAGAAAAAAAAAAGTATTAGAGTAAAGAGTGGAAAAGTATATACAAGGCGTCTTTTAATTAACCTACAACTTTAAAATGAAATGCCTTCGCATAGACTCACTAGATGGCGCTATTTATTAATACAGTGGCGAAGGATATAAAAGAAAATTATTTCACGTCGAAAATGTCTACGAAAGGGAGATCTTCAACCGAAGACGGCATATTCATTGTTAAAAATTGGTATTTATGTGGTAAAAATGCAACTCTATTTGTGCGGGAGTGGGCTACAGTGTACAAAAACTGACCTAAGCCTTCTAGAACAATAACAAGTGATCTTCTAAGAAAATTTGGGATATTTGGTTACTTGGCGGATGATCTGTAGGCAAAAGCTGGCATAAAGGTGGCTGTTAGAACAGTAGACGTGATTGATGCAGGAAGAGATATCATAGCAGATGAGCCAAGCACCAAATATGACAATATTAACAGTGTGTTCGGAACCCGGGTTATTGCTTATCAATACCCGAACAACCATCCTGGTGCATTGCAGTGGCCCCCTTATTCACCGGATATGAATCCGTGCGACTACTATCTTTGCGGTCAATTGAAAGACTTGGTGTACAAGAAGCCAACAGACCTCAACAGCCTCAAGCAATACATTACTGACTCATTTGCAAGCATTAAACAGAAACTCTTGAACAAGTAACTGATAACTTTATGATTAGCTTTCACTATTGTATCGCCTCTGCAGGATCTCGCTTTGAAAACCTTGTGCATTAATTACCTTTTCGATGTTCTTTCCAATTAAAAAAAATTACTGTGCTATCTGCAACTATTTTTGTGTTATTTCATTTTAAAGTTGTAGGTTAATTCAAAGACACCTTGTATTTTTGAGCTGCCATTGGCGACTATTTGTATGTTCTGTAGCACCATTATTTAAAAAAAAAAAAATCATTTTTTAATATATTTCTCTTGCAAATGTTGTCGAAGCATAGACAAAAGAATTTTTTTTCAAAAAAATGGTGCGAAATAGAATTAAAAAATAGTCGCCTGTGGCAGGCCTAATATATACATATATTGGCAACTGTTTTAATACAAATTAGGCCATTATTTTTTCATCAGAGTATTTCTTACATTGGATGTATTTTAAATAACTTTTTTAGTTTTCTATTCACTTAGAGAATGCATTTATTATGAAATTTTCTATTGGCATGGAAATAGTGCTTCTACTAGGTGCTATTTGGAAGTTGATCCATTTTTAGTTTTCCATTATTTTCAATTTTATGGTCGCAACAATATCAACAACAGCAACAACAAATAAATAAGTAAATAAATAAAATAAAAGGAAAATAATGAATTAATAACTTTTCTACTATCCCCCCCCCCCCCAAAAAAAAAGAAAAAAACTAATGAAAATAAAAAATGGCCAATTATATTTGTTTTTTAGATTTATGTAGTAGAAATACGTTCGCTGCATGTGATGAAGGATACTATTGATTTGTAACTGTTTTTCATAAACATTATTTTGATTCAAAAACTTTAATTAGAGGATTAAAATTATTACGATGATGAAAGGACTTCATTTCCAGACCAACGAAATTTCAAGAGCAGTGCGGTGGATCTAACAAAATTCACTAATTAATGCAGTATGAAAAACATTTTTAAATGATCCGATAGCGTGTAGGTTAGTTTATTATCGTTTTCAGCCATGAGTATTGCGTGCCATTTAGGTTTTAGTGTTGTACGAAGCCATAATTAGGAGATAAAACCAGCTTATGGTTTAAGCTCTATTTTCAGAAATTTCACCTTTATTAAAACATACAATACGAGTTGCTCACTGGGTGATTTAAACTGTGGTAAAATGATTAAGATATATAAAAAAAAATCTCCATAGCGTGCAGTGTATTAGGTTTTTTTTTTTTTTTTTTTTTTTTGAATGGAAGTTCATAATCATTTTTTCTTACTTTTGACTTTATGGATAATAAAAGCTTACTTTGTAACAAGTTTTCGCTTGTTATCATTTGTAATACATTAGTTGTATTAAGTAATCAAGTATATCACTGATTTTTTGTTGTTGTTGTTTAACCAGTAATTTTTATGAAAAAAATTACGCTTCTGCAACGACTGCACAAAAAACGTTCTTTCCAATGAGTTTTTATAAAATTTATAGAGCAAATTAAAAAGAAAAAAAATAGTAGTGTTCAAAAAACAGAGTACTTGGGATCCCTGAGTAATGTATAAAAATATTTAAGTATTACTGTCCAGCTACACATTTAAAATGAACATGACGTATACAGGGTGTCCCTAAACAAATGGTATATACGCTAGGGGGTGATAGAACACATCAAGACGAGTAATAGTAAATAGGAAACCAAGGGTCCCAAACGTTTTCCAATGGAGATAGCCGCCATTAAGGTTTGAGGTCCAAAATTTCAAATACACATAAAAAACGGAAAAATTGGTCGATTGATTTGCGGTTTTCACTAAAATTATTCTTTAAGTTGATATTTTCTTGAAAATAAATTATAAAGATAAATTTCAAAAAATGCCGATAGAGGGCGCTTTAGACTTTGAAGTAATGAAACACTATTTTTTGCATCTCATTAAATGGTTTCGTAAGCTTAGACTTAAACTTAAATTTTGAGCTCAAAATCTGAATAGTTGGAAGCGGTTAAGTAGCACAAGCTTAACTGTGTTCAGAGGGTTTAAATTTCAAATGATTACAAAAACGGAAAAATTGGTCGATTGATTTGCGATTTTCACTAAAACTATTCTTTATGTCGGTATTTTATTGAAAATGAATTTTAAAGATAAATTTCAAAAAATTCCGTTAGAGGGCGCCTTAAACTTCAGAGTAACCAACAACAAATTTTAACCGTTATTTTTTGTATCTAATTAAATGATTTCGAAAACTTGTTAAATGTTTTCGAAATCTTAGATTTAAACCTAAATTTTGAACTCAAATTCTGAATCGTTGGGAGGGGTTAAGAAGCGCAAACTGAAGTGTGTTCAGGAGTTGAAATTTAACCTCCCCCCCCCTCCCCTCGAACACAGCTCACTTTTGCGCTACTTAAACACTCACAACGACTTAGAATTTGATCTAAAAATTTAAATCTAAGCATTTGAAAGCATTTAATGAGATGAAAAAAAAAATAACGGTTAAAAATAGTTGCACGTTACTCCAATGTCTAAAGCGCCCTCTACCGGCATTTTGTGAAATTTATCTTTAAAATTTATTCTCAAGAAAACACTGATTTAAAGAGTAGTTTTAGCAAAAACCGCAACCGAATCGACTAATTTTCCCGTTTTTTTTTATATTTTCCGTTTCGTTTGAAATTTAAACCCTGTGAACACAGTTCAGTTTGTGCTACTTAACCACTCCCAACTATTCAGATTTTGAACTCAAAATTTAAGTTTAAATCTAAGCCTACGAAACCATTTAATGAGATGCAAAAAATCACGGCAAAAAATAGTATTAGGATGGATTTCGTTAATCCAAAGTCTAAAGCGCCCTCTATCGGTATTTTTTGACAGTTATCTTTATAATTCATTTTCAATAAAATAACGACATAAAGAATAGTATTAGTGAAAACCGCAAATCAATCGACCATTTTTTCCGTTTTTTATAATCATTTGAAATTTAAACTAGTGATGGGCGATTTTGATTTTTAAATCGATTTAATCGATACTACGGCCAACTCGATTTAATCGATACTTTAAAATTTTTAATCGATTTTTCTGAAGGTAATATAATTTTCATTTTCTTTCAAAAGTCGAAGATAAAATAGACGGATGTGCCAATTCCAAAATTTCAGTGTATTAGTTTCTAAGATAGAAGAATTAAAGAAACCTCAGACCCCCCCCCCCCCTGCAAAATAGAGTTTTTTGTTGAGTGATGTACACCAAAAAATGATCAGGATCAATTTTTATTAAGTACCAGCTGAATCTGAATTTTGATGAAAATCCATGAAAGCACGAGATACAGCTATTGCGGAATCATAAAAAATGCAACATATCAGCGCCACCTGTCGGGCAATTTACACCAAGAACTAAATAACCCTAATCTATGTCAGAGATTCCTTGAATCTGAATTTTGATGAAAATTCGTTCTTGAGATAGTGCTATTGCGTTAATCATGAATAATGCAGTATAGCAGCGCCATCTCTTAAGCGATTTCCACCAAAATGTAATTAGCATAAAATAATATCAAGGACTAATTGAATCTAAATTTTTATGAAAGTCCGTGCATTAGTTCTTGAGATAAAGCTAAAATGGAAACAGGGGCGTGCGAAAAGAGAACTGCGCCCGGTTCCAAGTTCCAATTTAGCCCCTCCCCCCCCCCTATTAACTTTTTCTTGTGATAGGCTAGAAGTGATGTTAGTAGTAAAAATTTGGCGCCCTCTAAATTTCCGTGCTCGGAACGACCGCTTCCTTTCGCCCGCGCCCCTTTCACATGGCGCTGAGTGGAAATCGTGAAAAATTCAGTATAGCAGCGCCATCTGAGAAGCTATATACACCAAAATGCAAAAAAACATCAATTCATGTCAAAGACTAACTGGATCCAAAATGTGATGAAAATCCGTTCATTCGTTATTCAGATATAGCTGTTGCGCAAATCGCAAAAAATGCAGCATAGCAGCGCCACCTGTTAGGCTATATGCACCAAAAATTAATTAGATTCAGTTTATATCAAGGTCAAACTAAATCTAAAGTTTTGTGGAATTCCGTGCATTTGTTGTTGAGATAGAACGGTCAGAAATTTTTGTCGTATACAGACTCACAGAGTGACAGACACACCCACAGACAAATATTTCTTAAAAACCATGAAATCGTGTTAAAGACCTTCTAAAATATATAAATCCATCAAAAACGGGAAGTCAAAATTTTTCACGAATCTAATACTCTCTTCTTGTAAAGTTACAAAAGAAAATAAAAATGTAAAATCGATTCTGCCCGTAAGATCTATCTTTAGATTCGATTTCGATCTTTAGATTCGATTTCGATCTTTAGATTCGATGTCGATCTTTAGATTCGATTTCGATTTTTAGATTCGATGTCGATCTTAGATTCGATGTCGATCTTTAGATTCGATGTCGATCTTTAGATTCGATTTCGATCTTTAGATTCGATTTCGATTTTTTTTTCTTTTTTTCTAGGTTAAATTAGTGTTGAATGCAGGTATTTTTCTGCGACTCCGGAGGAAAGCGTCATGTTTTACAGCTCTGTAAGAGAGGGGGAATCGCAATTTGTGCATTAAAAAGCATAAATCTCATAACTTCTGGGGGGGGGGGGGTAATCCCCTGCGGGCCACTCCATTAATTCGACACTAGGTTAAATCGTTATATTTTGTTTAGAAGTCCAGTTATTTGAAGTATTAGTTTATTATGTTTTATTTTTCACGCTCGTCTCTTCTAATCCCCCCTTCCACGTCAGTTTTAACTTACAGGGCCATTCGATATATGCATACAGTTTTAAAAATGTCCAATTCTCGGTCTATTTTATTTTAAATCCACATTTTAAATCCTTGACAAGAGATAAATAAAGGGTCGCCTTTCCGAACGTTTGGGGTTTATCTGCGCCCCGTCGGGGGGGGGGGCATATTTTTTTGTTTCTTCAAAAGAAACAAAAAAATTTTTGAGGGGCGGGGGGGGGGGACTTGCACCCTCTTACAATATACACCTTAAAATTTCGCTCATTTAATTTTCTACCATTTTTAACTTAAAAGTTTAAGCTACATGACACCCCCCCCCTTTCGGTGACTCACCTAATTTTGCTCATTTCTTCACTTCATTTCAATCTTTAAAAGGCTATAACTTTGCTTCTATAGGAGTTACAGTGATGAGAAAAATTCTAGTATAGCTAAACATTTCTCGCTGTTTTTTTTTTCTTTTTTTTTTTTTGCTTTTCCAGTTTTCCGGTTTTCCCTATAGGACCTATTTGAGGGGGGGCGGCAGAGGGGGTTTTCCTTCATACAATATGTCTATTGAAAGCTTAGGCTTCGTACATTGCAAATCTAGCAAAAGAAATTTTCTCCCATCATTTCAGGTCACGTTACGGACCCATAATGTGTTAAAATTTTAATTTTTCAAACTTCTTCAAAAAAAAAAAAAAAAAAAAAAAAGATACATATTAGCGAAATTGGGGTTCGAACCCGCAATCGTTTGATTGCACACGTAATCCCTAAGCTTATTGGCCACCGAGTACTCAGCAGCGCTATTATTTCTTTAGATTGTCATCTTTAAATTCATAATATCTTTTGAATGGAATGTCCGATTTGAATAATTCAAAAAGTAATCTACAGATATTGTAACAGCCATTAATACAAAATGATTTATTTGGATAAGGATTAAGGTATCGATAGTATGGTCTAATTTTGGTTGATGTATTTATCGCGTTTTAAAATGTAAGAAAGTAGTTATAGTGAGTTAACTACAATAGCTGGACATATGGTATCGCGCGTTTTTTTTTTATAGACATTAATATGTTCTTTAATATTATAGAACCTTTTTTTATTCATTTAAAAGTATTTCCTGGCGATTCAAAATTATATATCTTAACGATTTAAAAATGCACACGTAATTGTTCAAGGTTTCACTTCTATTGGCATTCTCAGAGTGCCAAAATTTTTTTTTTCATATTCGTCCGTCCTACCGCCCCCCCCCCCTTCCTCACCAATTTTAACTTACAGGTTCGTTCAAATTATGACTGCGATTTTTAAAAAGTCTAATCCACGTTCTATTTTGTTATAAATCCATATTTTGAAACCTCAACAAAAGATACATTTGGGCCGGGGTCGCCCTTTTGTCTGTTTGGGATTCACCTTGCCCCCCTGGGTGGGAGGCATATTTTTTGTTTCTTCCACACCATCTCATGTAACATATCGTTATAAAGCTTTTATCTCCTCGTTTTTTTCTGTTACTACCTCTCTCTCCACCTAGTTACATGCTCTTGGCACTCTTTATAGTTTCAAAGAGTGCATGTTCCCCGCGGGCCACCCCATGAATTTAACACTAAGTTAAACACTATATTTTTGTTTAGAAGCTCAGTTATTTGGGTTATTAGTTAATTATGTTTTTTTTTTTTTTTTTTTTTTTTTTTTTCAAGTTCGTCCGTTCTAATCCCTCGCCTCCCCCCCTTTCCTCGCCAATCTTTACTAAATGGGCCGTTCAAAGTATGCATGCAATTTTTTAAATGTCCAATTCTTGTTCTATTTTATTATAAATCCTCATTTTGAAACTTCGACAAAAGATACATTTGGGCTATGGTCGCCTTTCCGTCAAGAGTGGGGGTTACCTGACCCCTTGCGAATCGGGCATATTTTATGTTCTTCCAAACTTTCTCGTGTAACCAGTAGCGTAGCTATGTTTTTTGGCGCCCGGGGCCAGCTAGAAATTTTGCGCCCCCACCCCAATATAGATATATAACAATTTCTCTCAATTTGGCGCCCCTAGGCCTCGGCGCCCTGGGCGGACGCCCCCCCCCCCTTGCCCCCCCCTTAGCTACGCCACTGCGTGTAACATTTGGTTGGCATTAGAAAAAAAAAGTTTTTTTTTTGTCTATACTCCTTGTTCCCTATTCTAGTTACACGCTCTTGGCACTCTTTATACTCGGTTTAATGCCAAGTTACTCAGTGTTGTTATTAGTTGAGTTATGTCTCTCAAATTTGTCAAAGTTTTTGTGTAAGTGACAACTATAAGTGACAATCATTTTAAAATTTAAAATTCTTACTATCCGACTCTAAAATCTGCAATAGCTTAATTCTATGCCTCCCTAAATGGTGATGGGGGGGGGGGGGGGTCGGAGGCGGTAATTACGGTCCTGCTGGTTGTCTAACTTTTGGAATAAGTAATTTGGATCTTCTCTGTGTGAACCTAAATATCGAAATATCGATTCTAGTATCGATTCTAGAACTGAAAAATCGATTCTTATTATGATCGATGTTGTTTTATACGATATCGATTTTAATCGATTCTCAAAATTTCCAGAATCGCCCATCACTAATTTAAACCCTCTGAACACAGTTAAGTTTGTGCTACTTAACCGCTTCCAACTATTCAGATTTTGAGCTCAAAATTTAAGTTTAAGTCTAAGCTTACGAAACCATTTAATGAGATGCAAAAAATCACAGAAAAAAATAGTTTTTCATTACTTTAAAGCGTCCTCTATCGGCATTTTTCGAAATTTATCTTTATAATTTATTTTCAAGAAAATACCAATATAAAGAATAGTTTTAGTGAAAACCGCAAATCAATCGACCAATTTTTCCGTTTTTTATGTGTATTTGAAATTTTGGACCCCAAACTTTAATGGCGGCTATCTCCTTTGGAAAACGTTTGGGACCCTTGGTTTCCTATTTAATATTACTCGTCTTGATGTGTTCTATCACCCCCTAGCGTATATACCATTTGTTTAGGGACACCCTGTATAAAACAAAATGAGGTATTGAAACAAATGGAACATCAGTGAAAAATATTTTTCTCTACATAAATTCAATCCAAGGCACTGTTACTTCTACTTTCTCATACCTTAATAATAAATGACTCTCCCAAAGAAAGTGACGTATTTGTGTGAATGAAACAGCAATTATTAATACAAATATTCTGCGATAATGGCCGCGGGAATTGCAAGCCGAAAATACTAATAAATTTTAAATAAAAAAATATTTGTTAAACTTGTAAAATAAATACCATGACAATTTTTGACAACTTTTAAGTGGATCATAATATATATTTTATAATACATGCGTTAGTATAAATTTTTAGGGTATAAAACAACATTCGAAAAATATGATTAACTAGAAATTTCACTTTCTGGCATAGCAAACTGTAATAAATAAATTAATAAGTAAAAATAATATTATTAATGCAGGTACAATTAACGAACCTTTCCGCCTTTCTTATTTACAATTTCTAGCATAGTTGAAAAGTGTTTATGAATTTGGTTTGTTTGTCCGTCTGTCTGCCTTGCCTATCCGACTGTTCGTGTTGTAACACACGTAAGTATACTCCGATTCCATGAAATGGATTGTATGTTTTCGGGGTTTATTGTGGAATGCTCGATATTGAAAATGAAGTGTGTAGCACTTGCAGCTCATTTACAGAGGTACTCAAAAGAATCCCGTTATATTACGATCTATAGGAAAAGATCTTCTGTGGTGTATGTTAATAATAATATTACACTATTTTACAAAGATTGAAACTGGTGTTTATTACTGAAACGTACGACAAGGTTCTTACTATAGAGCCTGGTGAGTACAGAATTCATTATTCATGTATTGGGAGACCCTAACGAATTTGGCTACAGAAAATAATCAACAATAATTGGACATTGAAGTGTACGAACCAACGTTGCCCTGTTTAGCCTTCATTTTTATCGCATGATTTTAAATTTACATAGTAAAATTCTAAAGAATATTTTTTATTTCAGTTACGTTAAACGTATCGAATTAAATAAAACATAAAATACGATTCTTTATTTATGACACAAACTTTAAATTACTGAATAATTATTGAGGCCACACAGGCAACTCTGCTTCGAACAATAACTGCTGGAAATGCGATTTCATCTATGGTGTGCGTTTGTAATTTTTGTTTAAAGATCATTTGAATAAGTATAATTTCTGTAGATCATATACACGGCTGCACAAAAGTTTTCCACAACATATCTTTATTGGCGAAAATTGCTGAATGGAAATTTTGAAGCGTGGTATGCATTTAAATGAACTAAATTTCAGCATAGCACAAGGTCTCCATCAAATAAAACCACTATTTAAAAATTAAATATCCCCAAAACAAAAATCGATAGAATTATGCTGTAAACGGTTTCTAGGTAAGCTGCAAAAATCTTATGCAGAAGTTTCGAACGGTGAATATTTTGAAAAGATTGTGATCTGATTGCAAAGAATATTTTTCTTGGTTTAAATTGCTTGCAGAGAACGAGTTTTTTGGAATATAGTGTCATGTTTTAAATATTTTTGGAGTCCAACTTTTGAAATTCCAAAAATTTAGTTCGAAAAATCGTAAGGTTTTCAAATGCATTAGGGTTATTGTTTGTTTAGACATCACCTAACAATTTAGTAAACTATGAAGTTTTACTGTTAGTATCGTGAATGTATTGGAAAGTTATTAATTATAAAAAGAAGTTTTCTTATACGTCCATTAAAAACGTTTAAAAAAATATATATTAAAATATTTAATTGCTAAAACGGACGTCAAATACTAATAAAATATATTAAAAGATCTTAATAATTTTACATGTTTCGATTGAATTTACTCAATCATCATCAGAAAAAACAAAAATACAAATAAACACAAAGATGGAAAATGATTATTAAAAAATTTAAATTAAAAATTAAAACAATAGCTATTAATAACGGATATCAAGGTAACAGTTTATTGTCATATGATTTTAGCAATTAAATATTTTAATATATATATATTTTTAAACGTATTGGAAAGTGTTTCATAATCTGTACCGCAAGCATGATTTTTTGTTCCTGTTGCCTGTCGTGCGTAATCATGATTAAAATGTGTAATACTAGTGTTCGGAAAAAATGTAAACTAACTCAAGCAAAACTGATATTCTTGAAGAATCCGTTTTTCGTGTTCTTGAAGTTATTTTAAATATTATGATGATTAATAATCAACAACAAGTTGTCACACTACATCAAATAGATGCACTTCTACTAAAGGAGAGTGTAGAAATTTTAAATTATTCTAGTCAAAATTATTATCATTTTTGAATTAACAAGCATCAAATTTAAATTCTTTCTTTCTTCTTTAATTTTTAAACCCATCTTATCATTAAAATAAGAAAGTATCTCTCAAATATTTTAAACAACGAACACGGAACAAGTAATTTACACCTCATTATAAATATTTTCAATTAAATCGAAATATTTACCATGCTTATCACATTCCGGAAATAACTAGAAGGTCAAGAATGAAAACCTCGATTCTTTTGAGAATAACTGACAACGTTCTTCAAAAATTTCTCGCGTAATTTTGAAATGCTCGCATTTGTTTAGAATAAACGCGGGCAAGCATTTTATATGATAAGAGAACAAAAGAATCAAATTCTTGAAATTCTGCAGGTTAATTAACGATTCTTTAAAACTTCCATGATGAAGTTGTTTGATATATGGTCCAAAATATTTTGTATTAGCGTATACATATTCTCTTAAGAAAAAGAAAATATGATGCAAAAAACATAAAAGATTTATTGAAAGATTTTATTTATGTGCCGGAACAGCTAAAATTGATATATACTTTTTTTTACACTTTCCAGTTTAGCTGAAAAGTGTTTATGAATTCAGTTTGGCTGCCTTTCCACGCTCTAACTCGAGTAAATATATTCAGATTTTCATGCAATTAATGTATGTTAATGATTTTTATCACGGTATGTTCCGTAATTATGGGTGTTCTTAAATCAAAAAGGGTAATTTTGGGATTTGCAGTTGTTATTGTTCAGAAACTATCTAATCGAACTCATTTTTCTATTTTTTTTTTCTATTTTTTTTTATTTTTATTTATTTATTTATTTATTTATTTTGCAAACGTAATAGATATTAAAAAAATACGAGTGGCACTCGGGGACTGCCGCGGTAAAGCTATTGCATAGCATTTTTTATCAACTTATGCAAAAATACCGCGTCAATGTCTGCCGAAGTCTACCGAAGGATAATGTGCCGAAGTCTGCCGAACTGAAACGACGTTAGCCGGAGTGTTAGGATTTTTTCTCGTTACGGAATTTCTAGATTCGGTCGCCGCGCTCAAAGCCCGCGATAAAAGCTATGCAATAGCTTAAAAAATTACCAAATAAAATTTGGTCGCGCTACAATAATTAGATCGCGAGTTATAAGCATTTTAAATTTTTCGACCCTCACGGTGGGGGGGGGGGTCTCCTGTCACCAAAATTTAACACTGTCTCATAATAAATTGCCAAACAAAATTTGGCCGCCTTACGAAAAGTAGATCGCGAGTTATAAGCATTTTAAATTTTTTGACCCTCACCGTGAGGGGTCTCCTGTCACCAAAAATTAACGTTGTCTCATAATAAATTACCAAACAAAATTTGGCCGCACTACGAAACTTAGATGGCGAGTTATAAGCATTTAAAATTTTTCGATCTTCATCGTGGGGGGTCTCATGTCACCAAAAATTAACACTGCCTCATAATAAAATAACAAACAAAATTTGGCCGCGCTACAAAAATTAGATCGTGAGTTATAAGCATTTTAAAATTTTCGACCCTCACCGTGGGGGGTCTCCTGTCCCCAAAAATTAACACTGCCTCATAATAAAGTACCAAACAAAATTTGGCCGCACTACGAAACTTAGATGGCGAGTTATAAGCATTTTAAATTTTTCGACCCTCACCGTGGGGGGGGGGGGGGGGGTCTTCTGTCACCAAAAATTAACAGTCTCATAATAAATTACCAAACAAAATTTGGCCGTGCTAGGAAAATTAGATAGCAAGTTATAAGCATTTTAGATTTTTCGACCCTCACCATGGGGGTCTCCCGTCCCCAAAAATTAACAATGCCTCATAATAAATTAACAAACAAAATTTGGCCTTGCTACAAAAATTAGATCGCGAGTTATAAGCATTTTAAATTTTTTGACCCTCATCTTGGGGGGTCTCCTGTCACCAAAAATTAACACTGTCTCATAATAAATTACAAAATTTGGCCGCGCTACGAAAATTAGATCGCGAGTCATAAGCATTTTAAAATTTTTGACCCTCACCATGGGGGTCTCCTGTCACCAAAAATTATCAATGTCTCATAATAAATTACCAAACAATATTTGGCCGCGCTACGAAATTTAGATCGCGAGTTATAAGCATTTTAAATTTTTCGACCCTCAACATGGGGGTTTCCTGTCACCAAAAATTAACAGTCTCATAATAAATTACTAAACAAAATTTGGCCGCGCTACGAAAATTAGATCGCGAGTTATAAACATTTTTAATTTTTCGACTCTCATCGTGTGTGTGTGTGTGTGGGGGGGGGGGGGGTCCCGTCACCAAAAAGTAACGCTGAATCATTATAAATTACCAAACAAAAATTGGCCGAGCTACGAAAATTAGATCGCAAGTTATAAGCATTTTAAATTTTTCGACCCTCACCGTGGGGGATCTCCTGTCACCAAAAATTAACACTGCCTCTTACTAAATTACCAAACAAAATTTGGCCGCGCTACAAAGTTAGATCGCGAGTTATAAGCATTTTAAATTTTTCGACCCTCACCGTGGGGGGTCTCCTGTCACCAAAAATTAACAGTGTCTCATAACAAATTTCCAAACAAAATTTGGCAGAGCTATGAAAATTAGATCATAAGAAACATTAGTTTGAGACTTGATATCCTAATATCTAAAAAATACCGCGTCAATGTCTGCCGAAGTCTACCGAAGGATACCGTGCCGAAGTTTGCCGAGCTGAAACGACGTTAGCCGAGTGTTAGGTTTTTTCGTTACGGATGTGTTAGGATTTTTCGCGTTACGGAATTTTTAGATTCGGTCGCCGCGCTCAAAGCCCGTGATAAAAGCTATGCAATAGCTTAAAAAAAAAAAAAAAAAAAAAAAAAAAAAAAAAAACGCTTTGAATCGCATTTTCCGATGAAAGCAGAAAAACCAGTCAACGAAAGGGAGAAAAAGGCGTAATCACGTGATCAAAATAGCCTATAACTCGGCAGATAATTCAATTATAAAATGAAAAACTGAGTTCGATTCGAAAGCGCTTTCATAGCCAGATTTTCCTATTTTATACCTTTTCGTTAAAAAAAAATGAATTTGTAAATGTATGAAACCTTTTTGCGCTTGTTGAGCAAAGCAGCTGAGAACAGCTTTAAGTGTGAAGTGCATAGCATTAAAACGGCTGGTCACTCAACGATCGAACTCCACATCTTAATGCCGAGTCTACGGGAATTTGGTACAGGTTTATATTTAAAATATCTCCTCGGAAAATTAACATTTTGAATTTTCTTTTTTCAGTGTTCTCTTCTCAAAGGATGCATCTTTTTTTTTTTTTTTTTTTTTTAATTTTAAAAATATTCCTAAAAATATGCATAATTTTATAACACGTGTTACAATTTTACTTCCAGCTCGTCAGGTTTTAAAACATAAAATATTAAATTGAGCTTAAATTTTAGAAACATTTTGACAACTAAGAAAAACGTGACATCTTTTAAGAAGAGGACACTAACAAAAGAAGTTAAAATATTAATTCCTTGAGGAGATATTTTGAATTTAAGAAGGCATCAAACGCCAATGGACATAACATTACCAAGAAGAATTCGGCCGCTGAGTGACCAGACGCCTATAGTTCATTTACAGGGGCACTCAGAAGAATTACATTATACACAATAGGGAAAATACTTTGTAGTGCATTTTAATTACATCACGCTGGAACATTCCATGCATTTATTTATGGCATTATTATTATTCATGATACTATTATTATTTATGATATTTTTTCATTATTTATGATATTATTATTATTATTATTATTAATAATGACATTTAATTATTATCATGGATGACTTTTTTTCATTATTTATGACATTATTATTATTATTATTATTATTAATGACATTTAATTTTTATCATCTATGACATTATTTCTACTATTTGGCATTATTATAACCATTCTTTACTATGACGAAAAATGTTTACAAAGGCGTTAAATAGTACCTTCAACTATAAACACAGTAGTCGTCAGAAAATGTAAAAAGAATACTTTTTTTTCTTAATTTTCTGATGACGGCTGTGAAGTTGAAAGTATTATTTAACGCCTTTTTAAATATTTTTTGTCATCTTTTTAAGTAATTTACATAGTGTAAATTTAAGTTTACTTTTTTAAAGATGAATTTAGCATACCGATTACTTGCTTCATTTTCTTTTTATTATAATTATGATGTGCCTAAAATCCAAATTTCACCTTTCTTCATTTGCTAGCAGAATGAAGGAGGTCAAAACCTCCTTATCTCGCCTTCCCTTTTATTTTCGGCAGACGCTGCAATAAAGTTTCCAGGCAGGAAACATTCCATGCAATTTCATTTATTGATTGGCCTCATCCGAGACATCTGTACATTAGCTATTCATGAATCCTCAACGGAAATGTGGTTAGAGCAATAAGTTAAATGTACGGCAGCCGAAAGCGTCGAAGTTAATTTGAAACTTCGCACTCATTTGCTCCATCCAAACTAGATGATGATTTTGAGGAATCGCCGCCATCGACTTGACTGAATGGCCAAATGCAAATACGGTGCAACGCTCAAAAGCCAAAGATCTCTTAGATGTATTGTTGGTGTTTCTATTTATGTAGCTTTGTTGTACATTTACAATTTCGCATGTTTCAATGTTGTACAGATTCATTTATGTTTTTGATCGTCATAGCGATTTTCTTATAGACTAAACAAATAATTTAGCAGTAAGTATTCTTATTAGATGCGTTTGTGATTATTTAAATACGTAACACTTGGTAAATACTGCGATGCAAAAGTCAAAGATCTCTTGATGTATTGTTGCCTGATAATGGTGCTTGCATTTATGTAGTACTGTAGTTTCAAATTATTCATTTATGTTTTGAGTGTTATAGAGATTTTCTTAGGCTAAATAAATAATTATGCAAAAAGTATTCTTATTAGGCACGTTATTAATTATGTAAATATGCAGCACGTGCAGTCGTGTCTGATCCGTCTGTCTGTCCGCATATGACAGCTCAAAATAGACCGAACTGAATGTTTTGAAGTTTATATATAATCGTTGCAGAATTTTGCCAAGTCATGTCAAAACTTATGAAAATCGAATCGAAAGTTTACAAGGTACATATTAACAAAAGTTTTCTTCATTCTATTAAATCCTATCATACGTACTGAATTAAATGATATACTATGATAAGTAATGATTCAGTATTGCCTTGGTGATGAAGTCCCATTTAAAATGGAGTCCTGTTCCGAATTTCTACATTGAATACATATAACTACAATCAGTGTTGTATTCATGCATCTTTGAATAAGAGTGCAAAAGATATTGCACCAAAACCACAATATTTATAAAACTTATAAATTATAGTACGGGTGCACCTCATTTGCCATGTTTGATGTAAAATTTTCGATATCACGTTTTCCGTCTTTAATCCTTTCTGACGAAAAGTACTTCGGTCGTTAAAACGTGAAAATGATTGAATGACACAAGTAAATACGAACACATTTATTTTAAAATCAGTAAAAACTTTTGCACACGTACAATATAAAAGCATTTTTTCTCCCGAAATTCTGGCGTCGTTGTGAAATTTAATACTCTGAGCTCTTATGGTTGAGTTTTTTAACATTTAATTTTAAATCCGAATTGTCAAAATAGCGCCGGAATATTCGACCAAATTTATTTGAAAAATGTTTAATGCGTTTTTTCGTGTATATCATAAACCGAATTTTTCCTTTTCAAAATACTGGTGCCAAAGTGTCATTTGGAATTTTTAAGAAATTTACCCAGCAGAGCTCAAAGGGTTAAGGATTAACATTAAGAGGGATATGCATTATTCAAACCGCCCATCAGAGGGTTAATAAGGATTTATCAAAATATAAAGGAACAACTTCATTTAATAAACGATTTATTAATACAATTATTTTAGATGATGTAATTGTTTGATGCATTAACGATTAATAGTTTATTAAAAGGAATAACTAATATTCATTTTCAACAATTGCTGTAAAATGAAAAGATAAATTCTTTTTGCAATGCAAACTTAGCTGAAACATGGATTTGCATCTATATACTTAAGGGTGTTCTTAAGTAAAAAAAGGGCAATTTTGTGACATAAGTTTTAATTTATTTTTGATCGGAAACGCATGGATGCAGGTGTTGTTGTTCAGAAATTACCCAATTGCACTCATATTTCCGTTTTTTGTAAACGCAATAGATATTTCAGAACAAGCTGTCAAAATTGACGTTTTGAACGGCATTTTACGACGAAAGCAGAAAAACTGATCTTACAAAGGAAGAAAAGAGCGTGATCACGTGATCGAAATCGCTTATAACTGGATAGGTAATTTAATGATCATTATATGAAAAGCTAAGTGTGGTTCGAAATCACTTCCATAGTCAAGCCTTCCCATTTTGTATATTTGTGTTAAAAAATGAATTAGTAAATGTGTAAAAACGTTTTGTGCTTGTTGAGCAAAGCAGTTGAAAACGCCCTTAACAACATTACCGCACATTTTCATTGTTTTAACGCTTGTTCTTAAATATTGAAAAAAAAATACTTTTAAAAATTAAAGGATTAAGCTTTATTTTTAAAAGTAATACTCAAAAGGTCAATGCCTCGTTGTGTATTGACGGCGACAGTGGTGTCTCTAAGGAACATCCATTTATAGCACATATTTAAAAATTCACAAAGAACTTTAAAAATGAAGAATAACAACTTTTATGAGCTGATTATTTCCTTTTTTTATTATTTCATTACTTGATAAATAAAAACACTCGAACTTATCAAACACACGATCTTCAATAAAAAGTCACGTTCTTGCAACAATCTGGCTTTAATATTAACCATTAAAAAGTTCTTTTTTAGAATGAAGTTAAGATGTCACCACAGGGTATTTTGTTAAGCGTTGCAATTTTTTTAATGCCAAAATAAATAAAAAGATAGTGAATATGAACAGAGATTTTTTTTTTAATTTGATGATATTGAGGTCATTGACATATAACTGACGTTGACAGACTGCCATTGATTTGCTTTATGTGTGTTCTCTGTGAAACTTTTCTTTTGATAGATTTATATATTTTTTATAAAATTTTCTTTGATTTCACGTGTTTCTTGAAGAAAATATATGCCTGTAATCATTTGCAAACATGCGCGCAAAGCTGTGCCTGTTTGTACATATGTATGTACATTGTGTTACACAAGTTAATGTACGTATCTATGTATTTTTTGTAAGTTGATTCACGAAACGGGAATCAATGGGTAACATTGGAATTTAACAACAATCTCTGTTAAAACGGTTCTCAAGTACACTGCTCAACAAGCGTAAAACTTTGCCAAATTTGCTAAGTCATTTTTAAACGGAAAGGCACAAAATTGGAAGCGATATGGAATCGAGACTTTTTCCATATTTGGATAAATAAATTATTTTTCAAGTTATAAACAATTTTGAGTCACGTGACAAGTGATTTTTCTCCCGTTGGCTGCTATTTCTCCTTTCGTCCAGAAATTCAGTCCAAAATGCGAAATTTGGCAGTATTTTCTAAAATACCTTTTACGTTTGACACACATTTAAAAAACTCTTTCGATCATATAATTTTTAAATAACAACACCGGCAAGGTCCATGCGTTTCCAAACAAATATGAATTAAAATATGTGTCATAAAATTGCAATTTTGGATTTGAGAAAAGCTTTAAAAATAAATATTTTGCTCGATGTTAAAACATTTATTTTTTAGATTATTTGAATTTATAATTTTCATAGGTTTTTCGCAGCATATAACACAAATTGGTATATATCTACAATCCTGAATAAACAAAAATAACCATAAATCCCATTTAGTACGCCTGCACATAATTTAGAAAATAACAATGTATTCATGATTCGCATAAAAATCATGTCACTACTGATTTACAAGAAAAAGTTTGTAGTAGCGATGTCAATAAACCAATGTGACGGGGTAATTCATCGTTTCATATTCGAAAGTATGCAAGATTATAAACGATAAAATTGGTTTCACCTTTCTGTAAAATGATAAGAATGTTATAACATTTTTATTAACTCTAACATTAGTATTAATCTTTAAATTAAATATAGTTTTCAGAAAGGTTTAAATACACGATATCGGATAATTTTCGCATAAAGCGATAAATCAATCATATCGATTTATATAACTCTACTGACATACATATACATATGCATCTTCGGACTCACATCTGTACTGAATATTCAAATTGAGTTCCAGCATTGGTAACAACGTTGCTATCGATGCCCAAAGTCTAGAACTAATGCGTCAAGATTTGTTCTGATAATCTTCTGTCGATTTCTGCGGCATTCTATCCAATTAGAGCCGTGTTAATTTTACAAATACTACCAGGCGCTATCCGACCACACTCCCAAGGGAATTCCCCCTTAACCGCGTTCCCAGTTTAGCCTCATGAATAGTGGATAGACAGTTCCACCACGAATTTAGTGCAACGAAAGCTTCAACACTGGCGATTGAGCTTATTAAAGTGGTTGGGGGAGGGTAAATTCAAATTAGGGCCAAACAGGTTTATGAGTGTCTCGGAAATATGTCATATCTGCATGCTAATGTATTCTTTATTTAATATTTGTCGTGGAGTATCGGAATTTGACCCCGCTTTAGTAGAGTGACTCCTAAAGTAAAGTATGTGTGCATTATTATTTATAAATTCTTGACAAGAATGACCAGTGGAGATTTATGGTCGGTTTTGTTTATGTAGAATTATAGATTTATATGCCATTTTCCGAAAAAAAAAGAGTAAAATAAATACTAATAAAATAGAATAATAGAAATAAAAATACTTTACGTACAAATCGTTTGCATTTATTAATTACAATTGCTATGGGGCTGTGCAAATATAACGTAATCATTTTAGGGAGGAGGTGGGGGTCTGCCACATGATATCGTAAGATATCTCTAGGGGGAGGGGGATTTGTCTTTTGATATCGATATAATTTTTTATCCAACCAAAATTTTCTCTTTTTATTTGCAACATGGTCTTTGCTTCAAAATAGTTTGTTATCTTTTTTTTGGTCGGCTATCCTTAATTATAAAAATACAAAATTATTATCAATATCACTAAAGTATATTTATATTGAAGCTTGTGTTTATTAATAAATAAAAGAAAAAGAGTGTTTTCCACAAATTTTGTTGATTAGAATTTACATCCCACACCCTTTCGTCCGAGCAAGGCAAGTACAACAAGACACTATTACTGCTGAATGCACTTTGTAATAAGAAGCTGTTATAGAATACTTTGAAATAGTAACTATTTCTTTTAAGTGTTATTTGATATAAAGTGATATTTTATCGACTTCTCTTCATTTGAATCAATAAAGTATGCTAAAAATAAATATAACCAGTTGTGTATTTCACTCCAAACAAAAGATATAATTTTTTCGACATTGAGAACGTTATCATTACCGGAGGGGGGGGGGGGGTCAAGAGATGATAACGTATGATATAGAAAGGGGGGGGTCCAAAATTCCCAAAAAGTTGATAACGTTATATATGCACAGCCCCTATTGACGAATTGTGGAATTTAACCACTCAAAGGAATTGCTTTTTCAGATGAATCAAGTTTATATTAATTATAAACTTTTTGGCATGATTGATAAATCAAATAGTTTTGTGCGCAAAATCCATGACGAAAAAAAAAAACAGAATTAATAACATAGAGACAATTTTTCCGACTTTAAATTATTAAATACAAAACCATATTATTATTATTATTATTATTATTATTATTATTATTATTATTATTATTATTATTTACACTTGTAAGTTTGTTTTGTGGTATAACATTTATTATGCTCAAACATTAAAATGAAAATAAATTCAAGCATAAAAATTTCTGGGTTTAACGCATCCCTCCTGCGTTCGTGGTTAAGGAGTGAAGAGGCCTGGCCTAGTATACGTACCAGCCTCAGATCAATCAAACGTTTGTCATTCAATTGTATTAAATTATCCTTATAATTGATCACCTTCGCCACTGTTGGAAAATATTGTAAAAATGAAAGTATAAGCAAGAGCTTACGCAAAAAAATATCAGAATTTGAAGTTTAGAGATTACCTACAAAACTCACGATTATGTAAATCTCCAAAAAAAATATTTACGTCCCGAGGAACCATTGATTAAACACAAACAACTATTATTGTATCCTGGAACCGTTAAAAAGAAGTCTGGCCATTCAAAGAGGCAATTATTCTCACCAACTAATTATTTTAATACTTACTAGAAGCCAATTTTCCATAATGGCACAGAGATACATATTATAATACACACACATATAACAAACACAAAGAGGGGGAGAGAGAGAGAGAGAGAGAAACTTTTTGAAATAATAAATTATTTTAATAAATGAAATTAATGATGTTACCACAAACATAGATTATCCAAAATACAATACAATAATTTGAATAAATGAAAATCTTTATTGAAACTAGTAAAAGGGACGTAAGAAACTTGACAAAAAGGTTAAATTTGGATTGGAAAATTGTCATCGGAAGTTCTATTTTGCAATATATGTAAAACAGTTAATTTCTGAACGAGAAAAATTAAGCTGAACTTTAAATGCTGTTTGTGTAATGCCCTGTCCGCAAAATTATGAATTAAACAAAACATAAAAATTTAAAGAAACAAAACACATGAAAATTAACACTTACATATACAATATTGAAGATTTTTATTATATTTTTTCTTTAGGTACACATTCTTATGTCTTATCTCCCCCTCCCCCTACATAACTTTTTAAATAATTCTGTTGTTTTAATGCAATAAAAAGTTTAGAACTTTACACAAAATGTTTTTAAAATTACGCATAACTTAAAAAATGCATATCATTAACGTTACTCAATAAATATATCAAGTATAACATTTATAATGCTGATTTCTTTTAAATATTGAAGTGCGTTATCAAATTTATTTAAATTTTATTCATTTCTCAATAATGATGCTATGCTGTAGTAGAAACAAGTTACCCAAAAAGCTAAGGAGGCAGAAAAATCTCGCGCAATAGATTTAAGGGCTGTTGTTAAATTTCCCTTTTTTCCTAACTTTATTCATTCAGCTGGCTTATGATACGATTATTTTCTCAAAGTGTTTTACCTAAAAATTTAATCTTCAGAGTTTTTTGTTCTTGATTCTTTTCAGCAGGTTTTAAAACATATTTTCCTTAAGATAAATTTATTACTTTTTAATATGATAAAACTTAAAATATGATAAAAGAATTTTATCAGCTCTTTATAAATTGGTATTTCTGCTAAGCTGTTTAAGAAAATTTAAAATCTTTAGCAACAATTTTATAAAATTACATATCTATATATAAAGGAAAAATTTAATTTATTTTGTGATATTTAAGAAGACGGTTGTACCTTAAGCTCATTGGATTAACTAGAGGGGGAAAAAAGATAATTCTGACAAGAAATCTTAAGTCAGAATGTTTGGAGCTGCAAGGAAACTTGATCTTGAAACGATAATCTTGGTTAAACCAAGATCGTTGCCGACTTCTCAATTTAATAAATAGGAAAAAAAATCTAGTAAATGATGAAAATCTAACGACGAGAAAGTAAAAAATGATAAATATACAGAAACGTTCTTCCGCCAAAAAGATATTCAGAATATTGAAATAATCCTTTTTTATATTTTTCAAACAAATATAACATATATATTTATTATTATTATTATTATTATTATTATTATTATTATTATTATTATTATTATTATTATTATTATTATTTATTTATTTATTTATTTATTTTTACTGTATCTACTATTAAAAACATAATAACAGATAAAAAGATTTTCAAATTTTGATCAGTTTAACAGAAGATAGTTATTTGAATAAAACTAACACAATTTTTATGATTTATTTTACATTTTTATTTTTGCTAGTTATATATATTTTCGAGATAAATTCGTCAACATCTTTAAAGGTGATAAAGGTCACTTAGTGAATTTAAAGATTACATAGATTTTCCCGATATGTCTACATGTATAAAAGTACGATATTTCTCTCTTATCATTGGTTTGTAAATGTCCACAATGAAGAACTTTCCTTTAAAAGAAAATGATACATATTCATAAATATTTAATTTGGCAGTAGTTAAAAAAATCAATGAAAGAAAAGTCTATAAATATCTAAATTATAATTTCCAAACAACATGTATAAATTTTTAGAAAACATGAAAGCAACATTTTCTGATTCTCATTATATATTAAGAAGATAAATATTTATGCATTAATTATGTGTATTAAGTTTTCAAAAGTTAATGCACGCATGAAACGTTAAAATGTCAGATTTTATACACACACACACACATATATACATATATACATATTTATTTATTTCGTAATCCAGAAATTTCTAATTTTCATTAAGCTTTAAACAAAATCTAAAAAAAGCATGTAATAAAAGACACTCAGTATTCATTTTTAAGATATCGAATTAATTCTAGAATAACCCTTAAGTTCTTCATATTTATCGTTAATACTGATATATTGCGTATAGAATACTTAAGTTGCTTTAAATAAGCAGTGGTTCCATAAGCATTTAATGATTTTTTACCTCTATCTTTTAAAAGATCATAAACATACAACAAATATTCAAATAATTCTCAAGCACATTAACGTATCAGAAAACATATTTAGCAAAATCTAAAATCTGACGCTTTTATCATAAAAAAGGTTAAAGTGTATACAAAAGATTAAATTGGCTTTAAATAAATTAAATTCAGGTAAACATTTCATAATTTTCCATAATACATTATGAAGATTTGTATTAAAAATACAAATATTTAAATTATTCCTTATAAATTCAGGCTTTTTAAGCTTAGATCAAAATAAGACCTTTGTGTTTACATAATATTTAAATGTCTTTAAATAAAGAATGCCTTATTTTAAAGTATTCCTATATAAATATCCACCATTGATACTATTTGCAGTTATTTTATAAAACTTACCCTTTTTTATTATCAAAATAAAACTTTATTTGAATAATACCTAAAAATTAGTTACGTGCCTAAAGTATTTTTAGCAATTTCTAAATTTTTACATTTTACGACAAAATATCATTAGTTGTATGCATTATATTTATGTAACTGTGTATGAAAAACGAAAATCATTTTACATTAAAAAGATGCTTTTACTATAATATATTTAAAAATAAATCCAACACAAAGCATTGACATAAACTCTAGAAATAACAAATATATTAGAAGAATATTTACTAGATTGTAAACTAACATTTTTTGGTAAAACTTTAAACATCATATAGAGAAGCTTTAAGAAGCCCAATAAATATAAACACATACATAAAATATTATTAGACGTAATAATATTAGTTATTAAATATTATTACTCATACCATTTTATCAGTAAGATTATTCTAAAGCAAGCCATATTTGCAATTATTCATATGCAACGTGATTGATGCATTATTTTACGTGAAGACAATGAGAGTTATTTAATGTAAGAAAGTTGAGTTAATTTAATGTAAGAAATGTCGTTGAAATATACATATATATATAATTTTATATTATTTATTTTTATGTTATTTTTATTACATTTGGAAATATATATATATATATATATATATATATATAGATAGATAGGTAGATAGATATAATATATTATATATATATAGGTTCGTAAGTTTAAGATTAAACTTACGAAAGCATTTAATAAGATGCAAAAAATAACTCCAAAAAAGAGTCGTTCGTTACTCCAAAGTCTAAAGCGCTTTCTATCGGAATTTTTTGTAAATTATCTTTATAATTTATTTTTAAGAAAATACCGACATAAAGAATAGTTTTAGTGAAAACTGCAAATCAATGAACCAATTTTTCCGTTTTTTTTTAATCATTTGAAATTTGAACCCTCTGAACACAGTTCAGTTTGTGCTATTTAACCACTCCCACTTTCAGATTTTGAGCTCAAAATTTAAGTTTGACTCTAAGCTTACGAAAACATTTAATGAGATGCAAAAAATACCGGCAAAAAATAGTTGTTCGTTACTCCAAAGTCTAAAGCGCCCTCTATCGCCATTTTTTGAAATTTATCTTTATTATTTAATTTCAAGTAAAAGCCGACATAAAGAATAATTTTAGTGAAAACCGCAAATCAATCGACCGATTTTTCCGTTTTGTATGTTCATTTGAAATTTTGGTCCCTAAACTTTAATGGCGGCTATCTCCTTTGGAAAACGTTTTGGACCCTTGGTCTCCTATTTATTATTGTTTGTCTTTATGTGTACTATTACCCCCTCTTTTATTGTAAAAAAAAATTTAGAATCACCCTTGAAAAATATTTTATATATATATATATATATAGCTAAAATATTTTTTATTTCACGGTTTCTTAACTTGTATTTTGTAAAACTTTTTTAGGAAGTATTAATTAAATAATTAATTCTTAATTATAAAATTAAATAATAATGAAATTTCTTTTTACTATTTTTTATTTTTTATTTTTTATTTTTTATTAAATTGTTTTAGAAAATATTTATTACTTTTCACTAGTTTGTATATATTTCCATTCTTCTGTTAAATGTTTTAAACATTTTTGCCAATTTTAATCATTTCTAACTTTTTTTCTTAATTCGTAAACATTAAAAAACTTTAGAATTATCTTTTTACTAACTTGTAAACATGTCTTTTTAAAGTTTGTATTTTTAAGTTAACATGTAAATATTTGTACGCTGTTTTGTTGACTTTTTTTAGTAAAAATTTTTATTTGGTAGTTCAATTATTTTTTTTACTAACTTGTTTATTTAATTACACTGTTAAAGGGTTAAAAACTAGACAAAACATAAGACATATTAACTTTTAAATATGATAAATATGCCTGCCATATTTTTAGAAGAGGTTAAAATTTTACTTATTTATTTATTGTACTATTATAATTTACATGCTGTATACAGTAATTTTAAGTGATTTTAAAAACAAACAATTGCATATTCTTTTAAAAATTTTGTACTCATACCATTTAAAAATAACATATATTGAAGTAATTTCTAAGAAAAACAAATGTACTAGAAATACATTCAGTACTATTTAAAATTTTAGGTCTTTAAAATAAATATTAATTTATTTTTAGTACATTAATTTACTATAAAATCAAAATATTATTAATTAAATAATAAATAATTAATTTATTATTAATTAATTTATTTATTTTAAACAGAAGTCAAACTAAATATATATATATATTTATTTTAAACAGAATATTTAAGTAACTTAAATAAAAATTCCTCATAAAATATTATGGTAAAGAATTCTTCAATGATAACTTTAAAAAACTAAATTTATATGAATACTAAAAAAATGTGTTACTGGTCTTTAAAATATAATATTTATATAAAAATTCATATAGTGCACTTAAATTTTAAGTGACTTCATAAAAGAAAAATCCCGTAACCATCTAAACATTCTTCACTCATTCCGTTTAAAAACTCATCAAAACACTATCAAGCCGGCACATCACCTCCACCTGGAAGCTCCTAACACACCTGCTTAACATTTAAGAAGAAAAAGAAAAAAAAAACTTCGCTTCCAGATCCCATTCATTATTCTAAGACAGAATAAGAACCGCAATAGATTCAAATAAGCTGGAATGATATAGAAATTAGCCGAGAGATAAACTGAAAACGATCAAACTTTCCCTTGATTTATCAACAGGCTTGTTAACTTATCAGCAGGGAACAGCAGACGAATATGTGAGTGTGTGTGCTGCATAATCGTGAAAATAAGAGATATCAGAAATTAATGACTCCATTGAGAATCTCTTGTCTTCAGCTAGAGACAACGTAAAACGATGTTTGCAGGTGAAGTTATCTAAACTCGCTTTTTTAGGCTAATAGATGGTGTATTTTTACCAGAAGTTCCAGCAGATATAAAATTTAATGAATATAACATGTAGTAGAAAAGTCAACTGTAGTTTAGAAGTCGTTACTTTTTAGCTGCAAGTCTACCAAACATATTTAGGCAAGTAGCATTAATTTAAAAAGTCCATTCGATAAATGAATTTTTTTAGGTCATTGAAACAGTATACAGAATTTTCATCAACGCTTTAAGAGCGCTCACCAAATTAACGTGCATTTTACTGTATAAATTTATTTCGTACACGATATAATTTTGTAAACAAACGGTAAATGGTATAAATTTATTTCGTACAAAAATATGCTTACATGATAAAACCCATTCATGTACCTAACAAGGAAACATCTTTTGGTGTTCTTCCCGCCATTGAGATTAGTGCCCAGGAAATTTGAGAATCGAAAAATTTTCCTGATAAAGTCATACTTTTTGATTTTGCAGTAGCATAAATTTCTAAAAATGCCATTTTTGAGGCCACTTATCGAATTATTAATTAATTACTTTTTTTAATAAAAAATATTAACAAATATAAATTAAAAATTTAAATTTAAAAATATAAATTAAAATAGTAATAAATATAAAATATTTTTAAAAAAATTGCAGATTTCTTTAAAAACCTACAAATTTGGTTTTGAAAAATTACATTATATACATATTTTTGGCGGGGGAAAAGTTGGCGTGCTTTCAAAAGTAGTTTTCCGACAATCCTAGCCGAATGTCATTTTATAATTTTTAGTGTCATATTTGACGACTTAACTCACTTTTGGCGCAAAACAAACAAATAAAAATTCAATAATAAGAAATTTAAAGTATAAAAAATATACATAAAACTAGTCGTTGGGGGCCACCGTAATACTTACCCATCATGGATATGTATATGAAAATAAAACATGTGAAAACTATTTATACAATGCATTGCAATTCATAAACAAAATTTAAATATTGTTAATATACATAGTAATGCTCTATTAAAGAACTGCTGATTACCGATTTCGACAAATTATATAAAACGCCAAACTACTCAAGTAGTACCGAACTGCGTAAAAGAAACATCTTTATAACTCCAAAAATAATAACTCTATTAACTAACAATTAACTGCATCGGATTAAGCGTCTCATTTCGAATTAAAATATACCTCTGAATTGAAATTTGAATGAAATACAGGGTCATAAAAAATCCGAGAATGTGGAAAACAGGATTACAAATATCTCGGCAACTAATAATCCAATCGACTTCGTTCTATATGAAAAATGTGTGTTATTTTATTGCCTTTTACGTCCATTCCTTAGGACAAAAAAATTCGAAAATTTTTATATACCTTTCATCAGAACGAATTTTTTGAGGGTCCGAAAAAAATAGTTCCGGATAATCGAGGTTGCTGATATTAAATAGGGTTCGTCCCATTCTTACATACTAACTACATACAAAATTTCAAGTCTCTATCTCAATTCGTTCGGGAGATAGAGCGTTTACAGACTGACAGACAGACAGACGGCAAAATTTTTTTTTCTAAAAATATGTTTTTCGGAATCTCCACTATCTAAAACGTGTAATTCCGTCAAAAAAAATTTTTCGATTTTCAAAACGATTGCAAGACTTACCCTATACTACGTATGATGTGTAAGTAATATGATTTTAACAGAGCATTTATAGATAGGACTACAAAATGCACCAGATCTTGATGCTAGGTGCGAGCAACGCCAAAAGAGGCTTCCTTGTAAGTAGAATTTTAATGTAATAAACTGTATGAATTGTGGATTTGTTATTTTTAAAGCAAAACTATTATAAATCGTATTACTTTTAAATAAGAAAATTAGCTTTCAAAAATGTTTTGAAAAAGCTGTCAATTAATGATAAAAATTACACCAGCGGCTGAATTTTTTCACAAGTAAATAAATAAAAGAAAAATTACATCTGCTTCCCATTAAACTGTCTTCATATGCTTTTAATTCTGTTAATTGCAAGATCATCGTCTCCAAATTCAATAACACAATAAAATTAATTATGTTTTTTAAATATATATACAATAAAAATAGCACAAAAATTAATTTTATAACTTCAGTACAAAGTATAACAACTATAAAAATAAAAGACCTCACCTACTTTTGAGCATTTTTTATACCTTTTTTTAATTATTTGTCAAAAAGAAAAAAAAATATTTGAATAAAATCTCAAAATTCCATAACAGTGCAAAAATGTAACTTGTTCCTTATTTTAGGATATTTTATTTTATGCAATGGCTGATAAATAATTAAACTACAACCTGAAATCTAAAACAAAAGCTACTGTGTATAAGTAAAAGGTCTCAAATTTTTATTCTTTTGTTTCATCAGCTGGAATTTGATACACCACTTGGGAGTGAAAAACAATTGTACCCCTGTTGAAGTGGGAACTTCTTTCTTACGTTGATGAGAGAATCCGCTTTGTTTTATATTTTTTCCCTCTTTCTCTGGATTTGGGTGGCTGTAGGCCATGATAATGAGCCCACCATGACTCATCATATAGATTAAATGCTAGAATAGATTCAATATCGACCTTTATTTCGCACGTGACCGAGGCAACTGCTCTACATCTTCTGATCAGAGAAAATCTATTGTCCTAGCTCCTAAAATTTTGGAAATTATCTACCTACGAGTATATGTAGGATTGATATGAATGTAGATAGACATATATATTCATATGAGTTCATATTCCCATGACTTATAGAGGGGATTATATGAAACTGAATTAATAGTTTTGTATAAGGTATCATAAATTGTAAATCAACACACAAATATATTTGTTTAATGCACGTACAAAACAAAGTCGACATTTATAATATTGATTCAATGTTAGGAAATTGATATCTGTGGCCTTAATCACTACCTATCATTTTTCTAATAGGAGTAAAATTTTGGCATTACATGAGAAGTTTTCCAGTAGATCATGAATCATAGTTTTGATAATAGGAATCAATTAAGATTATTTCTAATGTTACTGAAATGTTGATAAGAAATTGTGGTAAATCTATTATCGTAGAAAATATTTACAATTTAATTCCAGTGTTATCGAAATTTTGCTTCTTCCATTGCAAATGTTTCTATATTAATATTAGAAATCGTGCTGAGTTAGTACTGCACAGAAAATATTACTGATTTTATATGAATGATGTTGAAAATTTAAAGTTAGATTTTAAACATTGTCAGTTTAACGCCAAGTTTTAAAAAATAATTTCGATGCAAAGCTAATATATGCATACTGTTTTTACAATGGACTTTTAAAAAATGACATCGCTGTATAAAAACAAGAGGATTTCATGTTCAAATATTAAAAAATATATATTATTTAAAAAATCGATCTTGCATGTAAATATGATCTCTCCTGACCCTCATTTGCACATTCGAGATAAAGTAGAAATAATTTTGCTTTAATAGTAATAAAAAATGAATGTCATGTACTGTGTTATGTCTTAATGCATATGTTATGCATGTGTGATTACATGTGTTTCGGTTTAACAGGGATTTAACATGAACGCATTTTAAAAAGGGAATTCATGTAATATAAAAATTACATAAAATCTAAGTATTAAAAATATGAATACTCATACAAAAACTTCAACACATGAAATTATTAAAGGTCAATAAAACTAAAAAACATTAAAATCACACATTTTCTAAAACTTAAAATCAAAAATAATATTGCATAAAACATTAATATTAGGTGTCTCATGCTTTACACAAGATCCTCCTATGTACAAATGTCAATCGAAAACTAAAACTGATATTTACACTTGTTCATCTTCACGAATATGATATTAAAAATACACAGACGCCAATAGTTTTCGAGTGACATTTCTACTGATGAGGAACTTGTATAAAGCTTAAAACGTCTTCTGTAATTGTTTTTAGTACGTGGTATTATTCATGTTTTTTTTAGTTTTATTAAATGTCTAAAAACAAAGCTGATATTTACACATGTTCACATCAAGAATATTAAATAAAAACTATTAACGACCCAATAGTTTCCGATTGAGGTTTGTACAAATTAAGAATTTGTGTAAAGCTTGATACGTCAGTTGGAATTATTGCTATTATGCGATTTTATTCTTGTTTTCCAGATTTGTTAAATGTCTAAAACCAAAGTTGATATTTACGCATGTTGCGCTCAAGAATATGCTATTTATAAAATATTATGATACCGATAATTTTTGGTCGACATTTGTACATTTGTGAGAAAGTTGCTATGAAGCTTGAAATGTCTACTGTAGTTCTTTTTATTATCTGATATTATTTTTATTTTTAAGTTTTATTAAATGTCTAAAATCAAAGTTGATATTTACAGATGTTCACATTCAAGATTATGCCATTTAAAAAGTATTTACGTAACAATGGTTTCGACTGACATTTGCACTGATGAGGAACTAGTGTAAAGCTTGAAACGTCTACTGTAATTGTTTTCATTATGTGGTATTATTGTTGTTTTTAGATTTATTAAATGTCTAAAAAAATCTGATATCATGCTTCAGTTATGTTTACATTCAAGAATGTCATGTAAAAAATATTAACACACCTATGGTTTTCGACTGACATTGTACAAATGAGGAACTTGTGTAAACGTTTGGAGAACCTATTTTAATTATTGTCATTAAGTGATGATATTCTTGTTTTTTAGTTTTATTATATGTCTGATTTTAAGAAATATTTTTAAATTTAAATAATTTGATTCAGATGCAATATGTTCAGTTACGTGAGTTAGGAAAAAATTGGTAAAAAAGTGTATATTTTGCTTGCTTTTAAAGCACTCATTTTTAACAGTGAACCTGTTACTCTCACCAATTAGAAGGAAAGTAATTTTTTTTAGACTTGGTATTTTATCCTAACTACACACCAATCAAGAATAATTTATGGGTAGAAAAGCAATCAAGCCATTACTACCTCTAATCTTCCTAATATCCCGTCATAACCAGGATTAAAGCAATACTCATTATTAACAAGCTTTTCATATCGAGCCCCATAATTATGATGTTAAACTTAATACAACGAATATTTTAGCTTTCCTTTGTTCTAAAGTTACATGGAAAGAGTATAATGGCAGAATTTACTACATTAACTGGGTTGAAATAAATCAGCCTCTTATCGCGTTATCGAATAGTGTTATGGGCGTGATGGCTGCTTCTTTACCTTAGACTTACTGCACTGTTTTAAAAGCACATAGGCACACTTCGCTATAAATCATCTTTATCATTTTACATCGCATGCGGTAACTAGATATTCTTCCAAAACAGTATCAGGTTTAATAATCAAACATCGAAAGTTTTGAGAGCCTTACAAAGTTAAATAATTGTTGAGAGATTGCGGGAAAATAAAACAACTTGTTCATTTAAGGATGGTAATTTATACTTAAACGATGATATTCACTCGAGATGTTTCAAAGGATTTCGATACGAGTTTCTGCGACAAAATTGATCAAAGTATCAGATTTCAATGCCGATAAAATTGTCGTTTTATAAAGGTGAACTACATTAACTAAAGAGTTTTAGGAATAGTTAATTTTGAATAAATACAAAATGTACATGACTTGAGTTAAATTCAAAATAATTTTGCTTTAAAGATAAGGCTAGCATTATTAAAATAATAGTCATTTATTTATTTATTTATACTCCTTTAATAAATTGTAAAGAAAGACAAATTCTTTACGAACATACGAAGCTATAAAATAATCGAGAAAAATATACAAGATCCTTTTCTGAGTACTCCAAAAAGAGATTTTTACCTTTAAAATCCTGAAAAATCAAATATTTTTGAGAAACATTGAAGAAAAAAAAAAAAAAAAAAAAGATTTTTTTGCTGCCGCTGATTTTTCTCATACGTTTCCAAGTAGATTTTAATAGGGTTTTCTCCAACCAGAATACTTTTTTTTTTTTTCAAAATATTATCAATTCTCAATTAACATTTTCATCTGCGTGACTCAATTTACGCATGCAAGATTGATAAAATCATAATAATGTTAACTCTGTTAACTTATCGGGTGGTTGAGCATGTTTTATTCACAATTGATAACATCCTAAATGCAGATATTCTGAAATTCCCGTAAAGCATAAATGAAATATAGTAAACTTGCTGGTAGGTGCATATATATAAAATTATGGGGAATTTATTCACGTTTGGGATAGCTATTTTACTTATTATTGCTGTTTCAGCAATGTTATTATATCCTGAAATTAAAACAACTATACTAATATAAAAATATAAGGTTTTTCTTATTTTTAATGCACAGTTTATATTTCAACAACATATAAGTTAATAGATGTAGGTATTTATGTAACTGTCGTGCTGGACATTTTGTCCGTTTTTCATTGAATGGCTCACAAGCAAATTGATATTGGTGAGCCACCGGCATAAGTGAAAAGAACAAGTATCTATAAAATTTTCCAAATTACAAGGAGTAGAATTTTAATAATAAATAAAATAATATAACAAATAATATTTTAAAAATAATTACAATACAAAATCTAATAGAAACATGCAATAATAACATAGTTGAAAGAGATAACAGTTGGTAAATTAAATATTATTTATGAGTATTCGATTCTGAATTCTATGTCAAAACAAAGCAACATAATCATGGTGGGGCATGTTTCAATTCCAGTCATATAATAAACAGTGTGTATCGCTGACAACAGCGTAATAGAAACATATTACAATTGATATTGAATATACGATCATGCGTTATGAAGGGAAAAAATATTATTTTAATGATATTTTAAAGCTACTATATTGTGAATGTTATATCATAAAATTAATTTCTTTTAGAATTACAGAACACGCGGAACATTTGAGGACTCTTCAGATGCAAGTCAAGTGTGGGGCCCGATGACTACTCCATTCACCTTGCAATAATCGAACACTAGAACACGGAATCATTTTGATAACAAGCTCATTGGCTAAACACGAAAGAATTGGTGTACTACAAGGATATAGTATTCCATTCTTTTTGTTTTTCTTTTATCAGTAATGGAAATTTGTAAAAGATCGAATCGCACTGCAAATAAAATTGCATCGAAAAATGTTCAAAAAGCGTTAATTTTTCGGATTTATTTATTTTTTACATGATGCTCAAAGTGACATATGCAGGTTTTTTGGCTTTATCCCGAGTTCGAAGATTTTTATTAAATCTTGACTTTAAAAATTGTATGTTTTGAAGACAATATGAAAAATCAATCTTTTCAACAGTATTGTTTTTATTAATGTCCAAATCCTAAAAAGTGCATAAGTTAGTGAATTTGCGAACATAAATTCAGATAAATTGCCATAATTTGATGGCAATTCTAAAGATTTCTTATCTGAACTTAAAAAGGTGTCACTAATATTCAAACTATAAAAATTACACATTGCATTTGCTGGACAATTTCACCGTAAATTATAAGAAATAAGAACATTTTCGTTTTGCTTAGTGGTATATATAAACAAAAATCTTTGTATGAACTTGTACAATTATAATTAATGATAAGAAATATCTGATTTTCGAACTACTTCTGCAGTTGTCCTCAGGATAAAATTAGATGTTGAAGTGATTAAACGCCTAGAGGCACTCTCAACTTCTAAAAATTCTCTCTATCATCATCGTTGGTTTACTTTTAATCATTTCGAAATCAAATTTTACCCTGAAGACGATTGCAGCGTAGTTTGAAACGTAGATTTTATCATAAATTTTAATTCTAAAAGTTCATATAATGGTTCTTGTTTATGTGTACCATTGAGCAAGTTTATGCGTTTTAAATGAATACATTCTTTTTTTTAAATTACATACCTTGATGACACTAAAAATATTTCTTTAAATTAGATTTCTCAAACATTCAAATGTTTGGAAATTTACTTTGGTGGCAAAACTGAAGATGTTTGTTTTCAACTTCTAAGATTTCTTTAATATTCAAATTAGAAAAACAAAAAACACTTTAGGGGCAGTACATAAATTTTTGATTGTCCCAACTTAGAATATTTCTTTAATATCAAAACCTTAAATACGGTATATTTTGATGGCAAGTTAAAAAAAAGAAGAAGAAAATCAATTATTCCAACATAGAAAACTCTCCAAACTCTAAAAATTTTATGTTTCGAAACTACACAAAAAATATCTCTTATTCATCTTAAAAAACAATTGACATGCTGGCAACAGAGGGAAAGAAAAAGTCCCATTCGCCCATAAATAACTGGCGTAAAGTAGCCTGGACGTAATTCGACATCATTCTTTCAAGTTGTCGGAAAAATTCGTTTACGGACGTTTAACCGAATTTTCAGTAGATGGCAGAAAGTTTGAGAAAGAAAAACACCGGTACACGAAGAGACAACTCAATTTACAAGAAATAACTTCCCTAGTTGGAATCAATTCTTGTCCGAGCGATGCTACAATTGATTTTTGATAAGAGAAAGAAAAGGAAAAATTAAAAAGTTCATACATTACGTATTGTTTACGTGGCAACTTCTACTATTATTTACAAAATAAGATTATTTTTGAAATTATTTTTATTATAACAAGCTAAAATGCTTTTCATGCGTGCAATATATAAAACTATGTCTTTAAATGTTCAGTTTGAAAGTATATATTTTTTTCATGGTGAATATTTACTTCGTCAGATTAACGAAAGTCTAAAAAGCAGAAAATATGTTTACCTGAAGTCTCATATGAATCAAGATGAGGCAAAGGAGCAAAAACCTTTTTAACAATCATATTATGAACATAAAGTGCAAACAAAAAAAAACGTTATTGGAATTTTACCTGAACTAAAAATGATTAACCATCAGTTTCTAAAAAACAGTTCCTTAGTTTTGCTTTCTAAGTCTAAGGAATCATTACTCTAATATTTCATGACTGTAAGAAAATTCGATATCACCATTTTTAGATTTTTAACAAGACTAATATACCATCCAACACGGCATGCCATATTTCAAAATAAGAATAAAATAAATCTTAAAGAATGAAAGAAAAAGGTTTCCTTTATAAAAATATATCACTGAAACCGTTGAAAAGTGTTCGAAACTACTCTGTAAAAAGCTTTCAGATTTTCTCTTCATAATAAGAATAAGATCACCCTTATCAATCGATAAATCAATCAAGAACAAAGCGCTCAATTATGCAAAGTTAGCAAGGAAAGAAAGATAGACTCCAGGGTAAAATGGTTGACGTAATTCCTTTCTTATGAATCGAAATAAAATAAAAAATAACTGTATCTGACACGTTATACGGGAAAAAAATGAGGAAAAGGAACAAAAACTTTTGCAATAAATAAATAAATACGAAATTATAATTTTTAGATTTTTAACAAGATTAATGCATTGGACAAGACATGCTATGTTTAAAATAAAAATGAAACAAAACTTAAAAGAATAATGATAATAATCTTAAAAAAATATTTTATTTTTAAAAAGATCACTGATTTAATAAAAAATTCCAGAAACAATATTCAAAAATGGGGGCGGGGAAGAGAGGATCAAATTCACACTTCATCAGCGGCGTCAACTTTTGAAAAATATTGGGTTGGCTCAAAAAATGTTTTTGTAAAACGGTGCGACCAGTTTATTTTTCTTTGAAGAGTTGACAGATGGCGAAAGATGAGAATTTTATTATGTTTTAATAAAGTTTAAATTTTATTATATTACATTCTCATGTGTCTCAGCGTTTTTCCTTTTAAAGACATTGATATTTACTGTAATGTCATGATATCATGAGCACGACTACAAATTGAATTATCTGAAAGTTAAACATGGGGCAAAATATTTCAGTCATTTGGTATTTATGGATTTCAATCGGAGAATTAAAACACATGATCATTGACAAAATAAATTTTTTTCTATGGAGAAAATGAATAATAAAATAATAGAGAAATAAATAACTAAAACAATAAAAATTGGATACGCTATGATACGAAATTATTGGGTGGGCTCGGGCCTCACAATCCCATATAAGTTGGCGCCACCTCATAATAAAAATCAAACCATCCTGATCAATCAATAAATCATTCAAGAACAAAGCATTCAATTATGCAAAGTTAGCAAGGTAGTAAATGATAGACTTCAGGGGGAAGAAAAGTTGACGTAATCCTTTTGTTATGAGCCGAAATAAAAAGAAATGAAATATCTGTATCAGGCATCTCATTTGAAAAAAAGAAACAAAAACCTTTACATGGTCAAGTTTAAGTGTTTTCAAGTAACTAATGATACTCCGGTAAGATACACAGCAATGTCCCATTGTTTATTTGTTTAATAAAAATACAGCTGCTTTCATTCTTTTATAGATTTTTAGGAACATTAATCACCATTCAACATGCCGTTCTATGTTTTAAAAGAAGAGATAAATCTTAAAAGTAAGAGAGAAAAATATTGCATATAAAACTTCACGGAAACTAATAAAACTTACCTAAAGTATACTCAAAAGAAGAGAAAAAAATCTTCCAAATTATCTCCTCATTAAATAAAAAAAGTCATTTTTAAGTTTATCAGTCGAATAATCAATCAACAAGGCATTGAATTAGGCAAAATTAGCAAGAAAGTGGGGGGAGGGAAGAAAAATAAAGCGGTTGACGTAATCCTTTTGTTATGAACCAAAAAAAAAAAAAAAAAAAAAAAAGACAATATCTGTATTTGACATCTTATGTTGAGCAATATGAGAAAAAGGGACAAAAACCTTTCCTCGATCATGTTCAAGTGCTTGAAAGCAGCTAATGATATACCGGCAAATTATTCTGTACTGTACGGGTTTTACTAAGCAAAAATTCAGAGATAACTTTTATAGATTTTTAACAAAACTAACAGACCATACAATATGTCTGACGTTCTATGCTGGAAAACAAGAAATAAAGCGAACCTAACAAAAAGAGTAAAAAAACTAAAAGAATATTTTATGTTAAAGAAAAACAAAGAAAAAGAAAAAAGAAAAGAAAAGAAATCACGAAATCTAATATAAATTCCTGAAAATATACTATAAAAAAATCTTCCAAATTTCCGCCTTATAATAAAAATTAAGTCATCTTTCTTAGCATACCAATCGAAAAATCAATCAACAAGGCATTCAATTATACCAAAGCTAGCAAGGAAAAAAAAAAAGGTTGACGTAATCCTTTTGTTACAACCGAAATAAAAAAAAATGCCGACGAAAATATCTGTATCTGACATCTCATATTGAGTAAAATGAGGAAAAGGGACAAAAACCTTCCCAACGTCATGTTAGGAACACTGGGTGCAAGTGCGTGCAAGCAGCTAATGACATTCCGGCAAATTGCTCCGGAATGTCCCGTTGCGAATTTAATTAACTGCCTCCCCAAAGACCGGAATGAGTTTTTAAGACGGACAACCTTGACATAAATGAATTCTCAAGACGCTAACATCGTCGCCTGCTCCAGTGCATATGAAGAAGAACATAATTCGTGAGTGTGTGAAAAATTCGAATGATTTGTGTACACTGAAAAAATATACAGACGTACACGGTCGAAAATATACAAGAATCTCTTCTGAGACACCCAAGATTCAGAAAAGTGTTCCTTTATCTTTAGAAACCTCACAAAAAAAAAATATCTGAAATTTAAAGAAGAATTTATAAAAATAAATTTTTATTAGTTCCTCGTAATTTTCGGAAATGTATGCGAAGAGTTTTTACAGTGTATTAATCAGTTCCTTAGAAGACCAGTTTTTCAGATGTTATGGAGGTCAAGTAAGTATTTTATTCAGCAAATATGTTTAACTGAAAAACATCTACAATAAAACCTCCTTGAAGCGATTACGAACCGATCCAATAAAACTTAGTCGCTTCGAGATGTGTTCTCTGAATGGAGGTCATGTTTAAATCTACATTTCAATTGTTGCAAAAAGGTAACAATGTTACTAAAATTTATTTTTCCATCAGGGAAAAATGCATTATTTAAGTATCAAAACAAAAGTTAAGTGCATTACTTAATTACTGCAGAGTTTAAAAAATGAGTACATTGACGTTTGCTTTTCCTGTTTTATCCTTTATAACTTTTATTTGCAAGTTTTATTACGTTCAGTAAATAACTGCATCTTTTCTTTTGATCTTGAACAAATAATGATGATTTCATTACTTTGTCTATTTTTTTAGAATTTTCTGACAGAATAGGGCAGGCGACCTTTATGGACTATAATTCTTAATTTGTCACCAGAATAAAATTCCTTGCCTAAAAAGTTACAAAGAGGTTTAAATAGTTTGCTCTACGGAAATATTTTCCTAATAAAATTTTCAAGCAACCAAATGAAAACGGAATTTCTTCAAAAAAATTCTTCGCTCATGGAGAGAGTTCAATTGTGATGGTCTCTGAATGGAGGTAAAACTAAACTAGTATTGAGCCTGTGGGAATAAATTTCGTTCCATAAATAAATGGTTGTTCAGAGAGGTGTTCATTTAATGGAAGTGGTCGCACAGGGAAGTTTTACAGTAGAATTAATAACATTTAAATTAAAATGAACATTTTTCTGCTACAATTTCATGCACAATTTCAGTTAGTTAACTGAAAATGTTTTGTTAAGGCCTGATAGCATCCGATTTCGAGTAGAGAGAACTGATTAATGTTTTGTATCAGGTCATCCAGAAAGTAAGTTCCGTTAAGCAGTTCAACAGAAAGAAACGGTTATTAGAAAAAATAATTTACTGCATACTGAAATACTATTCTGAAATTAGTTTTGGCACAGTTATAATCATTGTTGAAGCTTTTATTATAGCGTTGCGTGAGCTTTTGTGTTCCCTTGTCATAGGAAGTTGCCTCCTGTGATTCCAATCATGTGGTAACAACGTTGAAAGAAGTATGCAATTAATTTCATGAAAATGCATTGACAGGGTAGCATAGTAACCGAATATTCAGCATTATTAGACTTATGCCACTGAAAATGTTTAATTGAGAATCGATAGCATAAAAAACTGATACTTAAGAAAACAGAATAATAGATATACCCGGTAGCGTTTCCAAAAATCTCTGGCGGCAAAGAAAAAAAAACTTTTTTTTATGAATGATTCTTTAAATCTCGAAAACCCATTTGTTTCTGTAGAAAAAAATACTTTTTGAAATTGTGAGTAACTTGAAAGATGTCCATGTGTTATGTATGCTTTATAAAACATATTTTTTTTTACGGTGTAATGTTCAAAGCATAATTACAGTGTGTATGAATAAGATAACAGTTAAAATTTTACATAATAAATGCAGTTTGATTAAAAGTTTAAAAATAAAAGAGCAATGTAACATAACATAAACAAAGCAATTCACTTAATATATATATTCCATATATATAATTGGTTAGAATTTTATAGAAATTTACATTTTATTTCGTCTTATATAATTTAAAAGTCAAACCAATTCCATAGCAACATTTGAAAAAGAACATTTGTAATTTTATCCCATACATATTCCAATAGTTATATGCAAACAGAAAAAAGATACAGCACAATCCCGTATAATAACGATTCATTATTAAACATTATTCCGTACATTATTCGTTATATCCACTTTCAATATCTTACGGGCTCGAAACTTTTCCATGCCACATCTTTTGAAAATAACACAAAACACATGTGAAATCGCCCTTAAGATAAGTTATGCAGAAATAATTAAAATCTTCTGTGAACGTAAACAGATGGTAAGGGAGCACAGGCAAGACTTATGAAGGTGAGGGAAATTAAAGGAGAGAACTTCACTTTGTTATATCTTTTCGTGTTGCCAGAAATAGATCCAAAATATTAATTAGAAATTCCTGATCTTATAAACGATTTCAAAATTCAAGAAAAGGATTGCAGGAGATCCTTGTGGGACTGAGTTATTTATTTTCCAATACATTTTTATTATGTCATCAATGCCACAAATAAGATTAAATATGAACAGTTTTTATTTTTATTTTACTATACGGCAAAATAGTATGAAAATTTTTGAATAGCTCTTTTTGATAGTCGATATTCCGCTGTATATATATATATATATATATATATATATATATACAATATTTCAATTACGTGCTATATGTTATTGTTAATGTTATTAAAAATTTTCAAATATGTAATATTGTGTATCTAAAAACTTCCTTTACATAAAATCATTGAAACACATGATATTTATCAAATAATATGAAATTACTATAAAAACCATGAAATTATTAGACATAATATGTAATTCTTTTAGTTGAATAGCAATGAAAAAATTCAAAATCAGAAACAAGAATAGATGTGCAATTAATAAAGGCTTTTTGAATGTCATTGCTATTCAATTAAAAGAATTACATATATGCCTAGTATTTTGGATTCTGATAGTTTTTATAAAACATTCATATTATTTGGTAAATATCCCATCTTTCAATGATTTTATTTATAGAAAAATTTTATACATTAAGCTCCCTTAATGAAATTTTGCATTTGAGGAAAAATTGATAGATAGTTTATTTTTAATAGTTATCTTTCTAAAAATAGTTTGTGTTATAGTAGCTGTTGTGGAGTATTATTCCATTTTTAGCGTATTTTGGCATAATTCTAATTTTATGATATTGTATATCAGTAGCGGCTGGTCAAAGGGTGCTGCATCAATTTATTCACACCACTAAAATTGTATGGTAATTTCAGTTTTATTTGATCAACAAAATTTGTTGAATAAATAACAAGAGAGATTCTGTTAAATTTTAGTGGTGTGAAAAACCATATGCAGCACTCCGTGACGAGCCGCTACTGTTGTATATATATAATTATTATACCTATCCATAATTTAAAAATTTGCATCTTTTTTTAATCAATGCCAAAGAAACATGTCACGAAAGGTTTCCATGTAAAACTGTTTTTCAGATTTTGAATAGCTAAAAATTATTCTTACCAGTGAATTAGCAATATTCTTATTACACAACTTGAATTTCTCAGTAAACTTTTTTTTCACTTACCTAAAAGAAAAGAAACAAAAAAATTACCATTTAAATGCAAACATGATATGAACATATAAACAAAGTTTGTATGATAGTTCAATAAGCACTATATTAATGTTTTGGATAAAATGATTTTACAATATTCTTAGTTGAACGATATTTTATTACATAGTTTGAACTGCACAGTTGGAAGTTTCCCCCCCTTTTTTTATACATATAGTTTAGGTGTTAGGCAGCAAGATCACAAATTCCTCACGAGAATGTTAAATGTATGGGCGTAGAATGCATTCATATTTTTAAAATATCTTACCAAAAAATTAATATTCTGAGCTTCTTCTTGCGTACTCTTTTAAAAGGATATTTCATTTCATCTTAGTTGTAAAAATATTGCTAAATGTATCTTAATTTAATATTTCATGAATTAGATGTTTAGAGAAAGGCTTTAATACATGAAATAAGTGTTACTTTAGAAATATTTTTATTTTTTCAGTAAAATGCACAGTAAAACAAAATTATTGCCTAAGAAGATGGAAAGAAAGATGTAAAATTGTAAAACACTGTTCTTATTCCACGTGCATAGGTTTAACATCAGCGAGAATTTAAGATCTCATTTACCAACTTCCTTGTTTTCTTTCTTTTTTTTTTTTGTTTTTTTTGTTTGTTTTCCTTTTCCTTTTATATTTTTCTTATTATTTTATATTTTTCTTTCATTAACACGCTGAGTGCCTCGTTACTCACCGGTGGCTGACACTGAACTTTCAGTTTTCCCGCGACAGTCGCCGGTAACTGCCAGTGTAAAATAGAATATAAAACAAAGCAAAAATTATATTGTTTTATAAATTATTGAAAATTTATTAATTTTTGTTTATTACAGGATTAAATCATTAAGTAAACGGAAAGTTCGATGTCAGTCACCCATGACTGAAACAGCACTTAACGTGTTAATTTGATTATAAAAATTCACCCGTATTTGAATATCTCTCCATTTAAGCTGTATAATTTTTTAATAATTAAAAAAGAATTCAAATTAATCATATCAGAAAATAAAATTCAGCTGATAATGCTTTCTTCACAAAATAAAAGACCATGAAACACTTTTTATTAAGTCAAGAGATCTTTCTGCATCTTATTCCTGTTGGGAACTGCATGAAAAATGAATGGTATTCGATGCTAAGAAAGCATCATGTATTCTTTCATTATTCCTACATGATCCATTACATCAGACGTTCAAAAGGTCTACCCAATTATGGACAAAGGATGTGAAAAATAGTGGTCTGTCGTGCCGGCTTACAATAAAACTAAGTCAATTATTTGTTGCGTTTTCGTGGCACAGAGGGGGGTGTTGCGTGTTTTCTCACAACATGAATTTGTCTTAAACAGAGCTTCTCTGCGCAACACACACAGCGGGAGTTTTTACCATGTAAAGTTCTTTTATCTTTTTTTTTTTTTTTTTTTTTTTTTTTACTAACATATTACTATTTTTGCAAAAAAAAAAAAAAAAAAAAAAAAAAAAAAAAAAAAAAAAAAAAATTGAAAAGAAAATACAGAATTATAAATTAAGGGGAGAAGAAACTAGCTTTGAAACAATGTTTCGTGCAAAAATGTATTTTTCTAGGTATAGGAATTAAAATTTGTTTCATAGTAATTATTATAAACTGTGACGCCAAAAACGCTCGCATTACTGAAAGATATAGAAAATGAATCTAAAGTAGGTGGAAAGAAAGTGGCAGTATAAAAAATAAGTTGCATAAGGGAAAAATGGGTGAAAGGTGTAAGAAGTACTTCATTAATGAATTATTATTGTTTTTTAATTTTATGTCACTGGATTGTTCACAGTGTTGGCATGTGTTCCGTATAAATAAAGTTTCTAAATGTTCTAAACACCACTAATTTCTTACAATCTATTTCACCACCTTTAATCGCACAGATTATTCTGGTATTAGATAAGGTAAAGAAAATTTCTTTTAAATACTGTTGTTCACCCAATCCTAGCCTTCTATTCTTGACAGAGGACCTAGAAGCTTAGTTATCGATAATCTACCAAGACGTAGGTGATTAAATAAATAAATAAAATAAAATAAATACAAAAATTGGATCAGGAATTATTTCAAACGGATCCAGAGATACAAATAGTTTTACTGTGTATGTAAAAAATGAATTTAGGGCAAAGGCTAACAAAAAAGACAGACTGACAAACTGTGTCCGTTTCTTTTCGGACATATTGAATCACGCGATGTTATTTTTATGAAGCTAATGTAAAAAAAAAAAAAAAAAAAAAAAAAAAAAAAAGAATGAAGCGAACGTCACGTGACTCTAGCGGTCCGATGGGAAATGAATGCGAAACGTGGTGCGGTACTCTGTACTTTTCGTGAGCCTCAGTAGACCTCCAAACCAACCATCCAGCCTCCATATCTTAAACTAGTTGGATTAACCAATATTCTTTTTGAGAATTTCCGTTTCGACTATTCTCATTAAAATATGCAATTAAACCCATTCATTTATTCATTTCAGTACAGCCCTTTTAATAATATCCGCACGGGTAAGTTTTCAAATTAAGGATCTTTTTTCGTATTGATGCTTTTCAGGCTCATATCCTTGATTTATTTCTCAATAAATTGGAGATTCTAATTCAGGCGACCTTTTCCTCTCTTTCAGAATCTTTTCACATGAAAACTATGGTCGCACAAATGACGCAAAATATTCCTGCTAATCCGTAACTTAAATCACACCGTTCCTTCATGCAATTTTGGCATCGTCCGCTTGGCGTAATAAGCTTCTGGGAGGCGTCGGAAATTGAAGGCCAAGCACAAATGAGTGATTAACCAGCGAAAAGTCTCGATTTTTCGCAATATTTAATTACTTTTCCAGAGGATAGGGAGAAACTGGCTATTGCTGAAGTCCAGGCCCATTCATAACAACTGACCGAGAATATGAGGAGCTTTCAGTTACAGGAAAAGAGATGGGGAGAGTGGTGGAGGTTGGAGGTGTAGTCAAGTGAAGTTGAAGTACGGCTGCAGGAAATGACGTGTATCTCTGTGTTGGAATTATTGGAAATTACTTTAGATTATTTTAATTGCCTTTTGTGTACTTTGATTTCTATAGTTATTATTTTTCTGTTCTGATAGTTAATATTTTCCTCTCATATGCAGCATATTTTTAAGACTTTACATCAGCACTAATAAGAGGTGAATCAGGAAATTATTAGCATGGATTACTTTTTGCCATTGCTGTCTAATTTGTATCCTATTAACATTGAATATATATTAAATATTGAGTAAAGTATGCATTCAATGCATGATCATACATTTATAAAATAGGTGATATCATTTGATTTTCCCCGTTTATGCTAAAATCATAACTATTGTCAAAGCACAAACCTCTGTTGTACATGTACATGCAACGTTTCTCTCGGTATAAAACAAAAAACCACAAAATCCTTTGAACTTCAGATGAAGTATTTCATATTTTTTCTATAGAAGGTGGCCCAGTTAGCAAAGCATCGAGCTCGTAGCCGAAAGGTCGCGGTTCGAAGCTCGCTGCCAACTAAAAATCTGCCATGTATGTTATAGGAGCCTGGTACATGTAAAATCCATTTTGACTGCAAACTTCCCCAAGTTCCCTATTCATTCTACTTCTGGAGGTGCCTAGTCAAGTAAAAATCTAGTCACCTGACCAAGGTTCTAAATTACAAGATATACTCGAGTAGCGATGGCCGCACCTCGGGTACTTCTAAGCAAACGGCCATGACTTTCGGCCATTTTTTGGTGAATTGCCTAGTTGCAATGTGCTGGTCGTTAAAAATGTTTTTTTATTGTTATGGAAAATTGCTTCCGTGATGTTCAGCAATTGAACGTTGCATCATCTATTCGATTAAAAAAAATTAGATCACAATCAAAGACTGTCTCAAGCTAGATGCTCACTAAAACAGAGTATAGTCCACTACAGTCATATACTGTTAAATTGTGATCCATACTTTCTTCATAAGCATACAGCGTTTTCATTATCAGACAGGAGGGCAGACGTGTTTAATCACATATAGAACTTTAGATGAAGAAACAAAAATTATAGTTTTTCTCATAAATAAAAGCTCTAAATTGAACTAGAAATTTGATCAACTAATGCCTAAGAACAGCTAACATACCAGTGTTATAAAACGTGTATACATGTGTACTTCTTATAACCAACTAAATTCCTCGCGAATCAAATATTGCCGCACCACCCCCCCTTCTCCATCGAGTAGTGCCTACACTATAAAAATCTACAATAGAAATAAATTTTATTTAATAGAGTTAGAGTTTCAAATTTAATGAGAAATAATATCTATAAATACTTATTTAATATCAATATTTTTATTACAAGCATTTTTATTTTTTAGTAAATAAAAAAGTATTTTCTCATAATTAGATATAAATTTTCGAAAAAATATTTATAAATATAATAACAGTAACAGTAATAACTTCTCGTTCTATAAAAGGAAAAAAAATGTTGAATCTTTTTTCATTTGAAAAGCTTTACAGAAACAGTAAAATCTGCTCTGGTAAATATTATAAATCCACAAAAGCAGAAATAAGAAGAATTTATTACACCCATCTCAGATATTGAACTCTTCCAAGCTGTTCCTTCTATATAAGAACGGGTATGACGAATCTTTTAGCTGCTGTAACTGCCCTTTTCAGAAAAGAACTCTATAAAGATGATACATAACATACCAAATCTGGCTAACTCCATTCCCAAAGAACTATGCTGGGAAAAATATCGAACAGCAATTTGCCCCCTCCCCCGTATTTGCAACAGCTGTCCTTTACCAAGACATCAAAAGACCTTCCCAGCCTCTCTCTCTTCAAAGTCTGCCCCGATTTGCCCTTTTTTCTACCCTTGTATCCAATGTGCCTCGGAGCAATACTTCTTGTTTTAATTTAATTCGCTCCTTCAAAGATTTGTTCTAATTGTTCTCTTTATTTTACAGTTGTTATAGAGCCCACCAATAGAATTTTTTTTAAACTGAAAAAAGCCCAGAGGATTCATTTTCATGCATTATTTTAGCTTTATTTGAGATTTTTAAGCAGCAATAAGATAGTTACAATTTCCAATAAATTAGAAGTAAGTACCTTTAATTTATTATTTTTTATACTATTAATCAATACACGATTTATAGTAGCTTTAATAAATGTATCTGATGTTATTCAGCACTTAAGTTTTTTTCCTGAAGTATTGTTTTCACTATTGTTTCAGATTATATTGACGAGCTAAATTTGTGAATTTGATTGCAACTAATTAGAGAAATGTTTTTAAAAAATGTTAAAGAAGATAAAAGATCAAATAAATACTATACAGAATAGTGTTTAGCCTTTTTCTACAATTGCAGATTTTAATAATGAAGAATAAATATAAATATAAATAAAATTAATAAAGAATCTAACTTTTTAAATGATTTTAATAAGTAAACGAATTAAATAAACGAAACAAACTAAATATTTGATTTTTTATAAAAATATATACATACGTTTTACTTAGTTACTTAAGTATAAGAGTTTAAGGGGACACTATACGAGTATATAATCAAACATTACTGATTTATTGCCACAGGAATTGTTCTTAGTTTCCACTTTTCGTAGGTTTTTTTTTTTTTTTACTTTGTTAACTTTGTGTTAAAAAGTGGAAAGCAACAAAGAACCTCTAATGTTATTTTCAAAAATTTTCGCTTATATTATATTTAAAAAAATCGTTCAGGTAAAATTAGATAAAATACATAGATTATTTTATTTTATTTTTTCAAAGAATATGTAAAATTTAAACTAATAAATGTACATATAAAATATAAATGAAGCTTCTCTAAAGCAAAGGGATGAGAGAGGAACAGGGGCCGAGCAGAATTTGATCAATTTTATTCTTTGACGTAATAAAATTCCATGAATTTTAATTACATTACAGTTTTATGATAACGGTAGCCATAGTCCATAATGTAATGGAATTATTTTGTGTGACCCTGTAAACGAACTACAAATGCTAAATACTTCACTTTCAATGATGAGAACTCTTGGAATGGAAAGAACAATTTTTAATGAAAGTATCATTAAAATATATTAATTAGATAACAATCTGAGTACATATACTTCAGCTAAAGAACGGACAGATAAACGTCAGAGGGCACACCGAATTCATAAATATGTTTCAACTATGTTTGAAAGTGTTTAAAAGGGTTCAACTATGTTTAAAAGGTTAACACCCATGCACAGTTAAACTTGCATGTACTAGTTCTGCGCGTGAAACCTTACACTTAGCCATTAATATGAAAGATGCGTCTGGCATTCATCTTGTATAACAAGATGTCACTTACCACAATTTAATTTTTTTCGCGAGTGATTACTCTCTTGAAGAATTATTATTCTTTAAAATAACCTGTATCATTTCTTGCAGCAGAGCCAAGGGAAGATGGTTAAAGAGGCGATGATTTTAAAAGATAGGGTGTCGCTGTCTAATACAATGAGACAGTAGCCAATTGTCTCGACCTTTATTACAGGAAGCGGGGAGCTTTATTGTTTAAGTATATTGATCGTGAAACGTCTCAAAAGGGAAATAGATTTCTTGTACATTGTCTGAGCAATCGTTGATCGTGATTGTTTGGTCTCCGCTGATAGCAAACAACACAGGATTCTTGTGTTACAATAGTTTCTGGAAGTTTGTTTCGTCTCGTCAATTGCGTATTATCTGGAGCTGGTATTTTGAGCTTAGAATTAAGAATTGGAGAAGTTTATTTTTGGATTTCTATTAAGCAACAAAGTCTTGTGGTATTTTTAGAAACAAAAGTGTCTACAGAGAGCAACCATTCTCTTTAACTCTTTAACCCTTTAAGAGTGCTAGTAACTCAGAAACCCAATGTCTCTTGGTAAAGTTAAGTCTATGGGCGTTTGATGCATTCTTATATTCAAAATATCTTCTTAAGAAATTAATATATTTAAGTTTTTTTTTCAATATTCTCTTCATAAAGAATGTTATTTTTTTTTTCTTAGTTGTCAAAATATTTCTAAAATTTATGCTCAAATTAATATTTTATGTTTTATAAACTAACGAACTGGAAGTAAAGTTTTAACACTTCATAGAAAATTATACATAAATTCTTGAAATATTTTAAAAACTAGAAAGAAAAAAAAAACAGACATTCTTTAAGAAGAAAATATTGAAAAAAGAACTTAAAAATATTAATTCCTTAAGGAGATATTTTGAATATAAGAATGCATCAAATGCCCATAGATTTTATCATTACGGAGGGAAATTCGGCCACTCAGTGACAAGCACCCTAAAGTTCTGGCGCGTGAACTTCTTCAGCAAATCACCTAAATGTCAGATTGGCACTATTTTCCATACAGAAAATACTGTTTATTATGTACATGAAAAAATGCATTCATTTATTTTCAAATAAATCTAGTCAAATATTCATGTGCTTTTGTGATATTTGGAGATCACATTAGGTGGGAAGAAATCCGCCCACCAAAGATGAAATAGGGATACGTCCCATATCCTGTTTTTTTTCCTCATTAAATGAACCGATGTGGTTACGATTTTCAGCCTTTAGGGTTGTTTTTTAATTACTGGAATGGACTTTATCCATACGCCTTTAGCATTTAGCAATTTTTTCAGAAAAGTTTATGACTTTTGTTTTATTTTGACACATCTAAAAATATAATAAATATATAAATATATATAAATATAAGTGTATAATATTTATTTATAGTTGCATAAAATGCGTATTTATACATGTATATATCTGTATAAAAATTACATATACAGAGAAACATGTAATGTATATAAATATAAATAAAAGTATTTATATAAACAACGTATTTATTTTTTAACATGTGACGTATGTAATGTTTATTAAATAAATGTATGTTTATAAATATTTAAAATGATTACCACGAATTTTTGCCTTTTTGAAAAATTTAATACGAAGCTAAAATGTATATTTGGTGCCATTTTGGACTCCTTCTCCAATCGCGCCAACCAGAACAGGATATGGAACTCTGTCTCCCAAAGGGTAAACGCCGAAATTACAACAAGAAGATATTCCACATTTTTGGAAAAAAAATGTTTACCACCACAAATTTTAAAAGATGATCTTAGCTTCGTTTATGCACCAGAGTTACCTGTCAATTTCATGCGTTTCCAAACAAAACTAATTTAGAAATGTGTCAAAAAGCAACTTCTTTGCATTTGCGCTTTAAAACAAGGCCTAGAATGCTTTCGAAGCCAAGAAATGAAACGAATCTTCATTTCACTGAGGGTACCTAATCACTATCTATGATAATAATGGTCGGATTCGATATCGGAGACAAAAATGTTTGAGAACTTAATTTGTTTTCATATAATAATTGTCAACAATTGACTTTTATAACTGTCATAATAAAAGATATGTTTCAGTACTGTTGTAGTCCTCTATAAACCTAGAGCTTAAATGTAAAGCACCTGCTGAAGGCAAAATAGCTAGTCATTTCGGAAAAAGATAATAATTTCTATATAACGTCATTTTAATTATTTGGCAATATAGTTATAAACGAAGCAAACTAAGTTTTAAAAAAATCTGTTCAAGTTTAATTCAGTTTAACGCACAGTGTCGCCTTAAACAAAGTTAAAAACTATCTTATTTTTGAGTTACACTATTCGCTGTATTTAAAGACAAAAGAATGATAAAGATTACAGTGCAAGATAAATAAAAGTTGATTTTACAATGTAGTACTCGCACCGTCATTGAAAGTATTACACGATAAAATTAAAAATAATAACCCGTAAATTAGCAGTAGTATTGTCTTATAAATAAACTAGCAGTAATATATTGCTGTTTAACGGTATACTACTGCTTATTTTGCAGTTTATTATTGTTGATTTTACGGTACATACTGGCAACTTCCACTGTTAAAAATTTGCAGCAAACTATCCAGTCATGGACGATTGTTGAGATGTGTTTAATAATATAACTGTCGGACGCTCCTCTCAGTCCACAAAACTTTGAAGAATGTCCTAGGTAGTTTTAGCTGCCACCACCGATATTAATGGGTGATATCGGTCACCTGCTGTGAGGATTGTGTAAAATAACACTGACGCTGTTAATGAACTGAACTAACAGTTTATTTAAGATATAGATATGTACACAAGAAACAATATTTACAACTATTTACAATTACAACTCGGATATAGATGATCCGGTTCAACATTAAATTAACTACAATAAACGTTGGTTGTGTACCGTTCAACTTACACTTTCTTCCTCACCCTCAACGCACGTTGGATACGCTTTATCAGAGATTACTGCAGAATCTCAATACACAAGGGTACTAGGCCTCACTTCTCGGCCTATAACACTATCCACCGGGACGCCTTGTCCCACGCTCAAAATATACACTATCCAACAGGACCACAAATCCTGAGCGACCTATCGGCCTCAACGCCAAGCGAGAACTGTCTCCAACCTCTCTGTCCAGAGTTGACCTTGTCAGAGATCTTCCTTCCCCCAGCAGGGCCTCTTAGAGTTCCTCCATTGGTTCAATTCCGCATACCAACCTTGAGTCATGACATCTACTATTTACACATCACTTAAATACTAAATGACAGCTGCGGCACGCCCCGCGGCCATCACTTTCATTCATCAACGAGTGCGTCATCTGCACACCTGTGTCAACATCTGTCATTCGTTATTATAGAAAAGAAAGAAAGGTATTTCGAGCTTCACGGATACACAACCCACAATACATAAAATATTCAGATAAGGAAATGTCATTCCTTTCTAATTCAGGGCAGATGTCTTCTAGGAACCTGACAATAACTAAGTAACCGGATTCTTTAAAAATGATCCAATGGCTGGATAGTTTGTAATAAATTTTTAAATGTGTGACGTGCCATATTATACAGAAAAACAGCAATTCTTTTTTTCAGTCTATTATTCAAAGCTACTGGTATAAAAATCGAAAGATTTGGTAACTATAGCTTAAAACTCCATTTCTATTTATTTATTTTTAAATCAGAAATTTCCATGTAATCAAAAACTTCTGATTATTTTAACCTTAGACGTTTTATGTTATTTTACGGAATGATTTGTTTCCAAACATAATGCAGTGCGTCTCACAGATTCTATCACTTATAATTAGGGGAGCGTAAACACAATAAAGAGTAATTAATCTTCATCTAACGTCGTCTTAATTAGCAGCACATAATAAGCAGATATATCTGGAACAGGAAATTGAGCCACCAGTTAAAATGACGGCCGATTAGACAGAAAGATGCTTTGTTACTGTCTTGAGGGAAATTCTCTATCGGTGCGTCAGTTAATAAATGGAAATATAAGATTAAATATCAAATATTCAATGTGTCTGTAGAATTCTATTTATATTAAAAAAAGAAAACAGTATTAAGGTTTTTTTCAACAGATATCAATAAAAGTTTAATGAAAAAAACTTTTTAATTGTTAAATTCAAATTATTTATGCGAAATTATTTTAAAATTCTAGAATTAAAAAAAAGGACAAACCACTTTTTAACAATTCTAAGAGCGGAAGCGCAAACTAATTGTCTTGCACACAAATAATTTTGAATTTTTTTTATTAACATTATATGTTCACTCGTTATGCATGTATATAACTGTCAGTTAATAATAGGATTATAAAAGAAATATCAGCATAGTCAAAATTGTAAACTACTGTCCTATATGCAATAGAGCATGCACATTTGTAATTATCCAATACTTTAAGTAAAATGGCCAAATTCTTTGTATGACATTGCCATACTGTGTTGTCTATCTACTCTTTCTTTACTCTGCAGCGTACTTATCAACACAGGATTCTTGTGTTACAATAGCTTCTGGAAGTTTGTTTCGTCTCGTCAATTGCGTATTATCTGGAGCTGGTATTTTGAGCTTAGAATTAAGAATTGGAGAAGTTTATTTTTGGATTTCTATTAAGCAACAAAGTCTTGTGGTATTTTTAGAAACAAAAGTGTCTACAGAGAGCAACCATTCTCTTTAACTCTTTAACCCTTTAAGAGTGCTAGTCACTCAGAAACCCAATGTCTCTTGGTAATGTTAAGTCTATGGGCGTTTGATGCATTCTTATATTCAAAATATCTTCTTAAGAAATTAATATATTTAAGATCTTTTTTCAATATTCTCTTCATAAAGAATGTTATTTTTTTTTCTTAGTTGTCAAAATATTTCTAAAATTTATGCTCAAATTAATATCATAATAATTTCAATGTGTCGAAATTTCCCAATTAACGTTATAAAAAAATTCCAATCTACTACCTTAGATTAATGAAACAGGTTGTTCATGATTTTCATCCATTTATTTTCATGCGATATATTTCCTGTGTTCCTTATTTTATTGACACTGACCTTAATTTTATAACCCCCGTGATGATTTGGGCTTTACTTATCCGGTCAAACAACTGCATATCGCTCGCAGGAAAGAAGAGTGTTAAAACTCGAAAAAATTAATTTTATGCAATATCTCAATAATAAGTCGGACTTTGGCAAGGACGTTAGGGCTTGCTAATTTCCCTCTGCTGAGAACAAAATTTAATTCAGAAGTATGTCAGAAAATAACTAGTTTAGATTTTAGACAATCTTAACCATATACTTTAAATACATATAAATGCAGAAATGTGTCAGAAAAAAGTACTTTTGATTTGAGAAGAGCTTTAACATTGCATTTTAAATATATATAAATACAGACATGTATCATAAAATAACCTTTTTGGATTTTAGAACAATCTTAACCATACACTTTAAATCTATATAAATTCAGAAATGTGCCCGAAAAAAACACTAGTTTCTTTTTGAGAACAGCTTTAACATTATATTCTAAATCTATATAAATAAAGACGTATCAGAAAATAACTAGTTTGGATTTAAGAATGCTCATAAATATTAAAGTTTAAATATATATATATATCAATACAAGAATGTGTCAGAAAAGAACTAGTTTAGATTTGAGAATAGTCACAAATATCCTTCTTTAAATAAAGATAAATACAAGAATGTGTCAAAAAGGAACTAGTTTGCATTTTACAACAGTCACATATATTACACTTTAAATGTATATCAATACAGGAATGTGCCAAAAAAGAGCTAGTTTGGATTTGCGAACAATCACAAACGTTGTACTTTAAATCTATAAAAATACAAACAAGTGTTAGAAAGTAACTTGATCGATTTTAGAACGGCCACAAATATTATAATTTAAATATATATAAATAGAGGGATATGTCAGAAAGGAACTAGTTTGGATTTGAGAACAGACTTATCACTATACTTTAACAAATACAAAAATGTAGTTGGTTTGGATTTTAAAACAACTTTTAGTCTTATATTTTAAATCTGTATAAATTCAGAAATGCATCAGAAAGGAACTAGTTTGGATTTGAAAACAAACTTATCACTATACGTTAACAAATACAAAAATGTGTCTTAATTAATTTGGATTTTAAAACAACCACAAATATTATAATTTAGATGCATATAAATACAGGAATATACCAGAAATGAACTAGTTTGGATTTGAGAACAGATTAATCACTATATTTTAACAAAAACAGAAATGTATCTTAATTAGCTTGGATTTGAAAACAACCTTAGTCTTTCATTTTAAACCTATACAAATGCATAAAATCCATTTATTTTCACATGCGATGCATACATTCACTCCCTTTACTCATAGTTAAAGAGAAGAGATCATCTCGTCATCTCAAATATTTTCCTCTCCAGATGTTCCAAAGCACATTTATGACTTATTTGCTGGAACCCCCTACCCTTATTGACCACTTTCGGTAACCTCCTATCCACAATTTCCCTCCTGTCGTCTTGCAATTAAATTCGTTGGAAAACCACTGCATTTCTTGTTTAATCAGTCACTGTGAACTTACGGTCTCTTCATTTTCACAGTCCCTCTTTCCACCGCGATCTTCATTACGATGTTGCAGTTATTAATTTATTGGGGGGAAGATGAGACGCTAACTGGTTTAATTATTTTTTGAGTTAAAATTTCCTGGGTCTTGATTAAAGCCGAGTGATCTGAATTATAATGAAGTGATGTCGATGAGATTTTTAATTATGACGAATTCTGTAATGTTAATTATTTCGTCGCACGTCATTATACCGGGTACATATTGGGCCAGTTAAGTTTGGGGATCGATCGGTGGTAGAGTTTCCAGGTATTGTAGAAAAGTTCCTTATTACACCAGGTGATTAACGTTTACTAGTTTATTAATAGTTTTAATCTCAGTAAATAATATTTTTGTTTACAGATAAATTTTCGCCTTCATCAGCATCCCACGAAGAAAGTTAGTTTGTTTCTAAGTTAATTAAGAGCAAATTACAAAATTGCAAAAGTCATAATGAAAATATTAGAAGCAAATCAACTTCTTTCGAAATACTGGTGAAATATAAAACGTAATTTTTTGTAAATAGCCCAAAACATTCAAAAATTTTCTTTCATTATTTTTTTCATTATTATGAATCTCTACAGACTACAAAATATAAAGTTATGAATTTTTTATATATGCAACAAATATTGAAGGAAAATAAGACAGTTTTACGGATAAAGTATTTGTTTTAATTAGTGTAAGTGCTCTAAATTTCACATCAAAAGTGCTTAATACATAAACGTTTATTAACTTATGCATACTTTAATCTTGCTAAAACAAATGTTTGTTTACTTTTTTTTTTTTTTTTTTTTTTTTTTTGTAAACCAAACTATGACAAAAAAAATGTACTACAGTTTGTTACAGATCCATAAAAAAGAAAAAAAAAAGAAAATAACGTTCCTATAAATTTAAAACATTAGATTGTGAGTTTCTTCGAATGAGTATAGTGTATGCTTTTAAGACACTAATGTTAGGCGAAGTAACTAAGTTACACTATACTAACGCGAAGAAATGTGCAACCTGTTGTTAAACCTAAAAAACTTTTTTTTTTTTTGGGGGGGGGGGGGTTGCATTAAAAATCTTTTCCCTGCATAAGATAATCAATTTTGATCTCTAAATGTTTTAATTTTTTACTTCTTTGATTTTGGTTGGCGACTTTTTTTAAAAGTTCTCAGATACCCTGTGCAAATAAATACATAACAATATTAAAATGTAAGCGAGAAATAAAAAATAATACTCGGTATAACATTAGCTAGCAAGTGCATGGCTACGTATGCCAAGTGCATTGCTGTGTATGGCTAGTGTACGTCTTTCATATGACTAAGTAGCCTGTTAATCTATAAAATCATTCAACTGAATAATAAGTTTGTTTATGTCATAATTTAAAATAAAATAAGTTAAAACACATTATACACTGCTCAAAACAATTAAAGGATATTTGAAGTTTTATATAAAATAAAGATATAAAGGAAAATTTTTTTGCCGAAAATAGAAGAAGAGTATCACAAATGCAAATTTTTGTGGTTTTCAAATTGTGGAGTATGCACATTTTGAATTCGACGTCGCAAACATCGCTTCAGCGGCAGCGAATGAAATTTGACTTTCAACTGGATGAAAGAGAAAAAAGACAAGGATGATCGACATTCAGTGATTGCTTTGTTTCGATGAGTACGATGTCTCAGCGAAGTCATTTGGCAGATTCAGAAGCTTGGAGAATTGTTGGTAGGTTAGAAGGGAGCCAAACTCAAGCCGAAGTAGCGCAAGCCATTGGAGTGTCACAAAGTGTCATTTCCAGGTTCTGGAACCGTTTTTTGGAGAGTGCATGTGCAGGCCGAAGACCAGGGCAAGGTCGTAGACGGGCAACAACGCCCAATGAAGATCGGTATTTAGCGTTAACAGCTCGGAGACACCGAAACATGAACGCTACTCTTCTCCAACAACACCTTCGCTCAGCTACAGGCACCACGATTTCAACCCAGACTGCCCGAAACCGGCTCCATGCAGTAGGTCTGTATGCTCGACGACCGATGGTATGTGTTAGATTAACATCAAAGCATCGTCGCGACCGCAGGGAGTGGGCAACCGAGCATGTCAATCGGAGGAGAAATGAATGGAGCAGTATTCTGTTTTCTGACGAGTCCCGTTTTTCTGTGCATCCGGATAATAGGCGTATTTTCATCTGGAGGGACCGTGGCAGTAGGAATAATCCTGCGTTCGTGCACGAATGTGTCAGAATTGGCGTTGGAGGAGTGTTGGTGTATGGTAGCATCTCCATTGACGGGCGCACTGACCTCTACATCATTCGTGATGGAGCTCTGACTGGTCGCCGATATAGGGATGAGATCCTCAGACCTATTGTAGTCCCTTACGATGCAGCAATCGGAGATAACTTCATTTTAATGGACGATAACTGCAGGCCACATCGTGCAAACCTGGTGGAGGATTTCCTTTTCGAGGAAGGAATAGTTCGAATAGAATTGCCAGCGTGTTCTCCAGACATGAATCCAATCGAGCACGTTTGGGACGCTCTAGGAAGACGAGTTTCTGGCCGCCAACAACTACCACAAACTCTCCAAGAACTGGAAAGAGCTGTTCTGGAAGAGTGGAGCAGAATACCCCAACTCGTCATTAATAGCCTCAATTTAGTCCATGCTTCAAAGGTGTTCAACGTTGCTGGCCGCCCGTGGAAACCATACCTCCTACTGAAAATGATTTTCTTTGAAGAAAACACCTCTTCTTATTCTTTTTTTCTCATATGCACAAATTGTGTTTTTTTCCTTTTGTACACAAATGCGCAATAAAATGCATTTTTTTCTGCCAAACATGTGTAATTTATTCTCATATAACCTACTATGTCTGTCGACCATGTATCAATCAGCTAAAAAGTTTCCCAGATACAAAATCCACCTAAAACTGCAATATCCTTTAATTGTTTTGAGCAATATGAAATTAAATTTCATTTATATATGTCTGAAAAGAAAGGCATTTGCATTAGCCAATCTTTCAACATCAAAGTTTGAAGATAACCTACTTATAATATTCAATTAATTGACGATCTATGTATGTACTCCCAAAAAATAAATATCCTATCGCTCGTCAAAAATGACATCCTGGAAAACTGTAATTAATCCCTAAATTCACATAACGATTAATTTACCCGTTTCATATACTACACACAAAACAATAATAAGAAAGACAACCAATTTCCTCAATATTTCTGCGCGAGATATTACCTTTATAGATGAGAGAAGAAAAAGGAAAAAAACTCTTGACGTGATGTTAAGCAGCTTTCTTCCGAAGAATCACATATGTTATTACTTATTCAGAATTTATGAATATATATGAAATGAGCAAATTTATTGCCATAGCAACCAGAACACAATTCTATGTATTGCCAGTGTGGGTATCAGAAGTATACCGGAAATTAATAGCGTGAAAGACGAACCGAAAAACAGAAATGAGAGCTTCTTACGTGATAATTTTATTATAGTTTATTCACTAACTGAATGGCATGATACGAGATGCTTGCAAACAAGTGACGCGGCAGATAATTGGTAATAAAATGACATTTACAAGCTCTGAAGTAGGAAAGTTTTCGCGGTAATGCTCAATTATTAATCTGTGCTTTTAAAGATTTAGAGTTGAAATACTCAGATTTCTAAGAATTGAAAATTATTGCTCTAAGGCTCTTTTCATCTTTAACCCGAACAAATAAAATTTTAATGCTTAATGGAAGATCGTAACAAGTAAATAAATAAAGATTGAATTGAAGAGAAAAAAAAATAGTGCATAATATATATACCGGATGATCCAAAAGTCTGGACGAACTTCAAAAATGAATAATTCGAAAACGAATCAAGATAAAAAGATACGGTTTGCACCAAACGGATGCAAAAGAAACCGGGTTTTGTGTGGCAACGAAAAAAAAACAGATCTGTGGGTGACCAACAGATGACTCAATAGTGTTTTATTGCACCAAAAGGTGATTTACAAATGAAAAAATGTTGACAACCTTCAAGTCAGCTTAATTACTGTTAATTAGTATTGCAATAAATATTGAATGTGGTGTCCGTAAATCAGAAGTACACCTGTGAGACGAGATACCATACCGTTCACAGCATTTAGTCGCATTTCTTGCGTTACGACCGACACATTTTTGCAGCAGGCATCTTTCAGTACTGCAGTTGATGCCGATTGGTCGCGGTACATTTTTGACTTCAAGAATCTCCACAGCCAAAAGTCACAGAGAGTGAAATCCGTCTGTATGATTTTCTCGAAAAAATGGACCAATTATGAAAGCCACAGTGAAGCCACACCATACTGTCACTTTTGCTTGTTGCAAGGGTACCTCAACAAATTCCAACAAATTTACTTTTTTTTTTTTTGTTGCCAAATAAAACTCGGTTTTTTTTCCCATCCGTTTGGTTCAAACCGTATCTTTGTATCTTTATTAATTTTCAAATTGTTCATATTTAAAGTTCGTCCTGACGTTTGGATCACCGGGTATGTACATATATATGCTTACATGCTGAAATTTCTTACTTTACATAAAACAAACATTTAAAATTTTTTAATAACAGATAAACTTGATTTGTAGGTCATTCCATGTCACGCTTGGTACAGCTTTTCTACATGTTACTGATGTTTGAACAATATTATTATATCCTCAAATGAAAACAATTATGCTAATATAAAAATATAAGTTTTTTTCTCTTTTCGTTCTTTTTAATGCATAGTTTTATACTTTAACAATGTATGAGCTAACCCTTCGGACTCCGGCGTCTCGTACACAAATTTTATTTGGCCAGCATCACTTCTACAAAAGAAAGGAAGACACACATGTACACAACTTCAAAAATGCTCTAATTAAATAAAGAAATTTTATTTTCCATTATTAGTGGAGACAAAAACGAATTTTGCTAAGAAAGGTGATGTCTCTGCAGCGGAGACAACGGGGTGCCAAGGATTAATATATAGAAATATTTAAGTGCATATCATGCGCAGAACATTTGGTCCGTTTTTCAAGGAATGGCCTTGAAACAAGCAGATCAGTTTTGGGATTCAAAACGGATTAATCTAGGATTTAAAATGTGGAAATCCTTAAACCTATTAAAAACGAGAAGTTTCTTTAGGTCTAGGATGCTTCTCTAGGTCTAGGTCTTAAATGCATTAATGAGACATTCCATATAACGTATGGGATAGCTTTTCTGCAGATAAATTATCTATTTTAACAAAGCCATTATTTAATCAAATTAAAACAACTATTTTAATATCAAATCTAGGATATATAGTTATTTTTATTTTATATTTTAATAGCATTTAAACTATTACATGTATACGCGTTTATAAGAGAGCCATGCGTAGGACATTTTGTCCGTTTTTCAAGGAATGGTCTTGAAACAAGCAGATCAGTTTTGGAATTTAAAACGGATTAATCTAATTCTTAAACCTATTGAAAACGAGAAGTTTTTCAAGGAGTAGGGTTAAAATGTAGATATTTTTAAACGGATTAATGAGACATTCCATATCATGTATGGGACAACTTTTTTGCAGATAAATGATCTATTATAACAAAGCAATTACATAATCAAATTAAAACAACTATTTTAATATCAAATCTAGGATATATGGTTATTTTTAGTTTATATTTTAATAGCTTTTAAACTGTTACACATACGCATTTAAGTGAGTGTCACGCGCAGGACATTTTGCCCGTTTTTCAAGGAATGGCCTTGAAACAAGCAGATTAGTTGGGATTTAAAACGGATAAATCTAGGATTGTGGGAAATGTGAAAATCCTTAACCTTTTGACTACGAGGCAGAAATGGCAATTTTTTTACATTCATTCGCACCATAATTTACAAAAAATCGTATGTGAAAGATCCGTTTTAAAAATTTTCTGCTGCAAGTCTACCACCTTGGTTAGTTTTGTAAAAAGTGGTGCTATTATAATAAAAAAATCGTCTCTGAGACAAGATATATCCAACCCCGTAATGAAAAGGTTAAGCCTATTAAAAGTAGGAAATTTGTCTAGCTCTAGGGTTTAAGATGTAGAGATTTTTAAACCCATTAAAGAGACATTTCATATTACCTGTGGGACAGCTTTTTACAAAAAAAATTATTTATTTTAACAATGTTAGTATATAATCCAGTTATAAAAACTATTTTAATAACAAATCTAGCTGTTTTTGTTATTTTTAATGTTCAGTTTATATTCACACAGCTTTTAATCTAATAGATATAAGTATTTATGTAAGTGTCACATGAAGGACATTTCCTCCGTTTTTTATGGAATGCCTACTGTACACTTTCTAACGATGACATTTTCAAGGTCTGAAAATGATAAATAATTATTTATTGTTTGCAGACCATGAAAATGGCACTGTTAGAAGTAGTACACAAAACTAGTGGACTTGTTATTTAAAAATTTCAAAGATAAAATAATAATAATAATAATAATAAAATTAATAAAATGTATTGCATAAATGAACTAATTATACAAGAAGCAAACTATTTTTCTAATAAAATTTATTCGCATAAAATATTTTGTCTTTTAGACATTATACCTTTCAATTTTCTTTTAAATTAAGAAGAATACTTAGTGTCTTCTATTAAAAAAATATTCACGTTAGCTTAACAGTTTCGTTCCATTTTCACATGCACAATATTTCGTAAAATGGTGCTATTTTAAATAAATAGGAGAAGAATAGTAGTCTAATAATACGCTAGCTTAAAGTTTCGTTCCATTTTCACATGCACAATATTTCGTAAAATAGTGCTATTTTAAATGAATAGGAGAAGAATAGTAGTCTAATAATACGCTAGTTTAACAGTTTCGTCCCATTTTTACATGTACAATATTTTATATAATACTGCTATTTTAAATCAATAGGAGAAGAATGGTAATCTCATAAAAATATATCTATAAAACTGATTTAACAATAATACAATACTTATTATTTAAAACTGTTTTTTAGAATGTGATAAGCTGCATAAAATCCATATTTTCATGATATGTAGAGAGCTTTTAAATTAACCTGCACATTTTCCCAGAATATTTATTGACATGAAGACAACTTTAACTTGGCATATTTTCTGCATAAAACGTTATTTGACTAACCCGCAATGAATTAAGGAAGTTTAAAAAAAAAAAAAAAAAAAAAAAAAAAGGGCCAAAAACGTAAAAGAACGAATTTTAGTTACAGCGGCAACCTCTTTTCTTCTGCATCAAATTACGCATCCACATTAACAGTAACTTTAAGTAAAGGCAAAGAACTTTACTCCGACCTAACGAATCACAATGCAATGCGGAGTACCAGCAATATAACAAAATTAAGCACGAATTAAATAGTAAAGTTCCGGCTCAAATTGAAAAGACGTGGACCATGAAAATGGTCTCTCTTTTGACTTTTGTTTCTTGGGAGAAGGGGAGGGGGGAATCACCCCCTATTCCCCCCCCCCTCTCTCACGTAGGGGCAGTTAATTTCTGCCATGATGAAGTGCTGGGAATTATTGAAAACTTTTACTGCACAGAGCCCTTCACAGATGAATGGCTCTAAAACAAATTAGAGGCCTTTAATTTCTCGACCTCTTCACTTCCCACCTTCCTACCCACCCAGGTGGGGGCAAGGAAGGTTTTGTCCGAACGTCTCATTAAGTTCTGCTGGTAATTGGAGTTTTTCCATATTTCTTGAAACTTTCTTCGGCATAGCATTAACGCCTGTCGGGGAAAAGAAGTCTGCATAAATTGCTTTCGCTGACTCCCATAATTCATTGCCTGGGAGAAGAAGGAAAAAAAAAAGAGATGAACGATTTTAATTTATCAATTTTATATTGGAGGAAAATATTTGAAAGGAGTTCATTCACTCGAAGGCAAACTATAAGCACATGGTAAAAGCAGTTGCAGTAATGCATTAACCAAATTAGCTTAAATATGTCGAATTTCAGAATGAATGTCAATTAGATGTAATGTAAAAAAAACAGGAAAATAAATCTGAATTCTTTTAGATTTTAGAAAAAAAGTGAAAATGTTTTGGATAGTGAAGATAATCTGCGATTTCATATAATGTAAAAGCTTAAATTTGACTTACAAGTGACCATATTCGAAATAATGATATTTTTAACGGACACTGAATAGAAATGTAACATACTCCTAAATCTCCATATTATTTCAGATACAACTTTTGTATTAAGGTATTTTTCATTTATATATGAGATAATCAGAGAAATGAAGTGTTGTGTGCGAGAGAGTAGGACAGAAAAAGGGTAGAATGGGGAATGGTGTGGTGGGGTGTATTTTATAAAATTTATAATTCTTTCGGGTCCGAATTTTTCCCCATTTTTGAGAACAAAATTACTATTACTTTAATATTGTCAATCATAGCTATCCAAATTGAGTTCCTGACGTTTAAGGATTATCTCGTTGTCTGAAATGCAACGAATTTACTTATTTTGTTTACTATTCATTTCATATTTATATGATAATAAGCTAAGGAAGAATTTTTGGAGACGCTTGGAAAATATCGTATTACAACAGGGTTTAACAGTTATTACTATTTTCTAATATTTTTTGTGTTTTACCACATATGATTCTTTCTGAAAAGTCACTTATATGTTTTAAATAAAAAAAAAATTAAATATATGTATAAAAATAGCAATCACCAACGGTGCAAAGAGAATTAAGCAAACTTTTATTATCATTGTTATTACTGAATGTCAAAACATAAGTCATAAGAAAGGAATAGCCATCTATACTATCATTTCTATAAGTAGAAAATAACAAAATAATTCTTAAGACGAAATAATATTCGATAAAAAGATATGTACTATTACGGCACACCAGACCCGAAAGGGATATTAGATTTTCCAAATTTGAAAATTGTATTTTATGAGAGTTTTCAAATTACATGAAACGCATACCTATTATTTTCTTTTTAATTCTTAACAGATTAAACTCAAGCTTAATAAATTAATTTTACTGTAAGAACAACTACATAAAACATTCTACTAATTATATTCGTACTAATGATATTTTTAACGACGCACCCCGAATGGAAACTATTTAATAAAATTTATATTAGATTTGCTAATTTCCAAATTGTATTTTAGAGGTGCTTTCAAATTATATGAAAATATACACATTTTTCTTTGAACCCAAACTTAATAATTCGACTTTCATAATAACTTTCATAATTCATGAACATCTAGGGGAAAAATCTCGTATTTTTATTACAGAGGAAAAAACTATTATTATGCATGACATTGCATTAATAATTCCTATAAAATCACTTAATTAGAATTTAAGTTGTATGTTGTAGGTTCTATTATGATTCAATGTGTTTTTTTCTTACTATTACAAATTTCAAAAACGGTCTAATAAAAATTGTACTACAAATTAATAACATTATTCAAATCATTATAAAATAATAAAAAGATTATAATAATAACTTTTATAGTTCTTGAGCATCAAAAGGAAAAGACCCAATAATATCATTTAAAAAAATACCATTTTTATGCATTAAATTGATCTATTAATTTGTGCATAAAACTGGAAAGAAGAAGTTAGAGAAACAAAATCACACAATTATAATTTAAGCTGTGTTCTGTAAGTCCTAAAGTGATCTAATGCTTTTTTCAGCTATTTCATATTTAAAAGAATACTTCTAATAAGAATCACAAAAAAATTTACGTGTTAACTGAACTGTAATCAGACCATTGTAAAAACAATAGAAAGATTACAATAACTTTCGTAATTCATGACATCAAGAGGAAAAAAACCCATAATATTATTACAAAAAATGCCATTTTTATACATTACATTAAGCTATTAATTTATTTATAAAACTGATATGAATAAGTTAGAAAAACAAAATCACAAAATTAGAATTTAAGCTGTATGTAGTAACGTTTTTTTTTCTGCTATTTCATACTTAAAAAAATACCATTCTAATGAAAAATGTAATACAAAAAAAAAAAAAAAAAAAAAAAAAAAAAAATCCCTAAAAATTTACGTGTTAACTGAACAGTAATCAAACCGTTCTAAAATAATAGAGATATTATAATAACAACTTTCATAATTCATGAACAGCAAGGGTAAAAAAAAAGCGTAACATTATTACAAAAAAATAGCATTTTTATGCATCACACTGCGCTATTAATTCCTATATAAAACTGACAAGAATTGGTAAGAGAGAGGTAGAAAAAAATCTCATAATTAGCATAGCAGCTGCGTGTTGAAGTTTTAAAGTGATCCAAATGAGATTATCTGGATTCTGGTCCAGTGCTTGAATATTTATGATGCTTGCGTGCATTTTTAACCAGGTATGCTCAAAGAATAAATACAAGAGCAGTGTTCACATTGAGTGTAATTAGTTTATACTAGAGAAGAAGCAAATTAATTTAACCGATCACGGAAATTTAATTAAAGAATTTTTAAAGGAAATGTTTACAAAACAGTTTCCTCCCCTGAGATAAGTATTACGTAAGAACGATGCTAAGCTTACGTTATCAGTACTCACCATCTGTTAGTAGTAGGCGTGGTACGCTGTTATTAAATGCTTTAGGTTGTGCTAAAAAAATTCTGCAAATTTTATTTTTATGTAAAAAATGATTCGATTTTAGTTTCATAGTTTAAAATTCTGTAATTTTTACAATATAGATATATTTATTATGCTATAATCAAAACAAAATTGGAAAATTTGGGTACAATAACATAAATCACAAACCCATTTGAAGTGAATTCCGATCAATATTTTACAACTGATAAATGCAATTTTGAAATAGATAAATTTCTGAAGTTATGAATGATTACAATGTCACAATTAAAGATAATGAGGACCAGTCATTTGTTATTCATAACTGTAAGCCTTGTCATTCCATGCACCATTTTGTGCATATAATGAAAGCTGAGGATTTTATTTATTCTTAATAAAATTTTGATTTTAGTTTGATAGTTTTTCATTTTCTAAATTTTTAATCTTGCCGTTTTTTTTATTTTTCTATAATCAATATAGATTTGGAAAATTTGAGTAATGTGTGAATTCCAAACCATATCACTGTCCTAGGAAATCAGCTCTTGGAGAGTAGAAAAGATTGAGATTATTTTTATCTTTACTCCGGTTCTATATGCTGGGAAAAGAAATAATCTAACAAAGAATAAGAAGAAATAATATAGGTTAACCATCCCTTGCGCGACGAGGATCGTCGCGATATATATAACGTGTAAAGTACTTAACCCTTCAATGCACGATTTTTTCTATTTTTATGAAAAAAAAAGTTTCAAATCTATCTACCGATCTAATATTGGGAAAAATAGTAAAGTAATTAAAATTCAAATTTTCAGTAAAAATTTCAATATTTTAGGACGTTTACCCTATGTACACAATTAGGGTTAAGTATAATTAGTATTCTGTAAAAATAATGGAAATAAATTTTACCTTTATAACTTGATCGGTTTTTGTTTGTTTGTTTCCGAAGAACAAATTTTAACTTTTTGTCAAACGCAGCCATATTACATGAACAAAATGATTGTTATTCCATTCTTTGGACTGTTCTTAACCCTTTATCTACTGATGGTACATATAAGTGCCATTGTGGAAAATTTAATAAAAAACGTATTTAATTAGTCTTTTAATAAAAATTCTTTTTCTTGCCACACAGTATACTTTACTTGATCTAATTTAAATAGAATAGAAAAACAGTCCAAGTTAAATATTTTAAAAAAGAGGTAATTTTCTTAATCACTTTCATAGGTATGTTTTTTTTTTCTTTGAAAAAAAATATTATATGAAATATTTTTGACGGTAAAAGCCTTTCCATTTACAGAGAGGATCATAACACATTTAAATACATTGCTTTTATAAGAATTGTAATATTTACATAAAAGTATGTTTGGCTAATTAATTTGATTATTTTTGTAAATATTTTACAAAAAATTAAAAATACAAATATATTTAATCAATTTTAATAGAAAAACACTTCTAAATTTCACACTATTATTATCTAAAATTTCTAGTATACTTTCAGATATTAAAGAAGACAATTACTGATGTGAAGCCATTTCTTGAAAAATAATTCGATAGATAAATGGTTAATCAGATATAGACATAACATTGACCAAATTCTTTACACATAATGGCAATTATAATGTTTTTAGTTATGTGCCAGATGTGAGACACAGGGAATTGGAGGGTTAAAAGTCTTCATTTTTCTAATATCAGTAATTTTTCAATTTTTAAAACCGATTATAAAAGAACAAAATATTTGCAAAGGAAGTCCATTTCAAAGATATGTAGGTATACAGCCATTTCTCATTTTGTCAAAATAGCAAAATCAATATAAAAAATTCTAAAATTATACAAAACATTATAAAAACTATGCACACTGTTCGCACGATTAAGTTGTTGAAGAAATACAATAGCAAATTATGAGGAAAGAAAAAGAAATTATACATTAATTAGATATTTCCAGTCTTGCGTGTGTTTTGAGGTGGTTTCGAGTTACAAGTTTGAGAAAATCCATCGATTTAAAGACTGCGTGCAGCAATTTTCACGCTATAACTTGTGGTAATTGGCTACAGTTAATTTCATAAATATGGTAATCTTACATTAAAATTTATTGTCGCTTTCTACTGTTTTTGTTATACAGATATTTTAAGATAAGCACGAATACATGGAGCATTAAAGGCATAGTTCGTATTTTTAAGATGAATGAATTATTAAAGAAGCAAATTTTTTTTATTATTAAAAGGTAAATCTGACTACAAAAACATATACAGCTTAGCGCAGAAAGTGCTTTGGCACATTTTGACACACAAGTGTGGACTTATGGTGTGGATCCATTATGTATATATAACTCTCATCGTCTCATCCCCAAGAGGTTAAAAACTTTGGATTTTCTTAAAATTATTATTATCTTAAGAATGACATTTATTTTTACAAAATTTATCGTTTTAATTAACACAAAAAGTCTACGAAAGTTTGTAGTTATCTCTCTGCGCACGCCCAAATGATTCATTCGAATATCATAATCGCTGATTATGCTCATCATTACTTTTAATCAAATTCATGTACAGTATGTGTCAATTCTTTATACACCTAATCAATTAACTTTAGGATCTGAAATTAATTTAACACATTTTTGAGCAAAATTCACAACTGAGTGTAAACAAAACGGGAAAATGGTATTCTTCCATCATGTTTTACTCAACATATACAAATTGTATCACTCAATTCCATTGTCTTTGAGATCGTAATTATGCAGCCCATCTGTAAACAAACATTCATACGCACATAAAGCACACACACTTACGAGAAATTAACTTATGGATTGTGATGAGAATTGCATTTAATATGAGAAGAGAAGCGGAGAAACGGGAGGATATTAAGCTGCCGCTGCCATTTTCGTAAATATAATTAACTAATGTATGTCATCTCTCGGCGAACTCGAAACTCAAAATTTTGAAACCAAGGCCTTTGGTGAGCATAAGTATTTTCTGTTTTGTTGTGTCTGTTTGTAGAATGGCCGAGATTAGATGAAATCTCGCATTAGAAAGACTTCGATAAGACGAAGACAAATATTTACAATTAAGTCTCAGGGCTGAATTTAGAGTTAAAAATGGAAAAGGGTTATAAATCTGAAAGAAAAATGCCGAAACGATGTGCAATGAGTCGACATAAGTGAACACCACTGAAAATTTCTCAAGCTTAAAATCATTGAATAGATGGTATATGCCGAAAGTGGGTGTAAAAAATTTAAAGAGTTCTTGAAATCAAGGTTTTGGTGAGCATAAATATTTTTTTTTCTTGTCTGTTTAGAAGGGCCAATATTAGATGAAATATCGCATTAGAAATACTTCATTAAGACGCAGGCAAATATTTATAATTAATTCTCAAAGTTGAACTGAGATTTAAAATAGTGAAGAAAAAGGCATAATTCTGGCATAATACCTAAACGATGCAATGGTTGACAATAACAGACACCATTTAATGTTGCTAAGGTTTTAAATTAATAGATAAATGGTTTATTTGTAGAATTGTAAAACTGGATGTAAAAAATCTACAACGATTTGAAACCAAGACTTTTGGTGAACATAAATATTTTCTATTTTATGTGTCTACTTGTAGAACAGCCTTGATTAGATGAAATCTCGCATTAGAAAGACTTCAATATGACGCAGACAAATATTTACAATTAGGGTTGGCATGGTTGAAACCAATTGGTTTTAACCATGGTTTAAGCCACGGTTTAAACCAACTGGTCTTTTTCTTAAAAAAAACAATTGCTTTTTTCGAAAAAAATCTAATGATATTTTCTTATTTTTCTTTATTATTTAATACTTACAAATTATTGTATATAAATATTTTCTTCTTTTAACACTTTTTTTCAGCAATGAGTATTAGATATAGTGGGCCTAGGTTATTATTATTATTTTTTTTATGTATAGGATGAAAATCACTATGCATTGGCGAACATATTCTATTGCTGTAAAGAAAAATCTTAGAACATGTGAATTGATCAAAAATAAAATAGATTAAAAATATTCAATATTTAGTATAAAATATTTTCATTACAAAAAATCAGATTATTTAAAGCAATCTATCATAACATGCACAAGCTTTTGAGTACGGAGCTACATAACCTGATGATCTTTAAGATTTTGGTAATTTTTTTTTTGATTGGGGCGATAATCTTTAAAAATTAAAATCAAAATATGAAGTTGTATAAGAGAGTATTCAAAAATTGGGTGCCAATTATAGTGTTTTAACAATAACAAACTATTCCCCCCCCCCCTTTGTTATCTGCTAAATCTAATGTCCATAAATGTTGATTTCAAATTGTCTCTCAAAAAACAAAACCCCCAAAAATTATCTCTAATTTTTTTTTTTTTTTTTTTTTTTTTTTTTAAATTGTGGAAAATAATATTAAAACTTATTAATATTAAAAATAATATATTTTATCAAACTACATGAGATGTTTATTATAAGTAATCAAAAAATGTTTATAAAGATTTTCAAAATATCAATATTTCAGTGTGTAGAGTAGTTTATTGTTTGGACATAATACTGTTTACTAATAAGTATTTAAATTAAAATACGATTTTTTTTCGATTTTCTACATATTTCACTGTAATTATTTAATTTAAATTATTTTCAAATGAATTTATACTACTTATAATCCAATAATGTCTATTTTTATTAATAAATATGCATGTATATGTACTAAAAAGGTATGTTTAAAAAAAACCCCGGTTTAAACCTAAAAAAAAACCTGGTTTAAACTTTTAAAAAACGGTTTTTTTTTGTTTTTTTTTTTCAAGAAAACCTGTTCTTTTTCAACCCTGTTTACAATTAATTCTTAATGTTGAACAGAATATTAAAATGTGAAGAAAAGAGTCATAAAACTGAAAACAAAATGCGAAAATAATGCAATCAATCTGCATTAGTCGACGTCATAATGTTACACTCTATCGAACATAATACAATTCATATACATCTATGCAATATATATTAAAATACACATTCTGAACAATATGTGGTGAAAAGAATATTTTTTATTAATATACAAGTCCACATAAGAGTATTTTATTACATTGTGGTGGAAACATTCTTTGGGACGCTTTTTAACTATATTAAACTATTTCACATTTTAAGAAATTGATATACGATAATGAGGTTTACTAGAAGTTAATTCCTGTATAATTTTCATTTAGTTTTTACAGGAATACCTAAAAGATTTCGGATCCTGTACTGCATCCGAAAGAGCTGCATATTTTAAAAACTTCATTGTTGTACGAACGCACCACATTTGCTATGTTTGATGTGCAATTTCCAGCTTGTTATAAATTCTCTAAAATATATTACACAAATACTCATCTACAGAGAATGGATTTGTATGTAACCGAGTACCCCATAAGCATATTAACACTTTACCTGTTTCACATTGATAAGTAAAGTTGTATTTAAAAATTGAATGTCCAGAATTCTAAGGCGATGTGTTTGATATACGATCACCCTTCGAAAGGTGGAATGATACCATTCTTTCTACAAACAATAAAGCAAAAAACTCGAAAATTTCGGAAATGAATAGATAAGCAGTCCCAACTCAAAATTCAAGAGAAGATTAACCCCTTCGGTCAGATTTTTCAATTAAGGAAAGAAAATTATTTTTACTCTAATTATTTTAATAGTCATTCTCCAATAGATTTAATGAAGTTTAACGAATTTGTTATTGTCTGAAACATAATGAATTTATTTTTTTTTTGCGTTCTTTTTATTTCATTTTCATGTGAAAATAGACTAAGGAAGAGTTTTTCGAGGTGTTTAGAAAATATTACTATACAACATCATTTAACTGATATTACAACTTTAGCCCTTTGTTACACACAATTCTTTCAGGAAAATAACTTTTATTTTAAATTTAAAGAGCGAAATATATGTTTAAACAAAAGAATCGCAATCGGTGCAAAGATAATTAAGCAAATATTTATTATAGTTGTTATTACTAAATGCCTGAACATAAATGAAGCCATGTAGTAAATGCATAGATATATATACTAACATTACTACATGTAAATCGCAACAAAAGTATTTGTTAAAACAAAATAATGCTTCATTAAAAGGCATGCACTATTACTAGCACACCAGACCCAAAGGGGTTAAATTTCTGTTTTTTTCAGGTTCCGGAAAAACATAAGATTTGGAGGTTTTAATCTTAAAATATATTAAGTTCAGAAAACTATACCCTCGTGTAGAAAATAAACTAAAAAATAATCTAAAAAACAATTTTTTTCTTTGAAACTTTTGCGAGCGGTCTCTCTTTCCAGAAATCTATATCCCAAATAAGGGAAGGGAAATGTATACGAAGGCTAAAATTACGCATGTAAATTTGGTATCCAGCCCCAACTCTAAATTCAAGAAAAGATTAATTTTCGTCTTCACAGGTTCATTTGAATATAAGAGATAACTGGGAAAATTCCATTGATATTCAAAACCATTCACAAAATACTTCAAGTCTTTCAAATCGAAAAAAAGGAGAGATTTAAGGTTTAAAACGATTTAGAGAAAATCTTATGAGAATATTTTTATTGCAATTTTTTTTCTTCTTTTTAGCGACAGAGTGATCAGTATTAAAGTATTATTGCTGAAAGATAAAAATCACTCATTCTTAAATTTTCATTTTACGTTTCGATCGGTCATTTGAATGTTTTTTTTTTTTTTTTTTTTTTTTTTTTTTTTTTGTAAGTTAATTTTGTTAAATTGCTTATGCCTTTAAAATTTAATTTTTTTACTTTTTTTACCAAATTTTAGCATTTTTACCAAAATGCTCAATACAAATTTTACAAGTAGTTCTAACAGTTTAGCAGTTACAACGGGGAAAAATATTTCATTATATGCAGAAAATGTTACTATTTTTAAAAGAGCAATATCAAATAAAACTAATTGATTACAAAATTGACTGTATTTGCATCGTTTACCCGAAAATGTTATTTTGTAGTAACATTAAAATTTTCTTAATTATTTCCAACAGTTTGTAAACAGTTTTGTTGCGCAATAAACTAATTAGACTTGGTAAAAAAACATTATTAATTAATGGGGTTTAATATGTTAACATTCACACCAGACTCTTGGAAGAGCATTTTTACCAAAATGCACAACACATACTTTCATTTTCTCGGCGCTAACGACCCGTGCAATGATTTTGCATTACAATGCATTAAATGCCCTTCTTTTCATCTACTCTCATTAAGATATCGTTAGACATTTGATACGGCACGTAAGCAGGCTAACTTCAGAAAACTTTCCGCAAACCCAAGCAGCGCAAGAGGTTCTCAAAGTAATTGCGGTAATTAAATATTTAATGGAAAAATGAGCACTCTAGATTTTTTTCTTGCTTTCATTCCGTATTCGTTTCAATTCTTTGAAATATGAAATCTTTTTTTTTTTTTTCTTGTGTGCACGAAATAATTGGTTAGTAGTATGTCCTTTAAGAGCAATCGTAGATTTTTTTCCCCCCTCTCATGTTTTTTCATGGTTGGAACTTATTTAAATTGCTTTCATGCTTTGGAAAATTTTATTACATATAATATATTCTTATTTGATTATAAACTCGTATAATGCCTCAAATGCATGCCGATTCTATATATACGTGTGTTTAATGCTGTTATAATGTTTGCTTCCATAAGTATCTAAATTTAATTTATATAGAGATGAAAAGATTAAGGATCTATTTTAAGTGAAAAGCTTAATTAGGAAATAAGTCTTATATAGATGGCAGATTTTGAATCCATTACGTAATATATATATTAATTACGTATGGTGAGTAACTAAGGTTTTCAGTTGCCGCTACTTTGAGAAAATGTAATTTAATTCATTTTCAAAGGAAAATACCTTTGACGTAAATTGCTAAAAAGCATATTTAGTAACTAAATACACACGCTCAAATTAATACATATGCAGTGGAACATTTTCATATCATAAACTGTATTTGGTATAAAATTGTTTAAACAGCTATTTGCAAGAATAAAATAAACTAATTCACATTATCATCTAAAAGCAAGGCACAATTACTAACTGCTACGAATTTTTAACACTAGTATTTCTTTTTAATAACTTTCGTGTTATCCAATCTCATAAATATGCGATTAAAAAATTTTCTATTTGAAAATAGTGATGATAAGAAATCGTAGCATATGACGACAAGCATTTCTGAGGACATACAGTGTTACGATGGATTATAGCTAATCAGCTTCTCGATTTTCTCCACAAGCGGTGACCAAAAGCCAATCAAATACAACAATGTTTGTGGGAAATTTTCCACAATCATTGCGAACTCCTGCGAGAGCTTAAAATGGAAAGTCACATTCGCCTTGCGTTAATATAACTAAAATAATGAACAATTTACAAAAAAGTTGCTTAAAATTTATTTACTATTTTGTTACAAACGAACTGGTCTTAAAAACGTAACCAGTGTTATCAAAAACGTATGAAAATAAGGATGTTACATTAACTCTGAGATCTTTCGATCACAAGCGTGATATCTTTCAAGGGGATGCTCAAAAAGTAAAGTTATTAGTATAGCTATCTAATTGAAAATTATCACATTTGTGATCGAAAGATCTAGGGGTAAATGTAATATATCTATGTTTTTAATATCAATGTTTACCTATCTATATTATAAAGGCCAAACGTATCTGTGCGTAACGCATACGTCATTTTGCGCATGGCAACACTTTCAAATTTTAAATGAATTTCGGTAATGCAATTTTTTGCTACTAAAAGTTTTTAAACTTTTAATGTCGCATATTTTCAATCTCTACACCATCGTGTAGGGAAAAAAATCTACTCTTAAATGAAATTTGTTTGAAAGCTGTATCTTATTTTGTTTTTGAAATATTAATTTTTTTGTAGCTTTTAATATATCTTTTCTAATCGTGGCAACAGGAGTTACTCCATTTCTATTTAAAGAGAAGGAAAAAATGGAAAAAATTGAGTGCTGTATCTTTATGTTGCCATTTTCTCATTAAAAGGGAAATTTAAATATCTTCTGTTATAAATCCCTGTGAATTTTGACTTCATTTACAAAATTTGATTTACACGTAAAAGAATATCAACAGTTTAATATCTATTTCAGCTAACAGAATTGAGACTTCAAGTTTTGAATCAAAATTATCAAATTAAAATGACAATTTTTTTTAAACATGAATACAGATGTGAAATGTATGTTAGTAAATTTTGATATGGTGAATATGATGCCGGGTTTATATTTTACGGGAAAAAAATTCTATGATTGAGTCAAAGTTGAAAAATTTTGCTTTTCATCATTTTGGAATACTATAGCATAAGAATCTTAATTGATAATTTTATCATAATAACATATCTTTATTATTTTTTACTGCTTACATATAAGATTAAAGTTTAATTTTAACAATTTCGACAACTGCGTTTTATAGAAATAGTATTTTGTTAATTTGACGATAAATATCGTTTGTTTAAGAGGTGGACGTACCAATATAAAATGCTTTTTTTATTATATCTAATTTTGTAGGTTTATTATAAGTTAATGAAACAGTTCCTTCTTAAACATTTTCTTTCGTCAAAATTTGACGGGTTCTACCTTGTGTTTTTAATATCAATTATTTTGTTTTCAAGACCAGTTCATTTGTAATGAAATAATCAATAAATTTAAGCACATTTTTAGTAAATTGAGAATTAAGTTTTGTTAAATAAAGTTTTTTATATTATTTTTTTTTTCAAAAGTCCCAGCTTTTTTTCTGCACTTCTCTCTTATGCTAGCTCTTATGAACAAACAAATGGCTACAACGAATATGATAAAAGGGACCTTTATTTATTTTTTTAATCTCCTCCCTAATCTTCTATTTTGAGGCAGCTGCTTGCAATAAATACTTAAAATAACATATAGCCTTATAGTTTAATTAACGCTTAAATATCAATCTTCATCCCCCACCCATTTGTTGCGTTTTCCCCCGGCATACACATGCAATCCATCATCATTTTCAAAAACCTCCCCGACCCGAAATGGACGATTCTTTTGTTCCCTAAATCTTGACTCACAAAATGTCTTCCTGGGCCGCGCACGCAACATAAACAAACTGTCGACGTTTCAGGAATGATGAATCTTGCGAAAACCCTCAGCTGTGGTCTTTCTAACTTGCAGAGAACCTTCAATTTATACAACTTCTGCCTAGTTTTTAGGTTCGTTTAAAGATTTTTTCCCCGACTATTTTAGCTGAGTTACTTTTAATCAGGAAAACATTTTTTAAAACATTTTTTCTAAGATAAGGGAAACGAATCTTTTTATTTTAAAGTGCACGATTTAACTATTTTAATGATACTTTTGAAATATTAAGTCAGTGGATTTGAAGATGACTTGATTTTGGCCATCTTTCATATTAGTTAGGAATAATAAAATAAAGTTCATATTAAGTTAAACGTAGTGCAGTAATAACGGCGTGACCAAAATCAATCTATTATTATTATAGTCATTGTCATTATAGTCATTGTCATATTGAAATTGAGTCGCGTTCAAATTCCAAACCATTGTCACGATGTTTTGTTATGCCCCATTTTGTGATGAGTCCAAAAATATCTAAAATCTATCGCCGGAACTGTGACTCCAGAGGTCACTTTAAGATAATAACTGGAGAATTCGAATTTGGAACCCTTTTGTGACTTTGGTACTTGTGACAATTTTTGACCTCAAAGTGACACCACATCGATTGGATGTGATCAATTCCTCGGTTTTTGAATTCTACTACGTAACGTTAGGTCTCTACGTTCGATGCATTCGCATATTCTCTTAAGGAAATTAATATTTTTAATATCTTTTTTCTGTATACTCTTCTCAAAGGATGTTTCTTTTTCTCTTAGTTCTCAAAATATTTCCTATCTATGTGTAATTTATTATTTAATGCGTTAAAAGCTGACGAACTGCGAGTAAAATTTTAACACTTCATATAAAATTAAGAGTATACGTTAGAAAAAATTTGAAAATTAAGAAAACAGAGACTTTTTTAAAAAGTGCACACAAAAAATAAAATTTAAAAATGTTAATTGCCCGAGGAGATATTTTAAGTATACGAATGCAGCACATGCCCATAAACTTAACGTTAGTGAGTGTAATTCGGAAGTTGAATGAACAGCCCTTTTAACTTTGACTTTAGCTGATATTTTGTAAGCTGAATTAGAGGTCTGCACGGGCCGAAATTTCCAGGCCCGGGCCCGGCCCGAAAGTTAAAATTTCGGCCCGGGCCCGGCCCAACCCGTACGAAAGAAATATTGGCCTGGCCCGAAAGTTAAAAATTCGGCCCGAGCCCGGCCCGGCCCGAACGAAAAAAGTAATGGCCCGACCCGGCCCGGCCCGAAAGATAAAATTTCGGCCCGAGCTCGGCCCGGTCCGGAAAAATTTTTTAATTTCGGCCCGAACCCGGCCCGGCTCGAGTGAATTTCTACAGAACATTGATTTTTAATCTTATGGAAGAGTTCTGACCAAAAAAAATTATATTAGTCTTTTTTTTTCCATGTTTATAATCTCCATTTATGCAGAAGTGCCGTAGGCTGCGATATTTATGCTTTTAAACGAATCTTTGTTTGTTGTATGTAAATGTTTCAGTTATCACTAGTATTATTAATCCATATTCCTTGTAATGGAGACAAAAAATCGAAAAAGCGGTACATGGTAAAATTTCCAAAGACGAAATCGCTTTGGAACGAAAAAAAAAAAAAAAAATGCATTCCCTTCTTAACAGATGTAAATGTTTAATAAATTTTTTTCTCTCGTATTGTTGTATTCATTTTGCATAAATGAACATTTTAAAAGAAACTTTCAGTTTTCAGTTTAAAAAAAAAATTCCGTCATGTTTTTTTTTTTTTTTGTGTGTGTGTGTGTGTGTTTAATTCTATTTTAAAACGCCTAGTAATCTACGATTCTTTAAAAGGAATAAATTCTAATGCTTAATTGTAGAATAATGACGGCTTAAAAGTATATGCTTTTTTTGCAGAAATTTTTGGACAAAGCCAAATATTACTGATTTATAAAAAGTCGAGAAAAGGATTTTCATATAGGAAGATTCAATAGGAACTGATTATTTTGGTCCATGAAAACTAAGAAGAATGAAATCAGTCTCGGCTTCGCAAAGGAAAAAAAAAAGTTAGGCCCGGCCCGATATTCCAGCAAAAAAATTAAGTCCCGAGCCCAGCCCGGCCCGAAATGATTTGTGACTAGGCCCGGCCCGAGTCTTCAGAAGTAAGGCCCGAGCCCGGCCCGGCCCGAATGCCATTATTGGAAATCGGCCCGGCCCGTGCAGACCTCTAGGCTGAATGTTTAGATTTAGGATAAGTGCATTAAAGAATGCCCTCAACTATTGTAATAGTGCATGTAGAAATTATACCTTATTCCAAGTTCCCCCAACTCAGTGACTCGAGGTAATTCCCATAAATATTCTAATCTGGCAGTAGTATTGTTAAGATTATAACATAATTCTAATATCTAGCGAACTATAAACTTCATTCACTAAACAAAATCCACTCATCTGACACTAATGCACAGGAACCTCCCATCCCCCTTTCCTTACATAAGTGGTTTAAGTAAAAAAATATTCGAAATTTCGGCACCTCGACTCTTACAAAGTTATTACAAATAACAATTATGATTATTTCAAAGTGAAGGGATAGGTTAATTGAATATAATATAATAAGAAAAAAATCTCTGAACCCGTTTACACCAAGATAAGAATATGGGACCTGAAATTTTATCCAATGATGCTATGTAACTGGAACTATATTTACTTGCTTTAGTTTCTAAATGAATAAATTACACCATGTCTTTATATGACAATGTACGCATACTTAATCACGTATTTAGAAATAAACTTAATTAGTTACATAAAAATAAATCTGGAAAACAAATCTAAAATTACGAAATTCCGAATTTGAGGATTCATTAAAACAAATAAAATAGACTAACGTCATTTTTTTTTTTCTATTAAGTAACAAAAGTTTAGTTTGAATTTTGCAATTGAATATAATGAGAAATTTAAAGGAAACAGCGAAAAACAACACATATTGCCTTTTATCTTAGTTCGAGTATTTAGTTTACAACATATATATACATATATGTCTTTTAAAATCACAGAGAGCCTAATGTCTTTCTATTTTCTTTCAAAAAGTATAATTTAAATATATTTTTTTTTATTTAAAAACAAAAGTTCTAATAATTTAATTAAATATTCTTCGATACATTATACTTACGCTTTGCATTTTTTAAAGAATAATTTAAATAAAAGTAATTTATTATTTTTTTAAATTTAATAATTTAATTAAATATTCTCAGATACAGTATACTTGCGCAATGTTTTTTGAAGAGATTTTTTTAAAGATTTTACATGGCTTCAAAAAATATAGTAGAGAAATTTTTATTAAAAATACAAGATTTCTAAATTTAATTAAGTATTCCTTTACATAATGCACTATTGATCCACTTTTAAGTAATTTTTATTTTAACTATTCGTTTCGACGGCAGGCAAAATTATTTTTTAATACATATTATAAATTACTTTAAAAAAAAGGAAAATGCATTAAAAAAAATCTTCAATTGTTCAAGCTGTTGTTCATTTAATGTCGGAAAATTGAAGCATCAAAAGAATTTTTGTTTTAAGTTTTCTTATTTTAATTTTAGTTTTAAAGCATTTATACATTACATTACTGATGATAATGATAAAAATCGTAAGGCTTCGTGACGTCACTGCGACGTCATTGTCAAGTCACATTGTGACTTTGTGACCATCGATTGTCGATGTGACGTCACGTGACGTCGATGTGAAGTCGTTAAGAGCCCACAATAGTCACAGAAAAATTACTCAAAAAGACCCGGATGACCATGTAAAGCCTATGGGAGCGTTCTTTTCGAATATCTCGCTCCAATTTTAATATTTTTGCATGATTTTTTTTTTGCACAAGATAGCTGAGGGCAATCCACAACCGGGCTAGTTTTTACTTTTTCAATTTTTGTTTCAGATTTTCTTTAAAAAATTACTTTAACTTTCGAAACCGGTTTAAACCGGTTCTGAAACTGAAACTATCGTAATATAAAAAATATATAACCAAAATCGAAAAAGTAAAAACTAGCCGGTTGTGGATTGCCCTCAGCTATCTTGTGCAAAAAAATCATGCAAAAATATTAAAATTTGAGCGAGATATTAGAAAAGAACGCTCCCATAGACTTTACATGGTCATCCGGGTCTTTTAGAGTAATTTTTCTGTGATTATTGTGGGCTCTTATGGCCGTTTTAGAGCTCGTTTGTGACGTTTCACAAAGTGGTCACAATGTGACAAATGTGTCATTTGTCACTAATTTGACATTAACATTGTGACGAAACTGTGACAAAAGCAACGATATTTAAATTGCGAGAAACGTGTTTTTTAAAGTAAATAAGATGTTTTGAAGGATATTTATAATTTTCTAAAAATTTTTAATAAAGTCACATCTTAGTCACAATGTAACGTCACTGAGTGGTGGCATTTTGGTCACAGATGTTATGTGACCAAAGTGACTCACAGTGACGTCATTGTGACCATGCATGCTATGAGGGTATACATTTAATGATTACAAAAGCTCATACTTTATTTCAAAGACGGGAGAAATTTGAAATTTTGATGCTTCTTTTATAATCATAATATTAACTCACAGTTATCGACATGTAACATGTGCGAACATAAAGTTTAAAAAAGTTTTTTAAATTAACTTGTACACAAGATTAAAGTTCAAAATGAAAAATGACAAGTTACATTTTCCTCAAGTTATGTTATATCAATTTTGGAAAAAAGGAATTAGTGTTGGATAGGCTACAAAAATATCCAAGACATTTATTTGGATCGTACTTCCGTTCTTACGACAGTTAAAATGTAGTTTTGTCGATTTCGAAATGGTGGTTTCATTGTAAACGATAAAATTCTGTCTGGGAGACATTCTGACATTGTTAATGATTTAATCCGTGAATTAATGAATGATATTCCATTGATTACTATTGGAGATTGCTGAGAGACTAAATTTTGAAAGTTCGTCAGTATTTCGTCTTTTACAATGACTTGGAAGCATCTAGAATTTTTGACACATTCGAAATCGGGCACTAACACTTTCAATCCCCTAATAAAAAAAGCATACCTTAACCCTTTCGGTCTGGTGTACTATTAATGTACATATCTTTTAAAGTAATATTACTTTTTTTTTAAGAAATATTTTTGCTACTATTTATATGTAGTAATGTTAGTATATGTCTATGCATTTACTATATGACTTCATTTATGTCCAGGCATTTAGTAATAATCTTAATTATTATTTATTTAATTTCCTTTGTGCAATTTTCGATTCTTTCATTTTAAACATATGTTTATCTCTTTAAATTTAAAATAAAAGTTACTTTCCTGAAAGAACCATGGGTAATGAAGCGGAAAAAGTATTAGAAAGTGGTAATATAAGTTAAATCTTATTCTAATACAATATTTTCTAAACATTTCTAAAAACTCTTCCTTAGCCTATTGCCATATGAATATTAAGTGAATAGTACGCAAAACAACAACATTCGTTATGTTTCAGACAATAAAATGTTCGCTAAACACTAATTATTATATTTGGATAGCTAGTGTTAACGTTATTAACGTAAAAGTAATTTTTTCTAAAAACTGAAAAAAAAAAAAAAAAAAAAAAAAAAAAAAAAAAAACCGAAAGGGTTTATGAGAAATCTTAAAATATTTTATAAGAACCTTATTTCAAGTTCGCATCAAAAGTACATAAATAGATCTTATCCATGAATCATATCAGAATCAAATTAAATGATTCGTTTAACTCGTTCAATTTGCTTAATCTTTTTTTACATAAACCAACACTTTTTTGGCAATACAATATAAAATATAATAATAATAATTAAATACAAATGTGAAATATACGAAACGAAATAAAAAAAAATAAAGCCACAAAGCAGATTTCAAGATGAATACAGATAAGAGTATTCATTTAAAAAAATTTTATTCTTGAAAAATAAATAAAATAAAAATGTAATATTTCAAATCACCAAAAGACTGATATGCCCAAAATGACAGATGAAAATGACTGATGAAATTTATTTAAATATCTCAGATTTTAATAATTTAATTAAATATTTGTTTGTACCTTATACTTATGATGTATTTTAAAATAATTTATTTTATTTTTGAATTAATCATATTCCCTAAAATCATAAACAGAAATATTATAAAAAATGCCAGATTTTCAAAAATAAATTTAAATTTTCTTTAATAATTAATTCTTTTTAAGTATTTTTAATCACTTCGTATGGCAAAAGAAAAAGAAAAATAAATAAAATACGCGAATAAAAAATGAATAAATCATATGCTTTATAAAAAAAAAAGAGAAAAAATCAAACTCCAAAATCTGTTGTTCATTTAATATTGTCAAATCAATATACGGAACAAAATTAAGTTTCTACAAAAGAAATATTAAAATGTCTAGTTCTAAAGCAATTAGATGTTACATTACTGATGATAAAGTAAAAGTTTAGAGGCTATAAAAAATTGCATATCTTAATGAGAAATCTTAATATATTTTATAAGAATTTAATTTAAAGGCCACATCAAAAATATGTAAATAGAAAATCCTATCCACGAACTCATCTGAGAAACTAAAAAATTGCTTCTTATTTTTTATTTTTATTTTTTTTATTTTTTTTAGAATTATACAGAAACCAAACTTTTCGGGAAAAAATATCTATTTTCATCACAAAAGACGTCGCCTGAAACAGAATCCAAAAGAAAAAAAAAAAAAAAAAAAAAAAAGGAAAGAAATTTTTTCTATCAGCCGACTCGAGAAGATAATATAAATGCAAATGCATAAAAGAAAGCTTATAATGCAATAAAATTGCATTATAAGATTTCGACCATAAAAATGCATGAAAAAATAAGATAAATTTCGAGGGCGCCTTTTCAAGTTCTTGCAAGTTAAAAAAAAAAAAAAAAAAAAAAAAAAAAAAAAAAAAAGAGGGAGGACAAAGGAAAGCAAAATCTCATTTATTGAATAATTTTTATGAACAATTAACTTTCACTGAGAACATTTTGGAGGGGCAAAGTGGAGGAATTAGAAAAGAAGATGGGAAAAAAAAGTCCAGAATGTGATTTCCCAAATGGAGAAGTTTTATTAAAACAATTCGACCGATTCGCTGAAACCGTATTCCATGCTTGTCACCTCTTCTACGGATACTAAAAAAAATCTTCAGAAAAATTAAATAAAAATAAGCTTAGCCCACATTTCTCTTTTTTTTCTCTCGCTAAAAGTTTCTTTTTTTTTTCCTTCCAAGCAAAGCAACTTAAGATAATGAAATCTCTTTTAAAAAGGGGTGAAAGAGAAATTTAAGATTTTCAAGAACTTTAAGTTTTCTTCCATTACTCGGAGGGTTTTTTTTCAATAAAAAATAAAGCGGCTATGGTGTTTTTGTAATGGAGCGTATTGTTTTAATAGTCATTTCTTTGGTCAGAATCAATTTCAATTCAGGTATATTTTCAATAGAACATCAATAATTTAAACACTTACTAATTTTGAACTAACACCGCTGAGGCAAGAAGAGTTTATTTGCTTCGTTATTAAAAGATTTTGGATTTCATTAATTTTTCTTATGAATTACATAAATTATTCTTTATTAGAAGATGATTAAACAGTTAAAAATACTAAAATCTAGTATTTAGTTAATATTTAGACATCTTAAGGATTTAAAATTAAACAGATGTTAAGGCGGCTCCATCCATATCACATTCATAAAATATCATTTCAAATCGGGAGTTTTATTAGTGATATATGGACATGTAGCCTTCATAGTGACTGTTTAAATTTTTAAACCTGATGACGGCTAAGCATTAACCGAAGGTACTTCATTTTTAAAATCTTTTAATTGTTTAATCGACTTTTAAATAACGAATAACGTATGTAATTTTATATTATATTATTAAGATAAATATTCACTTTTTCAAATAGTTCTCTAATTTTTAACTGTCCTTTCAAAAATTGATATACCGTTTTTGACTGCATAAGGTAAATACTTTAGAATGAAGAAAGTGGTGTGCATTTTTTATTTTTTATTCATTGTAAAAAAAAGGAAGTGTTAATAGATTAATGTAAACTAGTGAATCTTCTGACTAGGGAAGTTAACATGAATTTTGCAAGTTATTTAAATTTTTGTCTCATTTCCCACAATACGAATATCTAATACCTGAGAACCGCCATTAGGTACTTTCCATGATACTTTAACACAATTAGAAAACTTTAGTTTGTCAAAAAAAAAAAAAAAAAAAAAAAAAAAAAAAAACATACATTGACAATACAGTCTAATTAATTTCTAAAATGTAGCCTTTTTAATATTATGAAAATAAATTGTGTAATATTGCTTAAATATTTCTCCTAGGAATAGCTACTATTGCCTAAATATAGCTACATTGTTAAAGAACACATTACCCCCTTTTTATAACACTTACTATTTCATAAAATGTTACTTTTCCTAACCAATAACTTTAACATATAATGAAAATAAGCCCGTTAATTCTGAAAAAAAAAAGCATATCCATTATTTAACAGGTTTTTCAAACATGTGGCATCATAAATGACATGTTTTATTCCATGAAAAAAAATATATATAGATAGCTGGTACTGTACCTGCTGTGCATTTTTTAGCCATCATTTCAAATTTAAAAATGAATCATCTATAGGCGTTATAGGTTTAATGACTCCCCTATGAATACCGCATATCCTTTCCATGCCTTCTCCCTCCCAACGTGTTCCTTAAAATAATGCTATTTCCCCCCAACATGAGCCAGTATTTTTGAAATTATGTATTCTCCTGCGGTTATATAGTGGCATCATATATTCTCACTTCGTAAGTCTCTGTATACCAATTATTTTCAGTATAACAGTGAATAAAGAAAAATGATGCAGTGAATTTTGATCGAGTCGATATACTTTCATTATACATACTTTTTGTTGAAAAAAAAGGGGGAAGTATTATTTTTTTATTTTATATCAAAAATTAAAATATAAACTCGCGAACATTTAAGAAGTTATATCTTAAATTAGTCTAACCATCGTTATTTTTTATTTATTAAAATGTAGTTCCATATGATTATTATTATTATTTTTTGTATGTGTGTGTGTTGCTAAATGGAACTTATTTTCTGTATAATATCATATTTTAAGTTCATTTCTAATTCAAACGGAAATCTAACTTTAATGCTGATTTTCAACTAAAAGTTTATATCTACATTCAAATGAAGCCTATCCGAATGGATATTACAGCTTATTGTTAGTTTCAACTAGTGCCTTACATCGAAATGGGAACCCGATTTTACAACTTAAATGAAACTATTTTCAGGATTCATGTCGAGTAAAGGTTTTCTTTTTTTTCGGTTGGCATTAAATCTCTTGGGTTTGCATAGATTTTGACTCTTGTGAGTAGAATTCAAGTTCTATTCGGTCACGTTACCAGATTTCACCAGAACAAGACATAGCAATTGTTTGAGTTTATACTTTTTTTTTTTTTTTTTTTTTTTTTGTTCTAGTCGAGTTGAGTTAAAAATGTTTCGAATTGGTTTTTCCGATTGACCCTTGCATTTCAAAAGAACGTTCTGAATATTTTCAAATAAAATAAAAATTATACGTTTGAATTATAATGAGCTTATATTTGCTCATTTTTACACAAGCCCCTGCACCCCCCCCCCCCAAAAAAAAAAAGTACATTTCAGAGGAGGGTGGAAATCTGTAGCCCTATCAGACAAAAAAACTTGGTTTCAGAACAGGTGGGGAGTATTTTACCCCTCTTGGTAGTCCTCCCCTAATTAAATATATAAAACTGTCTTTCTTATTATTTTAACGATTATAGATTAAATAATTAAAGTAATAAATAAAAATATACTATGATTATTTGAAATTTTTTTTTTCAAGCAACAAATAGGATTTTTAAATAAAAACTACATCTTTCAGAATAACATTTTAATATAAATAATAGTTTTAAATATTTGTATTTTGTTTAAAAATAAAAACAACGTTCAATATGTATTTATAACCATTATAAAACACAAAATATCACTGACAAATGTGAATTGCTAATCAAAAATGAAATTTTTATCCTTTATAAAATATATGCACTAAAGTCATATGCAAAAAGGCAGCTGATGTTTACATTGCCTTTATTAAATATGCAAATATTTATAACTCTCCTTCCTTAGTTTGCTTTCAAATTAATTTAAGTGTTTTTTAATAACATCGTTGGAGATAGTATTTATTCTTGTTAAATCAATCTTTTAACTTTTGTTTATAAAAAATATTTTAGATACTTGACATGTAGTTTTTAAAAAGTCAGAGGTTTCATTTTATGAAAAGAAAAAATAAAGATTTTTTAATAAAAATAACAAATATTTTATTTTAGACTTTTTTTTTCTTTTTTAAAGTAACGTGTGTTTAGTGAAAAAATTATATTTGTTTTTATAAATATTGTCTTAATCCTTCTATAGTAAAAAAAAACTAGCCTTAAAAGGAATGACTCCTGGAATGATGCTGATGTGGAAGATTTCCGGAACTAACGAATCCGGGTTGTCCACTCCTTCCATGAGTCGAATAGACCAATCAGGAAAGGACTCCGTCTATGCATCGCCGTATGGGTTACCATAAAGAGAGGAAAGGTTACCATCGCCAACAATCGCCAAGTTTGTCGCCAACTTGGCGATATATCGCCAAATTTGGCGACCAAAATTAGTTGTCAAAGGTGACGCCAACTTGGCGATAACTGTAATAATTCGCCAAATTTTTAATTTCTTTACAACACCAGCCGTTTGATACATCATTTGAGAGGTTTGCAACCGCTTATTCATATAATGGATGTCTTGTGTGTTATCCCCCATTCTGCTCCCCAGGGGGGACACATTTTTAATTTCTTTACAACACCAGTCGTGTTACACAAGATTTGAAAGGTCTGCAACTGCTTATTCATATTATGGATGTCTTGTGTGTCACCCCCACACTCTGTTCTCCCCAGGGGGGGGTCACATTTTTAATTTCTTTACAACACCAGTTGTGTGACACATCATTTGAAAGGTCTGCAACTGCTTATTCATATTATGGATGTGTTGTGTGTCATCACCCACTCTGCCCCCCAGGGGGGGGGGCACATTTTTAATTTCTTTGCAACACCAATTGTGTGACACACCATTTGAGAGATCTGCAACTGCTTATTCATATTATGGATATCTTGTGTGTAACCCCCCCTCCCTCTGCCCTCAGAGGGGGCGCATTTTGTAATTTCTTTACAACACAAATTGTGTGACACATCATTTGAAAGGTCTGCAACTGTTTATTCATTTTATGGATGTCTTTTGTGTCGCCTCCCACTCTGCCCCCCAGGGGGGGGCACATTTTTAATTTCTTTACAACACCAGTCGTGTGACACATCATTTGAGAGGTCTGCAGCTGCTTATTCATATTATGGATGTCTTTTGTGTCGCCTCCCACTCTGCCCCCCAGGGGGGCACATTTTTAATTTATTTACAACACCAGTCGTGTGACACATCATTTAAAAGTCCTGCAACTGCTTATTCATACCATGGGGTATTGGCGAGCGCAGCAAGCAGGGGTAGCCAATAATTTGGAATCGCGAAGCGATTACGCGGGGGGTTGGCGAGCATAGCGAGCAGGGGGGCGGGGCCCCCCTAGTATTGAAAAAAGAAATTATTTTCTATCGAGAATGAAATTTTGCAAGAAGCAATCTACTTATTTATTTATTTTGCTATAACGCGGTAATTAAAAAGATTAACGAAATATAAAGTACTAAACAATTGCTAATTTGAGTTTATACAACACTATTTAAATTTTTTTAAATTATATGACACATTTAGAATGCGTTTAGTTTTACCACATTTTTTGCCATATGAAACAATGTAGGTCTGTTCTGGATTTCCTAGTTATCAGGAAATATTACATCCCTTATATAGTTAAAAAATGTTTTACAATGCACTGGGAGCCTTAGAAGAATGTTTAGACGCAGCTGGTGGCTACGAAAAAATAAAAATTAAATAAAAAAAAAAATTGTAATTTAAGAAATTACCCCAACCATTTGAAAAATGTTTCACTCGATACATTCATCTATCATTTTAAGCTAAATACCAGTTGTTTTATTGTGTATTATCCGTGCCACTGCTATAAATGACTTTATACATGCTGCAATTTGAAGGTACGGTTCGTTTAAGTTATATCACTCTATTGTCGCCAAGCATAAAAGTTGGCGACGAAAGAAACATTTCAAACTATTTAACATTGTTGGTGCAAAAGTAATCATTATTAAAATACAGCTTTGGCATATACTGTTATACTTGTAAGACTTTGGCATATATTGTTTGATTTTACAGAGCAGAATTTTGGTGATGGAGGTTTTAAACCAAAATCGATCGCAGCACATGCATCTGTGAATGGGTCCATCAGACATCGAATCAAAAAAGTTTTTTCCCAGTTTTTCCCAAGCCGATTGCTTTTTAGTTTTCTTTTTAGGTGGTGGAAAATCAAGAGTAATAGCTATAACATTTTCCGGCTTGTTAGAATCACTATTGGCACTCAAATTTTCCTGGTTAGAACCGACCGATAGTAAAACGCCATGGCTAGTGGATTGGTCGCCCTGGCGACATGATGTTTTACAATTAATCGGTTCGGCATTAAATTGCTTCCTTTTTCGTGATCGCCTTTCAACACGTAATTGGTTTTCAGCGGCTCAATAATCTTTTGATTTTATCATTTTCTGCATTGAAAGACGTTTTTGCGCCAAACCAAATACAGTATTACTCAGTTATCCCGTCGACCAATTTCGCCAAATGATACGAATCGCCAAACTAATAAGCAACTTATACATGTTGACTAAATTTTTATTTTAAATAGCAAAAGAAGAAATAAAAATCACTTTATGATTGTTTAAGTACGCGTATTGTGTTTAATGTCATTGAATGCGATATTCACGTTCATTCATTTCTTTGGCTTCGGCTTTTTCCGTATCTGTTAATTTCCGTCTACCCATTTTTAAATTTGTTAGTTTTCTCCTTTATTACAATGATTTTAACCATTTTAATTTACTATTCAAATAAAAATTCTTCTAAAAGTAAAGAATTTAATTTAAATTCAAATAAAAATTCTTCTAAAAATAAAGAATTTAATTTAAATTCAAAAGTGGTAACATCATTCAAAAGTGGTAACATCATTCAAAAGTGGTAACATCATCGGGTCCATTCTCCCGAAAACAACAACCATTTTTCAAATGGTTAAAAATAAATAAAAAGGTAAATAGAAATAACAAACAAGTTTGTTATGTTAGTTTAACAATAAACGGGGGGGGGGGGATAAAATATGTTTATTTAATATAGCTGAAACAATCCATAACAGGCAAAAGAAAAGTTATCAAAAGATGCCTCAGCATAAAATAAACAGTCAAGTACGAGACTACTAGCGTTCAGACAGTTCGGTACTAGAAATGTGGGAACTATCAACAATGTTATTGAAAAACAGTCGTTGATAAAAGAATAGTAAGACTTTGTAAAAAACAGTACAACGTAGGAATGGGTATAGTTGTATATACTAGAAAAGTATAAATGGATATACCATAAAAGTTCAAAGGGATCTGAAGCCTAAATAACATTAAATATTACTATTCTGTGTAATGCTAGTTTTTTTCTTTATCTTATCCTAATCTGTTTATTATGAATTTAATTCGGGACTGATAATAAAAGTAGTACATATTTAAGTTTCATTTCGTATTTCTTAAAACTAAATTTGGCGTAGAAATAATCTTTTCTTTTTACAGTGTTGTTAAAACAAAATCCTTGTTCAAAATTTAAACTTGGCACTGTGTTTAGTGCTTTTCAAAAGGAAATCGTAAAGTTGTAACACTGCCTTGGAGCTTATCGTGTTTTTTCCAGATATGTTTTTAATTAATATTTAAACACATAATTATTAATTATTGAAAGATCCATTCAATGCAAACTAGCTGCGAATCCCAAACTATTTAAATGCTTAATTCTGATTAAATTAGTCTTTTTTTAACAATTTGTCGTTTATTGCTTTTATATTGATATTGAACATTGCATTAAGCAAATACGTAATTTTTTTTATCTAGGCTTTAACAACCATTGGTAAATAGAGTACACTATCCTTGTAATTATTTATGTCAAAACCATCCGTGGCTTTAATGTTTAATATCTCGGATAATTACCAACAATTTTTTTTAAATCATTAGCAACAATACTTTTATATTTCTGCTATGGTAGGTATTTTCAGCACAGTTCAACACCTTTGTTGAATGCCCACTAATCGAAATTTGTGTGTAACGGGAAAGCGCTTTTAACTATGTCACCTACGGTGAATGCTATAGTTTTCCTGCTAGGTTTAAACTAATGCCTATTACCTCTAATTTTTTCATACTTTTAATTTCAGTAGATTCGGAAATAGATGGGTGTGAGGCGGATTTTTTGAACCAAGTTTTCAACGATAGCTCTAAAAATATAATAAAATATAATATCTAAAGTTAAAGGAAATGTATTTTTGAGTTCACCTTTACGTAAGTTTTTACACGATTTCTGAGAGTAAAATATATTTTTTTTTCAAGAAATTTAATCAGTCCCTCTACATTTTTCTTAAACATATTTGTAAATGTCTAATAATCTTTAAATATGTCGGTCAATAGTCTTTATTACTTCTCCCAATTTGAATTTTAAAAATTGTATATTTTATGAGTAAAATGGCTGTGACAGACACTGGAGTAATCTTATAACGGTTCTGTTTTTAGTGTTTAATTACGGAATTCTAAAAATACTCTTTATTTATTCATACAATTTCATATAAGTGTCTGTCATTGCCCGTAGATATCTTTTTTATGGGACATCTAGAAAACTTTATATATGATTCGATTTTTTTATTATCTGAAACCCGTCGTTTGAGAATAGAAATCCAAGAACCGTAAACGAAATGCTTGGCATAAGTCTGGTCCTGATATTTTCATTGAATATTTAATGGTAAATATGCATTCATCTAAGTTGAAATTTCAACACAATGAAAGAACGTATGTAGCCATGAGAGAAATTGGCTTAAGATAAAGTTTACTGGCGCATTGGGTCACGTTGTATCCAGTTATGACTGTAAAAGATAGAAACTGGTCCATCTTGTCTAAGGGAATTGCGTGTTTACAAATTGTAAGTTTATTTACTACTATGTTTGCCATTCTGCCAACTACAATTTTTGCTTTCACGATCATTACAAGAATCATCATGGCGGCGTTCATCAATCGTACCACAGATCTGTTAATCGTGGATCAATCAGATCACCTGAATTCTTGTGTACAGCAGGAGTCATAAAAACGAACAGGAAATTACTGTGGATCCATAGTAACTTTCCTCAGTGACATCAGCTGTATTTTTATTACGTACACTCAATGACCGATTGTAGCAGCGCACCGTGATATTGAAGAAGTGTTGAAAATGCCTCATAGACACCAGAGAGCAGAATTCCAGCAGTTAACGGATAGAGAGTGAAAATAAGTACTGGAAATGAGCGATCTCATTTTACAGATGACCACAACTGCTATACGTGCAATGCATTATTTGAGAACAATGTATGGCACGTTTGATGTAAGACTACCCGAGAACATTCCGAAAACGGAGTGGATAACAGGAGGGTGCAACAGAATGCACTCACCTGCGGATTGGTCGAGCTTTTCTTCGATACTTCTTGTCAGATCACTTCATATTTAATGCCATCTCCACCATCAAAGAGTGAATCGGTATTCACTAAATCACTAACAGTGTGGCGGCCGCACGCATAGAGCTAGTCTCTGGAATACCGTTAAGCGATTGACATAGAGCTGTAAGCCTAGATTAATGTCGTTGCAATAGCAAATGGATCCATGAAAGGTATGAATACTGACAACTGACAAATTTTGGTTTCGTATGTGAACAAATTATCACTTTGGAAGATTTTGGTGGTTGCCATGGCGACGTCATTTGAGAGATCTTAACCTCGAGTGTCAATCTCCTCCACCCTGCACGGGCATAATATTTTCGAGAAGCACCTTGTTCGGACAACACACAGTGCTTATGCACCTTGTATATCAACCAAGTTATTTTGGCTGTAATTCGGCCATTGATGCAGGCTGTATTTGGAGTTTTTCTCTCTGAAAAATACACGGCCACACTTTGCAAGACAAACTCTCAAATGCGTTGGCGGAATACACATGCCTTTCTAACTGGCAGCCTCGCTGATATTTCTCTCATTGAATACATGTGGGATTACCTTGGATGTAAAAAGCGCTAACATTATCGTAACAAAGCTGGTTGCTGTAAAGCACGCGGCCTAACGAAGAGTAACAATAGTGGCCATTTCATTAATGGCTTTATCACCAATACGTTTTCTCATTTAGTACAGCTCGTATAGCTGCCCATGGGAGCAGCGTTAATTACTGAATACATAATTTTCTTTTAAATATATATATATATATATATATATATTTATATAATTATGTAATGTCTCTCCTCTCTTAGTCTTGTGCTTTTCAATAGCTACACGTATTCCATCATGCTCCTGCTATTTAAATTTTAGTGAGTGTATTTTGTAATAATTATGAATATCACAAAGTAAAGCTCACAATGTTGACTCCATATTGTGCAGTTTTAACCAATATCGATTTGGAGGATTCATATTAGAAAAATTCTTTAACTTTTGAAACGAGATAAATAATGTAAAAATTCTTTTTTTTATATTTCGTTTTCATTCAAAATTTTTCCTTAAATTCTTCATCTATTTATCGTCTGTTTCCTCTGTTTTATGACAAACTCTCATAGATTTATCTTATTCTGGCTCAAGATTTATCTCTTCTTATCGTCTCCATGGCAACCATCACATGACTCCGAAGCTTGACAGTGACAAGCCCGCCAATTAATTATCCTCTCTGATTTTGCGTCTCCTTCGGTCTGCACTAATCCATTTTCATCTTCCAAGGGAATTACCCAAGAATTTCTATTAATTTGCACTCTGCCTTCCCATAAACAGTTACATTAAGTGACGGTAATATTTTTTTATTTTCTTTAAAAAATAAATTTTCGCGAAAACAAGCGATTTGGTTGGTCATTGTGTTCGATTTTTTTTTTCTAAAAAATACATTTTAAATTGGATTTTTAAGCACTCACAAAAACTTTTACTAATTTAATTTTTTCTTTAAATCCACGCTTGATTGAACTTTTATCCGTGATTTGATTTGCACTTGCCTCTTTTAACGCGGGAAAATGGTTTATAATAAAATGTAATTACGCCCAGTAATGAGAATAATTGCTTTTCTTTTTAAAATATTATTATATTGAGTCATTTTATAACATTACTTGGAAACTAAATATTATTGGAGAACACTGCTTAATTTGTTTTCAAATATATTTTAAACAAAATACCAGACGATAAACTAACAGATAATCGATGTCTAACAGTTAATGTTAGCAGATAATAAATTCTTGAAAAAAATGGAAGCACATTTAAATTTTCACCCTTTTTTCAGTTAGAACTATTTTTGAAATTACTCAGAGTATTTCTTTGAAAGAAAAATAAAGATATACTCAAGATATAATTACCGAAGTACTAATAACATACTTAATACTAAACAGTTACCATAAAATGTTATTCATGAATTTAATAGGAGACTATAGCAGTTGTAAATTTCCAGTTTGATGAAAAAAGGGAAGCAGTCAGGATTTGAACCGGGATATCTTCGCCGAAACCGCTATTCTCTACCATCTAAGCCAAGACGAGTCTGGAGGACTAATTCACCCAACTAAAATTTAGCGGTCAGAAGATCTGGGGTGATACCTGAATCAGCTGAACAGAATAAATCGAAGGTTATTTCTAGACAAACGCTGCGTGAATTAGATATTTTTTTTACAAAATTATTGAATTGGTAAATAAATCATAGATGATGTAAATTTCCAAATGGCAGAAAAAAATTAATTTAACAGTTAGGACTGCTTCAGTTTATATTAACACCGTAATACAACCCGGGTAATCCAGTGTTAAGTTATTCATGTATACCACCTGATAACCAAAATGTAGATGACAATCGTTCTTAATTAAAAATCCAATATATTATTTACATTTAGTGTACTTCCATAGATTTCCCATCCAAAAACAAATTTTTGTACTATTGTATTAGTCCGTGCCAGCTGTCAACTACCAAGCATTTCAATATTTTCATAAACTTATTTTACTCTCGTTATTTCAGTGTTTAAGATCATGATTTGATTACACATTTTTAAAATTCGTGTTTTATTTGTTTATTTATGAAGTTTAAATTTCTCTTTTAAATTAAAATTTGCAATATTATATGGAAACAAAATAATGCTGAATTAATCACAATATTTTAAGTGTAAACAGACATTGCACTCTGATTTTTTTCACTGCTTTAACTACAAAAAATTCCGTAATTTAATTGCATGCAGATTTTTAATTTATTTATTTTATTGCTTCAAAACTATTTAAAAAAAATCAATGAAAAACATACAATATTCAAACAAATTGTATTTTACAATTTTTATTTTTATTTATATTTGGCGGATTAAAAGTTTAAATTGTTAAATGTTTTGCAATTAATCTAACTGATGTATAGAAGCAAAATCAAGAAAAATTTATTAGTTAAGATTAATTCACAATGAATATGACGTCAGTGCTACTTATGGATATGATTTTGCTTCATAATTTAAGAGGTTTAAGCTGTATATTATGATACCATATAAACAAAAATAATCAAAGTACCGGACTTTCATAAAACCTAGACAATGTAGGATTGAATGCATTAGATAATTTTCTAAAAATTCTCATATTGAAAGAATTTTTTTTAATTTCAATACAAAAAATGTACCAAAAATATATTTTAATCAGGAATCAATTTTCTTTCTGAAATCAATAATATGACTAATACAAATCGTATCTGAAAGTCTAAAATATTATCCACATAAAAAATACATATAAATATACTGAGGAATATACACAAAATAATGGAGATGCCAATCTCCGATTAATCTTCTATAAATACCTAAAATTGACTAAAGATTCATTAAATAACCCTTTATATTTATTTGAAACGTTATTTAAACGGGTTGAATGAATCCATATATTACAGACTATTAGTGTAAGCTTGGTAACTCTGAAAATAATAATGTAAAAATTTATATTAAATTAAGATTTCTTAAATTTCGAAATATTGCTAAACTAGGTTAAATTAATCCAAGTAATACGGAAGATTAGTGTGAGCTTGGAATCTATAGAAATAATAATGTAAAATTTTAAATTAAATAAATAAATATTCATTAAAAATTCTTTGTTTCAAAAGTTGTTAATCTGAGATAAAATTTATACAGTAAGAAAAAATAGCGTGAGGTTGGAACCTCTGGCAACAATCTATATATTTATATTACGCTAACGTATGTGGCACAAAAATCGCGATTTTTTGTTAGTTGTTTAATGAAAATATCCAAATGAAACACATCTTATGAGTTACCATGCAAAAGTTGTTTGGTAAGATTTATGCTGTGGTAAATTGGATTTATTTATGTTTTGTTCCTTTGCTGCAATTATGGAGCTTGAAAGTATCATTATTATTATTATTATTATTGATTATTTAAAAAGGTAAATAAAAGTCATGAATTTTAAACTTTTCAGTTTCAAATTAAAGTTATGTATTATAAATGAAATGAGTGAAAGGATTATATTATTATATTTTAAATAATTAATAAAATACAAAATAATGCCACGTGTACAATATTTGGCGATTTATTGCCTACGCCGGGCTTTCATAAAAATACAGAGTTCTTGATTTATCAGCACAGATGTCATATATCCACCACATTGGCGTTATTTTTCTGTCGCCAAATTTGCGAAAATTCCGTTTTCAAATACTAGTTACATACATATTTTTGAACTAATTCCAATTATTTTAAAAAGAAAATAATAAAAAAAAGTTTAGTTAATAACTATAGAATAAAACAATTTATATCATTTAAAAAAAGAAAATAAAAGCAAACAAACAGTTTATTAATAAATAAATAACAAAAGCCGGATTACAATGTGAGGCACATATAATAGCCATTTTGTTGCAATCGCGCCAATGTGGTAAGCATATGGCGTCTGTGTCTTTCTCTATCAGAATCTTCTAATTTAGCAAAATAAATGAGCAATTAAAATAAACTAAGAATAAAAGCAATATGATTTAATGCTTAGTATACATTCAAGGGCTACAAAACTGGTCCCAAAGGGCGGCTGGTAATGTAAAATTTTAATTAATCAAAGAAAAAGTCATTAAATAATTTTTTTGTTTTGAATCATTGTTAAACTGGGTTAAATTAATGCATTTACAGTAAAATATTTTTGCAGTAATTTTAACTGTAGCAGAGGTTTTTGGGAAAAGTACATAGAAAATTGGTTTTGCTGTTAGATAAACTGGGTTTGTTTGAAAAAAAGGGGGGAAATTACGGGATTTGGACGTTTATTTTGAAAAAGTAGCATTTTGCGCAAAATCAGAGCAAATATTCACAGTAAAATCCATGTAATTTTTTTTTTTTTTTTTTTTTTTTTGCAATGTACATTATGGAAAATTAGTGTGAGCTTAAACTTCTGGAAATATTAATGTAAAAAATTGCTGCTCGTTTGAAACAAGAATGTTGCAAAAAAGTTGATTGCTTAAAAAATTTTTTTAACATAACCATGATTCCGTTCTCATACTTTATATTTCAATCTCATAGAAATGCACAAAAACCTATTTTTACTGTATTTTGATTATACTCAATTATACGTAACTGAAAACTAATATTTTAAATCAAAATTGCCAATTTTAAATTTCTTAACATCTCACTAAACTAATCTTTTAGTTTTCTTTTAAACTAGTTAAAGATTTTAATTGCTTATTTAAAATAGAAAACTGCATTTTTTAAGTAATTGTATTGATTTTTTTTTAAATCTTCCTTTGCAAATTAATTTCCCGTACAAAATACGTATTTTTTCCTAATAAAGTTATTATTTATAAAATTTTTAATTTTGTTAAACAAACTTTTTTTCAAAGCAAAATCTAAATATTCCATATTCGTTATTTTTATATAAAAAAAAATAATAATAAAAAGAAATATTTAAAAAAAAAATCATCCTTTTATTAAACTCTTGTTATTTTTTAACGGTATGGTCAGCATCAAAAATGCATTTTATAAAAAGGAATCATTAGACTGATGCAACATGATTAAATACTGCCTACAATAATGTTATTAAAAAGCACTTACGTTAATTTGAAAGTAAAATATGGAAAAAACGTTATAAATATTTGCATATTTAATAAAGCAGTATAAACATCAGCTGACTTTTTTTAAATGAACATATTGACATTTATTTTTTAACTTGAAAAAAAAAAAATAATAATAAATAAAAAAGTAAATTCTGAATCTGAAAGCTGTTACCCTAAGTTCGGAAAATAATAATTAAAAAAAAGGATCAAATATTATTGTATAGTTTATAAATATATTAGAAAATGTAATTAATGAAAAAAATATATTTCCTGGTACTTTAAAATGTGTTCAACTTTAAATAATTGTAATTCTTTATTTATTCATTTAATTATACAAACTGTGGTTATTAAAATAATAAGAAATGAAGTAAATTTCGCTCTTATTAAATGTATATATTTCCAGAGCTAATTAAATTGTTTATTTCCTGATACTTGTGAATTACAAAAGAATGCCACAATGTCGCAAAATACAAAATGATTTTCATAAGACATGAGAGGTATAAAGAATTTTAACAATAAGTTTTAGATTAATAAAAAATAAATACGTAATTTTTAACATGGAAAATTTTATTTTCTAAAAAATATTTATTATTCGAAAGAAATGTAGTATAAGATACAATGTTATCTATTTTTTTTTTTAATTAAAATATTGAAACTATTTAATACTCTTTGAATAAATTTACTGAATTCTTGTAATTTTTTTAAATATTTGTTTTACATATTTCCAATAGAAAAATGCGTGAAATTTTGATATAAAAAAAATCTTTAATCAAATTTCTTCCTTTAAGTTTTAGGGCAAAATGATGTAAATATTAGTCGAATTTTTTCACGCATGATATTTTTAAATATATTTCATTGTGTGGTAACTTTAAACTTCATGAAAACACAAAGCATATATATAAATTTGAATTCAGTTACGCAACTAATATTATTTTAGCGAATATGAAAAAAAATCTTGCAAAAAATAAAAGATAATTAAATCGTCCATAAATATATTAATTTGAAAACGTAAGGTATTCTGGTGTAATAACACCAAGTGCTAATATTATGCATAATTATGAAATAATTCGGTAAATGACTATCATGTACTCTGCGCATAAGGGTTTTGAGTCATATAAATCGCAAAAAACAGCTTAAAGTTAATTTGTTCTAGTCTTATTATTTTTACAAGCAACTAAAATTAACGCTTGATCTAAAATTTGCGAGATACGTTTTGTGATGTGAAGACTATATTTTTTGTCCGAAAATATTTTGATTATTACATAAATTTGTGGTGTATTTCATGTACTTACAAAATGTTGTAGAAGATTTTAGATATCTTCTCGAGATAATTTGTAGTTTAAAATATACTGCGCAATAAGTATATCGGGGTAATAACGCCAAGGATTGGCGTTATTACCCTGAATGGTTTCCAACAGTGGTCGAACTACATCCGAAAGGGTTTAATTATTATCATTGTTGAAACGGTAAGAGGGGGGGGGGGGGGGTCCAATACCCAAAACTAATCTCTCAAAAAAAAATTTATACAATTGTAAAAAATAATTTTAAACCGGTATAAATAAAATTATATCAAAATATTTTCGATATTCTAATTCGAACATCTTCAAAATGAGGTTTCTATTAAATTTCCTCTGGCTTGTTCAATTCAGTTCTAAATTTTAACTGTCCGCTTTCTCGGCGTTCGATTTTTAAAAATTTTACAAATTTAACCTTTAACCGATGTAACAGAAATTGTAACGTAACTAATGTAAAGCGGTTTGTGAGACCGCAAGATTGAAAGATGAATAACTCATAGGATTGTGTTTTTGTACCAGACTTTTTATATAACGCTATTATACTTAATATTCACCTATTTAAAAGTCTCTGGTGGTAGTACTAAAGTTCCAAATTAAACAAAATTTCGGTAGTGCTTGTAGTTAAACTGAAAAATACCAGTTAAACTATAAAAAATAAAAGAAAAACAGTGATCTGTGAGTCCGGTAACATTAGTTAAAGGTTAAAAGGCGATCAATGATTTAAGTTAATAGAATACTGTTCGTGCACTAAACCTTTTTGTATAGAATTATTTCTAATTAAATTAAATCTATTCAAATATTTCTAAGAATAGTATGGGGACTCCAAACGAAAGAGAATTTCAGTTGTAGCTATAGTTAAACTGAAAAATACAAGTTAAATTCTAAAATTTTGGGAGAGGGGGGGGAGGGAAACAGCGTTCAGTTAGATTGCTAACAGCAGTTAAAGGTTAATTTTGTTGTTAATATGGAGATTATGATATACAACCACATGAATCATGTATAACATTTAATAACAAATCCCATTAGGATAATATTTTTTATCAAAAATCTTAGTTATTTAATTAAAAATTTATTAAAGCATGGTTTATATAAAGAAGACCAACAATTTAACTAATAAAGAAGGACAATTTAACTTTAGGTTTAAAGAATCTGCATTAATGTGGCGTTATGAGTTAAAAACTATTTATAAGAATACTATAATAGTATTAACAAAAATATTTATTGCATATAACTGTAGTTATTATAAAATTTCACATGATTAAAATGTTATATTATAAATGGTTAAAACCATGCAATGTTTCTTAAAATTATATTTAAGCGGGGCTTGTTAAGCAAAGGGGGGGGGGGCACAGGATGTCATATCCTGTTGAAGTTCCCCCTCACTCCTTTTCCTTTCACTTTCACAAAAAAAAAAAAAAAAAAAAAAAAAAAAAAAAAAAAAAAAAAAAAAAGATTATTTTTTTATCGCATAGAATGCATACATAGGAATAAAAATACTGATTCAAATAAACACAGTTAAAACTGTGAAATGTTTCTAATAATTCTATTTAAAGTGTCATTATGAAGTAAAAATTAGCATAGAATCTGATATTCTTTTGCCCCCCCCCCCCCCCTTTACCACCACATCTTTCTTTTTCTTACACTTTCACAAAAAAATTGAACATTTTCAATAGCTTAGAATGCAATTTGTCAATATCTTGATCTGTAGAGTTTGTATTTTTAGGCAATCTACATGCCATTATTCCATCTTATTTTATAGTTTTGTTTGCATGGCGTTATTACCCATATAAATGGGTAATAACGCCAAATAGCATTGGTCAAGAAATCACGCCATTACATTTTATGAATACACATCTGTTAAATTATTATTTTATATAGGTAGTCAATGAGTCGCGGTATCAATTCCTATATTTGTTTGAAAAATACAATCTAAAACTAAGCCGTGAAAATTGGTAGAACCTTAACGTGGCGTTATTACCTCAGGATACCTTAGTTTAATTTTTTTTTTATTTACTTCTTTTTAGAAAATGTGCTACTTCAAATGATTATCGGATATCTTTATTTGATAAAAAATAATTAATTAATTAATTAAAAAATATCAGAGCTAATTAAATTATTTATTAAACTAATAAAAAATACTGAGCTACTAAAAATTGTCACAATGACGCAAAATACAAACATGAAATAATGAAATTAAAAGAAACATTACATGTAATTTTCAAATGAGTAAAAAAATTAATAATTTTGAAAAATATCTACTATTATTAAATTATTTCACCACAGGAAATCCTAATTTAAATATCTGTTGAAATTTTGAAAAAAAAACACATTACATAGTCAAGATTAAAAAAACTTTAAATGTTTTAAAAAATTCATTTACTCTGCTTGCTGCTTAATTTTTGACTTTTTTTCAAATTTTTTTCTTTTGTCTTCAAATTAGAATTTTACAAAAGTAGTATTTTTTTTTAATCTTTTTTTAACTTAATAAAAAGTATTTCCCTATTTTGGTGAGAAAAGCATTAAAAACTGAAATAGTAATGATAATACTTTTACTGAATTAAATTATTAAAAATATTTCTACGCATAACTTTTTTAGTAATTTGTTTCAATTAACTAAACTTTCCTACCAAAATGCAAATAGTATTTTTATAATTTAACGAAATAAATTCAGAATAAAAAAAGTTATACTATATGTTTGCGTTTTTTCTTTTAAATCAATTACGCTTTAAATAATAAAAAAAGATATAATTTTAATTTATTAATAATAATTCTAGAGCTAAATAAGTTATTCATCTCGAATTTCACGATTTTATTATTTTACTATTTTTTTTTTATTATTATTATTATTTTTTAAAAAATCAAACTATTCTGAGTTACACAGAGCTTACATATAATATTCAAAGTATAATGCATATAAGTTAAGGTTGCAAAAACAAATTAAAAAAAAATAAAGGAAATTAAAAACATTTCTGCTATTATTATGTCTTGGAAAAGTTTAAATTGGGATAATTGTGGATAATTTTATTTCGGTAAAAACATTCATCGTTCACGGCTGCAAAAACACTTATTTTATTTGAAAAATTTGTTCATTCTTTCTATTACACTGTGTTACCCATTCCCAAAAGGGAAAAAAAACTGTATATATTTTTTAATTTAGCATGAACAAATTTAAGTTTATTTGTTTAATTAAAAAAAAAAAAATAGTTTTTGTTGTTTGTGAGAAATGTGGTAGAAAAGACATGAATAATATAAATAATTTTATTAAAGTGAATTATAAAACACTCTTTTTATGTTTAATATTGTTTCGACACTTTGATTAAATTAACAAATATAATAAAGTTCACTATCACAGTAGTTTAAATGTTCTCACTTTTTTGCCAAATAAACTTACGGTTCATAATTCATGAGTATGATCATTTTGTGTAATAACAGAATTATTTTTCTTTTTCTCAAAAAGTTGGAAGAAGTGTTATTAAATTTTTGATAAATAAAGAAGTTTAGTTAAATTATAAGTGTATATTTTTTGTATAAATAGAAATTTTAAAATCACCAAAACATTTTACATGAACAAATATGTCATTTTGTACATTGATAATTTTTTTTTCCCTTTTCTCAAAAAGATAAAAAGTTTTTAAATTTGTTGGTTAAAAAAATGTAATTTTAATATACACATACATTTTTCTTTTGCATAAATATTTATTTTAAAAGCATATAACTTATCACATAAACAAATATACAGGGTGATTCAAAAAAAAAAGTTGACAAAATGATATGACAAATCAAGCATACAACAAGGATAAAAATATCATCACAAATACAGGGTGTTTCATTTTAGTTACACATGGTTTGACTGTAATAATTTCGAAAAAAATAAAAACTTTGCAATGAAAACGCAACGATAGGTACCTTATTTTGTGTGAAATGTGACAACGTTACGAAAAGATCTGGAAAAACAAATCGTACCAGCAATCGATGATACCGCAAAAACTGATTATCACAGTCGAAAATGTGAAGTGTCAAGTGCATATTGCCAGCGCCCATAATGCAAACTTCTATCATTTTTGTTTGGTCTTATCACATCTAAAACAAAGGTGAGAATGTCTGTTAAATGTTTTATTACAATGTACTTCAGTTTTCTGAAACTTATTATCGTCAATCCCAATTGAGTTAGATTGAAACACGTTGTATTTATGACACAATAAGTGGTTTGCGGCCCTATGTTTCTATTTGACTTTTTATCATTGTCGTATGCCTGATTTGTCAACGTTTTTAGAATCACCCTGTATATCTACAAATGAGTACATTGCTTTGTAAATTTCATAGGAATCATTTACTCGGAGTCAAATCGAAGTAAGTTACTTCCTTGAATCCGAGAATTCAAGGAATTTTTATTCACGGAAGAAAATTGTCGTGTGTCTTATAGTGAACAAAAACTATCACTTATCCCTCCCTGATTTTACAGTCCTTTATTAACACACTGGACCAATTTTTCTTTCTTTTTTGCCAAATAGATTTACGGTTTATGATTCAAGAGTATGATCATTTTGTACATCAATAGAATCATTTTAATTAACCCTTTTAGATCTCGTGTACTATTAATAATACATGTCTTTTAATGGAGTATTATTTTGTTTTGAAAAATACTTTTGCTACTATTTGCTTGCAGTAACGTTAGTATATGGTAATGCATTCACTATATGACGGCATTTAGTAATAATAAAAATTACTATTATTTGTTTATTTCTCTTTGCGCCGTTTGCAATTTTTTTATTCTAAACATATATTTCACTCTTTAAATTTAAAATAAAAGTTGCTTTCCAGAAAGAATCATGTATGATAATGCGCAAAAAGTATTATTAAGTTGTAATGTAAGTCTTTTTTTTTTTTTTTTTTTATTTGCAATACAATATTTTAAATTATCTCCAGAAATTCTTCCTTAGCGTATTGTAATATGAATATTAATTGAATTGTACGCAAAACAACATCATTCGTTATCTTTGAGACAATGAATAATTCATTAAACACTAAATGATCTATTTGGATAGTGTTATTTTTTTAACATAAAAGTAATTTTTTTCTTTAAAAAAGAGGACCCGAAAAGGTTTAAAAAGATGAAAAATGTTATTAAATAATTTGGTAAAATAAATAAATAAATAAAAAAAATAAAATAAAAAAGTTTAACTAAAATACACAAGTACACCCTTTTTTGCATAAATAGTTATTTTAAAATTATAAAACTTTTACATAAATACATATGTCATTTTGTATATTATTTTTTTTTTCCTTTTCTCAGAAAGTTGAAATTTTTTTTTATCAAATTTGTTGGTTAAAAAATAATATACATAGATTTTTTCTTTTGCATAAATATTTATTATAGAAGCATAAAACTTTTTACATAAACAAATATCTTTGCATATATGAGTACATTGTTTTATAAATTTTATAACGATCTAAACGAACGGAGCAAATCCAAGCAAGTTACATCCTTGAATTTTTACACACGGGTTAAAATATCATGTATCTTGAGTGAGCAAACACCATCCCTTATTCCCAGTGTTCTCGCTGTCACTCGCCATTGCGCCAAATTGCGTCTAAATTCTTGATTTGGCGAGTAAACAAGCGATTAGTTTCGCCAAATTGCTAGTGCTCAATTTTTGATTTTTCTTTCTGTTCTTTTTAGTGTTTTCGTGTGTGTGTGTTTAATATTTTTATTTTTTTATATATTTGCATAATAACATATTTTTAATATATTTGTAGCGGATAGTTGAAATTAGACTAATAACAATCGGTGTCGCAGTTATAAAAACTTAGGTTATTTTAGAACATCTTGATTAATAAAAAGAGAGAGGGGAGGACTACATTAAAGGATTAAAGATAATTTTTTTAGTGCTACACGGCGAATCTATTTGGCTAATACTTTTTTCATTTGGGAATATTTTTTGTTTTTAATTAGCCAAATTACTAACGTTGGTCAAATGTCAGCGGGAACACTGCCTATTCCTCCCTGATTTCACAGTCCTTCATTAACACAGTAGCCCAATTTTTCCATATTTTTTTCTCCAAATAAATTTACGGTTCATGATTCAAGAGACTAAATCATTTTGCATTATAATAGAATTATTTTTTCTTTTTTCGAAAAAGACGGGAAATGTAGTATTAGGATTTTTGAAAAAAAAAAAAAAGTTTGTTTAAAATATATTTTTTGCATAATATTTATTTTAAAATCACAAAACTTGTTGAACAAAAATGTCATTTTGTATATTAAAAGATTTTCTTTTTTCTTTTCTCAAAAAGAAGTTAATTTAAAATATTAAAATTTGTTGGTTAAATTAATATTTGTTGGTTAAAAAATAATATAATTTTAATATACATTTTTAATATACATATATTTTTTCTTTGCATAGAGTTTTATTTTAAAAGTATAAAACTTATTACACAAACAAATATCTATGTAATGAATTATTAAATTATGAAGGTATTAAATATGAGTACATTACTTTGAAAATTTCACAACGGTCTACTCGGAGGCAAATCCAGACAAGTTACTTGCTTGAATTTTTATACACGGGTTAAAAACACCATGTATCTTAGGTGAACAAACACCATCACTTATTCCTCCCTGATTTCACAGTCCTTTATTAACACGGTAGCCCAATTTTTCCATTTTTTTTTTCTCCAAATAAATTTACGGTTCATGATTCAGGAGTATGGAGCAAGTGCGATAGCTTTTCTAAACCTTATCTTTTCGTTTTCCAGCTTAATTTTTCTCCCACCTTCCTCCCAGTCTTTCATTTTGGATCGTTCCAAAAAGGACGTAAAATGTGACGTCTCAGAGGAAAATCGCCCTTTTCTTTAATGAAACAACGGGAACACTTGATAGAGGTAAGGGGAAGGAGAGAGAAGAAGAAAAAAAAACATATAAGGACGCAGGAGGACAGGTGGAAAGGGGAGGACAAAGTTAAGAACTACAAGAGCCCGGGAAACTAAAAACAAAGAACAAGGTACTTTTGGATGGCAGACACTGATAAGAGGAAAATCATTCTCTCTGTGAAAAGAAAACGCGCCAAGATACGTTTATGTCAGAAGCAAGGCAAGGCGTAAGGCTCATGGGAGAATTCCGGGCTCTGATGTATGGTAGTTCACAGTTTTTATATTGGATTAAATTAGGTTTAAATATTATGCAAGAGTGTGTATATTGGACAATAAGAAAGTAGAATCGCTGCGAGGAAAATAATTACGTTAGAAGGGGTAGAGAAGTTAAGGATAATATCTTTCTTTCTTAGGATTTTATAGTTTTGGTTGTTTAATGGAATGAAATAAAAACTGTATGTTTTGTTTTACAAAAGAGATATTAATGTATAATATTAACATAAAGGATTAATGAAATGAGGTATTTGATCAAACAAAGAGCTGGGTGAACTGGTAGTTAGTATATTCTCTTACAGAATTGGATAAGAATTAATTTTAAATATTGACAAGTGTCGTCAATGTTTGTTCTGCAACTTTTACCAGTGCAGTTATTTTAGCCGAATAGCAGATTGGCGAAAATAAAGACAATAAAGTAGTAAAAGTAATCAAATATTGTGCTATTTTTTAATGATATTGTGAATCAAAGAGCTACAGAGTTAAAATAGATTGCCAACCACTGACTAATAAATCACCACTGAAATGTTTTCATTGAAATTTTATTTATTAAAAAATATTGTTATTGAAATTTTCTATAACATTAGAAATACTTAAAAAAAAAGATGTTCCCAGTGAAATAAGAACAATATTTTTATTACTGCCAAAATATTTCTAATATATTGTCAATATTTGCACAGTTTTAGTTTGTAATTGATACTATCATTCTGTAAGACCACAATATGCCTTAAATATTTTACTATGCATCATACTTTTCATTTAAATTAAAATATTTCTGTCGTTGATGTAGTTTTTTCTTACGTTCAGGAAAATTTTTCGAATGTACCAATACCAAAACTTTCTTCTGTTACATACATGTTAATACTTCAAAATTTGTAATCACAATGAAAAATTAATTGGGAATCCATGCTGGCCATGAAGATTATAAAAATAGAAAATTCCGCGCATTAATTTTTGAGACATGACTATAACTGAAATCGTATAAATAAAGCAAACTGCAGCATATGAGCGGCACCTATTGGGTAATTCACAAAACCTAATCAGAAACAACTTACTACAACATCTACCTGAATCTGAAGTTAAATGAAAATCCGTGAATTAGTTTTTGAGATAGAGCTTTTGCGAAAAGCGAGAAAAATCGAAAATATTAACACTATCTGTTGAATGATTCACACGAAAATCTAATTAGCAAAATATTAATCAAGGTATACCTGAATATGAAGCTTAACGAAAATGCATGCGTTAGTTATTGAGATAGAGCTATATAAGAGATCGTGAAAAATGCAGCACAGCAGCACAACCTATTAGGCAATTTACACCAACACGTAATCAGTATCAATTCATATCAAGCACTAACCGAATCTGAAGTTTAATGAAATCAGTGCATTAGTTTTTGAGTTAAAGCTATCACGGAAATAATGAAAAAAGCAGCATAGCAGCAGCACCTGTCGGCGACTTACACCAAAAAGTTATCAACACCAAGTTCCGTGAATTAATTCTTGAGATAGAACGCCCACAAAATTTGTGTCACATACAGTCAGACAGAGTCATAGACTCATAGAGAGACATTTTGTAAAAACATATTTTTCGGGGTCTCTGATCCCTAAAACTTGTAAATTCGTCGATAACAGGAATTCAAAAACTTTCACGAATCCAATATTTCCAACATTTCATCTAAGACTACAACTGTGTTTAATATTTTTATATGTAATGCATTTATGATTTAAAATAAAATATCCCAACTAAGGTTATTTTCTTGACTTTTTTTCGATTGTCTCTCACGTTCCAATGAAAAATTAAACGCAAAATCGCGCATCTATTGCTTCCGACAGTAAAAGTGCGTTTTATACCTGACCAACCCCAATCCGTCCAAGGAAGAAAGTCACGTGTTCAATTGAAGAAAAATCTCCCCAAAGCGTTGGGGTTTACGACTGACTATCTTCCACCCCGGAATTTTATAAAGAAGCAACCGATCGGAAGTAATACCTGTAAAAGATGACGTCTTTTTCTATACTTTCCATACTTTCAGATACGACCGTGCGGCCAAGCATGGCTGCACCATAGGGCTCTACGGCTAAGGGTTTTTATCGCATCCACATGACTTCAGAAACGTAAAAAGACATGCTCCGTCTGGTAGCATCAAATGACGCCGCCCGAGACTTTATTCTTGGGCCGCGGAGTCTAGCTGACTGGCAGAAATCTCACAAATAAAAATCGAATATTTTAGACAGATACAGTTTTGAAATTTCGAGTTTTTAGTTTCTTTCTCCTCCCCGTTTTCCCCTCGTCTTATCTATGCACATGACGTGAAGTAATTGGATTTAAGAATATTCACGCACAGAGATTTAAAAAAAGAGAGACTCTAAAGTATAGGGATTAACTCTTGTGCAGCTTTTGTAATCGCAGAGAAGAATATGAATAGGAACAGGAGCTAACATAGCGTATGGAGATTATAAACGAGTGGATGATTTCAAAATTATCATACATATATTAATATATATGTAGTAGACTTAAAAACAAAAGTTGACTGTGATGCCAAAAACTACTTGGTACTTCTCTTTGTGTAATAAAATTTATATTACCAAACACTGTACTGGATCAAGTTATTAGCATATCTGCGAGCTGTGTATCTACATTATGGCAATGTCATCGTAGGCGTTGTTGTTTCTGGCGTAAGATCATAAAACCCAACCAATCAAACAGTCCTTAAAATACCAATGAAGTACAATGTTACCATAATTAAATTGGAAGCACACAAGTGCTTTGAAATTTAATCTAATTGAGAGAATGACGTAAAATTTTGTAAGGTAATAAACAAGATGAGAGACGAAGGATTCCAAGAAAAAATTATTTAGTTTCAAAAGTCACCACTAGGCGAATATGTGACTCTGTGCAACATGAAAGAGAAATTAAAAAAATACTGAATCAATACTTAAGTAAAATTACCTTTTATTTAGCACATTTAATGATCTTAGTATTGATTCTGCCTTTTATAAAACTTTACTTTCTGTTAAACAACTCCACATATTCTCTTAGCGGCGGCTTCAAAAAGTCCTAAGTTTTTTTCCCGTAATCCTTCGTCCCACTTATTTTTTAATCTTCTTACAGATTTGGTGTCTTTTTTGAAATTAGATCGCGCTACAGAACACTGTGCGATAAGTATGATGTATAAGATGTGCGATAAGTAAGTATAATGTAAGGTAGCCAGTTTAATAATGGCCACCTTACATTGATTGAGTCTTAGGATTAAACCCTTTCGGTACGAATGTATTTTACAGAATTATAAATTTTTTATCACCGTTTTTTCAAAACAGAAATTTATTTGTAACTGAATCGGGGAAATGTCCAGATTAAATAAAGCAAAATTTACAATAAAAATTTCCTGGTGTGAATAATCAAAGATTCTAGACACTATGCGGCACCTATACCGTTTGCTTGTCTCCAAGGAGTTAAGGCCCCTGTCCTCGCTCGAGGAAACACTCGTGAGCTAATGCTATTCTTATGGGGAAGCATTTTTCTAATAACTCTTTCGCATTTTGACATTTTTGAATAATTTTTTTGCATTGGATAGCTGAGGTGCATGCCAACAGCGCACCTTTTCGATTTTGGTTGCAGATATTTTTTTTAAAAGCACTTTCAGTTTCGAAACCGGTTTTGAAAGTGAGACTAACTTTGTAAAAAATATCTGCAATCAAAATCGAAAAAGTAAAAAAGGTGCGCTGTCGGCATGAACCTCAGCTATCCAATGCAAAAAAAATTATTCAAAAATGTCAAAATGCGAAAGACTTATTAGAAAAATGCTTCCCCATAGGAATAGCATTAGCGCGCGAGCGTTTTCTCGAGCGAGGACAGGGGCCTTAACGCCAGGAATGCCAACGTCTAAGACGATAACGCCATAATGTAAATGCAGATTTAATTACCCAGTCAAGCTAGAAGGGTATTGAAATATCTTGGTAGAGTAAATTTACGTCTAATATCTTTTATGCAAGCTAACGATAAACAAATATAGACTAAATAGAGAGCATGTGCGTCTGTAATAAAAACTTTGATTACGAAGGAAGATGGATTCAGCAAAAATAAGGTTCCAAAAGTCACCGCCAAAGAAATATGCGGCGGTATTGTTTTTGCGTATCGTCCACCTTCGAGTTTACCAAAAAAAATTTGGTTTTGTTCTGGCTCCAGACTGCGTTACAGAACTGGTTGAAGGCCAAACGTTTAACTAAGCCCCCCCCCCCCCCCCATTGTGCTTACTTATTCTACTGAAAAAATACAGTTTTATAAATAAAAAGAAATTCCATAGAAATTCATTTTGTTATAATTGTTTTTTAAATAATTTATACGATTAGCTAGGAGTGAAATGGTACCATTACACCAGTTGCACACAAAAATTTCACGAATTCAGTTATAATTTAAAATTAATTTTACACTATAAGCTAATGGAAATATTTTCAAGCTGAACTTAAGACAAACATTTAATTCACATTAAATATCAGTGCAAGTAATTGAAACAATGTGCTTATATTTTTTGACACATTACTAATAATGTATTAAAATACAGTTTTTTATATTTAAACGTTTTGTAGGAAATACTCTGTTAAAATAAGTTTAAAAAATATATTTTTTAAACTTCTTAATATTTTGCAAATCTTTCGCGTATTTCGAATTTACTTTACATACTTGAAACATTAAACACACACCCATACACAAATAAAAGTAAACACATAGCATAGTTTCATGCGATATACGAGATAATGCATACCTGCATTTACTCCAGTTTAATAAAATACACCGCGACGCTGAGAAGTTAATCTAATTATGTATTTTCTCACCTTCAACGCTGCATTCTAGATGCAGCGCAGGTAGTTTTTCAAATGTATGCATTTATTTTACGAACAAAACAATTTAAGAAACTTTCTTTTAAGCTCCGTGGAAAAGAACATTTAAGGATTTTTACGAAGTCAACTGATGTATCATTTCAGGAAAATTTTATTTGATATTATGTTGTTTATTGCCAGGATGTTTATGTATTTTTAATGCCTCGATAATGTGTCTGAAGATTTATAATAATAAAAAAGTATTGCTTGTTAAGCTCCGTTTAAAAGGGCATTCATAGATTTTTACAATGTGAACTGGTGTATCATTTCAACAAAATTTAATTTGATACTAGCGGCCTTTGCCCGCTACGCTAGTCGGTTTAGACAGCAAGCGGGCATTAAATAATTTAATAGTTTATTAGTTACAAGCATTAAATAGTTTAATTGTTAGTATTAAATAGTTTAATACTATTAAAATGCTTACCAAACAATGTCTCAATGTGCAATGGAATTCTTTTGTGTGGCCCTGTAAATCAATAAGAAATATAAATGGAAATTATGGAACAATTATGTATTTTAAATCTCAAAGTATTTGGTTGGGTTGTTTTTGCTTTATTATATGTGGACAGACAGACGGATGGACAGACTGAACGATGAATATAACTTAGTGTTATCCTGTGCAACGTATATCAATTTCATAAAATATTAAATATTTTAATACTATTAAAATGCGTACAAAACAATGTCTCAATATATGAGTATGCAATGGGATTCTTTTGTGTGGCCCTGTAAATCAATAAGAAATATAATTTGAACCACAGATTGTACAGAATGTATATTATAGTATATACTTCATAGATGCATATCAACTTTATTATGTTCGAAAGAGTGTAAGACCATTAAAATGCACTTGAAACTTTTTCCCCCATTGACCATAATGTATCGGAATCATTTTAATTGTCCCTGTAATTGAACTATGCATCCATTTTTCATAAAGTTTGAAATGATTCGACAAAATTATCTAATAAATATATATTTTAAGTTTCAAATGATTCGGTTGAGTAGTTTTTGAGTTATACGCGGACCGACGGACGGACCGACAAATGGGCAACTCGGGATCCCGGGATATTTTCCCTTCAATTCAAGACAAACGCGACTTTTCTCCGTTTCCAGGATCGGAGGAGATAGCTTCACATACATACAACATACATATGGTCGGATTTTAATTGAGTAGATTATGCTGTTTATTGCCTAGATGTTCCTATTTTTAATGCCTCGATAATGTGACTGAAGATTCATAATAATAATAAGCTAATGTTTGTTAAGCTTCGTAGATTTTTACGAAGTCAACTGATGTATCATTTCGGATAAATTTGCTTTGATATTATGTTGTTTATTGTCAAGACATATCTACTTTTAATGCTAGATAATGTGTCTGAAGACGTATAAAAATAATAATAATAAATTATTGTTCTTTTGGAAGTTATTTCTATTTATTGGACTTATAAAACAGCTTTGAGGTTTAGTGTTCAGAATTTTTTATTCAACGCGATGTTGTTAAATGCTAAGTCCATCAAAAATATTTATTTTCAGATAGCTGTATAATGCAATTATTTGATGAACAAATAAATAAATAATTTATTAATTAAAAGTAAAAATTGTTCTAAACTCGGTAAAAAAATAAATTAACTTCTTGATAATCAAAGTTTTCTATGAAATCAACACGCGTATAATTTCACTATAAATTAATTACATGCAGATATTAATGGTTCGATATTGTTTTCTGAAGATTTCTTGTAAAGAAGGATGTTTCATCCTGAGAGCTGCATTTATTTATTGGATTGGTATAGCGAAACAGCATCGAAGTTTATTGTTCATAATGTTTATTGAATGGGATATTTTTAGAAACAAAATGCAATAGAGCAATTATTTTAAGTGTTTAATCTAATGTAAATATTTGAGGGGGGGGGGGGAATAAGAAACTTTCGCTTAACCTCTGTGAAAAAATATTAAGTTCTAGATATTCAAAGCTCTTTAAAAAGTATTTTCTTGCGTTATTTCACCATACTTTCATTTGATATTAATGTCTTGGCAACGTGTCACGGTGATTTATCATTTTTTTTAAATTATTTTTGTTTGTGTGTGTGAAATGCATTTTATTACCGGGATTGCTTTAAAGAAACAGCATTAAAATTTAGTACTCGGATTTCTTTTTCTTTATTTCTGTCTTCATTTAAAGGAAACTTTTTAAGAATTGGGTGCAATAGAAACACTATTTTAAGGTACCAGTATTATACAAAGATTTGAGGAAAAGAGAACTTCTTTTAAGGCCGGAAGAAAGTACATTTTCATATATTCAAAGCTTTTTTGAAAGCCATCTCATGTATCATTTCACCATAATTTCATTAGATATTAATATCTCGTATTAGTGTTCTGAACATTCATAATAAAGAATATTTGTTCACTGTGAAAGCTATTTTAATGTATTCGATTAGTATAGTAAAAACGATTCGAATTTTAGTATTCGGAATTTTGTACTGGACACGCTATTTTAAGTATTGTTTTCAAAACAAACACTGAAAAGGCAAATAATATTCAAACCTTTTATTTAAATATTCCGACTCGTGTATTATTTCAGTGTAATTTCATTAGATATTAATGGTTCGATCATGTATTCGAAGATTTATAGTAATAAGCATTTTAGTGTTCAGAATTTTGTACTAGACACGCTATTTTTAAGTATTGTGTTAAAAATAAACACTATTTTTAGGTACGTATTCAATACGACGATTTTAAACTGGATATATTATGGAATTTTCTAAGTTCTATGGAACATCACACATATTTCTATATATAAAATTCTTTACGCAATTAATTTCTCAATTTTTTCAGCATTCTTTAATTAGATATTAAGTCGTTTATTGCCAAGATGTTTCTATTTTTTCTATGAAATGTGTTCTTTTATATCGATAATAAAAGAAAGGCGTGGTTCATCTAGGTTATATATATATATATATATATATATATATATATATATATATATATTGTATCGATACATCAAATCTGCTTCTAAATTCAGTTTTTAGAAATCTACATTGAACACTTGTTTCTTAGTAGTGTATCTAGTAAAAAGACCATCTTTAGCACTGCAGGCACAATAGAATTCTTTTAGTGACAAGACAGTTTAAATTCCGTGAATATACAAATTTTGAGACATTCAGGGTTTCTTACACAATCAATTGTTGTCGTGATTACCAAGACTAATGTTTATTAAGATTTTTAAAAAAGCAATAGCTGCAACTTAAATTTTTCAAGGACGAATTGGCAAAACTGCGAAATGATTGAAATATACCAGGACTTACGAACGAAATAATGTAAGTGAAAATAAGTAAAACGTCCCTTCCAGTACAATACAAAAGTAGATTGTCAACATTCAGAAGTTATTAAAATTAATTGCTACAGATTATGTAACAGCGACTTTCAAAAATCATCTAATCAGTACAGTATACAAAACCTTAGTTTTATTCCAACATCCATAGAAATTTTCAAAGCATTTGCAGGCTATTTAATGTTCAACTTCTTCATTACCAAGTAAAAGTTTAAAATGGATCATTTAAATTCATTTATCTATCATTATATGCACTATAACAAAAGCTATTTTATTTTTTTAAATGATTAATGCTATTTTTAAAATCCTTTGTATTTAACACAAAAAATAAACTGCCACTTGCAAAATCTGGCACTTGCAGACATACTTCCTTCCCTATACCGAGAGGGAAAAAGACGAAAATTTAACGGATGCAACAGCGTGAAATGCATCTTCTAAAATAAACTTAATTTGAGACTTGTCTTCATTTTGGTGTCTTTTACTAGAAAATCTATCTCCATTTATCTTTCTTAAGACTCGCCTTTTCAGGAAAGCTTTTAGTTACCGAGGCCCTTTGTTAGAAGTGTCGCGGGCAATTTAGGATCACGGATGTTTGTACTTTTTTTTGTTGTTGTTTTATTCCTCTCAAAGATTTCTGCTCAGAGCATTCCGTTTTGGTCTTTTTGGAAACGAGACATGCTTTCGCCCTTTCTGTAATAATTCAGGAAAACACAATCTTTCGGGTGAGTCTCAGAGGCCAAGTGTGTGTGAATAAAGATCTCTTCTCGGCCAAGGTGTGTTTCTAGGGGTGGTGTTAAAAAAAAGTAGAAGAGGGTGTTGGCGAAAGTGTTCATGGGAATAAGATGCAAAAATAAATTTAAGGAGTTTTAGAAAGTAAAGGGTAAAAAGTTAATTGCTCCGCTTCTTTTCATTTCAGTTAAGATTTATCTTCATTTAGATTGTTTTTCTTTCATGTACATATTTGTTTAAACCAATTTAAACAAATATAATCTATTCTTGTATCTATATCTTGTATCTATATTACTTTATCTAATATACAGTTAGCAGTACAAAATTCAAATATTTTTCTAGATTTTCAAAATCTTTATCAGTCATACGAGACTATTTTACATCAGCTACATTAATAATACAATTTATTTTATTCAAATTATATAAGCAGTTATTGAATAAATACCTCTTCTTGGCAAGGTGTGTTTCTAGGGGTGGTGTTAAAAAAAGAAAAAAAGAGAGAGAGATAGAGAGATAGAGAGATAGAGAGAGAAGTTGTGGGCAAAAGTGTTCAGGGAGATAAGACACAAAAATAAATTTAAGGAATTTTAGAAAGTAAAGGGTAAAAAGTTAATTGTTTCGCTACTTTCCATTTGAGTAAAGATTTATCTTCATTTGTATCGTTTTTTCTTCATTTGCATAGTTTAAAGCTATGTATCTAGATAAATTTATGTAATTTACTGTAAAAAGAACAAAGTTAAAATACTTTCTCGCTTCTCGAAGTCCTTATCAGCCATATTGACTATTTTACATCAGCTACACTCTTAAAAAGAAAGAGTGGATTTGGCTCCTAAGGAAAGAGCTGTAATTTATTGGATCGTGAATGAGCTTTTTTTAAAATGTTTTACTCTTCTTGATTTAAATTTCTGTTTTTAAACTACTCATCTTACTTTAAATTGCTTACAAACAACTTGCTTCTCGAGCTGTTTCAACTCTTTTTAAGAAGCTGTCTTTCAAATCGCGAGATGAGTGAATTTCGGCTCAACTTGAGTTATTTTGTGGCTGCGGTTTTAAGGGAGTACATTAATAACACAATTTACTTTATTTAAAATATATAAGCGGCTATTGAATAAATATTTCTTCTCGCCAAGATGTGTTTCTGAGGGTGATGTTAAAAAAAGGAGAGGGTGCTGCGAAAAGTTTCAGGGGGATAAGATGCAAAGATAAATTAGGAAATTTTTAGAAATTAAAGATAAAAAGTTAATTGTTCTGTTTCTTTTCTTTTCAATAAAGATTTATCTTCACTTCTTCTTTCATTTGCATTATAGTTTAAAACGATGTATCCACATTTCTTTTGCCAATGTACAGTTAGTACATTATACATTTATTTTCCTAGATTTTCAAAATCTTAATAAGGTATATGAGACTATTTGAATAAAATAAACGTATGAAAATATTCCCTAAATATTTAATGGCAATTATTTCAAAAATCATTGTAAAAATTAGAGCTATAAATGCAGATTCGTTTCTGTAGACTTTAAAATAAAATAACCAAAATACTTTCAAAATATTTGATAATAATGAATCCTATAATCAACGTCAGATTTAAAGCATAAACTTTTAGATTCATTTATTTCACAATGAACGTCAAATATTTAAAGAAAGTTCTTTCTTTATATTAAAATTAACTATTATACTGAGACTATTAAACATTAATTTATATAATAAATTTATATCCCTTTTAACAACATTTAAAATAAAACGGCCGAAATAATTTCTAGGCATTTAATATTAACTTAAACTTAGAACATCAAATTTATCCATCCTGCATTCAAGTTACAATAATCAATATATTTTCAAGTTATTTATTGTTAGTTTACATTAAAATCAATCACAGATTCATAACAATAAATTTAGATTTTTTTTCATCAACTAAACAACAGTAAAATATTTTTGGAACATTTAAAATTAACTATTCTCATACATACAATAAAATTTAAAATGATGGTTGTAGATTTATTTATCTAACGTTTAAAGTAAAACAATATTTATTTCTAATTATTTTTATAGGAAAGAATGAATTTTGAGTTATCATTTTATTTGTGAATTAGAATTTTAAAGTAAAAAGGTAAAAATGCTTCATGCGCATTTAGTATTAATTATCTACGTACACGCTACCAGCTTTATATCCATTTAAAATTTTATACTTAATATAAAACAATTAAAATTTATTTAAGCACATAATATTTATTACTCTAATGAGCAGTCACAAAGTTAGTGCGATAAATATTGATTTATTTATATTAAATTCAAAGGAAAACAAAACAAAACAAAACATTTTTCTAGGTATTTAATGATAATTATTTTTAACTATTATATTCTAAACTACAGATTTAAAATCATAATTCACATTTATTTTTCACAAATTTAAAATAAAACAGGAGATATATTTTCCGATTATTTGAAAATTATTTTTAATACTGAGTGTCTGAGTTAAAGTGATAAATTTATATTTATCTTGGTTAAAAAAGAAACATTTAAGATGTCGTTAAATTATTTAATGAGAATTGTGAAAATAAAACAAACCTTTAGATAAGCTATTGAAAGAATCGATAAAATCTAACTATATTTAACTAACATTTTTTAAAACTCTATGAATATTTTTTTGTGTTTCATTCTTTTATGCAATTTAAATTCAAAATGCAAATCATAAATATTCTGAATTTTATTAGAAATATTTTTCGAAATTAAAAGAAATTAAGGAATTACGTTAATGGAGATGTGTTTGCAATTTTCGTTTCAGAATGTTTCTCAGTTAGAAATCACGTTTACATTTATCATAAATTAAATTTCATTAAAGAGCGTGATTGATTAATTTACAAAGAACTATGTTCGCAATAGAAAACAAATTATACATTTCGATTCAGCGTTTTCGATGTAAATTTAAATCTTTATTTATTTATTTATTTAATTATTTTTTAGCTGTAGGTTTCACGGTTTCATTATTCATAACTAGCGTAAAAGTCCGTCCTAGGACGGTGTGTAGAAATTGTGTTTTTCTTTTAAAATTTGAAGGGAAAAAATGTTAAAATACTTTACAATATGGAAGCGTTTAAGTTAGCAAACATCGGATAGTTTATGTAATAATAAACACACTATTAGCATTAATACTTCTGGGTAAAGTAGGCGATACTTACGTATTAACGTCACCGCAGCAGAAGTTGCATTAATGCGCCAATAAATTGTTCGCATGCGTACGCAATTATCTTTTGGATTTCTTGTTGCCTTGTTTGCTGATTTTTGACGCTGTTTTTTTAGTGATGCGAAAATGTGTGTTTGGGATTTGCCTCACAGAGACTGTTTTGGATCTATGTTATACACTATATCGGCCCATTTTCCACTGAAATCCGATTGACTACTTTGTTTCCAAATAAAGTGTTTTGAATTTTGAAACTGTTTCAGTTTTAAGTAAAATGTTTTATTTTATGATTCGATTTAAAAATTTTAGGCGTAGACTGGTGGTACTTAAAAATCACCAAATCTGTATCTGCGGTGACGTTAATACGTGAGTACCAAGTAGGCTTTCCGGTTAATATATCACAATAAAATTAAGATTTCTTAATAAAAAATTAATAAATATGCACTAAAACTATATAATTAAAAAATTCTTTGTGTCACATTTCAGCAGAAACGAATTTATGGAAGAGCCCTCTCCGAAAAAGACTGTTTACTGAAATAAGAGAAGACATTGTTAAAATTTTCTTCACGCCTGTTAGTGTTTTTCTTCTGTGTACCCGCGGCTGACAGACTGATGTCTCATGAATAAGAAGGGGTAGAATAGCTTCAGGTAACATCTAGTTGCATGGTTTAATTTTTTTTCAATGAATGAATTATAAAAGGGAATAACTCGCTATACGCTATGGTTGTTTACAACTCGATTTCTGAAAGGGTTTTTTAACTTTACAAATAATTGAAATCTTGTTAGTTTTGAGTCTTTTAAAGAAAATTATGTTGAATGGAAAGGATTTCTGATAGAAAAATATTTATATTTAGGCAGATAAGTTTTCTCATGTACATCTTAAAATTAAGCCTAACGTGATTTCATCTTATCGCAGACTGGTAAGATCGATAGGTTTTCCCGGTGATTGTTACACTGTATTTTATTATATAGAGATTGTTGTCTGCCGAGGAGAGAATATACAATTATTCCCTTGTTCACTATTACTGTTTGGGCCAGTTTACTTGCCTGTTTAACTTATAAAGAAAATTAACAAAATCCGGAAAGTAATAATACAGCTTCAGTTAATCAGAATTACGCATTCAGATTATTTTTTAAATATTTTGTCTCTAGGCGGACAGTTATGATAAAAATCAGAGAATAATCATCATCTGTTGATTATAATCTACAAATACATTGTACACATACATACAATGCATTGGAATTTATTAGGCTCAACAACGAAGTTTTCCATTTAACTCCTTAGCAGATTCTTTTGGTTATTTTTTTATTTGACACATTAGGAGATGCCAGATTTTTTATAACTTTGATTGTTCATGAACATTTCTTAGACTATTACTCGAAATAATAATAAAAAATTTTTCACTTACATATATGAAAAAGTACTATCCTGATGTTTCTGTGATTATTACTTTTTCTTTCATCAAGAAAAAAATAATATTGTTCTCAAAGCTATCTAAATTTTCTGGTTGAATTTGCAAGATTAAAAATATAATAAAATTGTGACTTACCTAATTGTGATACCCTGATGTGAGGTTGTATTCCATCTTGCCAAGCTCCATAACATCCACTGATCAATGACGTCACGTGTAGAATAAAAGTAAATAACAACACAGGCTTCCATAGTGTCAATACCATAGTTAAAAAACTTTTGGATGACATGTTTTTGGCCATACTGACTAGCAAAAATCTTCAGATCTGTTTAAGATGTTTTCAGGGATGCCAGTAAAGTGGTATTACTGACACTTGGATTGCCAGTTTTGGAGCGTTAACGACAAGTATTCCATGCTTAGATGGTTCCACACCAAATGTATGGTCCTGAAATAGAAATATATAAGCATTATTATAAGCAAGCATTAAAAAGCATTATTATAAGCATTATTAAAATAAATTATATTTATTTCATTAGATAAATGAAAAAAAGAAAAACTGAATGATTTTATATAAAGATAGTTTTAAAATTAATGTCAGTTTTACACGGAATCTGAATAAACCTATGTAGAGATCTTGTATTAAAGATCCAGTTAAAAAGCATGTTTTTATCAGTATGTGTCAACTTTAAGAAAAAATAACCTTTTAAGATGGTTTCATAATTATATAAATACACAGTATCTAAAGTCGTCATCTGGTTCCTCCATCTGTCCACATATAAAACCGTAAAACTACCAAACTGAATTGTTTGAAATTTAATATATATAATCCATGCAGAAATTTATTGATTCCTCGCAAATTTTATGAAAATCGAATCAAAACTTAGATACATATTAATAAAAGTTTTTTTCATTTTGTTAAATTCTGTTACATGTAAATATTACAATGATATCCCATAAAACGTCATGATTCTAGGTTTCCGTTGTGGCGACGTCTTACTTAACATAGAGTCCTATTGTTCCCGCATTTAATGCATACAGAATCGAAATAAATTTTGTATTCATGCATTTTTGCATATGAGTGCAATACCCATTGCATTAAGATCCGAATATTTACAAAACTAACTATAGCACGAACACATCTCATTTACCATGTTTGACGTACAATTTCAGAGTTGGTTATTTTGGGGGCAGAGGGAAGATTGTTTTGGGGACTCTGAACAACTGGCCCATTTCTTTTGCAATAATTTAGATTTGGTTTTAAATTTAAAAAATATATACCAATTTTAATATATTATATATCGTTTAACATTGATTTTTTTTACTATAGGAGATCTGAATTATATACATAACAACAGAATACTGACGTATGTTTTCTGCTACAATTTTCGCATCCTTTCTCATTTCGCCCTCTATGAAATGAATTTCAGAATTTCCCTTTCTCCTATTGAAAGTAAAAAATGTGATCGTTCGGGATATTGATGAGGAAAAAATAATTGCTTGTAATGAAGTCAAATAACAAGTGAAGTTATTTGAAATTCTACGTGGGAATAAGACAGATAGTTATAATATCTTACATTTCCCTTTATATATACAGCCACAAAATATTATGTTTTTCTGTACGTCTGGCTAATAGTTTTGAAAATTCCTTTTCTCTTACTGGAGATATCTTTTATGTAACTTTCAAATTTAAAGGATTATAGCTAACCACGTTGCATTATTATTTGCATAGAATTGGTTAAATATACACTGTATATTACTTATGAGTGTAATGTACATATGATGTACATTTGAGTATAATATCTATGACCTTATGGTTTAAAAAAAACTTTTTAAATAGATTTTATTTTCTTGCACATTGCATTTAGTACAAATATGCGTAAGTGTTAAGCTATAAATAACAGTTATGCTATAAATAGAAATAAATGAATATTTATGTTATCACTTTTTAAAATTCGCTTTGAAAAATCCATAAAATAAATTTTAAAATCTTAAAATCGTGACAAATTTGACAAAAGTATTAAAAATACAGAAAAAAATGTAATCATAGCACAAAAAAAAAAAAAAAAAAAAATCATGATAAATAAAAATTTTACGAATTCTTGCATTGTTAAAAATTTATCAGTTATAGGAGATAGGTTTAAGGCTATTCTTAAATCCAAATGGGATGGTTTTGGATAATTTAAAATCATTTTTAATTACAAACGCGTAAAACATATTCTTACTCAAAAAGTATCTAATGGAACAATTCATCCATTTTTTTTTTCTTTTCGTAAAGATAGATAATTTTTCATAAAATGTCCTCAAAGTTGGCGTTTAGAATCAATTTTAGGCGCGATATTGCCGGAAAAGGTTAAAAATCATTATGAAACAAGATTCGAATGTAATTCAAAATGTATTTCACCTATCGGGGAAAAGTCTTAAATCTCAAATTACTAGAATGTCGAATACAAGCAAGCGTTTCCTTTTGAGTTTAAAAATAAGACAAAATTCTTCTCCTTGTTGAACGGATATATTTTTTTCTTTAGAATTCCATCGCGATTAGCGTCACGTATATGTGACGCATAAGGTGCTTAGAATCTTTTATTGTTTAATGTCCTTTATTGTTATGCGTTGTATCCTTTATTGTCCCAACACTAATTTTCAATTGCAAGACTTGTACATTTAATCCGAACGTTGCCAAGAATACATTAGGCAAGCATTTTTGTTTCGAAAGACCAAAAATAAAATGTGAATTAAATATTTCCAACTGAGTGAAAAATTGCCAAGGCCGGGAATCGAACCGAGATACTTAGCTTACAAGGCCAATGCTTGTACCGTTTAAGCTAACTGGGCACGACAACCGGTGAACATTTTTCTCTCAAATAACCTTGTAGGTCATGATATCTGGTCTGTCATTTAGACAGCTCAACAGAATAGATCGCTGGTAAAGAAACTCCAAAAGAAAAATGGGCACGTAGATAAATTGCAATTTTTTACTCAATCAAATTGAATAGGAATACGGAAATATTTAATTCGTTTGATAACTTTACCTATCAGTTTGATTGAGTTTTTAAAAAATGCAATTCAAAGATAAAATATTAAAAATACCGTAATGGACATTCATCGCGAAGAGGTTTAACAAATTAATATAACGGGTCTCGACAATTCAAATTTATCTTGTTTTCCCCTACTCTAATGCGTCGGCGCAGATTCCTTGAGATTGCTTTCAGCTGCATTCTGCTCTCAATGTGGTAAAACTACTTTTACAGGCAGGGAGTTGAGGAGATCGGCTGAAACACAGAAGATGGTTGGAGTGGAAGACGCAGTAAATGGTACCTGTTTTTCGCAGGGGGAGAGGGGGGGGGTATTCAACTAAAGATTGATATAAAATTAATCTGATTTGTTATATGAATTTATTTTTCAGATCATTGCATTTTCAAATATTTAAACAGGCGTTATTGTCTTGTCGTTAATGTGTTTTAACTTCTAATTAAATATTTTAAATGAACGTTTTTGAATGCAAAGATGTGCAAACAACAGCTTTTGTTTCCGACTGACATTTTAGAGACAACAAAAATAACTCAAATTCGTCTTGAAAGAAAACAAAATGGAAATTGCACGTGACGCGTAGCAAGTAAGGTGCGTTTGTACGATAACGAAGTTTTAAAAATATCAGTCTCATATATCAATCTCATAAAATTGTAAATAGTCAATTGCAATTTAAATATGCACCAAACAATGTTCTCCCTAGACCATTATGTAATGGAATACTTTTGTGTGGCCTTGTAAATTAACAACAAATGTTCTTTGCGCCACAGATTATGCAAAATGTATATTATAATATGTACTTTATAGATGCATATAAATTTTATTATGTTCGAATGAGTGTAACATCATTAAAATACATTTGAAACATTTTTCCCCATTACCGTAATGTAACGAAATACTTTTGATTGTTTTTGTAATTGTGTCCAATTTTCATAAAATTTGAAATGACTCAACAAAATTATGTAATAATTATGTTATTATTTTTTTTTTAATTTCAAACGATTAAAATGCATTTGTAACAATGCAATTTGTAACAATTTGCAAAACGTTTATCAGCCAAAAATTTTAAGACTTATAGTTTCGGCGATTAATCGTTAATAAGTTGTGTTTTGGTTTAATTTAATGTCCTATTTTAAATATCTTTTCAATATCATTAAATTTCGTTTAGAATTTCCCCCTTTTGACAGAGAGTAACATGCATAATTCTCACATGCTTCACTGATTTGCACGTGCGTCGTAAGGGAAATGTGTTTTTTGTCAATCATGATTTACCCGTACCTTTTCGAGCATCCATTTCCAATCATGATTTATTACTCTCACCAGTAAATTTTTACTGTAAATTTTGTATTATTTAATCCGATCATTTTTCTAATTCAGTTAGGTAAAAAATTTCTTTTTTGAAATATTGGTGATTAAAGATTAAAAATTTTGAAAAAGATAATAAATAAATAAATAAATAAATAAAATAAAATAAAATAAAATAAACATGCATTATTTAAAAAGTTTTTTTTTTTAATAATTATTAAATAAGTGGTTAAATCGACATAACCTATTTAGTTGTGCTTTAAATTATTCCCCAAATAATCTCAAATTAACTATTATAAATATTACTTTATCTACAACATTATACTGCTTCAGTCTTTTCACTAACAGATCCCCTTTGTCCTAGTTCATAACAAACATTATTCCCCAACAAGGCATCGTAAAAAAATGACGAGGCTTACATTTAGAGTATCACACTTAACTGTCTTTCACACACTTTTACACTGAAGTGATCCATTCATCTGATAACTCCACCCGCTGCCAAACTAACAAATACACTTTTCTTTTTTGGGCACATTTTTTACTTGCTTCACTTATACAGACAGTTGTTAAGTTTTACAACGGATCACTTTTCTGACAAATGAATATATACCAGAGCAATGTCTAAGTACCCCAAACATACCGATCGACACGCTTCCAAATACTGGTCATTCATTTATCGCGTGCATGCGACCACTCCCCTTAAATGAATGGCTACACGCATCCATTTTGAAGTTTGAATCTGCGTTAGACAAAGTTCTATACACATTAAAATAATAAATCTGTGTATTTAATGAAGATATTTTACAAGGCATAATATATTACTGTTTTATTTTATTTTACCTAATTGATATGAAGACTGATATTATTAAGTTTGAAAAAAATTTTAAGAAATGAAGTTGATATATCAATCTAAAAATCTATCTTCACAGATTTTTATAAATCTACTTTACTTACAGAATTTAAATGTAGATAAAACTTACATAACATAGGTTTTTCTAGATTTACCTTATTTACAGAATTTAAATGTGAATAATATGTGGATAATAAATAATTTAAACCAAATTTTTTTTAAAAATTTTTAACATATAAAATTTTTTTTTATATAAACAAGAGAAAAAAATAAGCAAATATATTTAAAATAAAAAAGTAAAATTTTTTTAACCCGTTCCACTTACGCGCAATGAACTGAGAACTTCGATATATCTCTTTTCTTCTTAAATTATTTTGGAGATTAACCTCATTAATTTTTTCGTCGTCTATTATTATTTTATACGTTAAATATAATCTTCACAAATATCCACAAAGAAAGATGTTACTATTTTTTTATTAATTTACTTTGTATCTTACGAAAATTTGCGATTACTTTTAACAATTTTAATTATGTTTTACATAAAAGATATTAGCTGCCAGATTTCTAACTATTACATAGATTATTAAACTATTAACAACACTGATTAATCTTATCTGTTTCCAAAGCTGTCAAAAACAGATTTAGCAGAAAATATTTAATGTATGTAAGATGCGACTTTTATAATTATTTTTTGAAGTACATGTTGAAATTTAGGAATAGGAAAACAATTAGTTTCCATTAATATTAAATGTTAATGGTGTATTTAGTTTTCGAATACGAGAGAAGGGAAGAAATAATTTGTATATATATATATATTTTTCTTCTTCTTCCTCACACCTTTTTTTCTCTTTTACATACTTAAATTATTTGTCTGTGTATCTATAAAAATCTATTTTTATATATGTCTATGTATAACTTTTGAACATTTAAGATTTGCTGGTATGGAAAGAAAAATATTTTATTTAAACCAAGAAACTAGGAAAAAATATAACTTTTTTTTTCTTGTGAAAATAAATTATTTTATTTAACTTAAAGATAAGTGTTCAGAAAATATTAATTTCTGTACTCAGAAATAAACAAAATGATAAAATCAAAAATAGAATTTTATATACAAGGAATCGCTTAAAATTAAATCCAAAGCTGGATTAAAAAAGAGAGAGAGAGAGAGAGAAAAAATATTCAGAAATTCTCAATATTTTACACGAAATGCAAAAATGAAAATAACACGGTTCAGACATTAACTGGGAAAAAATATTCTGCGTCTTATAAACACACATTTTCTTTGCACCTTTTTTTCTCCACCACATTTGAGAACAAATATTTGCTTCGGCTAAGTCATTAGATAGAAGTTTTTTTGAAACAATGTTAAGATAAATACATCTCTATGCTCGCATTGTATAGTCCCTAACAACTCGGGGACGAGTGTGTATGCATAGTTTTAGGGAAGTTTTATAAAAGCGTGCATTGTTGACTAAGCAATAAGAAATGTGTTAGTTAATTAGAATATGGTCTGGATATAAAAGTATACTTATTTTTACATTATTTCATATTAGAAGAAAATATCAAAGTAACTAAAAATATTTTAACATCTGATATATAAAATTAAAAATTACAAAATATACTACAATTCATCAGACATACAAGTAAAAAATTACGTAAATAGACTTACAATTAAAAATGCAAACGTTTTGGATTGTTTTATCCCCTCATTCGTTGCAATGACATTCAAATGACCAGAAAACTACAGATTCTGTTTATAGTTAATAATTACTAATTGTTAAAATCAAAGAAGTTTTAAAGAACCATATCGATGCAACGCTATATATTGGGGAGGAACTGTGCAAGATTCATCAATCGGAGAAATTTGTTTACGAGGGAACTGACCTTCAAGAAAAAGACTACTTTTAACATTATTGCAACTGTATTGAATCAATTCAATATTATCGAAATTGGTCGTAGATGCGCCATTTTTCCTTGCCAAGCATAAATGTGTATATAAATCTGGAAGAATACAGTCTAAACTTGTACAGTATTCTTTAGATACCAGCCATAGCCCAAATTTCGCAAATATGACGGTTATCAGATCCAGTTGTAATAACGTCACGTGGAGTTTTTCCTAATGATTGGTTCACTCTTGTGCAAATTTCGCCAATTAACGAATCCTGTAAAGCAGACTAGTAAAAAAAGAAAAAGCTTTTTGCGTACGTAAATATTGGGCCAAAAACTTTCTGCAAATTAATTTAATGTTTAATAAAATTACGTGTTATATTACCTTGAAATGCACAAAATTCACTTTTTTTACGCGATTTATAAACGAAGTTCGCTTGGCAATCCCAAAACTTATACACGTTAACACTTCCAGAAAAATCAAACATAGCAGTGTCACTGGTTAGGTAATTTACAGTAGAATCTAATGTGCAAGAACCTATTTCAAGTTCTACTTGAATCTGAATTTTGTCCGTGTATTAGTCCTTAAGATAAAATTATCGCAGAAACGTGAAAAAAAACTGGATAAAAGCGTCACCTGTTAAACAATTTTCTCTAAAAACTAAAGAATTCTAAATTATATCAGAGACCAATTGAATTTGAAGTTCGATGAAAATCCGTGCATTAGTTTCTGAGATAGAGCTTTTGAGATAATTATGAATACCGCCGCATAGCAGCGCCCATGTTAAGCAATTTACTCATAAAACTACAGAATACTAATTTTTATCAGGGACTAACTGAATATGAAGTTTGATGAAAATTAATCCATTAGTTCATGAGATAAAGCTAAGTGACAATGATTAATACCACATAGCAGCGCTACCTATTATGTGATTTACACCAAAACGTAATCAGAACCATATTATATCAATATGCAACGGAATCTGAATCTTTATAAATATACGTTCATTAATTCTTGAGATACAAATATTGTGGAAATCGTGAAAAAGCAGCATAGCAGCGCCATCTGTAGGGCGATATGCACCATAAAATAATCAGATCCAGCTTATATCAATGTCTAATTGAATTTAAAGTTTTGTGAAATTCCGTGGAATAATTCTTGTGGAGGGGGATACTTGTCAGGCGATATACACCAAAAACTAATCAGCTTCATTTTATATACTGACCTAACTGAATTTTATTTTTTGTAAAATTTTGTGCAATAATTCTTGAGAAAGAGCGTCCACAATGTTTATATCACATATAGACAGACTAACACACTCAGAAATGGACACTTCGTAAAAATATGTTTTTCGTAATCTCTGAGCCCTAAAACGTGTAAATCCATCAAAAACCGGAATTCAAAACTTTTCGCAAATCCAATACTTTTTTTTTTTTTTTTTTTTTTTTTTTTGTAAAAATAGACGAAAGTAAAAATATTTTTTAAATATATGAGTAAAGAATGTATAAGAGCAAATATATTACATCAGACAAAATTCAACATAAAAATGAGAGCCCTGCAAAACCTTGTAATATTTCAAAAAAGTGCTCACAAGAAAATAACACGCTTAAAAAATTAACTGTGAAAAAATATTCTACGCCTTATAAACACACTTCTTTGCACCTTCATTTTTTTTTCCTCACCACACTTACGGACAAATATTTGCTTCCGCTTAGTCATTAGAGAGACCTTTTTTGAAACAACCTTAAGATAAATATACCTCTATGCATTTCTCTATAGTTTCTAGGAACCCGAGGAAATGTGCTGACTTAGTTTTGGGAAATAGTATAAGGAACAGGGTAATCAATAAGGAGTATATTTGTTAATTAAGATATGTTCTCGATTAAATATGTTAATTTGATTATTAGCTGAAATAAAATAAGTTTGTCATTACCTTTTACTGTTTTATTATTTGTCTATATGCATTATGTATTTTTATAAATGCATGATCGTAATCTTAACGAATATGTACATAAGCAATATATTACTATTTCATTGGGAATAAAATAAATTAAGTATTCAACCCTGAAAAATGTAAATATATTTCATTGAAAATACTGGTATTAAAACGCATTATTTTTACAGGAATTAATTTACTCGCGTGTTTTATTAACTTTTGCGTTTCCTTTCATTTATTTTTACATATTGTGCAAACTTAAACATTAGGGTTATTTATCAATAATAGATTATTGTTGTTTAAAAAAAAAATTCTCACAGTTTTTTATAAATATGATTATTTAAATTTTGGCTCAGTAGTGAACCAAAGAGACTCCAAAAATATCCCAACGTATTATTGAAAAAATTGTAATTTTAGTCCATTTTACTTTAAAAAAAATTCTTTTAAAGAAAAGAACACAAAGGAAATTAAGTTCTCGATTTGAAAAACGTTCTTTACTGTTATATGAATTATAAAAATATGATTTAATGTTATTTAATATTTAATATTACACACAGTCAAGGGGAAAAACGAGATAATACCGCCATATATTTTAATAACGAAATTATCGCTAAAAACAGAATAATAAAATTAGCCATTCGACTCTAAATTAGCATTCAATTTATGTTTGAATAAAGGCTTAGAGGGTCATCTTCATAAATGTACTGTACTGAACTCTGACATTGTAAATAGAAACACCCAATTCTGACATCATATTTGGTTTTTCTCGAAAAATTAACCCTAGAATCGCAAACCAATAGGCATTATTAAAATATTTAAATTTTCTAGAAAATTGTGTTAAAAATTTTATGATACACATTTTTTTCAAATATTTATTAAATTGCGACAAATAAAATACTTAATAAATTTCTAGAATATTCAAATATTAAAACAGAAAATTACACAGAATTTCAGCAAGTAGTTTTTGAGTTGCGCTTAAAAAAGCAATGGCAATGCATTTTTTTTTTCAAATATTTAAAAGGAACTAGGAGTTCAAAATTTTCATTAGCATAACTCCTAAACTATCTCAACAAGGACTTTCCGGGTGGCATTCTTGCCTGACTTAAAAAAAAAGGAAATCAAAATATGGATATCAAAATAGCATGTTAGTATCGGAAATTTCAAAAGTTGATCTTTATGAAGATCGTCTATATAAATCGTAGCTTTTTTTTTTTCAAACATAAATTGAAAAAGGACATAATTCAGAAGTGAATGGTTATTTCGTTTCTTCGGCGTCAATTTTATAATTAAAATGTATGCACTTTTTCCTTGATTTTGCATTTTAAAGCAATGCCATAAAGCAAAGCATAACAATAAGGGCTGTTTTATTCATTTCTCACAGTTTTTTTTTTAAGATAAAAGAATATAAAAAAAGATTTTTGGTTAAAAAAAGATTTCTGGACGACAAAAATGTCTGTTCATTACTCATTTATAGAGATAAATTTCATATGAATTATTTCAGTTCAAAAGACAATCCAGGCGATAATTTTCTGTTTCACTTTTATAATTCGATGGAATATCCTGGCAATATAACCTTTTCTTCAGATTCCAAAAATTTTAGGAATCTATTTAGCGAGATGCCACGACAGAGAATGAGAGTGTAGCCTCGTGCCGCACGATTCAAAAAGACAGATCTCAAAAGGAGAATCGAGTTTAAGAAATGCAGAACAGAGCAGGAGGCCTTATGGCTTGTTCTTTTCCCCTTTTTTGAGGAAAAGAGGCTTAAAAAGTGCTTTTTGATCAATACATAAATTAATAAAAAAGGAATTTGTATTCAGTCAAAGAACAATTTATTTACTTATTTTTTTATCAATAATATCAATCATTTTTTAAAAATATAAATATAGAATATTAAAAGAAATATTTCAAACAGAAGAGATAAGAAGAAAAAAATAAATGTGATACATTGCTAAATTTCATCATCAGGTAAAAAAAGACTCATAAGACCCATTAAGTTACCGGAGAAAAGTATTTCACAAAAATGTGCGAATTAAACGAATTGATGAAAAAATTAATTCAAAATATAGATTTCAGTCTTACTTTTTTCTTTCTTTTTAGATACTAGAGAAAATTATTTCCAAAAAATCTGCGATATACATTTAAAAATAATAATAATTCAAAATGTAGATTATAGTCGTATTTTTTTCCTTTCTTTTTAAGATACCAGCGAAAAGTATTCCCCAAAAAATCTGAGTTACATATTAAAATTCTCTTCTCAATACGTATTCAATAACGTTTAATCGAATTATGATAATTTCAGTCCATAAGACAGCGTGGAAACATAGCTATGATCCTCCCTTCTCACTCTCAAGATTCGTAGAATATTTTAGCGAAATTACCTTTTCTCTAAATTCCCAAGGTTTTAGGAATCTATTTAGCGAGATGCCTCGGCGGAAGAGAATGAAAGTGTAGCTGAGTGTGGCTTTGGGAAAGGGGCGATTTCAAACGAGAATTCAGTTTAAGGTGTGAAGGTGAGATTTGTGTGGGAATCTATAGCTTGCTCTTTTCAGTTCTTTTTTTCAATGAAAGCGACAGAGGAAGTGTTTTCTGCCCGATAGATAAGAAAAAGTAAGAAGTCGTTAAAACTTTAAGAATTTAAAGGAAAATGAGGAAAATTATTTATGAATAGGTTTTGACTATATCAATTTGCGACTCTATTTGAAATAGAACGCCATCAGCATGGTAACCTAGAATCATTACCTATCACGGGATATCATTTAATTCATTCTGTATAACATGATTCAATAGAATTAAGAACACATTTTTAAAAATATTTTTAAGTTTTGTTTCGATTTTCATAAAATTTGAAATATCTTGCAAAATTTTGCAACAATTGTACATATCAAATTTCATTCGATTAAGTAGTTTTTGCACTGTTATATGTGGACAGATGGACGGACCAAACGACGACTATAGGTGCTACTTAAGAAAGGTGCTACTATAGGTGCTTCTTAATTAAGAACGCACCTAAAAAGGTAATGAATGAAGCTTAGACCGCCTATCAATCGATGTCTGTAAAACCATTTGAATTAATCAATTACAATACATATAGTGTTAACTATAAGGTTTTAAAATATTAATAAATAATTATTATAAAAAATTCCGCATCGCGGAATTTTTATATGTACAGAGTGACAGATATTTACACATACACAGAGAGAAATGACACGATAACTAACAAATAATCTTTAAAGAAAATTTACTATAGAGGAACATTTACATAAAAAATGTGCGATGAATATGGAAAATCTCTTTGGATTACCCAATCACAAATGTGTAATTTAATTGTTTCAACGCACAACACAATATAAATACTCAATATTTACAAAATTATGACCTTGAACTGTTTCATTACTTTGTTGATAATTTCAAATCTGGCTTCGTTCCTACTTTTAAAAAAAATTACCAGAGAAAAATCTTTCGTCAAAAGGTTTAAAAAAACTGTAGGTTAAAAACCTCTCCTTATTACATATTTCAGAAAGGTTTAATGTAATTCCTATTATTTAAGTTCAAAATGCAATGTGGAAATATAACGATAATTTTTCGTATTTACTTTCAACATTCAAGGAATATATTTTGGTGATATAATATATCTCAAAATTTTTTATAAATATATCTGGCGAATTGTCTCGGTGCAGAATAAGAGCAAAGTTCAGCTCAGCGTCAGAAAAGGTCGTATTTGAAAAAATATTTTAAGGTATGGTGACGAGAACAGGATAGTGCGAAAGCATATGGCGTGCTCTCTTTCAGTTTTTTCACTGAAAGAGAATGTGAAAGTGATTTCGTATCAATAAGTCATTGTTAAAGAAAAAGAAATGGAAAAGTCATAAAAATATTAAGAACTCAAAAGACAACGTTTATGATATTTTGAATAAGTTTTGATGAACAAACAACTTCAAACAACTTGTTAACCTCTTTACGAAGATGAGTGCCTTTCAAAAAAATATTTTACCGTTTGTCCCTGGTTTTCCAGAACAGGATATTTTAACTAAATGAATCGGAAAATGCGCCAATTAAATAAAGTAAAATTTCCAGTAAAAAATAAATGAGGCTTATTTTTACGGATCTGAGCACCTTATCTGTCACATATACATGACAGGACACTCGTCTCCAAAAGATTAAGCACTTGAAACGTTTATTACATGCCCATATATATCTGTATATTTTATATATTATACCTATATATGTTTATAGATTGTATGTACTTATATTTGAGAGAGAAATAGCGTTTCAATTGAAAATCATTACAATGAGTCCAGATTCATTTAAATATTAAAATATTAACAAATTATAATTATTCGAACTGCATAAAACATACATATATACACACAGACACAAGTGCAACAGGACGACGAGGAAGACAACAAATCCGCCATGTAATAGACGCTATTTAAATAAAAAGAAAGGGAAAATTATTTCCCTAAAAAAATTGCAATTCATATTAAACATGTCTCATAATTACCGATAAAATAAGATTTATTAAAAATTACTTCCACGCAAAACATGTAAATATAATGTGGAAATGTAACAATTTAATCCTCACAAAATTACAACCCTGTTTCACTGTTTTTCTAGAAGGATTTATGTGTTTAAAGCTTAAAGGGTATATTATAAAATTGTATAGCATCATTTAGAAATTTAGATGGTGTTCTCTTTAAAGAACTTTAAAGAAAATTTACAAGAAGAAAAAATATTTCTCAAAAATTTACAACACATATTAAAATTCTTTCCTCATTACGTGTACCTAACAATTTAATTTTATTTGTATTATTTCAATCCAAAATACAGTTTTGAAAACACAGCAGTAATTTTCTGTTTCATTTTCACAATTCGAAGAATATTCGGGCAAAATAATCTTTTCTGGAAATTCCAAAAGATAGGATGCCAGAGAGGAAGAGTGTAGCTGAGTGCTGGTATCGGGAAAAGCATTTCAAAGGAGAAACGAGTTTAAAGTAGATGCAGATGAGAGCAGGATTTGTGCGAAGACCTACGACATGCTCTCTTCACCTTTCTGCGAAAGTGTTTTCTGCATGATAGATAAATTGATAAAGAAACAAAAAAAGACCTGACATTGGTAAGAAAATTATGCTACTTAAGAAAAAAAATTAATAATTACCCATTAAATAAGATTTATTTCAAATTACTTGACATAAAACACGTTGTGGAAATGTGACAATTTAATTTTCTCAAAATGACAACCATATTTCATTCTTTTTCTAGGACAAAGATTTATGTTTTTAAGGCTTAAAAGGGTATTTACATAAATATTATAAAGTTGTATAGGTTTATTTGGAAATTTAGATGTTGTTCTCATACTTTAAAGAAAATTTACCATAGGAAAAATATTTCCCAAATATATATGACGCATATTAACCTTCTCTCTGCCAAGAACTGATATATCCGTTCATTAAGATGCAGGTTTCACTGCAGTGGTAGCTTTATTTGAATAATGTATTCATGCACATATAATCCAGTTTTAAGAAATTAAGTTATGATTAATACTTTAACGGCTTATATACTTATACGTAAAAGAAAAAAGAAAACAAATATATCTATCATGTTGGGAAAAAAGTATCATTTATTTTTTTAGTATTTTTAAAAATTTAAAAAGAAAACAACATTATAATTTTATTCTTTTGCTCGGCGGTCAGGAGGTTAAAAGTCTCTCTTCATTACGTGTTCCATGCAATTTAATTTTATTTGCATTATTACAATCCAAAATACACTGTTGAAAACACAGCTGTAATTTTCAGTTTAATTTTCACAATTCGAGGAATATTCGGTCGAAATAACCTTTTCTCGAAATTCCAAAAGATGGGATGCCAGAGAGTAAGAGTGTAGCTGAGTGCGGCATCGGGAAAAGGATTTCAAAGGAAAGACGAATTTAAGGTAGATGCAGATGAGTGCGAAGGTCTACAACATGCTCTCTTCACCTTTCTGTGAAAGTGTTTTTTGCACGATAGATAAATTGATAAAGAAGTAAAAAGAGACCTAAAAGTGGCACGAAAATTATTCTACCTAAGAATAGGTTTATATTGTAAATTGAGGTATATCAGTGATGGAAAATATGAACAGGGTAGAGTTGCCTGATTTCTCTCTAATAAAAAAAAAATGGAAGATTTTGATTGACCCAACTTTGTTTTGGTTTTATCGTGGTATCAGGTTACCAAACTATGCTGAATGTGTTAGAATTGTATTCGATAATAAATTTGCGAAATTATTTGCATTAATAAATTGATTTAATCATTATTTTATATTATTCCATCAACACTGCTTAACCAAGTTTATAGTCATATATCCTATTAAGAATAATCATATATCCTTTAGTCATATATCCTATATTTATATATCCTATTAAGAATTTTTATTTATCCTCATCTCCGTCAAGGCCAATGAAACTTGTTCATATTATATTGTTTTAATGTGATTCTTTTAAATTTTACATCGGGCCGGACTGTTTTATTGTCTTTGCATAATCCTCTCGCTTACTTTTTCATAGGTCCGGCTAGGGTGATTTAAAAAGTTGTTTTTAATCTACCGGCCCGACCTGGTCCAAACTTTTATATCAATCAACATCCGACGTTTGCGAAAACACATTTGGAAAACACACATCGGCGCACAGCAATGCATTAAATCACTGATAGTGTAGCCAGGTGTTTACGCCCAAAGAGGCAGGTGAGCCAACAAAATTTGCTTGAGATAAGATTCAAAAAATAAATAGAAAATATCTGAAGCTTCAGTGTGCCAGTCACAAATATCATAGAAATTTCGCATTTTTAAAGCAAATGTCAATCGTAGGTTCATTTAAAACACCCATTAACAAAACGAAGGGTTATTAACTATTCTTTTGTATATATGCAATATATTTCCAATTTTAAATTAATTTTACTTTAAATTTATAAAAATAAAAAAATGTTTAAACGTTATTAAGAAAAAAAATCTTATTGTGTAAATAATGGACTGTATATGTATATGTAAATAAAAATTAGTATACAGTTATGCCTCAAACTTAATTTATTATTTTATAATTAAATTCTAAAAATATTAAAATTTTGCATTGATATCGGGAATAGGTCTTTGCATGTAATTTTTGTAATTTTATATTTTCAAGAAATGAGTTAAAAATCGGTTACAAAATCCCAGCTCTAATGGTTTTCATATCACACAAATGAACCAAGTAATGTTGAATAAAAAGTGAGTAAAAAATAACATACGATATAATAGTTTACAAGTAGAAAAGCTTTTTAAACAACCTACTTTGAATATTATGTTAATATCAAGCACACGAGAGAAATAAATCAAAAGTCTGGATAATTTTAATCAAATTAAAAAATATATTTTGAGTTTTATTAAAAATAGTTAATACCAGTCAAAAACCTGAGTCTGCAGATTAATTCAAAGGGCGCCAATTGAAGAACGTCGATTTCAAAGGTATGCAGATGAGGAGGGAGAACGAACGCATTTGATTTCTGAGATAGCCTGATCTTTTAACCTCTCTCGCTCAAGAATAAAAGAGATAGAAAAAACAAATTTCGGATTGATAGATAAAATGAAAAAGGAAAAGGGAAAGTTTCAAAATTATTAAATATTCAGAAGAATAATGCGGCTAGCTTTTTTTTCTTACTCTTCGTTTTAGAATTTTACAATTTCTGAACCTTAATACTTAGACGGAGAAAATATTAATCGTAATGCAGTTTGTATAGTTTCCGTATCTTACAAATAAATCAATTTAAGCTAGATATAATGTGCTAAAAATAACATTACTAGACTATAGTTTATATTTAGATAAGTTTATCAAACAACCTATCGTAAAGTACTGAAAGTACGCTCCTTTCCCCTTTAGCAGACAGGAGATTGTAAAAATTTTAAGGGGGCTTATAAAAATACTGAAAGTACGCCCTCCTTAGTAGACAGGAGATTGTAATAATTTTAAGGGGGCTTATAAAAGTACTGAAAGTACGCCCTCCTTAGCAGACAGGAAATTATAATAATTTTAAGGGGCTGATAATAAGAAATTTTGTGAAAAACATAGGGAAATTGTAAGTTGTGGCGGTGCTATATTAGGAATTTATAAATTTTCCAGGTTTTATACAATTTGCAAAATAAAATGATATTAAATAAAAAATTTTTGGTTTATCAATTCTCTTACATAGAAGCTAAGCAGTTCCCATTAATGAACTAATGAAACAAATTTACATAAAATAATTTAGACATTAAAGAAGTATGAACAAAAATTATAAAATTTTAATTCAGAATAAATATTTATAAAATCTTAAGAAACATTCACTTTATTATATTATATACACTTGTATTCGGAAACAATATGTAAAAGTAATAGATAAAAATAAATTGCTTAAGATATATTGATTCATTTAGGAGATAAAAGATGCAAAAATCTATATATATGTTACGCTAACGTATGTGGTACAAAAATCGATCGCGATTATTTGTTAATTGTTTAATGGCAACGAACAAATAATACGCATTTTATTTGTTATTGAGTAAAAGACCTTTGACAGGATTTAGGCCGTGTAAATTAGATATGTTTACGATTTGTTCTTTCGCTGCACTTACGGAGTTTCAAAATATCATTATTTTAATTTTTTTCTATCCTTTTTGCTTAAAAAAAAAAAATAAATAAAAGTCACGAATTTTAAATGTATCAGTTTCAAATTAAAGTTGCAGTGCAGATGTCATATACGCACCACATTAACGCTTTTTTCTGACGTAAATTTGGTGAAAACTTTGTTTTCAAATGTCAGTGGCATATACATTTTTTAACTATTTTCTATTATCTTAAAAAGAAAATAATAATAAATAAAAAAAATTAGTTAATAATTAAAAAAAAACAATTTAAATCATAAAAAAAATAAAATAAAAATAAAAAAACAGCAATAGCTGGGTTATAATGTGAGGCATATAATTACCATTTTGTTGCAATCGCGTCAATGTGGGGAATATATGACATCCATGTTTATTTCTCTAGCAGAATCTTCTAATTTGGCAAAAAATTGAGCAATTAAAATAAATTACGAATAAAATAAATATCATTTAATGCGTAGTATACATTTAAGGGAGACCAAACTGGTCGCTAAGGCCGGCTAGTATTAAGGAATTTCCTCAAAAAAAAAGAAGGATTAGAAGCGTGAGAAAATAAAACTTGAAGGAAGGAGGGGTGGGAAGGGGGACATTTAAATGGCACTTTTTCAAAAAAGGTAGAAAATCACATACTGTGGAGGGGATGGGGGGTATATTCTTTTCTTTGCGGTACTTTGAATATTATGGTAATATGATGTATTCCATATAAAGAAATCAAAACTCTGGAAAGTTTTAATCAAGTTGAAAAAAAAAATGTTGTGTTTTATTAAAAATAGTTAATACCAGACAAAAAAAACCTAAGTCTGCAGATAAATTCAAAGGGCTCCATTTGAAGAACGTCGATTTCAAAGGTATGCAGATGAGAGAGGGAGAACATATTTGATGTCTGAGATATTCTGATCTTTTAACCTTTCTTGCTCAAGAATGAAAAAACAAATTCGATTTGATAGATAAAATGAAAAAGGAAAAGTTCCAAAATTATTATATATTCAGAAAAATAATGCAGTTACCTTTTTTTTTTTTTTTCTTTTTCTTTGAAGTTTAGGATTTGAAAACCTAATACTCAGACGGTCTAAATATTAAATGTAAGCAGAAAACAAGCATACAGTATAAATTGTAAAACACTTTCCAAGCCTTTCAGGATATTGTAACAAAACATCACAGTTTATTAAAGTTTCCACTAAATAAACGATTTGGAAAACACATAACGCATTTGAAAATACGATTTCTGCTGTCATTATGATTAGTTATTAAATATATAATTACTTTTCCAGTCCAGTACATGATATATAGAGATATGTATGCATACTACACAGTATCCTAAAAGTTATTTCAGTCAAACGCATAGCACAGTTCAAAATTTTCGTCAATAACCGGATGTTTTTCAGAACTCTTGTGTGACCTTGTATATGCTCAATAGAATTTATGCACCAGGTAGCATTAAAAAGAAAAAGAAACAGAATTATAAATGCGTACCACAATTGAAAACGCACTTCCAACAATTATTATTCGAAGGTTTCAACAGTTCAGTTATTGCTCATTTTCATCTATAACCAAATTGTTTAGTATGTCCCTGTAAATGAACGGTAAGTTGTTTGCACAGCAAATTCTATAGAAATATACAAGAAATAACATACCCTTGTAGTATACCTCAGTGATCTACGTCAGTTTCAAAACAATTAAAATTTTGTAATATCATTAAAAAATACGGCAAACGATTTTTTTTTTCATAGACCGTAATGTAACGGATTTATTTTGAGCCACACTGTAAATTAACCGATAAGCCATACACTTCATTTTAAATACCGAACGTGCCATAATAAACACCAATAGCAAATATCCATTTCGTTGCACACGAACTTTATTTACGCGAGTTACAGCACAGACAGACGAAAAGACAACCCGAATTCATAAAGGCTGTTCAACTATATTGAAATATATATATATTTTTTAAGTAAAAAATTTGTTTTTATTTATTTTAAATTGTATGTATTTCTTTACACTTAAATTTAATAAATCAAATGCAGATTAGTTAAAAGTTTAAAAACAAATGGAAGCTTGGAAATTATAAAAAGTCTTCGCTTAATTTGAACTAAATATGAAGTCCCGAAATTTTCAATGGCACAATAGCGTTAAAATTTTTCATTAATTCGAACTCATTTTCTCTTGATTTCGTTTAATTCGAACTACCGAGAATTCCGATTTTTCATGTTTCTCTTCTTTCTTTCGGATTTCAGATCATTTGAATAGTTTTCTTTTTTTGATTTTTGTGAAAATTGCTTCGAACAAGTATGCATATAATCCAATGCATTTCACATCCACTTTCTTAGTGCCCCGTCTGTCCACCAGTGACGCCTTAAATATTTCTTCCATTGTGCTTGTTTCTAATTTTTTAAGTAGTATATGTATTTTACACATTCTAATTTAATATTAAGTCATATTCTAATGATAACAGACTAAATAAATTAAAAAAACACTGTAACATTAATTCGTTTGTAATAGTACCATATTAAGCATGTTCTCATTCATGTTTTCATAATTCAAACTTCGGATAATTCGAACATTTCTTGTGGTCCCGACGAGTTCGAATTAACGAGAGCCGACTGTACATCCAGAAAAGCAGAGGCATTTCACTAATTTCTACTTTTTTTAGAAGATAAACATAAAAGAAAAAGAAGACTCAGCGCAGAATAGAAAAGGAAAGAAAAAGAACAAAAAAGAATCTCACTTCTTGGTACCGTTCATAATCTTCCCTCCGAAGCCAGAGTAGCAAATGAACTTGGATTAAAAGGGAACTGATTGAACACATTGATTTAAATTTTTTGTGTTTTATAAAGGCTTTGATATATATATATTTTTTTTTATCACCGTTGACAGTGCTTTTTTCAAAAAATTCCAAAGTATTAAACATATACATTTTTATGATAAACATTGATTGCTTATAAATGGGTTGTTATTTTTCAATATTTTTACCTTTATGTTACACTTAATTGAAAAAATATCAATTTACAATATTGATTTGCGCTTTTTTTAAATACTTTAATATCTTAATTATTTTTTTAATTCTTATTGACAGCGCCCGTTTTAAAAATTCCCAAAGTCGTAAACATATAGATCCAGAAAAGCAAAGCCATTCCACTAATTTCTACTCTTTTAGAAGATAAACATAAAAGAAAAAGAAGACTTCAGCGCAGAATAGAAAAGGAACAAAAAAAGAATCTCACCTCTTGGCACCGTTCATAATCTTCCCTCCGAAGCCAAGGTAGCAAATGAACTTGGATTAAAAGAGAAACTGGCCGTTCGTGCGGCAAACGGCAAACAAGGTGTGGAGTGGCAGAAGAGGGAAGAGATGGGGAGAAGAAACAAAAAAATACAAAAATCCATGAGAGAATAGAGGAAAAAAAAAAAAAAAAAAAAAAACGCAATGAACAACCTACGTGACGATGAAAACTGCAGAGGGTTAACAGAAAATGTCCTATGTTACCAGAAAGTGTTATGTTGGAGGAATGCAGTGAGGTCCCATGCTGTTAAAAAGGCTACTCTTGTAATATACAATCATTAGGCAGAGGCTTCGATTTTTGTTAGATTGTTTTAGTTTAAGAAGTCGGTACAAATTTTGGAAATTGTTTTTATTGAAGCATATTTATTTATTGTTAGAATGTTAAATTTTTTTCAATATTTGCGCCATTGTTTTTGAACAGGAGAAATCTATTTTGTGAAATAAAAGTTACCGTATATACTCAAGTGCAAGTTGATGAATTTTAGACAAAATTTAGGAGTTGAAAATAGCAGGGGATGGGGGTCGACGTATAGACGAATTAGTAAAACAATTTTTTTTTTCACAAATTCAGCGAATGAGCTAATCTTTTGTGTAATCACATATGGATCTACGTTGGAGAAAGAGATAAAAGAGGATAATGGTAATTTTCCTGTGACTGATTAAAAAAAAGCTCAGCACTAATGTCATTGTTATTGTTCTACACAAATTTTCTCTTGGAATAAAATTCCCTTCAATTAAAGGGTATTCTTTCAACATTTTAGTCTCCTTTTTAACAAGAATAAAACTTGATAATGCTTCTAAATATCTCTTCTAAAAGTCCTACAATGCAATGAAGTACTACAATAGATTTTTGAAAGAATCGTTTCCTTTTTAAGTATCATTAAATTGATGCGAACAGGATTTTATATGATTTAAGCTTCTTCGGTTTTACATAACAATACAGTTTTAAAACAGTTTTTTTTAAATTAAATTAAAAGTCTGATTAGAAACATTGTAAAAGATGCTTACTAATATGAAAATTTATTATTATTAAATTACTGTTATTTTATCTTTGACTACAAATCATTTTTCCTCATACTACCAGAAATGTAGCTCGACATATACTGAAAATTACATTTTTTTTTTTTTCAAAAGTATCGGCCCTGAATTTCTTTCCAATTTTAAGAAAAATTTCTTTTACGCTAACAAAATTTAAAAGCAGTTATCGAAACCACAGATGTTTAGGTTTATGTAGATATTTTGCGTATTTTTCATAAAACAATATTCTAAGGAAGAATTTTTTAAGACCTTTGGAAAATCTCATTTTACAACTAGATTAATAAAAACATAAAAATTTTGTAATATTTTTTATCCTACCAACTATTAATTCGGAAAAGGAGGCCTTATAGATAAATTTAAAGAGTGAAACTTATGTTTGAATTAAAAGAAACCCAAACGGTTTGCCAATAACTAACAAAATATTTATAAATATTATTAATATTATTAAAGACTGAAACATAAATTAAGTCGTCATAGTAAATGTATCCACATATACGATATCACTATTAGGTGCTGGAATTAACAAAAATAGTTTTTAAGACAAAATAATACTTAATAAAAGGCATGTCTTTTTAACAGGACGTCAGAGACAAATTGGTAAAGAACTAGGGGGCTGAGTTATACACGGGTATGTACGGTAACCAAATCTAAATCAAATTACAAATTAATATAAATTTTATGCTTTTAACCCATTTATTCTAAATATCTTTTAATATCGGCATAAATTTGTTAATAATTATTTGTTTGGTCAAAAATAATTTAATGAGTTAATATTGAAAATGGCGCAATTTCATTTTGCGAATATACATTAATATATATTGCTAAAACTAAATCTGATTGTAAATTTCCATAAATTTTATGTTTTTTGTCAATTCACAATAAATTTGTTTTAATATCAGTATATGTTTGTTAGTAATTATTTATTGCATCAACGGTACTTTAAATGAGGTGATTTTGAAAGTGAAACAATTTAATTTTGTGAAAACAATTAGTTAAAACTAAATCTGGTTACAAATTAACATAAATGTCATGTTTTTAATAAATTCGCGCTAAATATGTTTTAAAAGCCGTATAAATTTACTACTAGTTATTTAATATTGTTAAGAAAACTTCAAATAATTTTGAAAGTTGGACTATTTCATTTTGTCAAAAAAGGTTAGAACTAAGTCTGAGTACAAATTTCAAAAAGTTTATGCTTTTAAAAAGTTCACAATAAATATTTTTTAATATCAGCATAAATTTATTACAAGTTATTTATTGGATCAACGATATTTCAAATGAGTTGATGTTGAAATTGGAACAGTTAAAAATAAAGCCAAATGTCAAAATACGCGCTTAAACAATAAATAATCAGATTTAAAAAACTACTGTACATAGCGAAAGTTTTAATGGTGTCTTTGGCAATTAACCATAGTATGGGGATAATATGAAAGTATCGCTTGTACTATATTTTAAAACTACATGAAAATACGTAATTTATGTTTTTCAAAATAATTTTTGATGTGGTTAATGGGTAATTAATGTATATTAAATCTAAAAATATATGCAAGTTTCAAATAAAAATATTTTTCATCTATGTTCAGTAACCAGGAATGTCCGAGTTGGATTAACTGCTTAGTATAAAACATATTAATAATCTTTCATTTGGCGGATATCAAAAGAAATGTTTCAGTTCAAACCAGAATTTCTTTCATAAAATAAACCAATTAATAAGGGGACAGTGGGCATTCAATACCATTCTTTTTTAACTAAGTTGCGCGAAATTCGGCACACACAGTAATAAATGAATTTTCTCATTAAATTAATTAATTAACTGGAAAATGCGTGTAATTATTTAAGTTATAAATTAAAATATGTTATTTAATCACTCTAATAAAAAAATTCTTGATGCAAATTAAATTTGGCTTTTTTGTTAAATGGTAAGATTAATTGTGATGTTGCAACAAAAGCTGGTACACTGCTAAAAATCTTGTTCTAGTTTGAAACAAACTTTGATGTTCAATAGTTGCCACGGTATGATAGTAAAATCTTGAACCAATATTTGAAGCTCCTGTAGAAGCATATTTCGGATAGTTGGAATGAGGTTGAAACAGGAAGCTCCAAATGTTGGTACAAGATTTCATCATGCTACGGTGGCAGCTATGAGCACCAAAAATTGGTTCAAACTAGAGTAAATTTTTTGACAGTATATGTTATAAAGTTATACTAATATATTGTGAAAAATAATAAAAAGCTTCCAATATTTATATTTTTTCTTCAAATTTCATTGAAAAAAAAATTGTATCAACAAATTTTCCTTTTATATACAGTAATACATGCCTATTAGTACTTGTGAAGTGCTTGTAACTTGGATAAGAACCGTTGCAATTGTATGAGATTTTTAGTGAACGGTGCTGTTAGATTAAAGTATATTAATAAGTCAAAATAGATCAGAAAGATTTTTTAAGTGATTTTGGATTAATTGAAACTACACATTGAGCTTAATTATACAAAAATGTTATTAAACTTAAAGAGTTTTAAATAAAAATTCCGACGTGAGATATTTTTAGAAAACTTAAGTAAATTTTGGTATAATTAATGTTAAAAATATAAAATTTAAAAATTTTTACAAAAAGCTTTTGTTCAAAAATATTTAGTTGCTCCTATTAAATTTTTTGAGAGAGAAAAAAAAAGGAAAATTATGCATTTTACTTAAAATTTACGCTTATGACAAAGCAATTGGAAATAAACACAAATCCCTTTTATATCTATAACAACAATCCTCGCTTACTGCATGTTACGTCAGTTAAGTTTTATGTTTTACAACATAGAAAACTGGTTAATGATGCATGAGGCCAGATTTGGCCGCGTTCCAGGGTTAAAAATAAAACAAACATTTCGACTGATACTTTGTACAAGATTTTATGACAAACATTTTATGAGTACCGAATAGATGTAACAAATGAGATTCTGAAAATTAATCAAAATATTGACGTGCCGAATATATTTCACGCAAAAGTTATTTCCGGTCATAGGAAATTGAATATAAGATATGTAAAATCGGGGAACATATCGAAATGGGTCGCACAATGTATCTTATGTGTGGCCTAGATTTTTCTCTCAATTTTTATTTAGTTTCCTTGTTATTTATTAAGAAAGAAAAAAATATTAAAAAATATATATATTGTGACTATTTCCTATTTAATGCATTGTGTAAATCATTTTACAGTAAATTTAATCGTTAATTGTATATGGAGTTAAATTAAATAAGTCGAAAGTTGTACTGCAAACATGGCAAATGAGGTACGATTGTACTATAACTAGTTTTATAAAAATTCAGATCTTGGTGTAATACAGGTGCTGATTGTCAAAATGTAGCGCCTAAACAAAAATATTCCATTCGCCACCGGGGCTTTTTTCTGAGAAAAATCCAGAAACAACGCAAATTTCGTTAAAAGATCGCTGAAAAAAGCTAATTTTGTCAAAGGATCGCAAAAAACGCAGCGACTTTCGTTAAAAAATCTTTGAAAAATGCAATTTTCGCCAAATGATAGCAGAAAAAACGCGATTTTGATTAGAGTATCGCTAAAAAATACGCAATTTTCGTCAGAGGATCGCAAAGAAACGTGGGATTAAAGTCGGAGAATTACGGAAAATCGCAATTTTCATCAAATAATCGCGAGAAAAAACGCAAAATTCGCCAAAAAAATGGTAACTTAGGCACCAAACATTAGTCGCCAAGTCAAAAAAATTAGTTACCATGTGGCGACTAGCAACCGTGAATCTGCAATATATGGTGTAACAGCTATTGCACCAGCTATGCATTAAATTCAGTAATATGGAAATAATATTACTCCATCTAAAATCGGATGCCATCATCATTTCAAACTAGCATCATTACCTATCGTGGGATATCATTGAATTAAGGCGCATGATAGAATTTAACAGAATAAAAGAAACTTTTATTAATATCTTTTTAAGTTTGTATTAGATTTTCATAAAATTTTAAATGAGTAGACAAAGTTCTGGAACGATTGTATACATTAAATTTCGAACCATTCTTTAGGATAGTTTTAGCACTGTTATATGCGGACACACAGACGGACGGATCAGATGGCGACTATAGGTGCTACGTATTTATGTAATTATGTAATTACGAACACACCTCAAACTAGTCGTTGGGGGCCACCGTAATACTTACCCATCATGGATATGTATATGAAAATAACATGTGAAACTATTTATACAATGCATTGCAATTCATAAACAAAATTTAAATATTGTTAATATACATAGAAATGCTATATTAAAGAACTGCTGATGTACCAATTTCGACAAATTATATAAAACGCCAAACTACTCAAGTAGAACCGAACTCCGTAAAAGAAACATCCTTATAACTCCAAAAATAATAATTCTATTAACTAACAATTAACTGAGTCGGATTAAGCGTCTCATTTCCAATTAAAATATACTTATGAATTGAAATTTGAATGAAATACAGGGTCATGAAAAATCGAAGAATGTGTAAAACAAGATTACAAATATCTCGGCAACTAATAATCCGATCGACTTCGTTCTATATGCAAAATGTGTGTTATTTTATTGCCTTTTACGTCCATTCCTTAAAACAAAAAAATTCGAAAATTTTTATATACCTTTCATCAGAACGAATTTTTCGAGAGTCCGAAAAAAATAGTTCCGGATAATCGAGGTTGCTGATATTAAATAGGGTTCATCCCATTCTTACATACTAACTACATACAAAATTTCAAGTCTCTATCTCAATTTGTTCGGGAGATAGAGCGTTTACAGACAGACAGACAGACAGACAGACGGACGGCAAAATTTTTTTTCTAAAAATATGTTTTTCGGAATCTCCACTATCTAAAACGTGTAAATCCGTCAAAAAAAATTTTCGATTTTGAAAACGATTGCAAGACTTACCCTATATTACGTATGATGGGTAAGTAAAAAGAGAGTATAAACTTATCAAGCATTAGGAAAGAAAGTAATTGTGAAAGTGAAATAATTGCTGAACACTTCTTCCTTGATGATATGATAAAAAAAGTTATTGTACGTCTTATTATTTTCACTTTCATTAATATAGTGTCTAATAAAGCTTTATTTACTTATTGATAAACAAGAAGAAAACGTAACAAAAATTATGATTTTTTTTAAATTTTAGCAATATAGCGCATAATTTTTTTATTACACTTCCACTTCCCTAAAATATTACGTAATAAATGTATACAGTAAAACAACAGTATTTTTTTCAGTGGCACGCAATATTGGCAACTGGGGTGCCAATATTATATTGTAAAATTAACAGCAATAAACCGCAAATAGACAGTAATATATAGTTTTATAAATGAAAATTCAGAAATATATATTACTACTTAGCGGTATAATGCTGTTTATTTTGCGGTTTATTTGTGGGCTTTTTAGATACAATTGTTCATTTACAATATTTCACTGGCACACTAATTGCCAGCATAATATTATATTATCAACATTTTTCCCCAGTGTATACTGAACAAGAAAAATATTAAAATATCACATGTCAACTATATCAAGTGATACATAATAATCTGAAAAACGTATAAATTAAAATTAATTGTTATCAAACGGCTACACTATGCATTTTAGGTGTTAATTGTATGCCACATATTAACTTCTATGTTGCCGCATCTAGCTGATTTTTTATTCAGGCATTGCTAATTCTCACTAGTCAGCTTTAGTAGATATTTTTACTTTATACGATAATTGTTATTTCATAATCATAAGAAAAATTGCTAACCAAAAAATGCTTGTGTAGATTCAATATTTCTAAATCAAAAATCCGTCAGATGCATCTGCACTTTTAACTATTCATATATACATTATAACAGACTGACAAGGGATTTTATGTTGTGACCCAATTTTAATTACTAACCCCTATTTAAGCTGTTCTCAACTATATCTACATCTTAAACGAAACAGGGTTTTAATTATTATTATTATTATTTGTATCGATTGTATTTTGGGATAGCTAGAATTTATGTGTCCAGCTCGTGTTTCTATTCAGTATAGCCTATTGAAAATCGCATAGGATGTATACCCTTTATCCCCTCTCCCTAGAAAGTACAAATTATAATTTGATAAAAATGAAACTAAATTTTAAAAAATATCATTATATACTTAATATACATCATCGGAAAAAAAACTGGCATTTTGAAATTCAACTAAAAAAGAAAAAACAGAAATAATACCCTAGAATTTATTTACTATTATGCAATTTTATTGTATTGTTAATTTTATTAATTAATTTTAATTTGTCTTATTTCTTTGCGTAACTTCTTATATCTTATGGTATTTTTATGAGTAACAAACGTTTTTAAGGGGAGAAGAGGGATGTTTTCACACACATGTTGATCACAATGCTTTATTTCAATTTAAAATCTCTAAAAACGATTACAGCCAAGAAAAAGACATTTTCTTTGTGCCTTGTGATATGTTTTCAAATAAAACTTTAAAAAAATTTATGCAAGAAAGGACTTTTTAAAGAAAATTATGCACAAAAAATTCATATTTAATACTAACGTATGCAAAATGATCATTTGTCCGGTACCAATATATATATATATATATATATATATATATTCGGTTTGAACCAGAAATTTTTGTTAAAGTAACTAATGAATATAAACACACAAATAAGTCAAATTAGAAAAATCAAATAAAAATTCTACTCTGAAATATTTTTATAAAACATGAGTAAACTCCCCAGTCGCTAACGGAAATTTATTTTTGAAAGTAAACATATTTGTTATTCGTTTCATTATACTGTATTTACTAATAAATTATAGATATATTTTCGGCAATTAGAACAAAATGAACAGAAAAGTATTTTCTTTACATTGGACAAGAATTCCCGAATTTTCTCCATAATACAACTTTTATTTATTATAACTTTTATAATTATTTTCTAGAAGAACTGAAGATGTACTGAACGTTTATCTGAGAAATATAGAACCATTAGAAAAAATGAGTAATTCAAAATAGATTGACTGAAAAATTTATATGGTACACTGTAACCCAAGGATTCTCGCGCAGTGTATGATACTTCCTGGATGTGTTTAATTTTTACGTTTGTCGGAACTTTTTTACTAATAGTAATTTTCACTTATTTTACAGCAGAATTTGTAACGGAAGTAAATAAGAAGACAAAAATCATTTAGAAATACTGTTTACAAATAAATAAAAATCATATGCTGCTTAGTCACGTCGTTCCCTGTGGCTGGCGGTCCGTTACTTTGTTTATTATTATTATTCAGATTAATTGTTTGTCACCATTTTATGAATATTCACCACATTTTATGACAGATTATAAAAAGTGAAAATAATGCTAAGAATACTATTTTTTTTAATTAATTCCTGACTCCCCTCTTAGTTAATGATTAGAAGTCATATTTTAAAATAAATAGATTAAAAAAAAAAAAAAAAAAAAAAAAAAAAAAGACATTGATTTTAACCACAAATCGATCTGATTAATGATAAATTCAACTATTTTACCAATGAAAATCAAAAATGGTATTTGCTGGCCTTTATTATTATTATTATTATTATTATTATTATTATTATTATCATTATTAATATTACTTTCTACTTATTTTTAAGGTCTACCATCTAACAAATTCTTGAATGGAACAACATTTTCTGGTGGGACTTTTGATATGCCAATTCTCTATTTTAATAAATAACTATTTTACTTAAATTTACTTTGTTCGTTTAATGTTTTATTATTGTTATTAACGTAGGAAATTTTTAATCACTTTTTTTCTTTCCAAAATCATAAAAAATGTGATAAATGGAGAAATAGGGAAAGGAGGAGCTTCTTACTTTGTTTAGAGTTACTTTGCATCTCGTTGCCTGCGTTTAAAGTAATTGTTTCAGCGATGAAGTAATTCATTAATAAAGAAGATAAATTTAAAAAAATTTACAGGTATATAATAATAAAAAAAATTGTTTTAGTTTGAAAAAGAGGAAAAACAAAAATAATTAAATTTTCAGGAGATTTGTGGTGTTCATTATCTTAATGAAACCGGAGTATATATTCCGCCAGAGATAAAGAAAAAAAGCGCAGCATAACAAAAGCTACACGAATAAACACATCAACTAATAAAATGCTTAAGCAATTTTTTTCAATTTCTCTTTTTGATTAATTAATGCATTTATTTTATTAACAAGAATCAGTAATAACCATTTTATTCCCAAATGTAGCTACATAAGCAAGAAAGTCATTTATGTGACTGCTGGTAAGAATTCAAATACTAATTTAATGTAGAAATATCAATAATCTGTTTTTCTTTAGTATTCTAACGCTTGGAAAATAATTCAATTAAAACAAGCAATAAAGCTGAGGAAATTTTGGCGGGGGAGATCAAATTGTTGTGCACTTTTGGGAAAGTTGTACATTTAAAAGACTTGTATAAATTTCATTAACTCAAATTAAGTATACACGTTATTTCTTGCTAAAAAATAAAAGTGTAGTATAAACAACCACGATACGCAGAATCACAATCACAAATATAATTTTTGTCATGTTGCTACTCTTTTCAAAGTTCGCACATTCCTTGGAATTTCCAAGGACTCTGGCATCACTATTAAAAATAAGAAAATTTACAATTAACTTTTGAACCATAACATTCGTAACCCCCATCTTCATTCACAGATTTTACGATATTTTTCTGCGGTGAAACACTTCGAAAATATTCTTAAAATTTAGTGGTAGAATTGTGCGAATCCTGTCTCTGTTTCAGACTTTGTGTTAGCATTTTCACATACGATCGCGAATAATTTTACTCATCTTCTTTTTCCTAATATTGTCCTGATAAGAAAGTAAATTAAAAAAGGCAACAATTTTGACAAAATATAGGGCATAACTGTTTACTAAAGAGGAAGTTAAAAATATTAACTTCTAGCGTTGGTTACATTTATGTAAGTTATATTAAAATAAACTTCTATTCCTAGAAAATGAAAATGTAGCATAAACAATCACCACACATACACACAAACACAATTACTAATAAAATTCTAACCCAATTACTCTTTCATTGTAAAAATGTTTGCAGCAAAGTAACTGGTCTATTGACCGTTTTTATAGCTAACAGTATTGTAACCGTAATTTAACTGTATTCTGACCATAATATGTTCAGAATACAGTTAAATTACAGTTATATAACCGTTTTCTATGAAAACGGTCGATAAAGACATTACTTTGCTCTAAAACTTTTTACAGTGTTGTTTCATGCTTTGTGTTAACTTTTTCACGTGTTAATTACTAGTTTTAACTATTTTTTTTTTTCCCTATAACTGTTCTGATTGGAAAGTACATTAATAAAAAGACATTTTTGACAAAAATTATGAGTGATAATTAAATAATTATTAATGTTTCAGAAGAATCGTGGCGTTGTTTGTGCTTATGCAAGTTATATTAAGATAAATTTATACCCTAGCAATTGAAAGCGCAGCTTAAATAAACATCGCACACACACAAACACAATCACGAATAAAAAGCTTACTTGGTTATTCTTTATTTTACACTTTGTTTTAACATTTTTATATGATCTTTAATATTTTTAATCATCTATTTTGACTCATATTGTGCTGATAAGAAAGAAATTTAATAAAAAAAGACAACAATTTTAACAAAATATAGGGGATAACTGTTTACTAAGGAGTGAAGTAAAAAGATTAACTCGTAACGCTGATAATATTTGTGCACATCATATTAAAATAAACTTCTACCACTAGAAAATGAAAATGTATCATAAACAAACACAATTACTAAAACAATTTTTACCCAATTACTCCCTATTTCATCATTGTATTAGCGTTTTTACGTGATAATTAATATTTATAATTATTTTCTTTATCCTATGATTGCTCCTATATATAAATAAATTAATAAAATAGACAATTTTGAAAAAATTTAATGAGGGTTGATTAAATAATTATTAATATTTCAGAAGAATCGTAGCATTGTTTATATTTATGCACGTTATATTAAGATAAATTTCTTCCCTAGTAAATGAAAGTGTAACGTAAACAAATTCCACACACAGAAACGTGATTACTATTAAAATTTGCATCCAGCTATTCTCTGTTTTACATTTTGTTTTAACTTTTTCAAATAATATTTTTAACCACCTTCTTTTTTCTGATGTTGATCGATATAAAAATAAATAAAAAAACCCAACAATTTTACAAAATATATTGAAGGGTGATTAAATAATTATTAAAGTTTCAGAGGGCTCAAAGCGTTGATTATATTTATGCACGTTATATTAAAATAAATTTCTATCCTTAGAAAATGCAGCATAAGCAAACACTACAAATACAAATAAATATAAAAATTTTAACCAGTTTCTCTTTTTTTACCTTTTGTTTTAGCATTTTTTAAATAGTACTTCTAATTACCTGCTTTTTCCTAATATTGCCGTGATTGGAAAATAAATAAAAAAAAGCCAACAATTTTAACAAAATTTAGAGGAGGGTGATTAAATAATTATTAAAGTTTCAGAAAACTCGTAGATTTTATTTTATTTATGCACGTTTTATTAAAATAAATTATATCCCTAGAAAATGAAAATGCAGCATAAACAGTACATATATATTACCAATAAAATTTGTACTCAGTTTCTCTCTTTTTTACATTTTGTGTTAGCATTTCATATACTTCTAATTATCTTCTAATTCCTAATATTGCCCTGACAGGAAAGTAAATAAACAAGACAACAATTTTAACAAAATATAGGGAAGAGTGTTTAAGTAATTATTAATGTTTCAGAAGACTTGTTGCGTTGATTATATTTATGTACGTTACATTAAAATAAATTTCTATCCCTAGAAAATGAAAATGCAACATAAACAAACACTACACTTTCAATTACTAATAAAATTTGTATCCTGTTTCTCTCTTTTTTACATTTTGTTTTAGCATTTTCATATAATACTTCTAATTATTTGATTTTATCTTAGCATTGCCCTGATAGGAAAGTAAATAAAAAAGACAGCAGTTTTAATAAAATATGGGGAAGGGTGATTAAATAGTTTTTCATGTTTCAGAAGAATTGTAGCGTTGGTTATATTTATGCAAGTTTCATTAAAATAAATTTGTGTCCCTAGAAAATGAATGTGCAGTACAAACAAACACACACACGCACACAAACACAATTACTAATAAAATTCTTACCCAGTTACTCTCTGTTTCACACTTTGTGTTAGTATTTCCAGTTATATAACGTCCTCTTATTGCACTTTAATCTGTTTAATCACTAACCAAAATTCTCCACATTGCAAATCAAACAGTTCTCGTACATTTATCCACAGCGTGTTCGGCTGACCACAAGCATCGCGTGTGGAATGCCAGCCAGCACATACGTAAGCTCTATTCCCGGTAAAACCAATCAGCTGTATTTTCTGTCAGCACTGTCAATAATAATCATACAGAGAGACTGCTGATTTAAAGTACAACTAACACAAAAGCAGGAGTTAAGTCTACGCTCGCTTGTTCCCAAAATCAAATTGAGAATTAACGGTTCGTTAGAGTTCACAGGCAAATTTCACAATGCCGGCCAATTCCCTTAATTAAAGCGACCAATAACAGGAGAGGGGGATGAGAATATTTCCTGTGTAAAAGGGGGGGGAATGGAATCATAAATTGTCTGCGTTCATATAATTCTATGCTTTTATATGTCGGTCACATAGTAATCATCTCCACAATTTTTATTTTTTGTCCCTTTTTGGTCGGCGGGTTTTCTCTAATCCCTGTTCTAAACCCTGCCGGATATAGGCACAGTCGGTATTAGAGCCAAACGGCTGACTGAGAGACTAAAGCCCGTGAAAACCCTTTTCTACATCGCTTCCGATCGTGTGTGGTCACGTGACTCGAGGGCTCCTGCCTAGTGGGGGAACTTCAACATGACGTCACACTCTTTTTGATTCTTTCTTGTTGGTTTTGATCTCCTGTCATATCGTTTTGGGAAGTTAATTGTGACAGCAACAATTGAACTCCGGTATTACCATAAGAATAAAAAGAAAGCTTCGTAATACAAGAGTGCTTGCTCTATGAGAGAAAGTGAAAGTTTTGTTTCTTTCACTTTTGCTTTTGACGAAAACTTTTTTTTCCGACAGGGGGAAACTATTTTCTATAGTTACAAAAAGTTTTTTCAGGATGGGTAATAGGCCGTGAGACGTCCACTTAACATCTTTTTGATCATGAAATATTTTTTCAAGGAATTTGTTGAGGAAATTGAAATTAATTAGAAATCTAAATAACAAATCAAATATATTAAATTAGCTTAACAGAAGCAAACATAATACATAGTAATAATAAAAGTTGAACTTTTGATTTTGAAGATAGGTTTCTAAAACCGACAGAAAACCGGGATTATAGCCACTGGGTCCGAGATAAAATAAATAAAAATTATTGTTTCCTAAACGATTAATGGAATTTTCTGGAGCCTCATAACATAAATCCACTGAGATCATTTGAGTTTACATTGCATTTTTAGTACTGTCTTTAACATAATTCAGAGGTTCTTAAACTTATTATTCAATGGACCTTTTACCCAACTAAAACAATGTCCCTGATCCCTTACATGGACATGTATACATAACAAACAACAGGTTAAAACTTTCACAGCTAAACTCACAGACATCTAGAAATCACTGACGGATATCTAAGGAATCCCGGGATAACAGCTTAAAAAAACTCGGTGCTTTGCATTTTTTTTTTCAGTATTTAAAGAAGTTTTTTTTATAACACACTTTTAAATTAGTTTACAAAGAAAAAAATATTTAATGTAAACTTTTTTTCGCTGGTATAAAGCTTTTTTAAATAATATATTATATATATATATATATTTTTTCTTTTTTGAATGAGTACTAATCCGCAAGATGTCCATTTAATATCTGATTATTCTTCAAGAAATATTTCTTCAACAGAATATGTTATTAATACAAAAATTATTTAAAATATGGGTGATTCTACGATAAGAGGTAATTTGTACGGCAATCCGTGAAAAACAGATTTTTTATTCTATATGTTGCTATTTTTTGCAATGAATCGCATCATCTTAATATACTTTATTAAATAACATCACGATTGAATGCCTAATTAAAACACATTTTTCTGAAATTTCTTACAAAGTCTAAAAAAGTCTCTCCCCTGGCATGTCCACTTGCCGGTTTCAATTTTACTTTCAAACAATACATATATTTTTTCCGTCAGATGCTTAGTTAAAGTATGTTTAATTGGAATTAAAGTAATTATACTTACGTATTATAAAATAAAAAATAAAATAATTTTGTTAATTTCAAATAATTTTTAAAATTAACTTTTGTCCCGCATTTTTTGTGTATCTACCCAGTCAAATTTCGTTCTGCTGAAACAAATATAAATTCAATGATGGCTATATTAAAAGTAGCGCTTAAGGACATCTATTGACTTGAAGTTAACAATACTAAACGCACAAGCCATTTAAGCGTCGCCGTTTTTAGTTGTTGCGACGCGACCGTGCCGTGTAGTGGTTTCGCACGGTGATCGTGTATCTCCCCTGGTAAGTCATAAAACTTATAATATTCATTTAATTCAATTGCATTTTCTGCCCTAATTAAACAATACGGTAATAATTAAAGTGAAATGCACAATTAACCAAAAAACTAATTCAGTCAATTAAAAAAATTGAATTTACATGAAAATGTCTCTCCCCTGCCGCATTTCCCCTGGCAAGATAACTGACAGGGGAGCGGGTCACTGACCAGAAAAAGTTATAAAATATGTATAAAGTGACTTGCCCTTATATGAAAAAGTAAAAAACGGGACAAAAATCATAATTTAAAGGTTTTTGATCAAACTCAAACTTTTCTTTTTGGCCGAATTCTCTATGTTTTTGAACCTCTTATCGTAGAATCACCCATATTAAGATAATGAATTAGTTAAACAAACACTAATATCATATTCACAAATCATGAATGTCTAATTTTTAGCACTTTCCAACAAAGTTGAAAAGTGCTTATGCATTCGGTTTGTCTGTCCGTCTTTTCGAGCTCTAACACCTGTAAACATACTCGAATCGCCCTGAAATTTTTGGAAGTTATAGACGATTACACTAGCACGAATCCTAATGAAAATAAAGTTTCTACCATGTTTAGTTTATCTACAGGGAGAGTCAAAACTCCCCATTACATTACGGCCTATGGGGAAAATCGTTTCAAAGGTATTTTAAAGATGTTGCACCCTGTCAAACATATTAAAATTTACATGCATATAAGGGATGCACTAAAAAATACATTCTATAAAATATGCGGTGAAAATATAGATAGTATTCCTTTACAGGACCACACAAAAGAATTCCATTGGATAATGGTAAAAGGGGGGGGGGATAGTGTGCGTCATTTAAAAAATATATTAAACTGTTTCAAGTATAACAAAATTGATATATGTCACTGAGGCTTAATATAAATTATACGATACTGTCTTGTATAATATGAAATACATTGCATTTACAGGGATACGCAAAAGATTTTAAATAGCATATTCCTTCAGGGCCTATAGGGAAAAATCGTTCCAAAGGCATTTTAAAGATGTTACACCCTGCCAAACATATTAAAATTTAAATGCATTTAAGAGGTGCACTAAAATATGCATTCTATAAAATATGTGGTGAAAATATAGATATTATTCATTTACAGGGCCACACAAAAGAATTCCATTGGATAATGGTAAAGGGAGAGAATAGTGTGCGACATTTTTTAATTATATTCAACTACTTCATGTATAACAAAATTAATGTATGTCCCTGAGGCTTAATATAAATTACATGATACTGTCTTGCATAATATGAAGTACATTGCATTTACAGGGGCACACAAAACATTTCAATTCCTTCCGACGGACTAAATATGTTTCCGATGATGGCTGATGGATGTAATCCATTTTAATTACGCATTTAAGTTTCACTAAAACTTTGTACATTATAAGGGTGTGTATAAATATTATAGTTGATATACATGGCTGTCAAAAAGAGCTCTAAAACGTTACTGAGTATGAGCGTAAATTACTTCAAGTGGTTTTTAAGTAAGGTATACATTTTTATGCTGAATTGCATTCAATTTACAAAGAAATGTTTGCAGAATATAGATAAAGTGATATACTGAGACAAGCAAAGAATTATGTACATGGACACCTATGAATGATAATTTATAACAATGTGTTTTGAGTTGTTTTAAGTGTTTTAGTTTAAAATAAATTTTAGCTTCTTATTGACGCGTAATAAAGGTACGGGGTAAACTACAGCGCTGAACAAAAGTTTTCAAGTATGTTTCCCATTTATTAGTACAAATTGCCGAAAAAGGAATTTTAAGCTTTTTTCTTACTAAACTAAATTTTCCCATTTTATAATATGTATATCAACTGACAGATCAAATACGAGTCTGTTCAAAAGTATTGAAATACATATTTGGCAATATACCCTTATTTCCCTAATTAACGAAGTTTTGTTAAAGATTTCATGACGTGTTGAAAAGTGCTTCTTAAGCTATGCTTAACGCATGATTTTTCCTACTTGTTGATTTTATTGACATATTGCTAACGAGAAAAGGAAAACAAATAATTTGCTTTCCAGTATATTAATGAGATTTTCTGGTGTCCTATAATATCTGTCACACATACTATTCATTTTATTCCTTATGTATAGGCAATGTTTGGGGATTTTTAATACTCACTATAATCTATTTAAGATTATTGGAATTTTTTGATGATGCCTAAATTCGTCTAAATCAACTCTGATGCCATGTTATTTGTTACTCTATGGCCCGTATCCAGATAATTTTTTCGCTATTAGCGAAACAAGACTGAACAATCAAAATTCTACATTTTTGGAAATTTTTGCTCTTTGCAAAAATGTAGGCTTCTGATTAATCAATATCGCTAATAGTGAAAAATCCATCTCAATCTCGGCCTATACATAGTGAAACTTAATGCAATAAAATCTATGAAAACAAAACCTGTCTATAATGAAAAAATGCATGATTCCGACGAAAGGAATAGCATACAATTCTATCTGTTAAAATGGAATTTTTACCGATTGGTGTTTTTTTATGGTTGAAAAACCTACGTCTTTTTTTCATTAATGAAAGTTGTGAAAATGGTACATGTGTGTAACGGAATTGAAATTAAAACATAAAAATTCTGTAGTTCCTGCGTAATCAATATTATACAATTATAATTATTTTATTTTATTAATTTTTTTTCCAAGTCCATTCCAATACCGTTTTCAAACACTTAACTATATGAAAGATTATTATGTTTATTCATTACACTTAAATATTATCAAGCGGAATTTTAAATGACCAAAGAAGATATCCTTTTAAATAAGTTTCCGTTTTAACAGGTATATTTGTACAATTTTTTTTTCATAAAGAACAAGTATATTTCCCGTTGTAGACAGGTACAGTTTTCATAGGATTTACTGTATTTTTATGTCCCGTTTTTATTGTCACTCTGTCTTATTTTTTGTGACAGCGAACATAGCAATATTACTAAAGTACCCTCCATACTTGAAGTATTTCTCGTTTCATAAATATTACGAATAATCGAAATATTATCTCCTAAAGTTGTCATGTTTCTACTTCAAACGTGAATCGAATCACAAGATATCTTTTCTCAAAGGAATTGTTATTCTCCATTAAACGTTTCGAATAAAAGAATTAGTTTTCTTTTGGATGCTCTGAATGTCCTTACAAGGTCAAATAAATACGTATTTACTGTTTAGTTGGTTTTAACACTTCCCTGCACCGTGTGCCACATCTGGCACATACCTAAAAACTCTATAATTCTCATTATGTGCCATAAATTTGGCCTTTGCGATCGCTGTAACTAATCACGAACAGTCCAAAGAATACAATAACACTTATTTTGTCTATATCAAATAGCTGCATTTGATAATTAAAAAACAATTCTTTAGGAAATTCGATCAAACTATTAAAGTAAAATTTACTTTTATTATTTTTACTGAATACTTTAAAATATTAACATAAAGAAACTGTCAGAATATCAAGCAGATAAAATTAATCAATTTAAGCCCATTGAACTAAAAATTTAGCAATTCACTATTTAACCCCTTCGTCATGGGAGCATTTTAAGAAATTTTTAATGATTTGTCAGCGGTTTTTAAAAACAGAGATTTGTACCTTATTGAATCGAGAAAATGCTTCGATTAAATAAGGTAAATTTTACTGTTAAATTTTACTGGTGGGGATAAAGAAGGATTCTTAAGCCTTTTTGCGGCACGTATACATGTCGCTCGTCCCCAAGGGGTTAAAAACTCTAATTGTGTACATAGGATACACGCCATAAAATATCAAATTTTAGTTGAAAATTTGAAATTTATTTTATTTGTTTATTTGTTTATTTATTTTTTCTCTTTTTCCCATTTGACCGATATAAAGATTTCAAATATTTTCCTTTTTTCATAAAATTAGAAAAAAATCGTGCAGTGAAGGTAAAATAAAGCTCATTTTTTTTAATGAAAATAAATTAACCCTTTCCGGCGCACTACTCTTTAAAGTTGGAATTTAAAGAAAAATAAAAATTAGGCAATCTATTTAAGACTAGAGGAGTACACAGGTATTGTTTTGTAAAGATTGCACTAAAAATTTTAATTATACAGCTGTTGCCGAAGTGGTAACCTCCCATAAGTAAAGCATTGATAAGCGCAGTGAGAAGAGCATTGCTGTGAAGCGCGAATTACAGTAAAACATTTTACCTATTATTTAAAAACAGTAGAGTTTGATCTTTGTGGTGCTGCCATCTAGAACTCATAAGAAAGATTTAAAGTAGCCATTAGAGTAGTTTTCGAACTATTCACGGAGTTTTTGTGTCTCTAAACAGGGGGAACTTTAGGTGTTGCCGACCCGGCAACACTGCGCGTTAAAGGGTTAATAGAAAAGCCCTCGCTTTTTGAATTCTTAGATTCACGATATATTTAATACTTTCGGATCCATTTTTTTTTCAATTTTGAGAAAGAAAAATACTTTTATGTTAATATTGTTAATAATAGCTATTTAAACAGATTTACTAACGTTTAACGAATATATCATTGTCTGAAATTTAACAATTGTAGTTATTCAATTCATATTCACTGAAATGACGTCGATTCGGGGGAAAAAAGTTTGGAATCACTCACTTGTGTAAACAAATTTCCACGCCTGCTGATCAGATTAATGTTGGCAATGGCATTATGTAGCTTCACTTATGGTGGGTATAATTAAATAAAACTTTCTTTATTAATTTTAATTTTCACTTTTTACTTAGCTTATTTCAAATCAGTTGATGCAATGGAAAACAAGAAAAGAGCTGAAGCACATTAAGCTGTTAAAGCAAATAAAATCAAGAGAAATATAGAGAATACATTTTCATTTTTACAATCTAATATTTCGAAAATTTTTATTAGAAATATGGTGCATTTTAAATATGCTTCTTGTGTGTTTCTGCACATTTTACTGTTTTTATTTTCAATGTAGTTTTACCAATAGATTAAATAGATTGATAGACAGTGGCGTAGTCAGAGAGTTGATTGTCCATGCAATTGACCCTACTAATTTTATTTACTAATTTTAAAGATTTTCTTGGCCTTATCTAATCAGAAAAATTTCAGCTTTTAAAGAGGCGAAGAAAACTTTACAGTTTTACTGGAGTGGAGTGTATCTGGACCCTTCTCCCCCCCCCCCCCATCGACTCTGGCTATGTCACTGTTGATAGAAAATATTGATAGATGTATTATTACACGAAAAAATATATTTAAAGTTGGCCATTTACCGTTAAAATTATCAAAGTTCGTCATATTATACTAAAAAAACATAAAAATTAGTATTAATAAATTGCAATCTAATGAAACACTAATTAAAGTTGCTTTATAAAATATTCTAAATTTGGAAATAAGTTGGATAAATGTAAACGCAATATTCCTAATTAAAAAACAAATACAAACATTTCAATTAACGAAATATTTCGTTAATTACAGGATTAATTACCCATAAACTTCAGGAATTTTCCATCTTCATTTGCGGAGAATAAAAGAAGACATGCTTTTCTTTTTTTCCATAAAAATAGACGCTATTCGCGCCATCTACTTGGAACATTGGGAACTTTTCCTCCAACGAAGTTTTAAAAAATTCCCCCGTTTATATTCAACACTGTACATATATTATTTTATCCACTCGTCTATCTTTTGTAAATTGACAGTGTCAGTTTTTTGACGTTTTAAGGGGAAGGACGAAGAATTTGACAGCAGAAGGATGAATACGATAAAAGTTTAAAAGCTCTTCACTACAGCTATTCGAATCTGGAACTGTTTTTATTATTTTTTTGATATGAAATGCAGATACAAACTGAAACAAGCTCATGCATTAAATATATATGCATTACAAATCATTACTAAAATGAAATCGTGTAATTCTCCACAAGAAAAAAAAGATCCTATCATTACGACGCTTGTCTAGAATCAAATTACAAACAAATTACAACTTGCGCTAAGAAAGCTAAAAACAATTGGTAAATAGAGATAATACAGGAGAAAAATTAAATAGAGTAGTAATTAATAAGATAATAAATAAGTTAAATACATTGTTACATTTTGTAGAATATGACTTTTGAAAGTTTATTGCGTAAATTTACTTTTAATATTATTTTACAAATTAAAATAGAAAACAACAATGACTGAATGATTATTTTTATATATTTATTTCACCAGAGTTTTCACCTATGATTTAAAGGGGTGATAATAATATAAAGTTAAAAAAATGAAAATTCTATATAATTCTATATCTTGATATTGACATCGCTTAAAAGGTGAGGATTTAATCAACTTAGTAATTAAAATATTTGTTTTTATGAACATAAGAAACACAATTCGGAGTATATATATTGCGGGGTGCAAAATTATAGGAACGATCCAAAAAAAAAAAAAAGAAATTAGTTAGCGTTTGATATGCAAATCGTAAACCTTTGTGTTAAAAGTAAATACACGGTGTTTCAATTAACATTAAAGTAATCGTTTACAAAAATTGTATATGTATGTTTTAATCTTTTTAAAAATATGTATTTTGCTAAATTTACACAGAAGCAAAGGGATAAGATCGCAGTCGATATTTCTAAAACCGAGGAATTTGATTGAAGGATAATTTCTTATAGCATTTAAAAACATATTTAAGAGAGATTCTAATTCCATTCGTTTAGATCGGAAAACATTTGGATTACAGGGTAAATCAAAATGCTTTGCGACTTCGAAAGAGGACAAATCTTAGCTTATAACAACATCAGGATGTAATTTTAAAGAATTTCTGCTGAAATAAAACTTTCAAAGGCTGTCATTTTTAATTTCTTACAGATTCCATTACTTAAATGATCATGAACATTACTGAGATACACAGACAAAGCGGAAATTACAAAATGAATCTTTTTTCTAAAACTTGATTTCAAACTTTTTTTCTGGCGGTGTTTAGGGAAAAAAATTGAGAATAACACACTTGTTTATGCAAATTTCGATGCCAGTTGACCAACTTAATGTTAGGCAGTGGCGTAGTAGAATTCGACTTGAAGTGGTAATAAACTCAAAGTCACCCTTTTTAGGTGCGTTCGTAATTATAATACGTAGCACCTATTGTTGTCACTCAGTCCGTCCGTCTGTCCGTCTGTCCGTCTGTCCGCATATAACAACGCAAAAACTACCCAACCGAATCGTTTGAAATTTAAAATACATAATTATTACATAATTTTGTCGAGTCATTTAAAATTTTATGAAAATCGGATGGATAGATCAATTACACGGACAATCAAAAGTATTCCGTTACATTACGGTCAATGGGGAAAAAAGTTTCAAATGCATTTTAATCGTTTGAAATTTAAAACGTATAATTATTACATAATTTTATCGAGTCGTTTCAAACTTTATGAAAATCGGATGGATTGATCAATTACAGGGACAATCAAAAGGATTCCATTACATTACGGTCAATGGGGAAAAAAAGTTTCACATGCATTTTAATCGTTTGAAATTTAAAATGCATAATTATTACATAATTTTGTCAAGTCATTTCAAATGTTATGGAAATTGGATGGATAAATCAATTACAGGGACAATCAAAAGGATTCCATTACATTACGATCAATGGGGAAAAAAGTTTCAAATGCATTTAAAAGTCGTTACACTCATTTGAACATAATAGAATTGGCATGAATCTATGAAGTATGTCCTAAAATATACATTCTGTATAATCTGCGATGTTAAGAATATTTATTATTAAATTACAGAGCCACACAAATGTATTCCAGTAAATAATGTTATACGGGGAAACATTGTTTGGGGCGTGTTTTAATTATATTAAACTACTTCACATTTTATGAATAAGATATACGTTAATGAAGTATAATAAAAAATACTCCCTGCATATTTACAGAAACACAAAGATTTTGATACTATACTGTATCCTAAGTACGCTCTACTATATCAGCAAGATCTGAATATTTTTAGAACTTCGTTATTGTACGAACGCACCTCATTTGCTACGTTCACGTGCAATTTCCAACTTGTTTTATTTAGCTTATTTCAAATCAATTAATGAAATGACACCTACAGGAGAATTGGATTTAAAAACGAGAGAAGCGCTGAAGCATTTCAGACTGCTGGTCACTCACTTTCCCAATTCCCTTCGGTAATGCTAAGTCTATGGGCGTTTAATGCATTCGTTTATTTTAAATATCTCTTCAGGAAATTAATATTTTTAACTTCTTCTTTCGGTGTTCTCTTCTAGAAAGGATGCCTTTCTTTTTTTTTAGTCTTTCGAAATATTTCTAAAATCTATGCTAAATTTAGTATTTTGTGTGTTAAAAACTGACGAACTGGAAATAAAATTTTAACACTTCGTATAAAATTAAGCATAGATTACACAAATATTTTGAAAACTAAGAAGAAAAATGACATCCTTTAAGAAGAGAACACCGAAAGAAGAAGTTAAAAATATTAATTTCCCCAGGAGATATTTTAAATATAAACTAGTCGTTGGGGGGCCACCGTAATACTTACCCATCATAATATAAAATATGAAAATAAAAAGGCGTGTCTATGGCAACTCCAAAATAAAATTTAAACGCATAAATAAATAATTTTAACATACAATAATGCTCCATTAATGAATTGCTGATGAGCCAATTTTGACTAATTATATAAAACGCAAAAATACTCGAGTAGTACCGGATTGCGTAAAAGAAACATCCTTGTAACTCAAAAACAATAATCATATTAACTAAAAATTTACTGTATTGGATTAAGCGTCTCATTTCCAATAAAAATATACCTGTGAATTGAAATTTGAATGAAATACAGGGTCATGAAAAATCGAAGAATTTGGAAAACATGATTACACATATCTCGACAACTAATTATCCAATCGACCTCGTTTTTTATGCAAAATTTGTGTTATTTTATTGCCTTTTACTTACAGTCCTTAAAATGAAAAATTTCGAAAGTTTTTATATACCTTTCATCAAAATGAATTTTTTGAGAGTCCGGAAAAAATAGTTCCGGATAATCGAGGTTACTGATATTAAATAGGCTTCGTTCTATTCTTACATACTAAGTACATACAAAATTTCAAGTCTCTATCTCAATTTGTTCGGGAGATAGAGCGGTTACAGACAGACAGATAGACAGACAGACACACAGACGGACGGACGGCAATTTTTTTTTTTTTCTAAAAATATGTTTTTCGGAATCTCCAGTATCTGAAACGTGTAAATTCGTCAATTTTTTTTTGATTTTCAAAACGATTGCAAGATTTGCCCTATACTACGTATGATGGGTAAGTAAAATGCATCAAATGCCCGTAGACTTTATATTACAGAAGGGAATTTGGAAAGTGAGTGACCAGCAGCCTTAAAGTGCTAAAGCGAATAAAATTGCAGAAAAATATAAAAAATACGTTTTCATGCTTTCAAAACTAATGTTTCGAAAATTGTTAATAGAAAGATGGTGCATTTCGAATATTCTTCTAATAATATATTGCAAAAATGCATCAAAAATATTGTTTTTAAATCGATCAACGTAACACAATGAAGCTGAAATTAAATTTGTCATTATCATGTCCCATTTTCCCCCATAACAATAGAACATCACTGACACTAACGTTCACTTCCTCGACAACAAATCTAAAGGTCTAATACCTTCTCATTTGCATAGGATAAATTGAATATTGTATATTTAATTGAAATTTAGTCTTAAAGTTTAAGAACATTACGTTTTACAGGAAGGATAAATTATTGAAATTTAAAAATAACAAAATGATTGTATTGTTTGTGATAAATATAGGCAATATTATTACTTTACATTCAAACTATAATTATCACAGTTACAATATGTCGTTGTAGAGACAAGTGGTAAATCTCTTTTTAACAGATAAAGAAAATTTACAATAGAAGGATAGCGCATTCCAAATATGCTTCTAATGATATATTGCGACAATGTATCAAAAATATAACCTTGCTTAAAAATCGATTAACACAACAGAGTGAAGCTGATATAGAATTTGCCATTATCAAGTCTCATTTTTCACCATAACAAAAGAACGTCAGTGACAATATCGTTCACTCCCTTGACAACAAATCAAAAGAGCAAATATCACCTCATTTCCATAGGAGAGAAGGATTCCGTTCCGTAAAGTTAACCGTCATTAAGACGGAGAAACGATTACGCCAACACATTCCTTCAACGGAATCGATATATGACCTCTCAAATCTGTACTTTGTGCATACACTGAACACCGATTAAAATTATCACTGCGTTGCAGGCAATATCGATTGAACTTCGAAGACGAGGGGGTGTTACACAAAGAAACTGACAAGTGACGCATTAACTCGTCGTCATCTTTTCACAAGCATTTTGAGAAGCGACACCCACTAAAAAAAAAAAAAAAAAAAAAAAGAAAATCCTCGAACCAGCTTTTCCCATGAAACAGAACAAACGGTCCTAATCCACCATCATTAATTTCTTCCCTTTTCGCAGCGGCCGTGCGCGGACTTATGCGGTCACGTGACTCTGTCGGCCCCCTTTTTTGGCCGGGGCTCCGTTTTGTCAGCCCTTGCTCTTAACGAGTACTTCACGCTTTTAATCACTGATAACTTCATCCGGTCATAGTACAGTGTGTTTTATCTACTATCGTGAAGCAACATAGACCCTCTCCCCATCCCCATCTCCGCTTAATGACCAAGTATTCTTGAATTGCCAGAATGGACATCTGAGAGAGGGGATATTTAATATTAAACGTTACAGCTAATAAATGCTTTCTGCGCTTGACACTGGAACATTTGTAACGGGAGAGTGTCGGAATTAATAACAGCTTCATGCAAAACGAGATAGATCGTGTTACACTTTATACCATACTTGGGAATTCATATTGGGTAATTATTTGAGTTCATCGCCCTTTCATATTATTCAGATGTTAACATGTGACAAATATGTCACTCTAAAAAAGGATGGTGTTTTTAGATGGAAACTTAGATTATGAAAAATCAATGCATTCACAAAAAAAGTTATGGAGGAAATATATAACCATCGTTAGATTTCATAAAATTGAATCAAATTATCCTTTTTACAAATAACATTAACTAATAAATAATAAAAACAATAATTAATCAAATTGTCCTGGTATAGTATGAGATCAAACATGTTTCAATCACATGATTGACTTGATTTTTTTTTTTTGGGGGGGGGGGGGGGGGGCACATACCACCTATATTATCCAGCTTTTCAGATAACCATTGTCACGTTCCTTAAAATTTAATCACATTATCATATTAAAAATAATATTAATTAATGAATACTGAAAAGCATTATACTTTTTATACAATCTTTAGAACAAATATACAACCTTCAGAATACTATCTTTTTCTCAATACTTCTCCCAAACCAGTTTCAATGTACATAATACTCATGTTTTTTTTTTTTTTTTTTTTTTTTTTTTAAAGAATAAAGCATTCATTTATAAAAATAGTATTGAATTTGCTTATGAATGCATATCTACATATTTTATTCGGTGTTGTGTTTTTAATATTGGAGTAATTAAGAAAAGTAATGAGTTAATTTCTCTTGGTAAATATTTAATCACTATTCATTCTTTGACAACGATAATAAAAGAATTAGTTTTCCTTATGAATATATTCCTATGTATTTCCAAAATAACAAATTTTCACAAGTGTATGCAGATTGATGTGGTTGCATGGGTCTGACACATCCCTTTTAGCTGCGTTCCTAATTTCTTAGCACCTATATTCGTCGTTCATCTGTCTGTCCGCATGTAACAATCCAAAAACTATCCAACCAAATCGTTTGAAATTTAAAATATATAATTGTAATATAATTTTTTGAGTCGTGTCAAATTTTATGAAAATCGGATGTATAGTTCAACTACAGGGGCAATCAAAAGTATTCCGTTACATTACGGTCAATGGGAAAAATAGTTTCAAATGAATTTTAATGTTGTTACACTCTTTCAAAAATAATGAAATTAACATGCATCTATGCAGTATATACTAAAATATACATTCTGCACAGTTCGTGGTGCAAAACATATTTTTTATTAATTTGCAGGGCCACACAAAAATATTCTGTTACATAATGGTATAGGTGAAAACATTGTTTGCGGTGCATTTTAATTATGTTAAACAATTTCAAATTTTACGAAATTGATATAAGTTGCTGAGGATTACTACGAGATACTTAAATATAATAGAAAGTACAATAGCAGTCAAATTGTAATTATTATTCAATTGAAAATGCAACTTTAAATGTATTCAAAATAACTGTGAACTGGTGATTGAAAATTGTTGCAAGTTTTCTTATCGGACTTCGGAGCAACTTGAATTGCAATTTCTGTTTTGGGTCGAATATAACGTAATTTAATTATGTTTCTAGCATTGGTAATGTATAGCCCGCTCCTTATAAGAAAATTTTAAACATAAAAGTTTATTTTAAACATAGAACTCTGGTCCGAATTTCTAATCCCTCGTTTTCCAAACGACAAGCAATTTCTCTAACAAAAGATGCTGACAGAAAAGCGAAGATCGATACAGTTTACGGTTATTTCCTCTTTAGGTATCAAATACATAATTAGAGTGGGAAACAGCAGCACAGATAACCACCTCATCGAGTTCACGTTCACGGATGAAAATCTAGCATTAGTTAAATCTTGATTCTCATATTAATCCGGAATCGGTCTGCCAAATCATATCTTTGTGAAAAACACCTAAAAAGCCGATTTTAGTGGTTGTCTCATGTGCTTTCCTGTGCCCAACCTTCCATGCTTTCACACTTTTGGTTGCAACAAAGCCCATTGGTAAACCTACGAGTCAACCATTAAAATCGAGTTCTTAGTTTTTTTCTTTTTTCAAGATAAGACTTGGCAGACTGATTCCGTTTAATTATGCGAATCGAAATTTAACTAATCCTAGATTTTCATCCGTGAACTCGATGAGGTGATTGTTTGTGCTTCCGCCTCCCAGTCTATATATAAAATAGGATAAAAGTAAAGCCTCTTTCAATCTTAGATGGCAAGATAAAAAAACTGTTCATTTTATCCTTCCATATGAATGCCTCTGCTTCTAACTACTGGAATTTAAGTTTGGATTTAGTGAACGAATATTACTCGAAGCCAGGAATTACGACTTACTAAAATAGCTTCATCTGAAAGTATACGGTTTAGATCGATAGCTATTATAACCATTTCCAATGTACCATACTTGTGTTGTTCAAACATAATATGAATAATGTAACACTATGTAAATATCTCCTTCCGAAATTGCATGCATCACACAGACCTATCCAACAATTTTCTAAATCAATGGTATATAAATGCATACATATTCATGCTATACAACTAGATGTAATATATGTAACAAATGCAATTGACTTTAGAATTAAGGAAGTACAATTAATTATGCATGCACTGCAAGGACAAACATTTATTTGCAAATAATAACACTAATTTCGTTTCGAAATAACAATAATTTATTTGCCCAAACAAAAGTTCCCATAATATCCACCAAACGAGAGAAACATATATATATCCATTGTTTATTTCTGTACAAATTCCTTCCGAAGTGCCCTGAAGTCATTCATCGTCATGCCTAATTGGGCAGAACTGATTCATCTCGACGAATGTTTCATGCAATCAGTGATCCATTTTACTACTTTTGTTTTCGATTTCATGTTATGTTACATACCTAGAACTTGCAACTTTCAGCAAAATAATTTAGAGAGATACGGAAACAGCTAATTTCGTGGCACAAGATAAGCGTTCTTGTCCTTTTGCAACACAGTGATAAGCAGAATGTGAAAACTGTCTTCGAGTAAAGATAAGGGTTTTAAGATCCTCGTAAATTATGAAGCGGGCGACGTGGATGTTTAACTTTAAACATAATGGGCCACATTGATGAAGTTCAACGGGAGAGAAAAAAAAAAGTAGAGGAAACGCTCTTAGAAATTAAGTATGATCACAGTTGACGTCTGATAAAAGGGGAACTGTTTTAATCTATGTTTTGTACTTCTCTCATCCTCTGAAATAGGTTAAAAATGGAGGAAAGAAGATATAGTGTCAAGGTGTTTTAAGGAGGTAAAAATACCTTAATTTCAGTTGGAAAGTAAATGCTTGGTGCATGATTTGGATTTGTAAATATACATCTGTAAGATTTTTTTCTTTTTTTCATGATTCTATTTACCTTCCTGTCCATGTAGAGATAAAAAAATTTATGTCTTACTTATCTTTTCTTTATAATTTATGGAAATGAAAATAGGAAAGATATTTTCAACTTACAAAAATGACTAAGAATAAAACTAAATTTATAGACTATAAAATATAAGCAGGCTATTTCCATAAGTGCTTGTACTTTAATTCACATTTTACGATTTCTGGCTAGCAGTTTTAAGGAACGGAAAAATGAGACTTTATGGGATACATCTCATTAATTGAATAAGGCAAACTAAACCTTTCGAAAATAACGGTGATCAACAAGCACATCAGTTATCAGCTGTTTGACTTACACTACAAAAACCTACGGAGCTATATTACAGTTTGGTGGTTTAACAGAATAATTTTTACTTTTTCCTACCTTTACAAGAAGAAAGTATTGGATTCATAAAAATTTTCGAATTCAGGTTTTCGACGGATTTAGACGTTTTATGGTCAGAAATTCCAGACAATATGTTTATACAAAATGCCTATTTGTGTGTCTGTCTGCATGTGACATAAATTTTGTGGACGCTCAATATCGAGAACTAATGCACGGAAACTTTCAAAACTTTAGTTTCAGTTAAACCTTGGTACAAACTAGATCGATTAGTTTTTGGTGTATATAGTCCAACAGTTGCTACGGACCTTTTTTACGATTTCCGCAATAGCTATATCTAAAGAAAAAATGGACGGATTTTCATAAAACTTCAAATTCCGTTAGTCCTTGATGTAATTTGGTTCTGATTTCGTTTTAATGTAAATCGTCTTACAGGTGGCACTGCTATTCGGCATTATTTATGATTATCGCAATAACTCTATCTCAGGAACTATTACACAAATTTTCATCAAACTTCAAATTTTGTTAGTCCTTGATATAAATTAGTTTTTTTTTAGTTTTTAGAGTAAATCATTAGACAAGTGGCGCTTCTATCCAGTTTTTTTTATGATTTTTGTGATGATTTTATCTCAAATACTAATACATGGATTTTCATCCAATTTCAGATCCAGTTAGAACTTTAAAAAGGTTGTTACAGATTAAATTTTGGTGTAAGTTACCTACCCGTTGACGCTGCTATATTTCATTTTTCTAATAGTGTTAATATGTATGAGATAGAAGAAAGTTTTGGGATTGCCACATTCAACTTGCTTTACTTTTAATTAATAATTAATGTACATATAATATTTTATATACAATTGTGGTAAGTACAAATTGTTCAGGAATCATGATTTTTTTTTAACAATAAATTATCTAAGATAAGTTTAAAATGCAATGCATTTTTTCCGTGTCATTTAAGAAAAGGAAATTGTAGAATTCCATACAATATGTAAAGAACTTAACAAAAGAAAAAATATTTTTAATAAATTGCATTCTATTTTAATTTAAAGTTTCCAATTAATCAAATCTTACTATTTCTCCCTCAAAGAAAAAACAATTTTATTTTTTTTTGAAAACCATAAGAGAATTTTTGACATTATAAAATTATAATTTTTAAACTATAATTGAATGTCTATTCACCTTGATTACTAAATAAAATACTAGATATTAAAATTATGATGTGTTTTTACCTAAAAGGTGCTGAAAAAATATATAACAAGGTCTTTAGAACATAAAAGACCGTCAAAAGATATTAAAACCTCAAGCGCTTTCAACTGTAATAAACAACCGTCTTCAGGATGGAAAATTAGATTTTTTTCTAAAGACAACTGTCGATTCTTAAAAAAAGTCTTTTTTTTCTTACAATATATGTTGTACAAAATAATCAGATTTATGAGTGGAATAAGGGCTGGTAAAGAGAAAGGTTTCAAAATAAAAAGTCTTCTTCAGTAAATAATTAACGGTTAGCTGAACTTATTTTTTAAACAGTAAAAACTCTGTATTTTTAAAGTTTGTTCAAGTACCTCGAATGTTTACTGTATTGTTTACAAAACAAAATCATTAGTAGATTACAGTATGATACATTGACAAAGGAATGCACCTTCTGATGAACATTCTTTGCAATTTATATATTTTTTTTCGCTCAACTAAAGACTTCGGACTCTATTAATAAGGATTTTATTGTACGTGCAAACAAAAATACTTCGAAAGTTTCTAATTACCTATTAAAGTTCTGAATGTATCTGCCTTTAATTTTCTATGTATATTGCATACAATAAATAAACAACTTTCCTTTAATTTCCCCTTTTTTTCCCCAAATAAAAGCTAGTTAATTCATAAATTACATAAAAATTTCATTACATTACATTCATCAACACTCGGAAATGGTAAAAGTGGTGTCTTGTACAATAGAAAAGTACCGAATGTGTTTTGATCTTTACCGGAAGTATTCTTTACTACTATCACATGAAGATAGCAGCAAATAATTAACTTTAAATGAAATTATACTAATTTTACTTATTCATTCTACTGAGCAAAAACAAGGATGAGCATTCTAAATGTTTTTCATCTTCAGAATAAAATAACATCGAATTCTTTTCTGTACCGTTAAGAAAACAAAAGAGTAGAAACTAAAAAACTAATTTTCTAAAAGTACTCAATAAACAAAAACCAACCAAAAATAAACATATCATTTAACTATCAATAATATTATATAATAAAGGTTAAAAAATAAATAACGAATTGTGACCTCATTTTAGTCAAAACTACTTGAAAAACATCTATTTTATTAAAGCTATATACATTCGTCGATATATTTAAAATTTGATTAATTTTATCTTATTGTCAAGAAAACAAAAGAATCTAAAGTTGAAAAACTTCATTAATTTCGAAAAGCACCTAACAAACAAAAAGACTATTTTTAATAAACTGCATTGTCTGTTAATTTAAAATCGTAATTAATCAAAACTTACACAATTATTCCTCCTCCGAAGAAAATTCAATTTTGATTCACTCGAAAACCCCTAAGAGAAATTTTCAGCTGACAACGGTCGTTTCTCATACACTCAGTCTTTCTATAATAGGATTTACGACGGAAGGCAATCAGATTTATGTCTGGAACAAGACCCGGTATATAGAGCGATGCTGCAAAATAACAAGTCTACTTCAGGCAATCATTAACGGTTCATCGTAACAAGCATTGATGGGAAGGCGATTACTAAAAGAATGTCTAATAGCCAGGGGTTACGGCAAGAATTTACTGCTCAAACTTGCCATTTCTAGCGATTTCAGGATTAGAAATTTGTTATAGTGGAAGAAAAAGACAAATTCATTTGTAGTTAAGTTAAAATTAGAACTATTTTGTTATACAAATAAACAGAGAAATTTCGCTTTGCAGAAGATTTCTATTAAAGGCAAAATAAATTTCCAATTTTTTTTCCTGGAATTTCCCATTAAGTGTATCAGTGGGGTTGAAAACCAGAGTGTATTCTTATCCGAAATTTTGGTGAAAACTGAGTTTGAAGTACATTTACTATATGACTCTCGTAAATTGGGGTCCAAATGCTATTGCCTCCAGTATTTTAAAGTAGTTTTTTTCGCCTTATTTAACAATAGGTCTATCCACGTTAAACAAGGTGAAAACAGTTGTAGGAAATTAGTAGTGTCCATATTATTTGGAGCCTTGATTTAAGACGGAAGGCAATCAGGTTTATATCTAGAACAAGACCCGGTACAGAGCAATGCTACAAAATAACAATTCCAATTCAGGCAGTCATTAACGGTTCATCGTAATAAGCATTGGTGGGAAGGCAATTACTAATAGAATGTCTAAAAGCCAGGGATTACATTTAGAATTTACTGCTTCTTCTCGCTTCAGCTTGCCATTTCCAGTGATTTTCAGAATTAGAAATTTGTTGTAATAGAAGAAAAATATGTTAAACTAATACAGAGAAATTTTGCTTCAGCAGAAGATTTCTATTATAGGGAAAATAAATTTCCAATTTATTTTTCTAGAATTTTCAATTAAGTTTATTAGTAGAATCGAAAACCAGAGTGTATTCTTATCCAAAATTTTTGTGAAAACTGAGTTTGAAGTAATGTTACCATATGACCCCCGTAAATCGCAGGGTGGGAAGAGGGTCCAAATGCTAGTGCCACCAGTATTTAAAAATAATTTCCTAACCTTATTTAACAATAGATCCATCTACGACTAAATATGCTAAAATAAACTGTAAGAAATTAGTGGTATACAGAGTATTTGGAGCCCGGATTTATGACGGATGGTAATCAAATTTATGTCTGAAACAAGAGCCGGTATAGAGTGATGCTACAAAAAAACAAGTCTACCTCAGGCAATCATTAAACGTTCATCGTAACAAGCATTGATGGGAAAGCGGTTACTAAAAGAATGTTTAATAGTCAGGGGTTACAAAAATAATTTACTGCTTCAACTTGGCATTTCTAGAAATTTTCAGAATTAGAAAATTTGTTGTATTGGAAGAAAAAGATTTCGATTTATCAAATTTATTTGCAGTTAAATTAAAATTAGAACTATTTTGTTATACGAAAAAACAGAGAAATTTTGCTTCCCGCTAAAGATTTCTATTAAAGAAAAAATAAATTTCCAACTTATTTTTCTAGAATTTTCCATTAAGTGTATTAGTGAGGTTGAAAACCAGTGTGAATTCTTATCCCAAATTTTGGTTAAAACTGACAAGGAAGGTCACTTTAATTGCCATACTTAGAATGTTTAAAAAAAATACTAATTAAACTACATATGTATGTAATAACGGATCAATCAAATTTTGACAGATGGATAAAGGGCGAAACATAAAATTTTAAAGCATTAAAAAACATGGAAATCTGAAATAGTCTAACAAAAGAAACTCAGCTACCGTTAGTGGAAAAATCGCGCTCAAATGGTGTGATGCGGTTTTAGCAGACGAAGCAAACCACCCTCTATTGCATATTAGATCTCAGTGGTTTTCTCGGAAAGAGTACTTTTTTTTTTAAATTGTAGTTTGTTTTACCAACAAGATATTGCTTCCAGCAATTAAGAAAATATTTCGTAAAATTCTGCTAAAGAATACGTGCTTTTTAAACCACTTAAACCACTTGATTCAGAATGTCAGGTTATTGCATGATCATTACAAAATCATTGTATTATTTGTCAAATAATGTGATTTTGTAAGAATCATACAAAAACATATATACCATACATTCTGAATCTTACATTCTGAATCGAGTCCCTGGGACCTGTTTAAGGCTGCTAGTCACACAGCTTCCGAATTCCGTTCGCTAATGTTTAGTTTGAAGCATTTGGTGCTTTCGCATATTTAAAATACCCTCTTTATAAATTATTAATGTTTTAAACTTATTTTTCCTGCTTATTTATTTTTAAAGAATGTCCTTTTTTCCCCTAGTTTTCAACGTATTTATAAAATCTAGGCTTAATTTTATATGGAGGTGATAAAATCTTACACGCAATTCATTAGCCTTTAAAATATAAAATATTAAATCGAGTATAGATTTTAGAAATATTTTGAGGAGTAAAGAAAAAAATAAACATCTTATAAAGAGGTAAAAAGAAAAAAAATAAAACATTAAGATAGTCCGGGACACAATTTAAAATAATTTTTATTTATGGAGTTAAAATTTTAAATTGTTTGTGATGATTAATCAAATCATTTGTAAATAAAATCACATAATAAAACTTCTTAGATTTTTTTAATTAAAAAAATTAAAATTTATTAAAAATGGAGTAATTTAAAATCGTTATAGCTTAAAATATATGTAGAATTTATTTATTTATTTACATTTATATAAACATAAATATCTAAATTTTAATTTTGATTCAGCATTTTTAAAAATAGTTAAAGTAAAAATTTTTAAAAAATGTAACTTTTCTAAAAAATTCATATTTTATATATAGCAAGTATATAATATATCAAGTAACCATTTATTTTTTCAAATTTGCTGGATCTAAATTAAAGTAAAATAGTAAAAAAAGACATCTTTTATGTTTGAAGCAATTATTTTTAACGGTCTTGAGTTGTAAAAATTTAAATCCGGGAGATTACAAAAAACCTATCATGAAGAAAAACGTATCTTCACAAGAGGTCATTTCATGACAATTGTTGTTCGGAATGTAAATTTTGAAAACAAGCAAAACGAAAAAAAATTAATATTTCCTCTTTTAATTAAGATTGAAACATGATTCAAACGTCTTTTTAAGCATTAAAAAACAGAAAATTTCAGTGCAATAACTTTTTTATAGAAAATTTGAAGATTTTTGTGTCTCGAACCCCTTTAATGTCTTGAATCGATATTTTAATTCTTAAATGCCGTGTTTTGCCGTTCGGCAACATAATCAATTCAGGCTTCTAAAATAATATTATAACAATATTGCAGCTATAATGCTCAATGTTGCCAATAAAATAAGTGCTGAAAATATTATTAAATCAATTTTTAATGTGTAGATGGCAACAGTTGTGCTATATAAAAATAAAGATAAGTTTATTTTCAAATTGTTGCTACATTGCGTTTTTGTTTTGTTTGAAAATTTGCGAAATACCCAATTTTATTCTACCCTAAGCAAATAAAATTTTGATTTTTATCATAGTTCTTAAAGTTCATATGTGTTTAATATTACAGAATTTTATCAAATAACATCCTTTTTTCAATTAAAGCTCAGTATTGACGAATAGTAACGAGCTGTTTTTTAGCCGTAAACCATACATAAAACATAATACGATTTTTTAAAATATTCTCCCCATAATTCACTTAAGCAACGGAAGCCGAAAAACATTTTAAAATTGATTTTTGAATTTCAAACATTTAAGGGTTAAATACGCGAATGCGTTTTATGCTCATAAACATATCTTTAGCCATTGGAATTAGGAAGTTGTGTAATTAACAGCCTTAAGTAAGTTGATGCCACAAATTCCCCTCGCTAATCTCTTGAGAACTATAAGCATACCTAGGGTGTTTCAGAAAGACAGAAATGTGAAACAAGTGATAAATTGGACAGGTTTATAATTTTTTATACACCGGTTCGCAGAAATAATTCTGAGATTGGACATCAGAAGGAGCTACAGTCAGAGAGTACAGTATTTGAAATATTGTTTGAAAGTGTGCTTCGTGAGCTGAGCGCGAATCACATTATAATGTTCTCGATATGGTCACTTTTTTTAGCAATAATTCGGCGCAACAAAATGGTAAAGTTTGAAGTCACTCCTTGATATGTCTTTACGAAACTGATAACTATGCCTCACAAATGAATTATTCAAACTGTTTCAACGTTTGAGTATTCTTACAGTAAATTGTGTGTTTCAAGCAGTCTTACAAAAAATTCACATGGATTGAGATCCGGAGAATAAAAAGGCTAACCCATACCAATGTCTGTAACTAGGAAATAAAGAGAGCAATGACTCACTTACGGAAGTATTCTCAAGGAACTCAGACATTGCAGTGTGATTGAGCCTCATCATACATAAACATTAAGACTCTGCTGCATTACATAGAACTTGAAATGTACACCAAATTGCTAAGCAATTTAAATTTTCGTGTGTTTGTTCTGCCACGTATTAGCCTATACTGAAACTATTTCTTCAAACCGGAGTATAACAAAATCCATTTATTTATTTATTTATTTTGAAAAGATTTTTTTTTTTTTTTTTTTGGGGGGGGGGGGAACGGAATATTTTGTCATATTCGAAATTTTTATATCCTCATTTGCGAAACTAATCCTTATACATGTTAAATAATTAAGGTATTTCCTATGTGTGTTAAAATAAGTTAATCTAATTTTTACAGAAAGCTAATGATAACTTAAAATAGTCCCATTCAATGGTAATATAAGGCATAATAGTTCTTAACTGTATTATATAGTTCTGATTTTACACGGTATTAAGTATTTTTCATTTGACAAATAGTTTTTTTCTAATGTGTAAAATTGCATCGCAATAATTCAAATCTTCTCAAAAAGTATATTTTACAGAAAGAAAAGATATGGAATGTAAATTTCTAATCCGTAAAAATAAGTTGATTAAATAAAACATAAAATCCGTATTATTATACCACAGTAGTTGGATTCACATTTTTTTTTCTTTTTACAAATCCATAAGCAATTAAATAAAAATATTATCGGTAAGTATATCAACAAGTTTGAAGAATATGAATTATTAAGCTGTTTATGGCAAGATAGCATTAAATATGCAGCAATCTGTTTTTGTAGTAAATATAAATGTTTTCATAGTTCATTTTACATATTAAATGCTTGTTTTCATTATAAAATATTTCAAAAGTTCTTAACATACTATAAACGTTTATAGGTGCGTATTTAAATGATTATTTATCTTCAGCGATATTCATATACACTGAAAAAAAAATAAAGATGTAAATCTACAAAACTAGTTTATGTAAAATCGTCAGAAGTTTGTATGTTTACTTAAATTTTATCTGTACAGAAAAAAAGATGTGAATATGCAAAACTAGTATTTGTAAAAGCGTCAGAAATCTGTATACTTACAAAAAGTTTATCGGTAACTATGAATACATAATTTTTATTTTAGTTTTTATTTTATTATTATTATTGTTATTATTATTAGGTGCCTTTGCAATTATGTAAATACGCAATACCTATAATTGTCGTTCAGTCCGTGCATCCATCTATCCATCTGTCTGTCTGTCCGTTTGACCGCATATAACAGAGCAAAAACTATCCAACCTAATCGTTTGAAAAAATAGTTTCAAGTACATTTTAATCATGTTATACTCTTTCGAATATAATAAAATGGATATGCATCGATGAAGTATATACTAAAAGATTCATTCTGTACAATCTGTGGTGCAAGGAATATTTCTTATTAGTTTACAGGGACACGATAAAGTATTCCATTACATAATTGTATAGGGAAAAACATTGTTTGAGGGGCATTTTAGTTCTATTAAAGTATTTCATATTTTATGAAATTGATATACGTTGTTAACAATGTTATGTTGTTAAGTTTACTACAAGATACTTTCTGTATAATAGAAGGCAGATACTATTTACAGGGATATACAAAAAATTTCGGATACTCTGCTGTATTCGAAGTACTGTATAACCAAGATCTGATTTTTAAAACTTCGATACAACTCGAACGCATCCCATGTGCAAAGCTTGACGTGAAATTTCCAACTTAGTTTTATGTTGTTGCAGTTACATAAAAAGCTCTAGGTATCCCAGTTTCCTAAAAAATTCCTAGTAACCTAACATATAGTTTATTTTAACCCTTTAACGTTCATTGGTTTCTCTACGAAACCACAAAATTTTAATTCCGATATGCAACAACGACACCGGAATTTTAATAAAGAAAAATTCATTTTATTATACATGTGAAAAATCACTTTTTCTTATTTACAAAAATATTTGTACGCAGTTACCGGTGTCAATCATTTATTTAAATATCTTAGCAATTAAAATGCTCTGAACGTTAAAGGGTTAAACTGCTATTTTGTATCTATTGCATGACTTTCTTATGTTGCAGTTATACAAAAAGTTCTAGGCATCTTAGTAACCTTAAAGATTTTTTCTTTTTTTTTTTACAGAATTTAAAAGATTGAGTTGAGAAAAATTAGTTAACTCTAATGCAATATGTAATACCTTGTTTTACATATGAATTGAAAACATTTTCAAATTTAATTGCAAACTTTAATTTTAACATTATAATTTAATCTTATGTTATAATGTACGCGCATATAATAAAATTTTAATAAATATATTCCAATGTAAATTTTACATTAATTATGAAATTATAGTAAACTAAAATGTACTACAATAAAACTATAATATATATTAGCATTTATCGATAAACTGTAAAATTCATTGCTTTCTAATAGCTTTATATTGATACAACATGTAAAACTCACATTTAATCATTATGTTAGTATAGATATGGATAAATACACGAGAAGCTGAAACAATTTATGCAATATTTTATAATATTATTATATAATATAATATTATATTTTATATATATTATGCAATATTTTAAAATCTTAGGTATTTTATTTCTTTTACTCAGAAGCTTAAACAAGATTATTATTATTACTGTAGCTTAGTATTTTAAAGTATATTTTAATAATAAAAGTGCCGACGAATTTAATGTATTTCTTTTACTACATCATAGTGAAAAAATTGTTTTTTAAAATAAAATAATTTAAACGATAAAATTAATATATGTTTGTTTAAACAAATTGATTAATGCATTATTTACGAAGCATAATCAATTGAGAGTCACGAAATTAAATAAATTACGACTAACCTAAATTTTGAAAAGTAATTTATATATTTCCCACAAATAAATCTCATAAAATACAGAACAATATCTTATATCTTTTGTATAATCCATATTTAAGATGATGAAATAAATATTTAATGACACAGATAATTCAAAGAATCTTTTCATTAAGTTACGTAAAGAACGCCTAATAAAATTATTCAAACAAGAAAGAAAAAATGATGCATCAAGCATAGATTATGAAGCACTTTCCAACACATTCAGAATAATGTATCAAAACTGCACCGTTTAAATAATTAAAGTACAGGTCTCATTTCACCATATGGAAATATATAAGCAGTTCAAAACTGAATTTGAGCTTTTCCCATCTACAGTTGGAAAATTATCCGAATTTATAAGCAATTAAAAATAAACATTCCAAAATTTATTTCGCTTAAAAGATACACATATTTCAGAAAATTCTACTTCAGCAATTTCCTCTAAGAAGTATAATGGTATGCAAATACTTTGTGCAGCCCTGTATTTGAGGTATAGAATTTATATATAAAGAATAATATACAAAAAATATAAAAATTAATAAATAAAATAAAAGCGCATACCGAATTTAAAACGTACTCTCCAACAATTTTTACGCAAAGACAGTATTCTAAACTATTTCTTTTGTGTGTCCCAGTAAATTAGTAAAAAAATGCTATGAATGCTTTGTTTTAACGTGATCGTAGTGAAATTCAATGATTTTTATCAGTTTCAATACACTTGAAATAGTGTAATGTCATTAAAATACTCTCCAAACGATTTTCCCTTATATTGTAATGTAATCGAATGATCTTGCGTATCCCAATAAATGAATCATTAATCGTACATACTTCATGTGTAATATTATACATGCTTTGGTGATTATAAATAAGCTTTAACAATTGCATGGAAATCCGAGTATATTTACGGGAGTTAGAGAATGGACAGACGGCCCAACAAACCGAATGCATAAGCACAATTCAACTTTGAAGGTTAGTGCTAAAAAGAAAACTGAAGTACTTTTTATTTGCGTAAATTATGTAAGAAAATTATTAAGAAGCATAGTAAGTGAAAGAAAACAAGCTGCAATGTATTAATTTAAGTAAGAAAATATTCATATATACTTATAATAAAAATCTCTGACATATGCTGAACATTATTATTTTTTATATACTCTTTTGAAACAGTTTTACTTCATAATGTGTGTATAGTTATCAAACAAAATATGAAGTTTGCTACATCTAAAAGCAGCATAAAATAATTAACCAAACATTACATTTCTTTATGTTAGTTTTTATGACTTCGTCAATTAGAAATTTAAACATTGTATGTTAATTGCCAGTCATTTAAATTATTTTAATGTTTCTTGCAGCGTAATATCTTAGATTATTATTTAAATAATGGAAGTGTTAACTAATTCAATGTACGTTCTCATTAGGTAAAATTTATACTTTAAATTGCAATAACATAGATATAAAAAACTAAAATAATATTTGCTTAAATAAATTGAAAAAAAAAAAATGCATGGAAAATAGAAAAAATAAACCAGAATATCTCGAATCAAAATTTTCCTAATAGATATTTTCATAAAATGGTTTATATGCTCTGTTTTAAAAAACTAGTATTTTTTATGAGTTAGTTTAGAAGAAATTACATTAAAAATAAAAATTTTCAAATAAAATGTGAGCTGAATTATTCACAGCTGAATTCTAATCAAACCTTAGAATAATTTGTGCAATGAATTCGTGAGATATTTTAAAAATTATTTAATTACCACTAATTTAACTTAGTTTAATGGAAGATACTATTGGGACGATACGCCCACTCACATTAATTTTACTAATTTTTATACTAATTTATTATAGGCCCCAACTAGTGGCTGAGAAATTCTACTCTCGAAAATGGTAGACGGTAGGTGCTGGGTTTGAACCCAGTCATTCTTGTCGACCTAATTTTTCGGAATTTTTCGTAGTTTACTTTGAACCTTGGATTTCCTTTCGTACATATATATGAGTTAGGTTCCCTTAAAAAGAACGATATAGGAATTACACCCTAAAAGCAAGATAATATAGACGAATGAGATCTCTATACATTTGAATTCCATTATTCATGCTATTGCTGGGAAATTCCTATTTCTGTATGAATTGAAAGATTACCGTTCATCAATTGTTCAAATTTCGAAATAAAATTGGGAATCTCATTAAAAATTATTTTGGTATGATACATTACTCTCCTGCTAGTATTTCGTAACAGTTGTAACTGTTTACAAGTTATTGAATTTTGAAATCAGTCAATCCATTTTAGGTATCCCGATAGAATATTTGTTGAAATAAAATTAAAGTAATTATTAAGAAATTTTAAAAAAATGTTACAGTGACTTATGCAAAATTTACCTAATGTAATCCCTGAAAAATAGAATATTATATACATTCATATTTTCTCAAAAATATTTCAACTTTTTTTTTTTTCAAATTTGTCCCAAAGCAATTTTATAAAATCTGTTCTATTGGCAAACACGATCTGAATACGATAAACCAATGAGGCAAACATAAGAATAATTTTCACAATGACTTCACGAGCTAGAATTTTAAGCATTTTATGTTAATTGCCAGAAATTTAAATTAGTTTAATGCTTTTTTGCTACAGCGGACAATATCATAGATTATATATTAAATAATGAAAGAGGCGTAGTTTTGTTTAAAAAAGAGAAAGAAAAAAAAAGAAGGACTAATGTGTTTATTGCTTACTGTAGCATACACTGAAGTGAACTGAAGCTAGATTGTTTATTTATTCGAGGCACAGCATCCCATGAGTTTAGCTAATGGAATTGTTAGTTTTTGGCTTCCTTCTGGGGTCATATTTCAATTCCACGCGATTAGGTTTCTTTTCTAAGAGCCTCCGTCTCCATTTACGGCATTTTGGCGTAAAATGTTAAGAATACGTAAAAAACAGAAAGGAAATCATCGTGGAATGAACGTCATATATTAATTTTTTTTTGTTCTTAAAATTTTATGGACTAATTGTGAAATAGGCTAATTTGTTTTCTTCCATTTATTAAGTCGCTGATTTTTGCAATGAAACATTGTAGGCCGTTTACTTTATTCGTGGATAAACTGTTTAATAAGACGTGTTTAGTAAAACTAATGGTTGAAATTTTGCCTTTCGCAATTAACTTTTAAAATATTTGCCGTTTGTTGCCAAAACAGGCAGTTTAATATTTTTAATGCTAGCCTTGGAATTCTAATGCTTTCCTTGTTGCAGAATTTTTACTAAGCTATTCAGTTTATTGTTCACTTAATTCAATGATTGTATTACCACTGAAAAATTAAATTTTTATGGTTTCTGCCAAAAACTGGTAATATTTTAAAATATTATACAAACAAATATTAATGAGAATGTAATATTGATACAAGACCGTTAAATGTGACGCTTGCAAAAGCAAAGATTGGTAAGCAGTCACACTAGATTGCAGTTTGATATTTAGCCGAATTAAAAAGCAAATATTTCGTGTGTTTCAAAATTATTAAAACATCATCTAAAAGTAGATTATTTATTTTTTTTTAGTTACGGCATCTTATGAGTGTGGCTAATAATATTATTAATTAAGGGTTCCTTTTGGCATCATATTTCAATTAGTACATAAGATTAAATTTATCTTTGCGTCTATATTTACGATATTCTAACTAAAAAAAAAAATAATAATTCTTGAATGAGTGTTGTATATTAATGCATTGTTTTTTTTCTTTAAAATTTTATGAACTCATAGCGATTATTTATTTATTTATTTTGCATTTATGGAGCCAATGATTTTTTGGAAATTTGAATTTAAAATGAAATACGGTAGGTTGCTGGCTTTTCCTATTGTCTATGAACAATTATCGGTGGGAATGCGTTTTCATTTGTGGTATACGTTTATAAATTTAGCTATTTTTTCACATTATTTTTGCATATATATTTTATAGATCATTTACAGAGCTGAAAAAAATATTTTCAATTTATTGGCGGAAGTTGCTGAAAAGAAATTTTCAGCTACGTTTCCTTTCTCAATTAAAGTATAGCATATTATGTGGTATGTATACATATAGGGCTGCCAAAACGTTTATTTTACATTCTGTTCGTACCAGTATTTTTCGGAAATAAATTCTGAAGTGTATTTCTATTGGAAATGTAGGCAAAGTTAAATATTTCAGTATTTAAAAAGTGGTGCCAGTGGAATTAAAAATAGTCGCCTGTGATAGCCTTGTACATATAATATACAGGGCTTCACAAAATAATTTGAATGCTTTTGACTATGCATGGTAATTGCTGAAATGGGATTTACTGATATATTCTGAGTTTTTTCAAATTATTTATTTAAATATTACTTTTTACGTTAATAAACGGGGAAATATTGTTTCATTATTCTAATTGTGTTGAAAAATGTTTTATAATCTATGAGTGACTCGTGAACATTTTTTTTTTTTTTTTTTTTTTTTTTTTTAATCGTGGATAGCTGAAATAAACGCATATAGCGGAAGTATAGAAACTGTAGGGAGCCCAAGCATTCAGATTAATCATGTATTAAACAAAAGCAACCTCATAATCCTTACTTTATAAAGAATCTAAGCCTTGTATCGACGCCATTCTAACAAATACCTCACAGCATCCGAGGCGGAAATTTTATCGTTATGTTCCAGAAAATGAATATTACTTTCCCTATTTTTCTTTCCCATAATCCCCATAAGCAGAGAAAAGGTACGAAAATAGGGACTTTCTTAGAAATAGAGATTTTTCTGAGTGAACATAAACTATAGCATGGTTAAAATAGAGTATGTCATTTTTGCTCCGTCATATGCTATAAGAAAAAGTTTTACTTCATAAATAACGGTCAGATGTTAGATAAGCTTATAAATCTAGAATATTGTAAATTTATGTAATTCAAAAATATTTAGAACATAATAATTTTTTATGTGGGAGGGGAAGGGGGGAGGGTTATTTAAAATATGTTTGTGAGTGTGAAAATCTTAAGATTTTGTTTGCTTTAAGCCTTTAAAATTTATTATTTTTAAATTTTTGGCCTAAATTTTGTTTGAATCTACTGAAAATGATTTTGTTTATGCTCGCAGCGATTTATAAATTCTATGCCAAATTTTTACTAGTTCATTGTTAAATTTCTTTCTATTTCAATTAATAATATAAAATAGAACCCAAATGTTCATTGTAACACTTCTGATCTAGTTTTTAGCTCACAGGCTATCATAGCCTGAGAGCTTATGTGCCAGTCCGTTCTGTATGTATGTTCGTACGTTCGTTCGTGCGTAACGCGATAACTCATGATAAAAATATCGGATCCACTTGAAATTTTGTATATAGGTATATCCTGATAAGGCGCTTCCCTGATTAGTTTTTGGAGTTCATTCGATATGTATAAGAGGGGAAACGGGGGGCTCATGCCCTCCCCTTAATTGAAATAAACGGGATTTTCATGCAGAATTAACAGTTTTCGTTTAAAATTTAGATATTGGATCATTCTGATGAGGCGAGTCCGTGACTGTTATTAGGTGTTCATTGAATAAGTATAAACAGGAGGAACGGGGGGCTCATGCCCCTCCCCTTAATTGATATAAACGGGATTTTCATACAGAATTCACAGTTTTTCTTCAAAATTTAGATATGGGATCATTCTGATGAGGCGATACCATGGCTGTTATTACGTGTTCATTGAATAAGTATAAACAGGGAGAACGGGGGGCTCATGCCCCTCCCCTTAATTGATATAAACGGGATTTTCATGCAGAATTAACAGTTTTCGTTTAAAATTTAGATATAGGATCATTCTAATGAGGCGAGTCCGTGACTGTTATTAGGTGTTCATTGAATAAGTATAAACAGGAGGAACGGGGGGCTCATGCCCCTCCCCTTAATTGATATAAACGGGATTTTCATACAGAATTAACAGTTTTTCTTCAAAATTTAGATATGGGATCATTCTCATGAGGCGATACCATGGCTGTTAATAGGTGTTCATTGAATAAGTATAAACAAGGGGAACGGGGGTTCTAATGCCCCTCCCCTTAACTTGTATAAATGGATTTTTCAAGCAGAATTGTCAGATTTCGTTCAAATCTCTGAATAGTTTTAAAAGTTTAATAGTTAAGTATAAAAGAGGGGAATAACTCCTCTTAAATTATATAAATGCTAAATGGGTTTTTATTAAGAATTATCCAATTTGCTCTAAATTTTGGATATAGATTTTTTATATGATAAATCATGCCCTTGATAGTTTAGGAGGTTAAATGATTAAGTATAAAAAGGAGAAAGGGGAGGCTGTTTCCCCTTCTTATTTTTTTTTTTCGAACGGAATTAAGGAAAATACAAGGCTGTAATGTACAATTAGTTATGCTAGTATGCGTAGCCTGTGAGCTCAATGCCATCAGTTTAACTGGGCAATATTCTTTTTATTATTTCATAAGATGGACCAGCGGTTCTTAATCTGCAGTCGCGACTCGCTCAATAGCGTAGCAGTGAGGGGGTTTAGATGCTCAGGTTATCACTAATTTTTAAAGCTTCGTATAGAGCTTCTAACGAAACCCTATTCGTGTTTGTCGGTCCATCACAGAGTGGATACATATAAACTATGTAAGTCAGAGGCTTCAAATTTGGTGTAATTACAGTTAAATATCTCATGACACACGACAAATCATAAAATTTCGAAAGCCTCTATCATTTTAATAAAATGAATTTTATGAATGCCATCCGTTTATTTTTGAGATTTAAATTTTAAAAGAGAACCTTAACTTCAATGTTTCTCGTGTAAACATCACAGCTTGGAAGTAAAACATCTCGCTAATAAACAAAAAGTTCTTGGTTTGAGCCCCGGACTAGAGATAGAAAATTTTCATATTAAGATATACTTAATTAAAAGAAATTTCGTATTTTTTGCCAATTTAAGGGTTTATATTATTAGGATAACGTTCATCTGACAATTATAATATTTTTTGAGATTCAATTTTGCTCTATTTTAAAGACTATTGCGATTTATTAATGATTCTCATTTTAAATTCCGTTTAAACAATTTTTTTCGTTTTTAAAATTTAAAATTTTATTTATATCTCCGCTAAATTTTTTTTTAATTTCAGATTTTCAAAACAAAAAAAATTGGAATTTTGGATTTTATTTAAATAATTTGATTTGAACATTTTAAATTTGATTAAAATAAATAGCTTCCTTTTATAATTATTTTAAAATTAAACTTTTTGATGCTACCATCTATGTAAGAATTTAATAATTGTAAAATAATACGGTATTATTAATTTAAGGATAAATTGTTTTGAAAAAAATATTAAACGAATCTTCTGTGCGATCTGCGATTCCTCTTACTTACTTGTTTTATGTTCTCTTCGACTTATCTAAATACAGATTTTTCTACTACTAATCCAGGGTGACGTGTGGTCAGGAAAAAACACAGTCAAGAAAAGTATTATGTACCAGTATTTTGTTAAAGAGAAATGCACATTCTTTAATCCTTTTATATTATTCGAATCATTTTCTATAATAAAATACTGGTAGATTCCACCTTTTTCGACTGTATTTTCCCTTGACCATTCGCCCCTCCCCTTTTAATCAAGGGGAAGAAAACTTTACAATTATAGCGGTATCCAGAACATTTGGACCGCCTCCCTTGTTATGCCACTGGACTCACTTGTGTGTCGCGGAACAGTTGAAGTTTGCCACAAAATTATATCTTTTGTTTTTCCTGTTTAAAAATATGTAACAAATATAATATTTTACAATCGCAATAATTAGGGGTGGGGAATTTTCAGAAAATCTTACCAGCCAAGAACCTGCAACGTACAGTTTAAAATTGTTACAATAAAATATATGTCATTATAAAAATTGTCAATTATTCATTAATTAATAGTTAGTTACTGTACCTCACTTGCACACTTATATATATGTTAAACTAGCTGTTACCCGTGACTTTGCTCACTTAGCATTAAAAAAAGATAAACGCATTACTAAACAAAACTTTTTATTTACGATAATTTAAAAAGTACATAATTAACGCACATTTTATCCCATTTTAAAGAAGGCAATATATTGGCTCTTACTTATAGAGATTTAAAAAATGTTATGTTGTGCCAGATAATAAGAAAAATCACTAAAATGAAACGACAATTACTTATACTGTACAACTACTGTAACGCACTCCATGTTCTACAGAAATGATGTTGTTGTACATTTAAGAATTTCATATCAAAGAAAGAAAAATAATGCTTTAAACCTAGATAGTAAAAAATAATACCCAACACTTTCAAAATACGTAATTTTGCCGGCCCATTCTTTTGTGCTGCTATTTATGATCTATGTATGTGTAAATATTCTAAATAGAATGTTAAAATATAGTTTAGTCAGAAAAAATATAATGAAGATTAAAATTCACCTTTAGGAATTTCTAATAATAGACAGAAATGTACTTTAATTGTTTTATACAGCCCTCTATATTACTTGCAGATTTTTATACGGGCCACAAAATTACTTAAATTATTCAAGCAAAAACACGATTAAAATTATGGAATCCACATTTCTGGGAATTCCTATTTCACAAATGACCATGCATCCAATTTTTTGTATAGTCCGGTATAGGATTTTATTTAAATATATATAATACCTTATTATAATAACTATATTACATATATCTCTTATTATAATAAATAAATGTAAACTTAAAAATGCATAATTCAAATTAAAACCATCTTAACAATTCACGCTTATTCTCAGTGCTGTTTACGAATTCTCTTGTGTAGTAATTTTTATAATTTAAGCAAAAAACAAATTATGAAAAAAAATTACTTAACCTTAAATTGCATACCATAATTGAAAATGCTCTTCAGCAATCTTTTTCTAATAGACCATACTTCGGATACAGTATTGTATCAGGATACGACTTCGGATAAGTATTGTATCATCCGAAGTCTTTTATGTGTTCCTGTAAATGAACAATAAATGTGATGCAAATCATATATTGTAGTGAATCTTAATAATGTGTATTAATTTCATCTTGTTGGAAATAGTGCAAAACAATTAAAATACGCTAGAAATGTTTTTCTTCGTAGATTATTATGTTGCCGACCTCTTTTCTGTGACCATGTAAATGAATGTTAAATGCTTTGACCTCACTTTCTGCAGAAATCTTGTTTTAGTGCAAATCAGAAATTGATATGTATTTTATTATTTTTGAAACAGAGTGGCATCATTAAAATACCCCGCAAATTATTTTTCTTCATAGACTATAATATAATGAAATACTTTTGAGTGCCCTGCACGCATACTATAAATACTATACTTAAAATGTTCGATAGTAATCATGTTCTTGTGCACCTTAAAAATGCATAAAAGTTTCATTATATTTAAGATATATGTAACATTACTAAAATACATCGTAAGTAACTTTTAGTAAATAATGCTTCTCCTTTTGAGTGCTCATGTGATTGAACTATGACTGTTACATGCTTCATTTTCAATGCTGAACATGCTATGATAAATCGCAATAACATCTATCAATTTTGTGGGAATCCAACTATACAGGGAGTTTCACAAAGGACCCCTAACTTTAAAAATCTATAACTCGGAAACGGTGATAGATAGAAACATGAAACCAATTATGTGTTTATTAAAAAATTGGCAAGAATCTTATACATAAATCAGAAAATTTAGTTAAAAATAGCGTTCATAGATGGCGATGAGAGCGATAGGCACTCTGTTGTGGCTGATATTGATATCACTTAGCACTGATGCGAATTAAGGAGTTTTATGCGAAGTGGGTCTTGTTCGAAAATGCACTTTTGCTTTTACGACCCGATTTTCAATTATATCCATATAATTTTAATTTTGTTGGCGTCAACACAGTAATAGACAAAAATAATGTTTCCATAGGATCAAAATCAAAATTATATGAATCGAATTCAAAATCGGGTCGTAAAAGCAAAAGTGCATTTTCGAACAAGACCCACTCCGCGTAAAACTTTTTAATTAGCATCAGTGATAAGGGACGTCAATATCAGCGTCAACAGAGCGCTTGTCGTTCTTAGCGCCATCTATGAGCGCTATTTTAAACTATTTTTTTAATTTTTTTTATAAGATACTTACGATTATTTGAATAAACACACCACTGGTTTCATGTTTCTATCTATCACCGTTCCGAGTTATAGATTTTTAAAGTTAGGGGTCCTTTGTAAAACACCCTGTATTTACTCAAGTTAAAGAATGGACAGACAAACGGCATCCGGCATACAGACAGATCGAAGTCGTAAACATTTTTCAACCAAGTTAGAAAGTGTCAAAAAACATGATTTAATAAAATCATAAAAATTAAGGAATTTATGTTCGTAACCCCCCCCCCCCCCAAAAAAAAAAAGAAGGAAAATTCTTGTACAAAACTATATTTTTACGTGTTAAAATCTGCAACATTGGTTGTATATGTTACAGGCCAAACCCGATTTTAGGCCAGACTAGACTGGCCTAGGCCAAACCTGTCTATCCTAACGCCCATCGGATAAACTACTTTTTCCTAGGCTAAACCGGTCTATCCTAACGCCCATCGGATAAACTACTTTTTCCTAGGCCAAACCGGTCTATCCCAACGCCCATCGGATAAACTAATTTTTCCTAGCCAAACTAGTCTATCCTAAGGTCCATAGGACAAACCAGTTTTTCCTAAGCGAAACTAGTTTGGCCTAACTTTTATAGGATACACTAGTTTAGCCTGCTGTTTATTGGTCCGAACTAGTTTATCCTAGGCCTATTTAGTTTATCCTATGCCAATTCGATTTGGCGTGATTTTATTGAATTCAATGACTACCTCAGCGCCAACATTCTTGTTTGTCCTAGGCTGATCTAGTTTATCCTAGGCCATTGTAATTTTACGTGTTTTTAGCTCACAGGCGTCAAAGCCTGAGAAATAATGGGCTCGCCGGTCCTGTATGTATGTATGTACGTATGTATGTACGAATGTACGTACGTATGTACGAATGTACGTACGTATGTACGTGCATATGTACGTAACGCGATAGAAGAGTAAGGTAGAATTTAGTACCATGTTCACATCGTGGTATTTTGAAAAGTTGCAAAATATATCCAACTAATAATAAAAAAAAAAGTTTTTGACATATCTTTTACAGCCTACAGTTCTTCAAAGATTGCCTAAAAAATCACTCGCCTTGTAAGAAAGCACTTATCGCCAGGGGCGAGTAAAATGGTGTATTTCCCTACTCCTGGCAATAATCATGAAAGCTATTAGTTTAATCCAAAATCTTGCGAGTAAACAGTGTTTTCTTAACCCTTTCGGGTCCGAATTTTAGTTCAATTTTTAGAAAAAAATTACTTTGCGTTAATAATATTAACATTAGCTATCCAAATAAATTAATTAGTGTTTAACGAATATTTCATAGTCTGAAAAATAACGAATGCTGGTGTTTTGCGTACTATTCAACTAATATTCATAGGAAAATAGGCTGGGAAGAATTTTTTGAGATGTTAAGAAAATATTGTATTACAACAAGATTTAATTTATATTACAATTTTCTAATACTTTTTACGCTTTATTACACATAATTCTTTCAGGAAAGTAACTTAAATTTTTAATTTAATATTTCAAATGTATTTTTAAAATAAAAGAATCGCAAACGGCGCAAAGAAAATTAAGCAAATAATAATAATGATTATTATTACTAAATGCCTAAACATAAAGGAAGTCATATAGGAAATGCATAGACATATACTAATATTACTACATGTAAATAAAACAAAACTATTTCTTTAATACAAAATAATACGCTATTAAAAGACATGTAAAGTTAATAGTACACTAGACCCGAAAGGGTTAAAGAGCTTGTCAGTTTGGTTGTCCAACAGGTCCTTGATGGGGTTCAACAGGATACACTTGTGTAAACATATTTTTCCTATTTTGTTTCCGTACTTGTGTCTTTAAACTAACCAAACTGTGTGTAGAAAGGGACTTAAGGTTAAAATTAACCAGTTTGACATATAGATGCTCGCATAGGTAAACCACAGGGACCGAAATTTCACTGATTATTATATTGTGTTTTGATAATAATTAAATGTATTTTTTACGATATTTGTTGGTTTAATTGTTATTCAACTTGCACACATTGGTATTATCAATTCTTGCTTTTGTTGGCAGTGAATCCTTCGTATCATAAGTTTCCACTTACATAGGATAGCTTATACTGGTCATCAAAATTTTCATACTTATATTAAATATACTGTTTGGGAACCGCTGAGATAAACAATTCCTACCTTTCCGCCATAAATTCTCAAATAATAAGTAAATGTCAAATTAAAAAGCGCGTGATATATTTAATTTAATTTCAATAATTATTTACTCCAGTTTTTCACGTTCATTATGTTTATAATTTTATTTTCTATTTACATTCTGAAGAAGACTCGATTAAAAAGAGTTGAAACATGTAAGTTACAATTTTTTATGTAATTTAAATGTTTTTATTAATGCAACAACGTCTTATAAGCGAAACATTTGTTTATAATATAAATTCTTATTTTTTCGTTGTGAAATATATATTATTAATATTACGATATGGTTATCAATGTATGTAATCAAGACTTACTACTGTTATTTTTCACATTAATAAGTAAATGTTTTTTTTTTTTTTTTTTTTTTTTTTTTTTTTTTTTTTTTTTACATTAATGTAAGGCAAACTATCTTTTTTCATCCTAAGCAGTCCATTCATAAAAGCTTACAGCTTCCAACGCAAAAATTTTATCGGTATGTTCCAGAAAATATATTATTACGTACCCTATTTTCCTTTCCATTAATCCCTGTAAGCAGAGAAAAGGTACGAAAATAGGGACTTTCTTAGGGATAGAGATTTTTACGAGTGAACATAAACTATAGCACGAAGAAAATAGAGTATGTCATTTTTGTTCCCCTGTATGTTTTAAAGAAAGTTTTTTCCCCATAAACAACGGGCAGATGTTAGATAAGTTTATAAATCTAGAATGCTGTATATTTGTGTAATTCAAAAATGTTTAGATTCAAGGATTTACTGGATTCCTCTTTTGGGAAATAGCTTAAAAGTGAAGTTTTTTTTTGTGTGTGTGTTGTGTGCGGGTATGTTAAAATCTACTTTTATAAGAGCTCTAAAATCTAGTTTTATTTTAATGCTTTGAGTATGTTGTGGTTTTTATGCCAGTAGCGATTTATGCACTTTATCTGCTTTTCGCTATTGTTCTCTTAGAAAAAAAAATCACCAATATTACATGATAGATTTTTCTTCAACTCCTAGGTCCTCCTCCTACTCTCTCCACTCGCATACATACAAATTAACAATGTTATACTGACACGAAAACACACACACAAACTAATGCTCAAATGCGAGAATTGAATTTATTCTTTTTTTAAATGTTCTTTGTAAAATATTAGTCCAAGAGCCGACCGCACAAAACCCTAAGTCATCGAGCACAAGAAAAAATCCTTTATATTACGGAAGAGTAGTCATAATAGAATCTAATGATCCACTTCTGCTGGAAGTGAAGTGGTGCATAAGCCAAAAATTAATACCACTAGTGCCTCACTCGTAGGTCTATCATTGAGTTTGCCGTACAATCAAAAGTATGAAAACAAGAAAACTGGGTGCAGGAAAACATAATGCTAAGTCTACGAGTCAACCACTAGTGATATTCCTTTTTGGCTTATGCACCACTTTGCTTCCGGCAGATGTGGATCATTAGATTTCTTTATAACTACTCTTCCATAATATAAAGGCTTTTTTCTTGAGTTCAATAACTTAAGGTCTTGTGCGGTCGGCTCTTGAACTATATGATTTTATTATAAAATATAGTTTGAACTATATTTTTTGAACGTCATGGTCACCTTGCTTATTAAATGAAAATTATACGAATTTAAACTTCTGATTTATTTTAATTAAAAAAAAGTGGTCTTTAGAAAACAAAAATCGTCAAATGGTGTTAAAACCAAAATTCTTTCAACTATTATAAACATTATAATATTGTGTTCAATTTTAATCCCATATCAATTTTTTATTATAAAATGTTCTTTAGCCATAATTATCACACACCATGTTCACTCATTATCAATTGAAAAATATAATATTGCGTTCATTTTAATCCTTTGAAACCTCTGAAATATTCCCTGATGATGGTTGTTTTATAACAATTGAAAATGTTAAAAATTTCACTTTTCAAAAACCAAAACTCACCGAGTTGAAGTATTTTTTATTTTTATTTATTTATTTATTTATTGTAATTTTAAAGCTTTTTGACACTAAAACATTGTCTGTAAATTTTTAATGTCGAGAGCTCGAAATTTCATAAAAAAAATCAAAGTATCATTATGCGAGGAATTTTAATAGTAGGAAAATGAATTTTTGCTACCGTACTTGTCAGATTAAAAAGAACAATTTTTTAAATGTAATTTGTAAAACATAACAATTTAACAAAGTGTATTTTTTCCCAAATGAATCGCATGATTATTTCACCCCCATAATCTTATTTTCTACGTTAGTTCAAATAGTTTAACAATGTACATTGCCCACATATCTTCAGCGTGTAAAAAATGAAGGCACGTTTCAATGTTTTGGGGATATCCCGTATTTAGAGACAAAACTGGATCCTATATTACACAAAATTTAATACTCTGAATATATATCTCACCAAATTAGAGGGTGTTTCGCAATGGCACATAAAGAATATTCTCCAGTTATCCAGCATAACGTTCACTTACCTATGGAAAAAGAAAAGACAAGTAAATAAAAGCATGAAACAACATGCCATGAGGAATAACAATTAGTTACATAACAATATAGTTAAACATTAATAAGAAAGAATAAAACCTGAATTTAGACATTTTAATTCAAGAACAAATGTATTACAAATTAGTAGTTGGTATGCACAAATATGAGTAACATTTATATATTAATATAAATTGTATTTATATTTATTATTTTAAATTTCAAGAGAAAAGAATTTTGTAAGCATGTATTTGGAAATTAGAAAAAAATGCGGAAATCTGTCCGAGAAATTTAAAATAATAAAAGTCGTGAAATTGAATGTATTACTGAAAGTTTCCTCATACAGTGACATAAAGTATAGAATTGGATGAATAAAGTATTAAATACAAATTGGTTGATTATAAAAAAATTCTCTTTCTCTGCGAAAGTCACAAAACTGGAGTACAACTGAAGAATAAACTTTATTGAAAAGAAAACAAAATTTATGATATCGAACTAAAAGATTGAATTTTGATTGAACTTAAGATTGTCTCAAAATAGCCGTCGAGTTTGGGAAATCGCGGCGATAGACGAATTTTTCTGTTCAGTAGATAGAAAGTCAGGAAACAGAAAGTCATCAGGTATAAATATTCAAACGCATTTCGAACATTCTACCAACAAAAGATTCCAAACGCTCTTCCAGAACTGTTTAGTAAACTTAAAGTTAAGGATGGTGTACACCAAACAATTTGGTAAACACATAATACTTTTGAAAACTTAATTTCAGCAAATACCATTAATAGCTGGAAAAATATCTGATTTTTTTTTTTTTTTTTTTTGTATAACTATGTAAATGATTTACCGATTCGTGTATTAGTACATAGTATAAAAAAATTTGTTAAAATAGGAAACATTTAACAGCCAGAAATTTCTTTCCTGTAATCTACTTAAATATGTCTCAATATATTCGAATTCTTCTGTTCAGTCCTGTATATGATCTATAACACTTAAATGATACAAGTTTATTACATTGAAAAATATGTACTCCAATTAAACGCGCACTTTTCGTGTACAGTAACAATTAAGTAAACAGTACAGTTCCCAGTAAATGCGCAATAAATGCTAACTACACTCTTATTCTATAGTAACCATGTAGTGCAAATCACTGTATCGATTTCAAAATGTTTGAAGTAGTTTAACATGATTAAAGCATTATGCAAATGACCTCCCCCCCCCTCACCTCCCGATAGACCACAGTATAACAGCCCTCTTATGACATTCCTACACATATAACAGGACATCGATGCCTATTTAACTTAGCATTTAGAAAAAATAAATAAATAAAAAATTATGCATTCAAAAATATACATAATAAAATAAGTATTTTGTATCTGTCTGGCCCTCCTTCCCCCCTCCCCCCCCAATTCTGAAAAAAATGGGACAAAAATTCTTTAAAAATTGTTGATCTTTTTTTTATATTAATTACTTATTTCATAATAAAAATGCATAATATGATATCGCAACTTTTAAAAGTACATTCTAGGATCATTTATTTCCGTTTAAAGTATTTTTTTCTGTAATCCCTTACTTTACACTTTTTTCTTTAATTCTAACAAAGCATGTAAGCATTTTTATAAAATTTAATTTTTAGTGTAGTTAATCCTAGATTACCTAGAATAACATTTTACAAAGCTGGCAGTGAAATTATGTCTTTAAAAAATGTCAAATAAGTAGCTGCTAAGCTCATATCTGCAAACTCATGATTTTATAATTTCCGTGTTTAATCTGAGTATAATTAGATTTTGGAAGGATTTTTTTTTTATATTTTAAAATCTTATTAGTAAATGAAAAACTGAGAAAAATTTTGGAAACAATGTTCTTAAATAAAAAAACCATATTTTTAAATCATAAAGCTATAAATTTTCTTCCTTTTCTTAAATTTTATATCCTACCGAACACGAGAACACTCATAACAAAATTATACCTCATTGAGTAGGTTGTCAGCTTAACTGATGTTTTTTTTTTTCATACATATAATGTCTATGATACTGCATAAGTCGGTATCATTAAAAAAGATATACATCATACATTTGGATTAATTTCTCATAAGCTAATTAATTTTTTAAAATTCTAATGACATTTTAGAAACCTGTAGATCAATACGGATAAGTAACTATTAAGTAATCATAAGTAACTATTCAAATATTCTGAGTAAAATTGAGAATTTCTTAATAACAATTTAAAGAAAAGCCGCATAAATGCGTTAATCGTCCTTTATTGCGTTAATTACATATTTTTAAGCACAGATCGCATATGCACATAGTACTTTTTTCCCTGACTAGTGATTTGTGCGACAATCATTCAAAAATGTATAGTAATGATTTTTTCTAAACGGTTTCATTTAATTGGACTGTATCATCACTCACTTTCTGCAAGTTAAAAATAGTTATACAGTCATCTTAATCTTTTTCAAAATACCGACAAAAATTTCCCGCTCCTAAAGAGAGATATTTATCGTAATTCCCTATCCGGTCCTCGCAAGTGATTTATAAGAATTCCGAATAGTTTAGCTGATTAGATTAATAGCGGGATTTTTAGATTAAAGGTTCAGACATCTTAATCTGAAATCATTTCCACCTTTTAACTCTTTTAGCTCCTTTCCACCGTCCTCTAGTGAATATATATCGTTTACTTCTCCGGATCTGATTGAGAAAGTTATTCCAGCCGACTCAAATTAAGAAAAGAGGGAAAGTAGAGTTATCGCCAGGTGCTTCGGAATGCCGTCAAAGGAATATCATTTTTAACAGAGGTAAACTTATCTTGCTAATGAGTGCATGGATGAGGCGGAAGATAGATGCATGTTTATATTTTATTTCGGAAAAGACACATCAGGAATGAAATGGAAAGATATATTTAAGATTTTATGTTCGAATTAGAAATTTAAATTGAACTCACTTTACTGATTTGGGAAATTTTAAATTAATCTAGTGTAGAGAAATACTTGTATGTTGTTTTAGATTGGTGTACCATAGATATATGTTCTTGTACGTGTGCGATCGATGTTTAAACAGCATTTGGAATGTGAAAATTTATTTTAGAATTTATGCTGTACAGATAGTTCTTAAATTACAAAAATATATGCTTAACTTCGATCTTGTTTTCCTGATTCTAGCTGATTCAAGTTAAGAAAAGAAGGAAGAGAGAGTGAAAAGTAGAATTAACTCCAGGTGCTTCGGAATGCTGTCAAAGGAATATCATTTTTAACAGAGATAAACTTATCTTACTAATGAGTGCATGGATGAGGTGGAAGATAGATGCATGTTTATATTTTATTTCAGAAAAGACCCATCAAAAGTGGAATGGTGGTAAAAGATATATTTTAGATCTTATGTTTAAATTAAAAATTTAAATTAAATTCACCTTGCTGATTTGTAAATTTTGAAATTAATCCAGTGAAGGGAAAAACTTGTATCTTGTTTTAATTAGTGTGTCATAGATATGTGTGTTTATACTTGTATGTTCGATGTTTAAATAGTATTTGGAATGTGAAAATTTATTCTACAACTGATGTTGTACAGATAGTTCTTAAATTACAAACATATTTACTTAACTTGGGTCAAATTTTCCTTCTTAAGTCAAGAAATAAAGAAGAGAGAGTAGAAAGTAAAATTAGCGCCAGGAGCTTCGGAATGCCGCCAAAAGAAAATTTCAATTGGAGTTAACTTATCGTACCTGTGAGAGCATGGATGAGACCGGAAGGTTGGTGCATGGTTATATTTGGCTTCAAACCCATCAGGGATGAAATGGCGATAAACTTAACATATGTAAATTAGAATTGAAGTAAAATTACGAATTACCGATTAAAATTTAACTTACTTTACTGATTTTGTAATTCTGAAATTAATCTAATTTAGAAACATTTGTTCGATGCTTAAATAGTGTTTGGAATATTAATATTAATTTTAGAGTTTATGCTATACAGATAGTTCATAAATTACAAATATGCTTACTTAACTATAAATCATGTTTTCCTTATATTGGCGATTGTTGTTAAAAAAGAAGGAAGAGAGAGTAAAAAAAAAAATAGATTTATTACCAGGTCTGCATTAAACTATTAAAATATTATTTATTACAAAAAATCATATCATTTGTAAATCATGGATGCATATTTATTAATTACAAATATGTTTTCTATTTAAGGTTATTATTCAGCGTAGACTTAACACCCGAAAGTTGCTACTTTTAGAATCTCATAGAAAGTCGCTATGTAACTTGATTTATTCATAAAAAACATCGACGAATTTCACACTATATAGTGACAGCGTACAGTGCTACATAGTGCATTTTTAAATTCATTCATTTAAAAACGAAGCGAGATTTCCGTTAACAAAATAAAAATATATATGAGGAATGCAACTGAAAAAACTCATATGTATTTCCGGGGCGAGTTTCCGAGTGCTAATGGGAATGTATTTAATTCCAAATCTATCAGTTTCAGATTTTATAGGCATGTATTATATTATTTTAAAATCATCTGTAGTATACAAAATATGAACACATATTTACTAAATTTTTGTACACATATAAAGAATATAGAAGTCGTATTTGTATTGTAATAACTCCACTCCCACTGATGGTGCACTATAATAAGTTTTTAAATAAATAACAGATTTTATGCTACCAGAATAAATTACAATTCATTTCAATTGATTCTTAATATTTTTGAAATTACCAGATGCTACAAACAAACTAAAATAAAAATAATTTTCAACAGAGATAAACTTATCTTATCAATAAATGCATGGATGAAACAGAAGATAGTTGCATGTTTATCTTTCACTTCACAAAACACCAATCTAGATAAGTCACTAATGAAATGACGATGAATTTAAAAGATAAATTTTAGATTTTATATTAGTAGTAGAAATCTAGAATTAATATTGTATTAATATGAAGCATTTGGATATTTAAAAATAATCGAGAGTAGTGCATATTAATCTGAGATATTTGTATATGTGTATATTTCAAATTATTTAAAATTTAATGATAGTAAATATTAAATTCTAAGCTGCAGAAGTAGGTCTTAAATTAACATTGTATTTACGTTGCCTTTTGTAGATAAACATATATTTATGTAGTAGATTATTTGAAAATTATTTATGAAATATAAAAAGGCTATTTGTAATCTATAAATAAATTCTGTATTAGGTTAAATGTGAAATTGCATTGTACTTATGATGTTTGGGCATATATAAAGGAAAACTTATCTGTACGCTTTTTGTAAACTACAAAAATTTCTGTATAAGTAACTATCCCTGATACAGGGTATCAAACCCGTTTAGCTTGGGAAACCCGGCTGGTAGGGGCCCGGAGTATCACTATTTTCTCAAAGAAAATATCTCCATAAAAAAAGCGAAATTTTGCCCCTCTGAACTAATTTTTATTTTTTTTAAATAAAAATTCTTTTGTTTTACATGGAAAATAACTGTAACCGTAAGAACGCTATTAAAATTATCATATTACACGTACAGTGGCGGTCAAAAGTTTCCGGCCAGCAAAAATTTTTCAGATAATTTGTAAATGTACCCATATAAAGAGGAATCTCAAAGTGATATTTATACATTTTATTGACATAATAGTTAGGAACTTACTTATAGAAGAACATGTAAATATCAATAAATTTAACTGACAAAATTAAGTATAAAGGAAAACACATGTTCTCAAAAGTTTCCGGCCACCTTAACAAGTTTGTAAAAAAGTGGTATTGTAATAGAAAATTACAGTGATCAACAACATTTACAATTAGTATTTTATCGTATTACTATTTTATTAGCTTTAGATATAAGCACTGCGGTGCAGCAACGTGACATTCATACAATCAACGGTTAAAGATCGTCTATGATACGCTTTTCTCACATTTCTTGCAATTTTGGCGAAATTTCGGCTGAGTTGGAATATTTATAGTTCCGAAGACTATTGTCAACTTCTTTTCAAAGATTTTCTATTGGATTCATGTTGGGCGCTTGGCCTGATCATTTCAAAAACGACATTTATTATGCAAAAACCATTGCTTATCGAGGTTTGCAAACATTATTTATGTCGTTATCATGTTAAGAAAAATAGTTGCGACCAAATTTTTTTTCTCTAATAAGGCAGAAAATAGTCTTGCAAGATATCCTTATACATTTTATCATTCACCTGGCTGTGAATTTTAAATAACGGACCGACACTTTTTGAAGAAAATACTCCTCACTACATAACGTGTCCTCCGCCATGCTTCATTGTAGGAATAACATAGGTCGAATCATATCTTTTGTTGTTAGGTCATCGGACGTTGCGTCTGCTATCACTTCCAAAACTGTTTTGAATTCGATTGATGGAAAAATAAAACCTTTTCCCAGTTTTCACTTGACCAGACTTTGTATTTTTTTGGAAAACGCCAGATGGGTACGTTTGCATTTTTTTTAACTCTGAAAAATTTTTAACACCGACTCTTCGATAAAGTTATGCATCATGTCAACATGTTGATACGGTATATGGACTTATTTCAGCAATATTTTCATTCCGTTAATCGCAGTATATTACAGCGGAATTTTTATGCGGATTATCAATTGTTTTTCTTCTGATAATTCTGTCCATGGGAATAGTAATTTTCCGGGATCTCCCGGACCTCTGAAAGTCCTGAAGGCCACGACCATCTTTATATATTTTTTAAATATCTTTTACGGTCGATTTTACCGATCGATAACTTTGCCGCAAGATTGGCTTTTTAGCGACAAACTAATCACTCATTTATTAACAATAATTGTTGAACTTTTTTATTTTGAATTCAGACTATGCTATACACGTTGATTGATTCATAAACTCAACCAAAAAACAGTTTACCGATAGAAAAAACTAAAGAATGATAAGTGGCTGGAAACTTTTGCACACCCGAATTTCGAATTTTATCCTTTTGCATGAAGCATCTTCAGTATTGAATCAAAATGATCACGTGGTCAGAGGTCATTCACATATTCCTAACTTTTGAAGCAATTGTGCTTCTTCTTTGCTGAAAGCTTTTGGTAAATAAATCGAAGAAACTAACTGGCCGGAAACTTTTGACTGCCACTGTATACATTTAATCAAAAAGTTCCTTTTCATTAGATAATAGTGAAAGATTAAAAGAAGGTTAAAAGTATAACAAAGATTTAATGTTATTGGCATACATTGCAACTTCGAACGTAATTTCAATATTTCAAAGAACCTAGGAAAGAACTTGGAATTTTTTTCATTTTAAATTTTATCTATTTATAATGTTTTAATAATATCCGTTATTTCTTCAAATATCGCGTCTTTTACTTAGTTCATATTTTAAATGATCTGAGAACTCATTTTTTATATTGCTTATAATGCTTTCTTTAAATCCTTTTTTAGTTGCAATATCACGAATTTTATTTACTTTAATCGTTAACTGATGACGGGGGAAATTTCCACATTTTTAAATATTAATCTTAAACCCTCGCAAAGCTGTATTTTCCCACGCAGTTAATATTTCCAATTGAAACTAAAGTTAGAGATAAATCACAAATGCCGATAAATGCATTTAATCTTTGCTTTTTATTTTATATGGAATACGTTTCAGTTTTAAATCCTCATTGCATTCAGTTTGAAAATTTTAATATTATTTAAAAATTATTAATGACATACACATAAGCTATTTAAACCCTAACTCATTTATTTTTACTCAATAGTTATAAGCAGTTTATTGATTTCGTTGTGGCAATAAATTACTCATATTAACTTCATTCTTCTTTTATCAAATTTACTTTCACTTTTTTCAAAACGCATTTCACATTTTTTATATAAAAATCTGTTTCAATAAAATATGAACAATTTATATATTTTACATTAACACTAAAGAAGAAAATCATTCATTTAGAAGGTATGAACACACATCATTTATAGCCTCCCACATCAATAATTACACAATAAATACATAGCTGCTAACTTGTATGGATTTTTCTTATCACTAAAATTTAAGGAAAGATTTTCACTTATTTAAACGCTATAATTGCTTGAATTTAAGGGATTCAATTAGCTATAATCTTCCAGAAAATTTTAGTGGTATGATTAATATTTAGAAGTTGGCAGCTATGTAATTGCGAAATGTTAATTGATTCAAGAGGAAACATGGAGTTATATATATATATATATATATATATATGTATTTTTTTTTTTTTTTTGAGAAAAAAGAGGATTTTTGTTTTATTGGCTTAAAAAGATTTTTGAGTTTTCTTAAATCCATTGTTATGCCCTTTTTTACCTTCTTTTAATGACCATTTGTAATAATCGTAAAAAAATCAAGGAAAATACACCAACTCTGAAAGTCACGCACAAAAAAAAAAAAAAAATAGTGCGAACCGAATAAAAGTCGTGTAAGGGATGATCGTTCGGAAGTTGCATGGGAAATGATATAAAACTGATAAGGCTTAAAACATTACCTCATTTATTATATGAAACTAAATTTTATCTAAGTGTTTACCTATTTTTTAATCCCTATATTTGATAAATTGTGCGAAAACTTTACACAATTTTGAAGTGACTAAGTTTTTTTTTCTCTCCTGCTATCTTAAAACCACAGCCAAAAAGAAAAAAAAAAAAAAAAAAAAAAAAAAAACTTCAAATTGAGCCGAAATTAACTCATATCACAAAGTGAAAGTCAGCTTCTCGTAAGGAGTTGAAACAACTCGAGTGAAGGAGTTGTTTTAAAGTATTTTAAATCAAGATGAGTGATTTAAATAAGCTACCGAAATCAAGATGAGTGAAACTTCTAAAAAACAACTAATTTCTCATCCAATAAATTACAGCTCTTTCCCAAAAAGCTATATCAACACTTTTCTTTTAAGAGTGTGTAAAATCATATATTTTCAAGTAAAAACCCTATTAGTACTCAAACGATTTTGATATACATATATATATTGGTAGTAGAGTATAAGTATAAGATCATACATGGCAGATAGTTTAAAAAATTAAATTAATTTTAGAAAAAAAAATCTGAAAAGTAGATTTTTTAAAAAATTGATGTTGTTCTAAAATAAAATTTTTAGCCACAGAAAAAAATTGCCTGCCTTAAATTTTGAGTATGATTCAATTAATATGGATTTCAAATTTCATTAAAATAAGGTCGGGTAGTTTCCGAGGAAACGGATCTTAAATCTGGCATATTTTCAATAGTTTTACACCCAGTCCAAACTTCTCACTATCGACAATATTCAAACACGTCAAATTTCATTTTTTTTCTCTTACTAAAAATATCCTTTTATCTTTTTCAAAACATATTTCATACTTAAAAAAAAATCTAATTCAGTAAAATATGAACAAACTCACTCTTTTACTTTAACTTAAAAATCATTGATTTAAAAATCGCAATACCAGAGGCAATTTCATTTTTTTTAATGTTTATCTTTAATACTACTAAATCTATCTTTTCTCACGTAGTTAATATTTCTATTTAAAGCTAGAGTTGGAGAGAAATCACAAATGCCGATTTCTATGCATTTGATGTTTGCTTTTAATTTAAATGAAATACTGCTCTGTTTGAAATCATTCTATATATTCAATTAGAATTTCAAAATTTAAACTCCGATCGTTTATTATTAAAGATCCAATATTTGTACCAGGCAGAAACTTTAAACAGTTCGTTTCATTAAATTAACAAAACGAATTTAACTGCAGTAGAACGGTTGCTTCGTAGCGATAGCCGAGTCAAAAGGAAAGCGTATAAACTATGAATAATGGGTAAATGAAAACTGAGCTCAGATAGAATGAAAGTAATGCGTACAAACAAGCCTGGTCTCCTTTATCAAAAATAATGGAAAGGTTATTAAATTTCTTTTAACTACAAGTTTCCATAAATGTGTTTTCTTACCATATATTTCAAAATATTTTAACATACAGCAGAATCTCGATTATCCGAACTAGAATCTAGATCTGGTCGGGTAACCCTTTTTTTTTTATCTTATAAACTATGAATAATGGGTAATGAAAACTGAGCTCAGATAGAAAAAATGATGCATACAAACAAACCTGGTTTCCTTTATCAAAAAATAATGGAAAGGTTATTAAATTTCTTTTAACAACAATTTTCCATAAATGTGTTTTCTCACAAGATATTTCAAAATATTTTAACCTACAGCAGAATCTCGATCATTCAAACTAGAATCTTGATGTGGTCAGGTAACCAGTTTTTACCTTATAAAACTATAAATAACGGGTAAATGAAACTTGAGCTCAGACAGAATGAAAGTAAAGCGTACAAATAACATAGTTCTTAATTTAATCATGATTTCGAAATATTCTATTTGTGGAACAACACCATATAAGTCATATTTAATTATTTTTTATTTCCATAAACTTTGTATCGCGTGAATAACAGCTAAATAAATTTATATATTTGATAAGAAAATATAGATCTAGGAAATAGAAAAAAGAAGGAAAGGTTAAAAGAAAAGAAATGGCGATCTGTGTTAATTTTCATTCTATGTGCTAAATTATCATTAGTTTTTTAAAAATAATTTAATATAAAAAAATAGTTATTAACCGCTTAAAAATGAATTCAATACTACATTATACAGGTAAACATGAACTTTAAAGAATATTTATTAAGATTCTTTTATCCATAAACGTCATATCAGGCATAAATCTCTTTATGCCTAAATTATCATGTTTAGTATTTTAGTGCCAATAATTACTTGTTTATGAAACATTGCAAATGCGATTTACAATAGACCGAAATTTAATAACTGTTTGCGATATTACTCAAGTTTGAAATACCAAAATCACGAACAAAATATTGCAAGAAAATGCTAACATACAAAAATGGGCTATTTAAAAAATACAAAAACTCTATAATTATATTGATGCGCAATAACATAAACTGCAAAAGATGAATAAAATACTTTTGCTTTTGCTTAACGTTTCAAAAATCTTACGATGTCATATAACAAATTCTTATTAATTATAGAATTTTGGCAAATAAATCTGAAAGACTGGATATAATTTTTTTTTATTTTGAATAACAATGAAAAGTACCAATGATAATAATAATAATAAGCATTTTATAGGTTTCAATTCCAAGATTAAAACCTAATATGTAAAAATAAAAAAAGGTAGTTTTTATTTATTTATTTATTTATTTATTTATTTGAAATCTTTTCCGAATTTCATAATCATATGGTTATTATATTTAGGTCCAAAATATTAACAATAAAAAATGAAATAGATATTGATGTCAAACACTGCAAGTGTTTATAATTAGTAAAAAGTAAAATACAAAATAAATCCAACGTCAAATATTAACAAAGTTTGAAACGGTTTAAAATTAATTCTTACATTTCACACGGTTTGAGACATGAATCAAGATATTTCTTAATCAAAATTTTTAAGTGCAATTACAGGCTACTCGTTTTGTTTCTTAGCCAAAAAAAAAAAAAAAAAAAAAAAAAAAAATCACATTACAGTTTCGAAAAGGAGGAATAAACTACTTATCACTGATTCGTTTAGTCACAAACATCAAACAAATGAAATTAACGAATTGTTATTTAATGATTAAAACAATTATATTTTATACCGTTACATGAAGAAGAAATATAACAGATGTTGCGACAGTTTATGAAATCAAAAGTTAATATTAAACTACAAAAAGGATCAATCTTTAAAAACTACTTAACTCATATTCATTAAATACAAACCTACTGGAATAAAATTTTTAAATTAAATAAGACGACATTTTATTCCTTAAATATTCAGAATAGGATGCTTTTTTGAAAATCTAAACAATGTGGTAGAAATTGTATTCTTTCAGTTTGTGTTCTTTATCGCATAAAGGCGCCGCAAAACACATGTGTAGAAATCTTGATTATTTTAGTTGTTGAGTATAGTACCAAAGAGATGTTCAACTACCGTTGAAAAATAAGACACTTACTAGATAATGATTCGTTTATACCATGATCATATTAGAACACTTATATGTCTCAAATTAAGACATCTATTGTGCCTGAATTTTCGGATTAAGACACTTAAAAGACTGAAATTTTTTTCCAGTCACATATTTGTATAAAATTAAGACGCCTCTATTTGCAGTGTACAGAGACAAACCAAATTCATAAACACCTTTCAACTATGCTGGATTATTTATAAAGCATGGATTAAATGAATATATATATATATATATATAAATATGCCTACTACGCAACTAAAATTAAATAAGAGAGGATATTAAAGAATCACAAACATACTATGAAATAGATTTTACAAAAAAGATGTAATTCTACCCGGCGTATACTTTAAACAGTTCGTTTCATCAAATTAGCAAAAATAATTTAACTAAAGTACATTAAATATACATCATCTAATACATCAAATCAGAAATTTTAAAGTTAATAAAAAATAAAGTTACGCCACATAAATTTCTCTTACTTTTTTATTTGTATTTATTAGTTTAGAAAAACCAACTTTTTCATAATTTATTTTTAATTTTTAACATATACTACCTTTTGAAAAAAAAATATTTAAGTAATCGTTTTTATATAAAACTTGGTAACATGTGCATGGAATTATTGAATATTCTCTGTAACTTTGCAAGGTAAAAAAATTTATGATAAATTAGGAAGTGTAAAAAGAAAATGAATACAAAATAATTTTTATTTCATGTATAGATAAGACAAACTAATTTTCACACTACATTTATAAATTAAAAATCTCCATTTTTTTCTTTGGATAACTAAAATTTTTTGCTTGAATAAAAAATGACTAGATATGTAATTTTAATATTACGAATTTTGCACGAAGTACTAAGCTTTTTTCACTAACTTTTACAAAAAAGAAAAAAAAAAGTATTTCATATATTAATGTTAATTCTTTGATATTCTGCACTTTTTTAATAGATAAATATTATAGTATATTTTTTTATAAATTAAAACCAAGAATAAGAAAATGAATGCAATGAGTGATTTTTTTCTACAATTCAAAAGGAAGTTGAGCACGTTTTAAAAATTATATATAGTATATAAATAGTAAAATTCGTAAAAAAAAAAAAAAAAAAAAAAAAAAAAAAAAAAAAAAAAAATTCCACTTTTTGTACAAACTATTATTCTTAAAATATTTCCATATTTTGTATAGAACAAAAAAAATTCAGAACTTTACTTCAATAAAAGAAGGACGGAATATAGATCTTTTAGACGATTTCTACCTATAAATATTAGTTTTTTTTCTGTAATAACTTCACAAAGGAACAGAGTTGTCTCTTCTTTTGGCAAAATTTCAAAATCATAGGCGGTGACTGTTTTCTGGTGCGGTCAGAAATTTCCAGTCGACAACTTCACTTTTTTCCCCTTTAAATCCCATTTCTTATCCTTGATCCTTGTTCTTATAAAATAAGAACAGAAATAGATATAAAACAGAAAACAAAGTTTCGAAAAAAAAAAAAAAAAAAAAAAAAGACCCACTTTTTTCAATAAAGCAAGCAGAATGTGCCTTTACCTTTTCGATTTATTTATTTTATATCTGTTGCGACAGTGCACGATAATACAGAGTATTTTCGAACAGCTATATTCGCTTTATATATTTTATCTCACATTTCTTCAATTTTTACTTTTAGTTCAATAATACAGGAAAAAAAAAAAGAATAGATCAAATTTATTTATCATGCTACTTTTTATACTCCGTGTTTATTTTTTAAAAAAAGGTTATTTTGAATATTTTAAACAAGATAGGGAATTTTTGACAAACTGTAGGTTTAAAAATAATAGGTTGCTTTTTTATTCAGTTAATTATAATATTTTTTGTATCATTTATAATTCATTAACTAGATTATTTATTGAATCCAGAATTTATTTTTAAATAAGCTTAAAAAATAAGCAATGGAAGTTTACTAACTTGAAGTAAAGAGAGTTAATTATTGCTATGTCAAAGTTGCATGCACATCAAACATATGTCAACAATTGGGAATACGATTAAAATATTTGAAATATTAAATCTCGACTTAATGAAATATATTTAATGATTACAGTACAAAATAATGTCAAAATTATTAATAAAATAATTATTAATAAAGTTTTTTTTACTGTTTTTTTTTTTTTTTTTTTTTTTTTTTTTGTAAGAAAAAAATTCTCATGAGGATATTAAGGATATAAATTAAACTGTAATTAAACATGCGTCCATTTGTGATAAATCTTAAATTAATAAAATACATGAAGCAGTCAGAATCTTAGAGTATTTTTACAATTCGAACGGAGTTGTCTCTTTTAACAAAATTACGAAATCGCAGGCGGCGACAATTTTCTGTTGCGGTCAGAATTTTCAGTCGACAATTTTACTTTAACGGCAATTTCTTATTTTTGCTCCTTGTTCATATAAAATACGAAAAGAAATAGATATAAAACAGAAAACAAAGTTTCAGAATAAAGACCCACTCTTTTCAATAAAGCAAGCGGAATACATATATTTTTTATTTATTTATTTTATATTTGTTGCGACAGTGCATTTTCGATTAGTTCTATTCACTTTATATATTTTATCGCGCATTTCTTAAATCTTTACTTTTAGATCAATAATACAATAAAAAAAAAAAAAAAAAAAAAAAAAAACACAATAGAACAAATTTATTTACACTACTTTTTTGTGCTCAGAGTTTATTTCAAAAAGAGATTATTTTGAGCATTTTAAACACAATAGGAAAAATCTATAACAAACGATAGTTTAAAAAATAATTTGTTTTATTATTTTTTTTAATTCAGTTAATTGTAATTTTATAATTTTTTTATAAAAAATAATTATAATTATCACTTAACCATCTGTTATTTATTGAATCAAAGTTTTTTTTTTCAAAATTGTTAAAAACGGTTATTTTGAATATTTTAAACACAATAGGAAAAACCTATAACAAACGATAGGCTCAAAAATAATTTGTTTTACTATGTTTTATTATTTTTTTAATTCGGTTAAATGTAACGTTATACTTTTCTATAATAATAATTATTATAATTTAACCATCTGTTATTTATTGAATCTAGATTGTTTTTAAGTACGTTGTTAAAATAATCAAAGAAATTTTACAAACTTTGAAGTAGAGAGTGTGAATTGTTGGTATGTCAAAGATGCAAGCACTTCAAAGACAAGTCAACTATCTGGGATACGATTAAAATATGCGACATACTTAATCACGTCTTAATGAAATGTAATTCAAGATTAAAGCACAAAATAGCGTCGAAATTATTAGTACAGTTTTTTTGTAAGGGGGGGGGGGGGAATAAAAAGTCACAATAATTTAAACTGTAATTAAATCTTTCGAATCCGTTTCTTTTCAATTTTGCAAAGAAAAATACATTAATGTTAATACAGTTAATTTTAGCCATCCGAAGAGATTTACTGAAGTTTAACAAATATGTCATTTTCTGAAATATAAGGAATATAATTAGTTTGGGTATTATTTAATTCATATTCATAAGACAATATGCTAAGAAAAAGTTTTGGGAGACGTTTGGAAAATACTGTATTACAATAGTGTTTGAAGAGTATTATAACTTTCTAATATATTTTTTGCTTTTCAACACACATCATAAATTTAGAAAAAGAAATCTGTATTTTAAATTTGCTTACTTAATATATGTTTATAACAAAGTAATCACCAACAGCGCAAAGAGAAATAAGCAAACTTTCATTATTACTGTTATTATTACTAAGAACCGAAGTATAAATAGAGACATAATAAGAAATATGTAGGCACATTACTGTTACCACATGTCAATAGTAACAGAAGTAATTGTTAAGACATCATAATACTGAATGAAAAGGCATGTACTATAAATAGTGCACCAGACCCGAATGGGTTAAACAAGCGTGCATCTATGATAAATATTAAATTGATAAAATATATTTGAAATAAATACCATACATTTATAAATACTCTATGTCTATATCTATAGGACATTTTTAAATAGAAGCTTTACTAAAATACCAATTTTATACAAATTTATCCTTCAGCAATATGAAAAAGTCAAATTGCATCTCAAGTGTAACAAATGTGGTGCGTTCGTCCTATAACGAAGTTAAAAAAAATTCAGATCTTGGTGTAATTGTATACAGGTTTTAGGGTGCAATTTAGTAGCCGAAATCTTTTTTGTCTCCCTGTAAATGCTATCTGCTTTCTATTATGAAGAAAATAACTTATAGTAACCTCAGTAAAGTACATTAATTTCATAAAATATAAAATAGTTTAATACAATTAAACCGCGCCTCAAGCAATTTTCAATCTTTACCATTATGTAATGGAATACTTTTGTCTGATGCTATAAATGAATTACAAATATTTTTTGTAGCACAGATTGTTAAAATGTATATTATAGTATATACTTCATGGACGCATATCTATTTTATTAGGTTCGAAAGCGTGTAACACTATTAAAATGCACTTGAAACTTTTTTTTTCCCATTTGCCGTAATGTAACGGAATACTTTTGATTTTGCCTGTCATTAAACTATGCATCCGATTTTCATAAAATTTAGATTACGACTTACGACGATTATTTAAATAACGACACAACAAATTTATGTAATAATAACATATTTTAATTTTCAAGCGATTCGGCTGGGTAGTTTTCGGATGTTAAATTCAGACAGACGGACGGACTGAACGACAACTGCAGGTGTTACGCATTTATATAATTATGAACGCACCTAAAAACCACACAATTTATAGTTTTACTTTTAAAGAAGACCTCTAAATGAAGTAGTCAACATCTTGGGCTACTTTTTCAATTTGGACGAAGTTGTCAGTTTTAGAAAAAAAATTCTAAACCGCGGGCGGTGACTGTTTTCCGTTGCGGTCACAGTTTCCATTCGTTTCCAGTACTACCCTTTTTTTTTTTTTTTTTTTTTTTTTTTTTTCTTTTTAGCTACTACTTTTTATTCTTGCTCCGTGTACTTATAAAATATGGACCAATACAGATAAAATATAGAAAACAAACTTTCGGAAAAAAGCCCACTCTTTTCAATAAAGCAAGCAGAATATACATTTTTTTGATTTGCTTTTATATCTGTTGCGACAGTGCACGATAGTACAGTATATTTTCGAACGGCTCTATTCACTTTATATATTTTATCTCACATTTCTTGAATCTTTACTTTTAGTTCAATAATACAGAAAAGAAAATATATTTCACTGAACAGATTTATTTTTCATGCTACTTTTTGAGCTCCGAGATTTTTCGAAATACAATAAAAAATCCATAGCAAACGGAAAGGTTTAAAAATAAAAGCTTTTTCTATTTTTTTTATCCAGTTAATTACAATTTTATACTTTGTATAATTATTTTTTAACCACCGTTTATTTTTTTTTAAATTTTATTTTCAAGTACGCTGTCTAAACAAGCATAGAAATTTTACAAACTTAAAAATGGAGTGTTAGTTGTTGATATGTCAAGGTTGCTTGCACATCACAGACAAGTCGACTATCGGGAATACGATAAAAATATGCTACACATTTTATCACTTCCTAATGAAATAAAATTAATGATTTTAGCACAAAATAATTTCAAAATTATTGGTACAGATGTTTGTTTTAATTCCTATAAAATAGTCTATATCTTAGGCTATATTTACACTTTAAACAAAGTTGCCTCTTTTTAGGTGCGTTCGTAATTATGTAAATACGTAGCACCTATTGTTGTCGCTCAGTCCGTCCGTCTGTCTGTCTGTCCGTCTGTCTGTCTGTCCGTCTGTCTGTCTGTCTGTCCGTCTGTCTGTCTGTCTGTCCGTCCGCATATAACAACGCAAAAACTACCCAACCGAATCGTTTGAAATTTAAAATACATAATTATTACATAATTTTGTCGAGTCATTTCAAATTTTATGAAAATCGGATGGATAGATCAATTACAGGGACAATCAAAAGGATTCCGTTACATTACGGTCAATGGGGAAAAAGTTTCAAATGCATTTTAATCGTTTAAAATTTAAAACGTATATTTATTGCATAATTTTGTCGAGTCATTTCAAATTTTATGAAAATCGTATGGATATATTAATTACAGGGACAATCAAAAGGATTCCGTTACATTACGGTCAATGGGGAAAAAAGTTTCAAATGCATTTTAATCGTTTGAAATTTAAAACGTATATTTATTACATAATTTTGTCGAGTCATTTCAAATGTTATGAAAATCGGATGCATTGATCAATTACAGGGACAATCAAAAGTATTCCGTTACATTACAGTGAATGGGGAAAAAAGTTTCAAATGCATTTTAATGGTGTTACACTCATTTGAATATAATAGAATCGACATGAATCTATGCAATATGTACTAAAAATACATTTTGTATAATCTGTGATGCAAAGAATATTTATTATTAAATTACAGGGCCACACAAATGTATTCCACTCAATAATGTTATACGGAGAAACATTGTTTGGGGGGTGTTTTAATTATATTAAACTACTTCACATTTTATGAATAAGATATACGTTAATGAAGTATAATAAGAATTACTCCCTGCATATTTACAGGAACACAAAGATTTCGACCACTATACTGTATCCAAAGTACGCTCTACTATATCAGCAAGATCTGAATATTTTAAAACTTCGTTATCAACGAACGCACCTCATTTGCTACGCTTTACGTGCAATTTCCAACTTGTTTAAACTGGTAAACGGCGGCTGTTTTCAGTTCCGGTTAGAATTTCCAGTTGAGAACTTTTCTGTTTTTATTTATTTTTTCCCCTTAACTTCTTATTCTTGCTCCTTTTACTTTTGAAAAATGGAAAAATACAAATATAAAAAAGAAAACAAAGTTTCAGAAGAACAGCAATTTTGTAAATGGAATATACATTTTTTATTATTAATGGCGACAACGCACTTTTGAATGGCTCTATTCAATTCATATATTTTATCTCATATTTCTTGAATCTTTAATTTTAGCTCAATAATACATAGAACGGGTACACGACATTTCGGTCCCGCCATTTCGGTCCCGCCGTTTCGGTCCCGCCGTTTCGGTCCCGAGACATTTCGGTCCCTGGACATTTCGGTCCCGAGACATTTCGGTCCCTGGACATTTCGGTCCCGAGACATTTCGGTCCCTGGACATTTCGGTCCCTGGACATTTCGGTCCCGAGACATTTCGGTCCCTGGACATTTCGGTCCCGAGACATTTCGGTCCCTTTCCATTTCGGTCCCTGGCCATTTCGGTCCTTAATCATTTTGGTCTCTTGCCATTTCGGTCCATTGCTATTTCTTTACCGGCCACTTTATAACTTGGTTTCTGATTGATGAAGGCCCACTAAACGCTGTAAGCTCAACATTGTTCGGGCCTTTTTTAATATTTTTATTCTCCTGCCCCCCTTCCCTCAAATTTTATACAAAGCTGAATATAATAGTCCAATAAGTTTAATCTATTGTAACTCGTGATAATAAAATCACAGCGAGTTGTAAATTTGATTAAGCAATGTTATATAATTTTACACTGTCTTTATTATTATTATTATTTAACAGAATAAATATTTTAAGTTTTATCATATATTTTTTGTATTAGGTATTTTATCTATACTATAAACTATTATTTTTATTGATTAACTTTTATTTTTATTGATTGTTTTCGCACACTTTCTTAGAATCTTTAAATTAGTGATTTCGTAACTAGGCGTGCTATAAAAAATTTTTGTTAAAAAAATAAAAATGCTCCAACGACCTTTTTTTATGTAATAATTATTGGTTGCATTTTTTTTTTTTTTTAAATTTTTCTTACCTTATGAAAACAATTTTTGTGAGTTAATTTTATTGAAAGTGGGCCTATTTCTTTGTAATAAAATGATTATTTTTTTTTATATATATATAATAATGTAACTATTATTTTAAATAATTTTATTTTCGATTTTTAACTGACAAAACTAAGCGTTTTTATTTTATCGTTTATTTATTTATTTCCATTACCTTTTCGCTCCCACTTTCACAGAAAAAAATTGACAATTTTTATTTTAATTTTATTATTAATTGAATAAATAGTTTTAAATTTCAGTAACTTTAAATATAAAATAAATAAACAGGTAAACGATAAGCTTCAGTTTATAACTACTACAAAACATAATAATAAATTGAATATAAGACAGATTATTTATTGAGTTTATGTAAAGTAAAATTCGAAATGCATATTAATAATTTTATCAATTTAATTATATAAAGATTCATTAAATTAAAAATACATAAATTTAATAAAATATTAATTTGATTTTCATTTTAAAATCACTAACTGTTTTGAGATTTAATTTATTGCAATTATTCATCACCATAAGTTATTATTCAAAAATTGTTATTTATTTCAAAAACGGAAATTATTATTATTATTATTATTATTTTGAAAAATCAATTAGTAACGTAACGTAATAATTAATTAAACATAATAATGCAACACTGTAACAATGCGTAAAAATATTTCTTAACAGGTTTAGGTAACATTATTATCCAGATGCAGATTTAAATTTTTTAAAACAAAGTTATAGTTTACAGTTCGCAAAAATCAATCGTGTATTAATTATTATATTTAAAGAGTAAGAAAAATATGATAAACTAACCAATAAATGAATAAATAACATATTTATTTTGAGAATCCTTTTCATTTTTATGCATCCTAATGAAGTTAATAACATTATAGTAGCTGAAATTTAAAAAATATGTTTTTTTCATTTTTGCTATAACTTCTATATAGTTCTTGTACTAGATTTTAAACAAGTAATTGATAAATAAGTAACTTAAACAATTAATAGTTAAAATAATTTTGAATCCTTATTAATAAATATGTTTGATAAAAATAATTTAATTTTTGAGAATTTTTTAATTTAACAACATAATTATTAATGCTTTCAAATGTTCTAAGATGATGTTAATCATTTAATAAAATAATGTAAGTAAATAACAAATCAAAACCGTGTGCCGAGAATTTTTAAACACTTTTTTTATGTTGGTGTTCCTATAAAATTGGAAATGTATGCATATAAGTATCAGCTAAGTACTACGTACTACGATTAACCTCTTTTAAGCAAAAATTCTGCATGTCAATCAATTGTCAACGCCCATCTGAACAAATAGTCATCTTTATACAAGATAACTAGAAGAGCTAGGTAGCTAGCTTTATTCTACGTATCTTGATCTTTATACACTTGTCAGATGAAACCCTTATTCTTTACAATGTCCTTTATACTCTGGAGTTCAAATGCGGACGGACCTCCCACATAATCGCTGGCATTTTTTAGAAGAAATATGAATGTTTTGAAAAGAACAGCATTTCTCGGTGCTTTTTTTATTCCTCTTGCTGTTCTTCATTTCAAACGCTTTTAGTATCAATTAAACCAGTATAAAAAGTAGAATGGAATATTTTTTATCCTTATTATTACAGCTTATGAATGACATTGAAATATTCAAAACTTATAACATAACTAAATAAGATTGTTAGATAAGATATTTACCACCTAGACATAATATTTTAAGTTACCTTTTTTAATTTAACTTATTTTGACAGAAGGCTTTTTTTTCATATTTTTTATGAGGGTTTTTATATTTTAATGTTAAAAATAATTATTTTATATAATAATATCAGCTTTAAATGAAATGACAAATTTCAATACGCATTACATTAATAATTTTGTAATTAGTTTCCTTAAGCTGGTTTTAGAAAATTTAACAGATGTGTTGTATAAATGTGATATATGCATAAAAGTATGGCAATATAATTTTTTTGCTGTTGCCGTTGTTTTGGAAAACATTAATAAAAACAGGGAAGAGTCAATATAATAAACATTCTAGATTGTAATAATAACAATAAAAAAAGAACTGTTGTCATGAAAAAATAATTGCTAATAATTCAAGATGTAATTCATTTTTTTTAAATGTAAAAAAAAAAAAAAAAAATCTTTAAGTTACAAATCATTTTAGTAATTATTTCTGCTCGTGTCATATATTTATGTAATAAAATAATTGCAATGCTAACTACCTCCACGTGTTGCAATCTGGAAACTCTTTTCTTAATTTAAAAACGGAAAAGTTTAAAAGGAAAATAAATGCTAGTAACCAAAAACAACATATAAAAAATGCCATAAACAAAAAGAGGATTCAATGATAATTTTGGCACAGGGGGTAAAATACCACCAGATACAGATGTTTTTTATTTATTTCAACATTTTTGCTCTTATGCGGGAAGTGGCGGGGGTGCAAAATAATGAAACACTTATAATTCTGAAAATTGGCTTCAGCGATGAAATCCTATAATATGCTAAGTGTCAGAATATAAATTCCATGTAACAATAACTCTTTCTTTTCTCCTGGCAATTTAAAAGCCTTTGTCTCCCTGGAGAGGAAACATGCATCTCAGAAGTTAAAATTTTACAACTATTATGGGGTGTGTTAATATCATAAGTTAATTGGGTTATTTTATAAATTTAGTTATCAGTTTCCAAGTTAACTTCTCCGTTTCCTCGTTCAAGAATTCAAAACATTCTGGCAATTTTAAAAAATGCCATTCATCTGTGAATTTTTTTCAGAAATCTCCATCGATTTCTAAATAATTGATCAAGTTTTGGGGTACTTATTACTTCTAAATTATCGCATTACACTAAAATTTTATGCGACTTTCAGTTAAAAAACCAGTGTTGAATTCAGACACTTTTCTCCGGGAGGGACTTCTGTGGCTCCGGGGGGGATTACACTTTTTTACCAATGAAAACACAAAATTTCAAATTTTCCGGGGGGGGGTTATTGATAACTCCGAAGGGAATGACCTGCCCCTGAATTCAACATAAAAAATGCCATTCATCTGTGAATTTTTTTCAGAAATCTCCATCGATTTCTAAATAATTGATCAACTTTTGGGGTTATTGTTACTTCTAATTAATCGCATTACACTAAAATTTTATGCGACTTTCAGTTAAAAAACCAGTGTTGAATTCAGACACTTTTCTCCAGGAAGGACTTCTGTGGCTCCGGGGGGGATTACACTTTTTTACCAATGAAAACACAAAATTTCAAATTTTCCGGGGGGGGGGGGTTATTGATAGCTCCGGGGGGAATGACCTGCCCCTGAATTCAACGTAAAAAATGCCATTCATCTGTGAATTTTTTTCAGAAATCTCCATCGATTTCTAAATAATTGATCAACTTTTGGGGTACTTGTTACTTCTAACTAATCGCATTACACTAAAATTTTATGCGACTTTCAGTTAAAAAAACAGTGTTTGAATTCAGACACTTTTCTCCGGGAAGGACTTCTGTGGCTCCGGGGGGATTACACTTTTTTATCAATGAAAACACAAAATTTCAAAATTTCCGTGGGGGGGGGGGGTAATTGATAGCTCCGGGGGGAATGACCTGCCCCTGAATTCAACACTCTGAAATGTTCCTTATAAAATTATGTCAGATATTTCCCGTGCATAAAATTTCAGCTTGCTGGAGAAGGGACTGAAAAGGCCAGGGACCGAAATGTCTCGGGACCGAAATGACCATGGACCGAAATGTCTCGGGACCGAAATGTCTCGGGACCGAAACGTCTCGGGACCGAAATGGCCAGGGACCGAAATGTCTTGGGACCGAAATGTCTCGGGACCGAAATGTCTTGGGACCGAAACGTCTCGGGACCGAAATGTCTCGGGACCGAAACGGCGGGACCGAAACGGCGGGACCGAAATGGCGGGACCGAAACGTCCTGCTTCCACATAGAACAATATTTTACAGTGCAGATTTCTTTTTCAGTTGAATGGGTTTTTTTTTTTTTTTTTTTTTTTGGTCTTTCAGAAGGGAGTAGCTTGAATAGTTCAAATATTTTAAACTTCATTAGAAATCTATAACCGATGATGGATTTAAAAATCATCTGCTTTTATCATTTATCCGTATTAATTTTTTATTTGTTTTTTTTTTATTTAATCTGTTTTTATTTATTAAATCTGGAATTATATATTTTTACTGTTAAAGCATGTTCAGAGGTTTCACAGAAACTTTATAGTACAGAATGATTAATTTTTACTTTATATATAATTCGAAACGAAAAACAACTCAGCAGTTTTGAATCTAAAATGAAGTATGTGAAACATTTACGAACAATTTGATGAAGTATACTCTCTTAAAAAGTCAGTCACAAAATAGCTCAAGTTGAGCTGAAATCCACTCATCTCAGTGTTGAAAGGCAGCTTCTCAAAAAAGAGTTGAAATAACTCGAGTTTTAACAAATTTAAATGAAGTTGAGCTATTTAAATAACCAATTTAGATCAAGAAGATTTAATCGTTTGAAAAACAACTCTTTTATGATCGAAAAGATTATAGTTCTTTCATGAGAAGCCAAATCAGCTCTTTCGTTTTAAGAGTGATAATTAGTGATTGTCAATTGTTCTTTATTATCACATATTGCATTCATTAATTGGTGTTTATTATCATCATTATTATTATTTAAGGATGGCTAGGTCATTCTCATTAAAAGTACACTTTTGCTTAAAAGTATTGTTAAATTTTTGAAGCATATTACAAAGAAAAAAAAGTTCTATTGCCGCAAACTGATGTATGCGTTTACTAAGCTGCAAATGTCACAACAATTAATGTAATTCTACATACCCAATATAATTCAGTTTAAAAATGTTTTATTATGATTCAAACTCTTAAGGCTTATATTTCTGTACGTAATTAAATTTTCATGTCATATTGCATAAATCATATCTTTTAGATTTTTTTCTTAAAATTGCAGGGAAAACAATATTACAATTTTGTCCTTTAGCTCGTCGGTTGAGACGTTTCCAATCACATTAATTTTACTCTAATATTGTATACTTATTTTTTTATCTATGACTAAATTTTATTTATTTTTAAATAAACTAGTAGGATTTAGCAACCCCAAAACTTTCTTCTATTTCATGTTAATTTGAGAAAAATAGTGCATAGTAGCATAACCGCTTAGGTTATTTATGTCAGAATCTAATCAGCAACAATTCATTCACGTTCTAATTAAATCTTAAGTTTGATGACATTCTGTATGTTTGATTTTGACATAAAATCATCGGAGAGACTGTAAAAAAAAAAAAAAAAAAAAAAAAAAAAAAAAAAAAAAACTAGATAAAAGCGCAATTTGTTGAGCGATTTAATCGAAAAATTAAAGAATACTAATTTAAAACGGGGAATCTGAAGTTTAATGAAAATTCGTACATTAGTTCCTGAAATAAAGCTAGTGCGATAATCATATATAATGCCGCATAGCAGTGCCACATGCTGGGCGAATTAAACCAAAAAGTAATCAGCACCAGATTATATCAGGGACTAACAAAATTTGAAGTTTTATGAAACTCCGTCTATTAGTTCTTGAGATAGAGCTATTTTGGAAATCACGAAAAAGGCTGTATAGCAGTGCCATTTTTTGGGCGATATACACCAAAAACTAGACAGTTTTTGCTTATATCAAGGCCTAACTGAATCTAAAGTTTTGTGAAAGTATGTGCATTAGTTCCTGAGATAGAACTTGTGCGATAATCATAAATAATGCTGCATAGCAGCGCCACTTGTTGAGCGAATTATATCAAAAAATAATCATCATCATATTATATCAGGGACTAACAGAATTTGAAATTTTATGAAAATCCGTCTATTAATCCCTGAGATATTGCTATTGCTGAAATATCGAAAAATGCAGTATAGCAGCGCCACTTGTCTGGCAATATGCACCAAAAACTAATCAGCTTCATTTTAAATACAGACCTAACTGAATCTAAAGTTTTGTGAAATTTTGTGCATTAATTTTTGTGAAAAAGCGTCCACAAAATTTTTATCACATACAGAGTGCCAGGCAGACTCGGAGACAGACATGTGAAAACATGTTTTTAGAGTTCTCTGACCCTTAAAACGTGTAATTCATTCGAAAACCGGAATTCGAAAATTTTTATGAATCCAGTATTTTCTTCTTCTAAAGTGAAAAAAAAAAATGATGAAATATATTATTTTTAGATGACATCTACATGTAAGTATTGAAAAGTTTTTCAGTAACTTTACTAGGAAAGGACTTGTCTTTTCTTTTGGCACAATTTCAAAATCGCGGGCGGCAACTGTTTTCAATTGCGGTCAGTAATTTCCAATCGACAGCTTTACTTTTTCATCTTTAAATCCTATTTCTTATTCTCAATCTTTCTACTTTTAAAATATGAACAAATACAAATCAGAAAACAAAGTTTATGAAAAAACCCACTCTTTTCAATAAAACAAGCGGAATATACATTTTTTTCGATTTATTTATTTTAATCTATTGCGACAGCGCATTTTTGACTGGCTCTATTCACTTTATGTATTTTATCTCGCATTTTATTGAATCTTTACTTCTAGTTCAATAATATATAGAACAAAATTCTACTGAAGGAATTTCTTTTTGAGCTGATTTTCTATATTCTATTTTTATTTATGAAGAGAATATTTTAAATATTTCAAATATTTTAAACTTTATTTGAAATCTATAACCAATGACAGATTCAAAAAACCAACTCTTTTTATTATTTATCCGTATTATTATTATTTTTCATTTAAACTGTTTCTAGTTATTAATTCTGGAATTATTTATTTTTATTCTCAAAATATGCTAAGAAGTTTTACAGAAATTTTACAGTAGAGAGTGCTCAATTTTTGATTTATTTAATTTTCATTACTTACGATATAATTCAACGAACAGCAACTCAGCAATTTAGAATTTAAAATTAATTTATCAGAAACATTTACATGCGATTTGAAGGAGAATAATTCTTGATAGTTTACTTTTTCTTATTATCACATAAAATTTTATTACCATTTCTATTTATGAACGGATAATTAATCCTCATTGGAAGTACATTTATTTTTAACTGATGTTAAATTTTTAAAATATGTTACAAGAAAAGAAAAAAATCTCTTAAGGGAACACGTGTCTGAGACGCTACGTCCACTGACATCAATTTTACTCTTATCATTTTATACTTATTTATTATAGGTAACTAAATTTTATACAAGTGTTTATATATACTTTAATTCATGTGTTTGATAAAATTGTGGCAAGAATTTCCCACAATTATCTTCTCTTAATAATCTAAATGAAACGGAAATTAAATAGGCATGCATTTTACACAAATCCACTATGTAAGGTATCTGATGCAAATATGGCCAATGCAGGTAATATGGCCAACCTGCAATATTGTTATTAATTTAGCTGAAATCCAAAAGATGATGCTTGGATCTATTACCTCAGATATCCGAATAACATAGTGTAGCACCGTGTTGGCCTTCGTGTTGATCATGTGCATTGGGGGTCAGTCATTGTTGATTTGTTGTTAGTTGCGTTATAAAATTTTATCTCGTAAGTTTATTATTTTTCTTAATTCAACAAAGTATTTTTATTTGTTATACATAATATTTTAGCTGGTTTAAAGTCCTTTTTAACTGTAACAATGAATTTTAAAATCAGAGTGTTCGGGCAGAATTACGAACACTTTTTCAAAACTCATCATTGCTAGTAATATGCTAATTACCTGTTCGTAAATCATACTACATTAATATAAATAAATTTCCTTACTTTCTATATTTATTTATTTATGCAAATAACTGGGTCAAAACATTTATTCCACTATTAGCATTAAAGACCAAATATATAAACTTTTAAAAATATATAATACTACCAAGAAAACACAAAAGAAATGTTAGAAATGTTGTAATAATGTTAAAATAAAATACAAAATTTTCTTCTTTTTTTCATTATTTTTTGTAAAAACACAAAAAATAAATTTGGTTTACTGCGGTTTTAGTTTCTCGTGCGTTAAATATGAATATTTCCATTATATTTCACCTATGGCCATATTACCTGCATATGGGCATATTGCCTTCATCAATAGGACTTTTTTTAAAAAAAAATACTGCAAGTTTAAATCTTGATTAATTTAAATATTTAATTTTTCTTCCAATACTCTTCTCTTTCAGACAAATTTTATTTTAAACAAGTTGGAAATTGCACGTGAAGCGTAGCAAATTAGGTGCGTTCGAACGATAACGAAGTTTTAAAAATATTACTTTCATATATCAATCTCATAACATTGTAAATAGTGAATTACAATTAAAACGCTCATCAAACAATGTTCTCCCTATACCATTATGTAATGGAATACTTTTGTGTGGCCTTGTAAATCAATAACAAATGTTCTTTGCACCACAAATTATGTAAGATGTATAGTATAATATGTACTTTATAGTTGCATATAAATTTTATTAAGTTCGCATGAGTGTAACACGATTAAAATGCATTTGAAACATTTTTTCCCATTGACCGTAATGTAATGGAATACTTTTGATTTTCCCTGTAATTGATCTATGCATCCGATTTTCATAAAATTTGAAATAACTCGAAAAAATTATGTAATAATTATGTGTTTTAAATTTCAAACGTATAGAATATATTTGAAACTTTTTCCCCATTGACCATAATGTAATTGAATACTTTTGATTGTCCCTGTAATTGATCTATGCACACGATTATCAAAAAATTTGAAATAACACGACAGAATTATGTAATAATTGCGTATTTTAAATTTCAAACGATTAAAATGCATTTGAAACTTTTTTCCCCATTGACCGTAATGTAATGGAATACTTTTGATCGTCCCTGTAATTGATCTATCCATCCGATTCTCATAAAATTTGAAATGACTCGACAAAATTATGTAATAATTATGTATTTTAAATTTCAAACGATTCGGTTGGGTAGTTTTTGCGTTGTTATATGCGGACAGACGGACGGACGGACAGACGGACGGACGGACAGACGGACGGACAGACGGACGGACTGAACGATCACTATAGGTGCTACGTATTATATAATTACGAACGCACCTAAAAATGACAACTGTCGCTAAAAAAAATTCTATTCTTAAGGTGGCCATATTACCTGCAGATACCTTATAAAAAATAATTTTAAAAATACCCTTGAATATTTAATTATTCTCAATTCTAATTTTATTTAAGTGCATTGTTATTTTTTTTTTAAATATCTAAATAAAAATTGCTTTAAATTTCCAGCTCAATAAAAAAAAAAAAAAAAAAAAAAAAATGGTGGAATATGTGTTTTTTTAGATGACATCTACATTTAAATATTGAAGCTTTTCAGTAAATTTACAAGAAAACGTAGTAGACTGTTATTTTGGCAAAATTTCAAAATCGCGGGCGGCAACTGTTTTTCGTTGCGGTCAGTAATTTCCAGTCGACAGCTTTACATTTTTTCTTTAAATCCTGCTTCTTATCCTTGTTTCTTCTACTTTTAAAATATGGACAAATACAAATATAAAACAGAAAACCAAGTTTATGAAAAAAGACCCAATCCTTTCAATAAAACAAGCAGAATATATATTTTCTCGATTTATTTATTTTAATCTGTTACGACAGCGCATTTTTGAATTTCTCTTTTTCACTTTATGTATTTTATCTCACATTTCTTGAATCTTTACTTTTAGTTCAATAATACATAGAACAATATTCTACAGAACACAATTCTTTTTGAGCTGATTTTTTGTATTCTGTTAATATTTCAGAAAAGATTATATTAAATATTTCCAATATTTTAAATTTTGAAATCTGCAATCAATGATAGATTTAAAAATTAACTGCTTTTACTATTTATTCGTATTAATTTTTCATTTTTTTTAATTTAGTCTGTTTTTATTAATTAAATCTAGAATTATTAATTTTTACCCTTGAAACTCTTGAGTGCTCAATTTTTCCTTTATTTAATTTTCATTTTCGATATAATTCAAAAACAAAAACGTAGCAATAAAGAATCTAAAATTAAAGTATAAAAAACATTTACGTACAATTTACTGTTTTTAAAATATCTTGTTAAACATTTAAAATATGTTTTAAAAACAGAATTAAACAGATATGCATTTTTTATAAATCCGCAATTTATATTAAAAAAAAAAAAAAAAAAAAAAAAAAAAAAAAAAAAAAAAAAAACTAATTTTAAACATATTTGATTGATCTCAATTCTAATGTGTATTTAATTAAAAAAAAAAAGTTATCCATATATAAATTGTTTACAATTTCCAGCTCAACAATAATAAAAAAAAGTGATGAAACACATTGTTTTTAGATGACATCTAAATGTAAGTATTGAAGTTTTTGAGTAACTTTACAAGAAAACGGAGTTGTCTGTTCTTTTGGCAAAATTTCAAAATCGCGGGCGGAGACTGTATTTTATTTCGGTCAGTTATTTTCATTCGACAGCTTTGCTTTTTATTATTCTTTAAATCCTACTTCTTTTCCTTGCTCCTTCTACTTTTAAATAATCGACAAATACAGATTTAAAACAAAAGCAAAAAACTCGCATTTTTTTTTCAATAAAGCAACCAGAATTTCCTCCCCCCCCCCCCCCCCCGGATTAAAAAAAATATATATCTGTTGCGAAAATGCAATGTAGTATAGTGCATATCCGAACTGTACTATTCACGATATATACTTTATCTAACATTTCTTGAATCTTCAGTTTGAGTTCTGGTAATACAGGAGGAAAAAAAAAAAAAAAAAGTTAAAGTACAGATTTCTTTTGTTAAACTTCTTTTTATTTTCTGACTTTACTTCGGGGGAAAAAGTATTTTTTTTAATCTTTCAAATATATTTCATAATTTTCAAACCCATAACAAAAAATAAATATGAAAAAACAAGAAGAAAAAATTATGCATCCAGTATAGACTATGAAGTACTTTGCAACAGATTCAGAATACTGTATATAAATAGTTAGAAAAACATTTAAAAAAAATCTTCATCCCTGTGTATAATAAATAGATTGGTAATATATATTGGAATTATACTACAGTATGCTAAAAGTTAGTTCACTTTTAAAACATAGCGCATTTTAAAATTCCCATTCATCAATTCCCGTCGATAAACGTAAATTTACTATATATTATTTGTGTATCTCTGAATATGACATATAAAATTTATACACAAAATGCAAATATTCAAAAAAGGGCGTACAATGGCGAAGCGACGCTTAAAACTGGATGTCCGCCTGTTCTTCGATCATAAGATGGATGCCCACACCAAATGGATGAGAGGTGAGCACTTTTTCTCAATATTTCAATGTTATACGGAGTGAATATAACTAAATATAATTATATTTAAAATACTTATATAACTTTTATGTTTATTTTTAATTATATTATTTGATATATTTAACTTTTGACTAATATAAATATTTCAATAGAAAAAATAAAATTGGGCCGTAACATGCAATTTTTAAAAAAAATGAAAATATTGAAAAATGCTGGAAATTTATTCCTCTCAGAAACAGATAGAATTGATAAATAAAATCAAAACGGTTAAAATATCTAAAATAAGAAAAAGACGATACTTACAACAGCGAAGAACATAAAATAAATTTGAAATTATCAATTTCTACAGATTGCAAAGGAATAGAAATAGATGAGTAACACAGTATTAGTTGTGGAGAAGAATATAATACCACAACCAAAAAGGATGACTGAACATGATGCATAAGGTGCCTGTGAAGTGGTTGCATAAAACTTTTTTTAGAAGTGAAAAAAAATTATAAGTGAAGGATTGTAATTATTCTTCAAATTTTATTTATTCGAATTTAATTTACTCTTTTTCAGTGGTATAATCGTATCTTTAAAATTGCTATATGTTTTTCACTATCAACTATATGAAATTTGTTATTTTTTGCTAACTTCACCTTTTTTTTTCTTGAATTGAATGACCATATTGGCTCAGCTTGCAGGAGAGATGGGCATCTGCAATTTAAATTCCAATTTTGTTTCCCACTCTTTGTTCTCAATATTTAATTATTTTTTGGCCAAAATATTATAAGTATGTGTATAAGATTTTTAAATTTGCATAAATACAATTTGCATTTTCACAACTTTTACTTCAACCTTCAAAAACTATGACCGTCTATCCTTGAATTACTTTACGTATATTTAGTTTTTTTTTTTTTTTAAGTATATACAGAAATTTGATTTTTGTCTAACTTCTGAAAATGTCCAATAAAATTCATAGGAGTTATTCGAACAAAATATCAATATCAAATGTAGTAAGTTTTCGATTCTGTATCACCTGCTGCTAGAAACTATTGAACATAAATTTAAATGTTTTCAACTTATTAAGAAGTTTCTCGCAGAGATAACTAAAAACTGTGACTTTTCTAGTAAAATCAAGAAAATGTTGTTATTTCTTTTTTTTAAATTGAAATATATTGCATTTAATTCGGTCGATAGTTCATCATGCCTACTTCATTCATACTTACATAATTCTTTCGAGATATTAGAAAAAAATTGAACACTCACCACTTTGGTATAATTATAATCAATATCCAGAAGATTTTAAAATGCCATTTAAATAAATTGATTCTTAATTCGTTGCCGGTATATACTGTTCATCAGCAAATCTGAAAACACAAATCTGAATTCTTAAGGCCAATTTCAGCTGATATGAGTATGCGCAGTGGTCATTTTAGAATGCTTTTCATTGTCTAAATGCAGTATAAAAATTTTCATGTTAAAATGCAGTTAACGATTTTCATGTTAAGAGGGTATGCCAGTTATTAAAAAATATTTCAGTACTTTAAAATAATCAAGTACGTTTAATCTTAAATAAATGTATAGATTTTTTTTCAAAATTTGAAATGAAATAAATCATTTACTTAATATGTGCTATGTAAGCTTTATGGACTAAAAATACCATTTAAATCAATCTGTCGTAATAATTATAGGTGAATGTGTTGAACATCTGTATACAAACTTGGTTTTTTTTATACACAAAAAGTTTTTTCATATAATATTATTCTTTTTTAAATTATACGCTCTTAAAAAACATTTTTTGATAAAATATTTATTGCATTTTATATTTAAAGTAAATTTTCAATTTTTCTAAGCCACACTAAAATACCGACATTCTTTTCACTTGCGTAACAAAATGTGAGTGTTGCCATATTTCAGAGGATGAAATGAATATTTTTCTCACTCATAAATGAAAATTCTGTCTGCTCAAAATTTCTGTGAGTGTATTTCATGAAATTCGCAGCTTATTCTGTGAACTTTCATAAGTTTTCAATTTATTTTTATGCCATTGTTTCATCATTTGGATTAGCTATTTTTCATTTTTTAAAAATGAACAGTAATATAAAAAATTCATTGTTTATGATTAAACCTAAGAAGAAAATATTTCTAATATAATACAAATGACATCATGTCGCATTTTTAAATCATTTCAATGCATTCCAAGACTTAAAAATATTAAAAAGCTACAAGAAGTAGTTGGCAGAAGTAGTAGAATGTTTTATTTTATGTTATTCTATAAGAATACAAAAATGCTACAATATTATTTAATTAAAGTTTTTATCAAATCCTGTCTGAAACCATAACTAAAGCCATTATATGTAATTAAAATAATTTTCTTTATCGAGTAAAGAAAATGAATAGAGATGAAATATTGTGGCTGAAGATATTGCCAAAAAAGTAACCTTAAGATCCGCTTTGTTCAGCCAAACACAACCACGTGCTTTCACAAAAGAAAAAAAAAGGAACACATATTTTAATTCGTAATTTAATAAAATACTATTTTAAAATGCTTAGAAAACCAATTTCAATTAGGAAAAGATGCAGGTGATGTGAAATATTTCGATTGCTGTTCTACACGCTTGTTTTCTTTTGGTCGAATGAGGACGTATTTAAATCTGAGTTATATTCAAATTCATACTGCAAACCGTTTTTATGGCATACTAAACCTTTATGCTTTCTTTTTACTCTATAAAATTTCATAAACAGTCCTAAATTACGAGTTATTAAAAATACTAATAATTAAAAAGGTTTCACAATGAAAATTCAAAATATATGTAAAACCTTCCATAATATAATATTTCTTTTCCTGGTGAAACTAAAACAAGTATTGCCATATTTCAGAGAACAAAACTAGTCTTTTTCTCATTCACAACTGAAATTTTCGTCTGCTCAAAATTTCTGTAGTAGCTGAATTTCCTTGGACCCATCGCTCATTCTGTCAACGTTCATCAATTTTCATTCTAACTTCGGCCCATTGTTTTCCGATTCCGTTCCTGAAGTTTTCATCAACTTCATTTTCACATTGATCTATTTCATCTGATGAAAACCTTTCCTCAAGAGGGAAAAGAGAAAATTAGAAGGAAATCAAAAGTTTTTGTTTGGAAATGGAGAAAATTTCTAGAAGCCAAATTCTTTTTTTTTTCTTTCTTTTTCTTTTTTTTAAGTTAAGAAACTGACGTTAGTTTTGCCACTGACAATGTTGTGCAAAGAATTGCTGCTTTTTGTTATGAAATATTTGAAGAATTAATTTTACCATTGAATGATATCAGTGGGAAAAATATGATAAAATAGGAAATGCAATCCAAATATATTTTTGTTTTTACAATATGTAAAATTAAAGAAAAGTGTATAAAATAGACTGTTCAGTTTTCAGCTATTTTAAAGTGTTTTAATGTTTTAAGTCATTTTTTACGTTTGAATTGAAATACTTCAAACGTCTTAATCGCAACTATTTATTATATTATTAATCTTATAGGTATCCATGTTTAGCCACGTTTAACAAAAACAATTGGCCGCTGTTCTAGCCTCTCCATTCCCATTTGATCTAATATTAAAGGCCTTCAAAGCTCTAAAATTTGTCTCGACAATTTATCGATTATAATAATTTTTTTAGAACTCCTACAGTATAATAAGGTTTAAATATATACATATATATATCTAAACACAATAAAACCACTGAATAATTGCTCGTTGAATTTGTCTAGCAATCGTTGCCAAGGTGTCCGTAACTGATGGATTTTACTGTTTATATGTATGTTTTTTATTATTTAAATTTTAAATCTTATTCTACCTTAAACGTTCAAAATACAAATAATAAACAGTAAAATGCTGAAATAAATTTAAAATATAAACTTCAGAAAAATGCATATCTAATTCTTGGCTCTTAAAGTCGTAGGCCCGCCACACACCAGAGAGACATGCGTCAAAAATCGTGCAACATGACGCAGTGAAACCGGTTTTATCTTTGTTATCAGGGTGAAATTGTCGCATGTCGCACGTTTTTTCGTCCAGTGTTTCACTGGTGTGCGGCGGGCCGTAGAAAGAAGGAGGGAGAGAATTCTGTCAAGTTTGCCCATGCTTCAATCAAATCCTCCTTCTGCAAAAAATCCAATCCTGCGTTATGTTCGATACTAGAGATGTCCGAGTATTCGGGAGTGTTCGTTATTGAAGTTAATGGACATTCTCTAATATGGGACAAAAAAAAACATATTCTAAGGTACCCTGGGGTAATAACGCCTGGCGGGGTAATAACGCCAAGTGCTTATATTTTGCATAGTTATGAAATAATCAGGTAAATGACACCCATGTGCTCTGCGCAGAAGGGTTTTGAGTCATATAAATCGTAAAAAACAGCTTCAAGTTAATTTGTTTCATTTTTAGGTCTTATTGTTTTTACAAACAACTAAAATTAACGCTTGATCTAAAATTTGCGAGATACGTTTTGTGATGTGAAGACAATCTTTTTATCCGGAAATACTTTGTTAATTACATAAATTTGTAGCGCATTTCATGTACTTTTAAAATGTTGTCGAAGATTTTGGATATCTTCTCGAGATAATTTGTAATTTAAAATGTACTGCGCAATAACTATACCGGGGTTATAACGCCAATCCTTGACTTTAGTACCCCGGTTGATTCCCTACAGTGGCCGAGCTACATCCTAAATACTGATTCAAATAAACGCAGTTAAAACTGTCCAATGTTTCTCATATTTCTATTTAAGCGGTCCTTTTTAAGCAAAAAGAAGCTCACGGTCTGATATTCTTTTGCCTCATCCCCTCCTCCCACACCACACCTTTATTTTTCTTACACTTTCACAAAAAATTGAACATTTTCAGTAGCTTAGAATGCAATTTGTCAATTTCTAAGTTTGTAGAGTTTGTATTTTTAGAATTGGGCTATCTACATGCAATTATTCCATCTTATTTCATAGTTTTGTTTGCATGGCGTTATTACCCATATAGGTGGGTAATAACGCCAAATAGCATTGATCAAGAAAAAACGCCATTACATTTTATGAATACATATCTGTTAAATTATTTTATTTTATATAGATAGTCAATGAGTTGCTGTATCATATCCTATATTTGTTTGAAAAATACAATCTAAAACTAAGCCGTGAAAATTGGTAGAACCTTAACGTGGCGTTATTACCCCAGGGTACCTTATTTAACAAAAACTTTTAAAATGCAAAACGCTTAATATTTGTTTATTTTTACCTCACAAAAGCAAGTACCTCTTATTATCGAACTAATTCCTTAGTCCCGAAGTAACTCCTATTCAGGGCGGGGCCTTTATAGTATTGAATATTTTTTTATTTCTAATCTTATCCTTCTCTAAAAGTTCGAACTATTCATTACAAACAGAACAATTAAAAAAAAAAAAGATTTAAAGTATCAATATTTTAAAAAAATTCTTAAGGGAGGGAGGGTTCGAGGTGAAAGGCTGATTTGGAGCTTATGGGACTAGATTTGTGACAGTGAATGAGACGAGGTTACATCACAATGATCCCAAGTCCAAGCGATAATACACACGTCTCATTCACCGTCACAAATCTAGCCCCATAAGTTTCAAACCAGCCTTTCACCCCCACCCCCTCCTTTCATCACTCCATTCAATTTTATATTATTATAGCAGCTATGGTTCTGAAATTGAGCATACAGGCATCTAAAACATTATGCTTCGATATTTCACATCAATCGTCGCAACACAAATATTTTATACTAGGGACAATAATTGTTGAACTACCCACATAGTTTAAAATTGCATTTATTCTATTTCCCCTCCAAAAATATGTTAATGTAGCAGCTATGGTTCTGAAGTTGAGCACATAGGCATCTAAGACATTAGTATTCGATATTCCATATCAATCATTACAGAACAAATATTTTATATACACTAGGGGCAATAATTGTTTAAACACTCATGTATCTTAAAAAATGCATTTATTCTTTTCTCCCTCTAAAAATATATCAGTATAGTAGCTACGATTCTGAAATTGAGCTACAGGCACCTAAGACATTATGCTTCGATATTCCACATCAATCGTCGCAACACAAATATTTTATACTAGGGACAATAATTGTTGAACTACCCACATAGTTTAAAATTGCATTTATTCTATTTCCCCTCCAAAAATATGTTAATGTAGCAGCTATGGTTCTGAAGTTGAGCATATAGGCATCTATGACATTAGTATTCGATATTCCATATCAATCAGTACAGTGCAAATATTTTATATACACTAGGGACAATAAGTGTTGAAACACCCATGTAGCTTAAAAAATGCATTTATTCTTTTCTCTCTCGAAAAATATGTTAATATAGTACCTACGGTTGAGACGCTGAGCATATTAGGTGCCTAAGATGACCTTTTTGATATTCAATATCAATCATCGCAGTACAAATATTTTATATACACTAAGGAAACAATAATTATTGAAACACTCACGTAGTTTAAAACTGCATTCATTCTATTCTCAATAATACGCAATAAAACAACACGATCAACCTACAGACTGTCGGTTGTATTACCGTGTATAATACAGTGTTGTAATACCGTGTATTAAATTGTCATCAAATAGGAAAACTGCTCAAAATAGGAAAACTGCGGAAAATTATGAATGTTCAACACTGCTGAAACTTTCGTCTAAAATTATTGTTTAGAATAGTAATTGCTTAAAAAATTAAATTCTCAAAGTCCATAAAAAAGCTAAATGTTCGGTTAACCACAAATAGTCTAAGGGGAAAGATAAAAAAACCGAAATATTTTGCAATTATATAATTCCTTATCTTACCATAAAAACGTCAATGTAATACTCACTTCAATTTCCATGTCAATAATGATGTTTTTAACAGCACATTATTTATTATATATCATATAATAAATTACTAAATTCAAGATAAACACAAATTATTATAATACTATAATAAGAGGAATACCAAGTGCCATACACCATTAATATCAATTGATTCTTTTAAACAAAATAGTGAAAATTCAATACGGATTCAATTTTGAAGGCATTATGCGACCTGAAACACAATTTCAGGGTGGTCAATGATGAAAACCATTTCCATCTCTCATTAACTCGCGGACATGTACGTCAAAATTTTTTCTACCTCCTTCCATCAAAAGTTTTCTATACGCCTTCACTTTCACAGACAACCTGTTATTTGATGAGTGGCCCACCACGAAGAATTATACACTGCTGATAGCAGTACGGTACTCATCGTCAACTATTGTTCAAAGGTGAGCAAAGGATAACTTGTTCCAGAGAAAATGACTTAATTTCATTCTCAGACTTATTTAAAGAAATGAGAAAATGTCATTAGTTAGGGGCATGAATGGAGGCGATTCGGTGCCATGAAATATAATGAGCAGGTGTTTTATATTCCACAGAGATCAGATAAAGGAAATGGAACAGTCTCGTTTAGGAAAATAAAGCTCATTCTGCTTTATCAATGACTCAGCCACGAAGAGAAAATTAGGGTTCTGTCAAAATTTAATCAACGTAATCCACGATCGCTAACGGCCTGAAAAAAATTCGAAATATTATTACGAATTTGCTCTATTTTAGAATATGTCATTTTCAGATCGTTTTGAACGAATACTAGCATATTTTTGTCATTAACACGATTAAATGTGATGAACGAAATATAGTGTGAAAGAAAAGATCGTTTGGGTAAAAGAAAAAGAATCAATACTGAAAATTATGAAATGCCTACTAGAGTCTGTATGCTTTTTTTTTTCAATTGAAACATATCAATCGATTAGCTCTTGATGCAAAGATAATTAAGATTTTTGGTATTTATGCATGCAAATTCCAGAGCATTGCGCTGGTCTAAGCAAACAGAAGGTAAAGCAAAAAAGAAAATGCCACCAAAGCCATATTTATTTCTCAGACTATATAAAGCAGATCTCAACAATTATCACAAAAAAAAAACAATAAAAGAAAAAATTAAAAAAGAAAAATTCTAAAGAAAAATATTGAAAGAAAAAAAAAATCAGAAAAAGTCGACAAAAGTTTGATGGCTATGATAAGCATCAAATGAGGTTGCTGAAACGTGGCAAATGAAATTCATGAAAATATTTTGAGGTCAGAGGAAAGAAATCGAAGAAACAAGAGTTCCAAATTAGATAGTGGGACAAAGTAGTCACTGTCAGATTTGACATGCAACTTCAGAAGCCAATGAGAGTACAGCTGTGCAACAAATCAAACTCCGAGGACGGAAAAGTGCATCAGATTGCGTCAGATTCATTTATTGTAGAATTATATGTAATAAAATAAACGTGGTATTTTAAAAGAACTACGTCTCGCCTTTTTTAAAAATCGAAGATAGTTCTTTTGATTGAGCATTTTCAGGTGGTCCCATGGGTCCCTGGTTCCAATCCCGACCTGGAAACATTTTCATTCAGTAAGAAAATTATAACTCGTATAATTTATAATTTACTTACTTTATCAATCAGAATTATTGTGATAAAATTAATAAGTTATGTCGTGGTAATATACGAAACACTACATATTCTTTTGTAAGTCCTACTTATTCTTATTCCTACTTATTCTGCGTTTGTGTCCTACTTATTCTTTCATAATTAATCTTCAAAGTGCAAACAACATCAACTTGCTTATGTTTATTTCTTAAAAGTTTCCGAAGAAATGCCATATATAAAACAATAGAAGCGGTAAAGTATCAAACATTATTTAGATAATGTTTATTCTTTATTACAAAGGACGATAAGTTGATTACACTATAAGTTTTAAAACGTAAAATAAGCACTAATTCAATTTTATTTTTACTTTCTTTGGGAAAGTGTTCCTAATGTTTTGAAAAATAAGAAAGAGAAGGCTATTAGCAAATGTGTTTGCCAAGCCACTTTCATTAAAATAAGTGACATAACATGTTTAATTACGAAAGAATAAGCTCACTTAAGTTTCCTAAATGAAAAATATCGCTATAATAAAATACCAGTAGGTAGTGTAACGTTATTCAAATTTTACCCTAACTAGAATAGTGTTATGAGACTTCCAGATTTTGAAAATTAAAACTTTTATTTAGATTTGCCAAATAAAAAACACAAGTGTTTATCATAGATAAATATAGAGACACTGTTTCATGAAACAAAGCAGCTTTCATTGCAATTACTGAGAAAACAAGGTTGAATGTTTAGCCTCATTTTTTATTCAGAAATCCTGAATCCCTACCGAAAAAACTTCGAAAAAAGAATTTTCACTTTATGTATTCGCAGAATGTCTGTTCTTAAACAAAGTAATTATTACTATTCAAAATTTTTATAAAAATCAGGAAGTTCATTCAAACGGAATTCGAATGTAAAGATACAGAGGAAAAAATTTCAGATCTTAAAATGACTTCAAAAAACATTTTTCCACTATACAATTAGACGCTTAGTTTCTGCTCGGAAACTCTCACCCAATAAGATTGAATAAATTAAATCTTTGTCAGTAGCTAAACAGCCTAATACATTTAGATTTCTTATAATAATAATAATAATAATAATAATAATAATAATAATAATAATAATAATAATAATAATAATAATAATAATAATAATAATAATAATAGTAAAAACACGCTATATTTGGCAACATGTGACGGGGTTGAATGTTCGGTCTCCCTTTTTTTATTCAGAAATTCTGAATTGAAATTGAAAATTTCGAAAAAAGATATTTCATTACATATACTACCGGAATATCTGTCCTTAAACTAAATAAATACTATTATTCGAAATTTCTGTTTAGAATCAAGAAGTTTGTTCTAACGGGATTCGAATGTAATAGAGAAAAAATATCTGACCTTAACAAATATTTCAAAAACCATCCTTTTTTTTGCAATTTGACGTTGAGTTTCTGTTCGGGAACATTCATCTGCTAAGACTGAATCAATTAAATCATTGTCTTTTCATTTTACTTATTCACATCCCGTCAAACCTTATTTACTTTCAATCAACAGCACCATAATTTATTCTCAAAGAGTGCCCCCTGCAGATTATTCATGTGAATCATATGTCTGTAAACATGTTACAGTATCCTATACAAACCCTTGAAGTTTGTACCATGCATTTAGAATTACTCTTTATTATTATTCAAAATTTCTATTCGGTACGAGGAAATTCATTCTAACGAGATTCGAATGTAAAAACATAGAGGAAAAAATATACTTGAACTTAATAATGTCTTCAAAAACTATTTTTTTTCTTGCAATTCGAGACTCAATTTCCACTCGGGGGTACTCGCCCACTAAAATTGAATCAATTAAATCTTTGTCTTTTTGTGTTACTTATTCACATCCCGTTAAACCTTATTTACTTTCAATCAACAGCACCATAATTTATTCTCAAAGAGTACCCCCTGCGGATTATCCATGTGAATCATAAGTCTGTTAACTTCTACACAATATGACTTGCATTTAACTCCGCCCCTGTTGGGGCTTTTCGGCCAATTCTTATCGGTTAATCTATTAATAGACAGGGGGCCAATTCCGAAGTGGACACATTTGCTCGTAAAATTCGTCACCAATGATAAGAAAGGACAGGATGATGCTATATCTTTTGATTAATAGAGAAAGATGAAAGATATAGAATGGGATTAATAATTACATTCAAACAGAGCGAGAATACTGGAGATGTTTCGTTTTATTGAAGCCAATAGAATATTTTAGAATATTTTATAGCTAGCATGCAGATGGGAAAGCATGGGGCAGAAAATATCGAAGCTTTTAAGGAGATGAATCCTTAAATGAGACTATATTTCACTCGTTTTATTGTTGCACACTGGTTTCGAAAGGCTACGTCATAATGAAAGATAGAAGAAACTTGCATATAGGATAAAAATGATGGAACAAATTCACTTATGAAATAAGGAAGATGCACTGAATTTGCAAAAAAAAAAAAAAAAAAAAAAAAACATCAGGTTCAACCAATGTTTACAATTGTTTGTTTTGTTCATAATTATTTATTTTCGGAATTACTAGTCCCAGCTTCTGATATGATTCCGTAAAGTCACTAGTGAACAGAAACATATTATTGTAAAAAAAATTCTATGAAATTTCTTTAGTCTGTATATATCTTTTCTGTAGAAAAATGAAAGATTTAGAATGGGATTAAAATTACATTCAAACATAGCAAAGACACTACACCGGACATGTTTCGTTTCATTGAAGCTAACAGGCCTTCAAGACTATTTTATAGGTAGTATACAGATGGGAAAGCATGGGGCAGAAAACATTGAAGCTTTTAAGATGATGAACTCTTAAATGAGACATTATTTCATTTGTTTTATTGTTGATTACTGTTGTAGAAAGACTACGTCATGATGAAAGATAGAATAAACTTACATATAAGATAAAAATGCTGGAACCAATTTCCATAACAGACAACAAAAAGGAATGGCTTTACAATTGCTCGAATTTCTTTTTTATTCTTTTTTTCAGGATGAAGTGTCCAGCTCTTTGTATAATTCCGAGAGCAAAATCACTAGCTACTAGTAATAAGGGGTCCATTTCAGATTTTCTTTTCTTCAATCTCTATGAAATTTTCTTTCGATTTTGAGGTACATAAATTTTAGAACAAGGTCCATTAATAGATGAGAGACCAGTTCCGTTGAATACATCTCCTCATAAAATTTGTCATTATTGATAAGAATAAATGGGATATAATATATGGATATTATTTTGATTAATAGAGAAATATTGAAAGATATCGAATGGGATCGATAATTACATTAAAACTGACCGAGGACATTGGAGGCATTAGATCCTAGGAATACCTACACTACTCTATCGAGTTATGTGTAATGTGTGAACCAATTACTGTTTAACCTTTAATAAATAAATTTCATTGTGTTCTATCACTAAATTTAAATAAAATAGACTTTTCACAAAAGTCTACTACTAAATAATTTTATTAAAACCTTTAAAATTTCTGATATTTGCCGTGAAATAGACTATATAGAAACATGCTTCAAAAGAATGGGTGCATATATCAACGACACTGGTTGTTATCCTTTTTCTTAATATCTATAAACCATTTTTTCATAAAACGATATGTTAACCGTTATTTTTTTAAATAGAATAAAATACTGTGCAAAGGGGTGTAACCAGGGTAGTAGAATACTTCAAAAATCCATTCTTTACGTCTTTCATTGCAAGAAAAATTACTAATATAACATAGTCAGAGCTCAGATCTGCCAAGTCTCCAGCTTTTTGCATGCCAGTATTTTAAAATAGAAAATTTTCTTTATTTTAATTGGAACAATTGGTTTATTTAAAAAGACAACATTTGCTCTAAGATAATAGTGGTGTGTAAAAAGCCGGAGACCTGGCAGCTCTTCATAGTTTATACGTATCGAAGATTAGCATAATATTTATTACTGTCTGCGGCTGACAAAATTCCAACAGACATTTAAACGGTATTTAGATTTTATTACAAAAGACAATATTGTGATAACACCAGCAGATTTAAAAGCTTATTAAAAGCATTAATTCAATTTCCCTTTCATTTCTGTTAAATAATCGTCATCGATGTTTTTAAAAGGAAATAAATGGGCGTGCGGGGGATGATACTTGCAAATGTGATTGCAAAGCCACTTTTGTTAAAACTACAGACATAACATGCTTTAATTCTTTATGGAAGAATAACACAGCACTTCACTTCTGTCTACGATCATCTCATTTAAAAACACAAATTACACTACATGTTTCATTTCTTCAATCTAAGGATTAAGAGAGAAATAATTCTCATACTCCATGAAAGCTTTTCCTTCCCTCCCTTACTTAAAAATTTCCTTTAAGGAGAAAAACGAGGAGGGGGAAACAGAAAATAAAAGTAACATATACATATGCTTTTGCCCAGTCTCAAAACAGAAGGGATTACAAACGGGGGAATTTTTTACCGTTTATTAGAAAATGAGACAGATTTAAGTTTTTTGTTTTCGGTTTTTAATGAGTATTTTCTCTTGTTTTGTTTTCTTCAAGATGTGCTTTTTTTATCTTCTTTTTTTAACTTTTTTTTCCGGCCTGTCTTTATTAATTCCATTAAGCCTTGAAATTAATTGGCCAGAGAAATATTTCATGTATTCTTTAGATAATGGAAATGAACTGTTGCGAAACACGGAGAGGAAGAGGTATTTACCGTTTATATTATAACTTCAAAATCTTTTATGTTTTTATTCGATTTTTCTTTTTCTATTTTTATTCTTTTTCCTCCCCTTCTGTTTTCTTTTAGATTAAAAATGAGCAACTCAGTCCTCCCTTCCCCTCTTTTTAATTTGTGCATATGTCATTCGGAATTTTAGAAAATCCTACTTTGCCCTTTAATGTCACAGAACGATTATTTTCACGTAAGTCTTTTTATTTATCTTAGGTGAAAGAAGAAGTAGAAAAAAATTCCAAGAAAAGAGAAATAGTATAATTTAAACTTAATTTCGATTAAAATGTTACCGTTCTTTTTTTTTTCTTTTTTATTTAATCTAGTAATATATTTCAAATTATGTGACAGAATAAAGGTGGTACTCGCAGCTGATCAATATCGGTAAAATGACTTACTGTCAGTTTTTAAATAAATAAAAAGTAAAGTTATGACTAAGAAAAACTACACAATATGCTTTACGAATTTTGACTACTGAATTAAGTAAAACTAACAATTCTTTATTTTTTATCTCTTTCGTTAAATATTGTCTTTGACAGTTGCTTGAAGTTTAAAGCGTAAGGAAAAAGTCATATTATTATTATTATTTTTAAAGTTTTATATGGCTTTGAATGATTATAGTTTCAGCAAACATTAAGTTCAAAATTCAACTGATTCGAAGTATTTTTTGTTGTGTTAATGTTTTACTTTTATTGTTTTATTGGAGATTATATATATATTTTTTTTACTTCTAGAGCACGTACATTTAAATTTATATAAAAATGAAAAGTATCGTATTTACGCATATAAGCTGAGAATTTTTTGACTTTATTTTTTTTTTTTGGGGGGGGGGGGTCGAATTTGGGGAAGGCGGCAATTAGTGGCCTTTTCTGAAACGAATACATTGATTTTGAGAATGAAACGTTTTAATTTAATAACGATAATAACTGAAAATACGGATAAATGCAGAGATATTTCCAATCGTTTTTGAGATGTTCCTTATTCAAACTAAATAAAATGAAACCTGAAATTTCTTTTCAGAAATTAAATGTTTCACTTAAGATGCGAAATGTTCCTAAATTTCAGTGTAGACGGACCGGCTTATACACGAGCATAAGAAAATTTCCAAAATTGATAGTCTAAATTAAAATAAATATAAAAAAACTTCAAAAACTACTTTTGCAAATTTCTGCAATAAATTGCAAATTTATTTCAATACTTTCAAACGTTATTCTTTTACAATGAAAACAATAATGAATCCTGTTTTATTATCCAAGTCCTTATGGTAATTTCAAGCAACTCATTGAAATCGCTTTCTATCATTGGTACGTTCAGACGGAAAATATCAACAATGCTAATTCAACATCACCACCATCACCGTCTTTGCGATGGTGGTGAATGGCAATATCTCCAGTTCCATCGATCGTATTATTGATGCAACCTTCTTTAACACTTTCCAACAAAGTTGAAAATTATTTATGATTTCGGTTCGTCTGTCCGCGCTCTATCTTCCGTAAATATACTCGGAATACCCTAAAATTTTTGGACGTTATTGATGTTTATTCTAGCCCGATCCCTATTTCAAATTAAGTTTCTAGCATGATTAGTTTATTTACAGGTAACAGTCAAGAGTTTACCGTTACATTATGGCCTATGAGAAAAAATCGTTTCAAACGAATTTTAAAGATGTTAAACAGTGTCAAACATGTTAAAATTTATATGCATTTACGAAGTGCACTAAAATGTGCATTCTGTAAAATATGCTGTAATAAAAATAGCTATTATTCATTTACAAGGCCACACAAAATAATTGCATTACATAATGGTTAAGGGGGGGGGGATTGTGTGAGAGAAATTTTAATTATATTAAATTATTCCTCGAATTATAAAATTGATATACGTCGCTAATGCTTAATATAACTTACACGATATAGTCAATCATAGCAAATGCATAGCACAGGGTCACAAAAAATATTTCAAACAGTATATTCTTTCCGAATTCCTGTACATGTATCAGATGATGGCTGATGGATGGATGAAATGCATATTAAATATGATATGTGCTTTTAAATTTATATAATTCTGTGCATATTATATAGTGTGCATAAATGCTAGAGTTGATATAAAGAACTACACAAAAGAGCTTGGAAATGTTGCTGAATATGAGCGTAAATTATTTAAGGTGGTTTTTAAATAAGACATGCATTTTTAAACGGAACTGCATTCACTAAGAAATCACTAAGAAATGTTTGTAGAATATAGAAAAAATGATGTACAGGTTTATGCAAAGAATTGATACATTTATGCCTATAAATGGTAATTTCTGAGAATTTGATTTCAAAGGTTTTAAGAGTGTTTTAGTTTAAAATAAATTTTAGCTAAATACTGTCGTGTAATAAAAGTACTAGGTAGACTAATTGGATGAACAAAAGCAGCTAAGCATGCTTCCATCTCTTAGTATAAATTGCTGAAAGAGAAATTTCAACTTGCTAGGCATTTTCTTGCTAAACTAAATTTCCCCAATATGTATGTATACCATTCTACACATCAAATACAGAACTGTTCAAAAGTATTCGAATACATATTTGGCTATAGACAGAAACCTTATTTCCTTAAGAAACGAAGTTTTGTTAAAGATTTCCGGAAGTGTTAGAAAGTGTTTCATAATCTATGCTTAATGCAAGTTTTTTCTTACTTGTGTGAACGATCAAATGATCATTTCTTATAATAATTCAATCCAAATGAAGGTTATTTGGTTTTTATGAATGAGCAACTCATAACAGAATGAGAAGGACCAATTAAAATGATTTGGCAGCATGCACAGGATAAAATGGAAGAAATTAATAGTTTCGGAGAGCGCATTTTTAGGGTTTCTGTCACAGAGTTTGTACACAAAAACTATATGTTTCAGGGAGTTCAAATTTTGTGTACTTACAACTGAATACCTCTTGTCACACAACAAATTATAAAACTTATATTAATATATTATAAGACTTATATTAATTAAAATACATATATTTTTAATATTATCAGTTCATTTTTTGTTGCGTTTTTTTTTTTCTATTTGTTGCACGCAAGTTTAAATAGATATAAAAGTTATGTATGTAACATAAATTAATGGATTAAATAAATCACATGAAAAACACACTTATTTGTTTTTATTTGTCATATTACAAACATATCTATCATCTCTTTTGACACACAAAGTGAAATATGTTTTCGTATTTATTAAATTCCTATTCATTTAATGGCGCAGCATGTCCCTGGAGGGATTTTGCGCCATTAAACCCTATACAACCAACCAACCAACCTATTCATTTAAATTTATTAACCGTTCTCCATATTCATCATTCACCCGCTTGTTTCCTATAATCTATGTACAAAACTGTGCTAACTTTTTGTTCGCTGAATTTGTCTTTACCATATTTTAACATCGGCTTATATATGAGTTTTCGTATTACACTCCGTATTATAGTACATCCTATTATTCCAAGTTATACAGGATTTTTCACTGAAAAGTCGTATGCACGGCTTATACATTTACAAAAAACATTTTTAAAGATAAATCGTACCTATTTTTTTTTTTTTTATTTGAAATTAATTCTGTGTCATTTATGAAATTAAGAAGTTCCACAAGTCCTTTTGATTGAATTTAAGTAGAGGAAAATACATTAACTGCAGTTACATTAATTTTATTACATCATTTTACTCTCATACATACAAACATGCTATTTTATGTTTTAAAATGACAGTGACGTATGAGAACAAACTGATGTAGTAAAATTAATTGAACTGTATTTATTTTCTTTACTTACTAAATTCAGTCCAATTGACTGCTACTTCTGCTTTCAATTCTAATAATTATTAGCTTTTTTATTTTAAAAGCACAGTGTACAAATAAATGGCAATTAATTACAAAATTATTCTTTGCAAAAGGACTTGGTAAAGTCCGAAAATGCTAAGAAGTTGTAAATAAAATGTCTTTTAAAATCTTTTTTTGCAATTTTAGTTGCCTTTTAATAAACCAGTGGGCTTTTTAAAATTCATATTCTATATTTTAAGTATCACTGCATTTCAAGTATCAATAGTATGATATAAAAGCTAGTTTCATTGAAAACAGCTTTATGAGAGAGTTTTTTCAATTTTGAAAATAAATAACTAGACTTGTTGATTAATTTATCCGAAAATGGAAAACGTTTTGCATAACATTTAAACATCAATGTTAAATTAACTTTTTTAACAATTTGCAACAGTTGAAAAAAAATAATAACACAATATGCCCTAAGAAATGTTAATATTCTTTCACTTTTCAATTATAGAAATACTGTAAAGCCAACAATTGATAAATTGGCGTAAAACTGTATTAATATTAATTTTTTGTAAGAGATTTTTTATTTTACACATCTATATTCCCTTTATTATTATTCCTTTATTTATTCTCCCTGATAGAGAAATGCAGAAGAAACATTACATACCAATTGTGTTTCTCTATTTTGTGGTATTGTTTCTTTAAAAAAAAAGTAAAGAAAAACTTTAATCTGTATAGAGGGAGAGGGAAGGAAGTTTACATCGATATAAAAAAGAGCAACAACAAAATGTCCTAAAAGAATCATTTTCTGCAGAGCCAAACCATATCCCCTAAAGAAAGAAATTGTAAATTTTTACAGATGGATAAGAACGAAAACTAACCAGATAAAGAATAAAAAACAAAGCTAACCAACCTTATTTTAAAACAAGACTTCGAAATGAACGATGCAAAGAAAAAGAAAAACAACTACAGCTACTACCACCGCATCCAAATATTCGAAATACGCTGAGTAGTTCGATTTAAGAAAAAGGAAAAAAAAAATGGCTAAACCAAGAAAACAAACTTAAAAATGAAAGAAAAAAGGGAAAAATCAAAGACTGAAGAAAGAGGGAAAAAATAAAAGAATGGGCGACGCTTTGGGAAAGACCTCTGTCATGAGCGATAGTTGATGGTTTGCAACGCTAAGGGATGAGCACTGGAAAAAGGGATTTTGGTGTTTTCGCCATTAAATGAAAGAATGGATGAATGTAGACATGGAATGGATTCGAAGCATAAAGAGCATAAAGATGTTGGCATAAAGGAGGGATAACAAATCTACCTGACGAAGTACTCAGTGCGCCAACGCGGATTTCGGAAAAATCTCCGAGAGGGAAAACGTAGAAGGATTCTGTGTATATGCATGAAAGAGATTTTCAGATTTGTATTAAAGAAAGTAATGAGCGACTGTAGTTAAATATGGGAGCATCCGAGATATGTTGTGGAGTAGAAAAATGTTCGGAGCTTTGATGTTGGAGTTATGCTAAAAATATGCAAAGCAACGATGTATTAAAAGATGTTTTATTTAAGCATATTGTTTTGTGAAATATGCTAGCTGTCGTATTTAAAATATTTATGCTAAAATGCATTCACCGCAGCGCAGGAGAAACAGGCTTTGTAAAATTTATTTTTGTTAATATTTATAAAAAATTCATACGTAAATGGAACATTAATATGACATTTTTTATTCTCTTGCTACAAAATGTTGTGAGTAAATAGGAAAATTAAAATAAGAATATAATGTGGTTTAAAGTGTATTAAATGAAGGTTATATCATGTAATTAACTCAGTAAATAAATAAATATTTTATGTACTTCATTCATTTGCATTTTCTAAAGAAGAAAAAAAAGGCTTTTAGAAATGATATATTTTAATTATAACACAGCTAAAAATTATAGATTTATTAATTTAAATATCCTTTTAATGTAAAACCAAACTTAAAACTAAACAATGAAATGCTAAATGTTGACAAAACTGTCGTATTTTTTACTCAGAATATTACCACTTTATAAGTCAAAGAAATTAGTGGTAAAAGCAAAACAGTGAAGAGAACAGTGCGATACAGTCATTACTGAGCATAAAATGGAGTGCAACATATGTATCAATGTGCAATACAAAAAGAAATGAACAAAAAAATCTGCAAGGGAGCTTTAACTCTTTGAAACGATGATAAAATGTGAAAAGATGGTTTAGGGCAACAATTTGGTTACATGTAAATAAAGAAAAAAAAAAGATAGCTGTTTAGGAATTATGGAAGGTATCTAATATGGCGTGTTGGGTTCTTCCAATAGATAAAACTGTCGCAAAACTGTACTTTATGGTTTCGATGACATTATCGATAAGTTTTCGGGAAGTACTAGTCCACTCCTTGAGAATTGCAATCTCCAAGTCCCGGACAAGTAAAGGAGGTCTCAATCTCGCTGTAATGAGTCGTATGAGTATGTACCAAAATTCGGTCATCTTTTCTCAAAACGTTACCTTAGTAATTGAAAATTACAACTGAGTCAGTGAAATAGACGTTTCTGCAAAACTCCATTTCTGCAATCATCTCTTTTCTCCAGTTTTTGACGCCATAAACTTTTATTTACATGTGAAGTTTTCTTTATGCGTTTTCAACTAAGATTTAATTTATGGTTATTTTATTTCATGCTACTTATCGGAGCGCATATTTGCGCAATTTTGTTAAAAGCATGTGCTTCTTTAATTGGTCTGAACAGTGTGTTTTGTAATCATTCAGAGCTCGATAACATGTATGCTTACTGTATTATGGATTTCTCGCACATTTCATTTCTGCCCATAATAATAAATTCATTAAACAATTTGGTAAAATGATTATTTTTAGAATAAATGTATTTACGAGAACGTATTTACAAACTAGCAAGCCCAACATAATCTATGCAAATTTCAATTTAATCAAATTCGACAAAGATGACACGGCATTAAATGCAGTTTTGTTGAAAGGAGCTCGTACAGCCCTTTGATATCTATTCGCATCAAAAGATCCTATTAAGTATTTGACATAATCGTAACAATGCATCCGCAGAAAATTAGAATTCTTATGTAGGATTCTCTTGTATTTGATCTGTGTTATTCTCAACCCGGTTAATCAAGTGATGGTGAAGCAAAGTCCTACAAGGAGAACCAACAAATCTCCCTGCTTCTCTATAAAGAATTGAAGTGGTAGATGTGAGCTATTAGTCAGATTTGTCCATCTATTCAAGGGGCAGTCACCAAATTTATAATGCCGTAAGTAATTCGTAAATATAATTCATTTCACAGGTTCTTGATTTCATGATAGGAACAAAATAAACATTCATTATTTATTTTTTTCTCCGATTATTAGAGAATAATTTTTTTCTCTGCTTAATAATGCTTTAACTTGAATCGTACAAAAATTTAAGTTTTAGCCAATATTTAGATGTTATATACCACGTAAGCAGGTTCGCGGCGTTCCTGAAATTTTCTATCTTTGTTACCGCTATTGTAAAATAGTAAAGCTTTTGGTAACTTTCTATGGCAGGTGTTTAAATAATCTGCCATAAGAATTTTTGTTTTAAAACAGTGAAAGTAAAAGTAGAAAATTTAGAACGCTACGGATGCTGCATAAGGCTGTAAGCGACAAGTCAAATTGTGCTTCTCCCATACAGATGTTTCCGTAATCTGAATGACTAAGGTCAAATAAACAAAATTTTAAACTATACATATTATTTAACGAAACACGTGATGTGGTTGTACATCTATGTAGGTGATATTGCACAAAATATACAAACTTAGATAATATGATTTTGCCTAAAATCGAAGAATTTTAAAAACGATTTTAAAACTGAGTAAATTACCGCATTATTAAAAGTATCATTAGTAAAATCATGGAAACTTAAAAATATTTTTGACTGCTCTTAAAGAAACTTATGTTTTTCTTTTTAATATTCTTTCCTAATGTTTATGAGCGTAAGGTCATTATTTTCGCAAATACAAAAATTCAAATGAAAAGCAGTTGTCAGATAAATCCAGTTTAGTTTGCATTCTGACTAAATTAACTGAGCATAAAACTGACATTAATTTTCTTCTAAGATGCAACAACAGAATTAATCACTTAAAAAAATAATAATTTCTAAAATATACTGTTACTGATGTGCGTTATACATTAAACTTACATGTATGTTACTTATTTTTAAAAATATATATAAGTGATTTTTAATCGTGTTTTTTTAATCTACCAAATTTGTTGCACGTGAAGTTCATGTAAAATGCTTTTGGAAAATTATCGGCATGCGGCTCGTCAAACCTGGTGTATAAGTAATAAAATTTTTCAGCATATTACAATTCAGAGATTTATTTTATTTACATATTTATTTTATTAAGTATAAACCACGCAATTTTTTTCGCAATTTCAAATTAATTGAAATATGCAATGAATACACTGTTCAATAAAGTTTTATTGGAAGAAATTACATAACCCTTTATTACGAAGCGTATCTCAAACGATTCTATCAAATATTTGACATAATCGTAACAATGCATGCATCCGTAGAAAATTACGAATTTTCATGCACGATTCTCTTGTATCTGATCTGTGTTATTCTGGAACCCGATTGATCAAGTGGCGATAAAGTACAATCCTTCAAGGAACACCAATAAAAATCCCTGCCTCTCATAGAATTGAAGGGGGAGAGGTGAACTATTTTGAGGACAGACCTCTCCCCTCTGCCCATAGAGTCAAGGGACAGTCCCCAATTCATGAGTCATGCCTTATCGCGCTCTGGGTGTGGCAGCAATTGCAAAAAAAGGAGATGCACGCTTTTGATAAGAAGCGCTAGGCTCCATTCTAATTCGATCTCACGATTACGTTTTGTTCGCTGGCTGCTGCTTTAGAAAAAGACATTTTAATTTGATAATGTGTGCGATGAGATGCTAATGATCTTTAGAATTAGGAACGGGACACTATTTTCTAAGTTCAAAAGGTTTCTTTCGAAATTATTTGCTTGCAATTTAAAATACTGAAGAGATACATACAATTCCAAAAAATGCCTGAAATATTTTTGAATTCATTCAATGTTTTTTTTTTTTTTAAGATGTAAATTAAAGTTTCTCCTATAAAGTTAAGATTAGTATCCTGGAACTTTGACCTGCTCTAATTCCATAAATTTTAACAAAAATATATAAACTGTATATTTATTGGGCTTTTCTCATTCAAAGAACACAAATAAAATGTCAAATGTGGCTGTTACCATTTGAAAAATCGAAGTTGGTACAATTTTTAATATGTTAACTTCTTCCATTTCAAACATTTCTTTCAGAATTTTACTTTCTGAAAGACGACAGTATTCCAAGGGTAATGAATATGGTGGAACGTAATTTTAAACAGTTTACCCATAAAGGCAGTTTTTTTTTTTTTTTTTTTTTTTTTTTTTTTTTTTTTTTTTTCTAGATTGACTGTACAAGTAGTAGAATTTCATTAGTCAATAGAATTGTGCTCAAGAACAGATATTATATTATATGCTATTATTGAAGTTGATGTTTGTTTTGTGATCAATTGATCATTTTAGATGTATATCGTCAAATTTTGTAATTTGGAATGATATAATTTGGGCCAAAAAAATCAATTTCAGCACGTGTTGCTGGCATATGTCAATATTTTGTTAAATATAAGTACGTTAATAAAATCTCGAATTATAAACAAATAAATGGGTATCTAATAAAAAGGTCTATGTTAAAAATGTTGCAAAGTTTAGATTTTTCTTGTAAAAGGGCCTATGTGGAGCTCCGGATTTATTTCCCAGTTTTAAAAATTACAATTTCATAATTTACACGTCTATTTTCTTTAAGCAAAAAATTAAAACAATAAACTTAAAATTATTGTTACTTTCGCAACAACCGAAAGTAGTTTTTTTTTAATTACTCCTCAGTTCTCAGTATAAAGACAAAAAGTGGAGGGACATAAGATTGGAAGAAGAGCTTTTACCCGTGACTAGTGTTGCCAGATATCCCGCATAAATCAGTGTTCCAAATACTCTAAACATCACTAATTTCTTACATTTTTTTTTTTTTTTTTTTTTTTTTTTTTTTTTTTGCCATACTTAAATTGCAGATAATTCATCCATTAAATAAGGCGAAAAAAAAATTTTAAAATATTGATTTCGAGCCCTCATTTACGCAGAGCATCTAACAACACTGCTCGGGACATCTATTCAAATCATTATTTTTAACGATAACATTCATAGTCTTTTCCCGATTTTGTAAAATTTTAAATTTGTAACTGATTCTAACTCAACACACATTCAATTAATGTCTTGCTAACCAGAAGTAACAAGGAGTATAACTACAGCTACGTAAACTGTGCACATTATTGTATGTAATGAAAATATGTAAATTATTTTGAATGTTATATCTGGAAGAGGACAAATGATGGAACTAAAAATAGAGAATAAAATAAACGATAAAGAAAGAAATAAAAAAATCACTATCAACCCATCTTCCCTTTCATAATAATAACGGAGTCTACCGTTCATCAGAATGAATCCTTTTATATCGAGAAAGAGCTGTTCAGTAACACCTGATGTTCTTCCAATTATCTTTGATGTCTGTGTCGAACTTGAAAGACTTCTTTTCCGGAAAGGTGCAGCGTTATAGAGTGCCTATGCCTACCCCCCCCCCCCTATTCTTGGAGTTCATTACCATGTGGGAGCATAAAATTCATTCTTAGCATATTATTTACGGTTGATTTCTCATTTCCAAGTTCGATTCCTGATTTTCTCGAAAAGTTTTAAAACTCCTTTCAGGGCTTGTCCAATTAGTGATGCGACGGAAAGATGAGGAATGAGGAATTCTCGACGGAAAGAAATTTTCCCTCTTCATTTTTAAAACAAGAAATTTTCTTTGTCACATAAGAAAATGCCAAAAGATATCGATTTCGGGAGAAGGAAAAGTACAACTGCAACAAGGATGTTGCTCGTAAATTGCGGAAAGACATTTAAAAATTTTTAATACTTTATCTGATTTTGTGGTACCATTTCTATCAAGTGATTATAGGTTCTATTTTTTTCTCATTTCTGCAAAATAATTTGTACTAATTATCGTTGTAGATTAATCTAGGATGACTCTGAATGTGTTTAAAAGGAAATTATAATATTGTTGCGTATATAGGGTTCTTTCGATCTTATGGTTAGACAACTTCAAACTCTTTTCTCTTAGAAAAGTAGAAAATAATTTATTTACAGATCTTCAGAACAACAGAGTCTACGAAACTCGCAAATGTTACTAGATATTCAAAAATAACTATTCAAATTTATCGTACAAGTGCAGATATAGGTCCCAGAGACTCTTTATACAACGTCTCAACACTAAAATCACATTCAAAATAACGTAAATAAGGCTCAAGCAAACTTGCTTAAACAATACCCTAGAAGTTCACTCAATGACTGACTGGTAAATAATAACAACAGCAGCTCGTATTGCTCTCCTTATACAGGCTCGCAGCATGTGCAGGAAATTTCTACAACCTTCTCGAAAAATCTACAAAACCACGGAACAACATTCAATGTATCAGTATACCTAAGGGGGGGTTACCATAGAGAGGGAAGGGTTACCATCGCCAACTTGGCGATATATCGCCAAATTTGGCGACCAAAATTAGTCGTCAAAAGTGACGCCAACTTGGCGATATCTTTATTATTTCGCCAATCTGCCGTAGACATACACTGAAAAATATTAGACAAGTTTGCTTGATAACAGATACAATGTAACAAAAACTAATATTAGTAAAGGAATGGAGCTTAATAAGATTATTTACATTATTTTACAGTACAAACACTAACTATTTACAAAATTCGTAACACTACCACCTCCTCAAAGACCCGGGCAGTGCAATCCTTGAGTTAGAGGAAAACACTTAAAATAAGTAAACAAATAAATAAATAAATAAATAAATAATAATAATAAGATTTACATCAATAAGAACTAATTACTATTTACATAATTACAAAAAAAATGACTCTCATGACCATGGTCTGAAATTCCAGTTTTGAATTTCTAATCACTTTGGCCAAAATAAGGGGCTAGCCGGTTATAATGTACGACTTTGGGATTGGTGTGTGGCGACTTTTGTATAAGTACGACGACGTCATTGAGCTTGTTGACTACTGTGTAAGGACCGTCCCAGTTTCTTTGTAATTTTGGCGACAGTCCCTTACGACATATGGGATTCCACAACCAAACTTTGTCACCTTCGTTGAACTCATGTCCAGTTGTCTTTGTGTCGTACCGTGTCTTCATCTTTTCCGATGCCAGTCCGATTCGGTTCCTCGCTAGACGATGAATCTCCTCAATCCGTGCTTGGAGTTCATCCACGTATTCTTCAGGCGACAAAAGAGCGTCAGGAGGACGGCCAAACAAAAGATCCGCAGGCAGACGAATATCACGACCAAAGAGCATTTGAGAAGGGGAGTAACCAGTGGCCTCATGTGTGGCATTCCTGTAGGCAAGCAGGAAAAGAGGCAATTTCTTGTCCCAGTCCTGTTGGTCTCTAGACACCAGGAGAGAGAGGCTATTTAGGATGGTACGATTGAAACGCTCCCCCATGCCGTCCGATTGAGGATGTAGAGGTGTAGTTCGAGTTTTGTCCATGCCGACTAGTTCACACATTTCCTTAAACACAGCCGAATCAAAGTTTCTTCCTTGATCAGAATGGATTTGAAGAGGAAATCCGTATCTGGAAACCCAGTGTTGAACCAGTATGTCTGCTACGGTTACCGCCTCTTGATTAGGAATGGCGTAGGCTTCAGGCCACTTGGTGAAGTAATCCATGACAACGAGGATGTACTTGTTGCCATCAGATGTTCTAGGAAGAGGACCCAGGATGTCTAGAGCAATTCGTTCGAAGGGAGCTCCTACATTATGACGCTGCAATCGTCCAAGGTGCGCCTCTTTGGACCTTTACGAGCTACACAGGTGTCAAAAGTTCGACACCACTTCTCCACATCACTACGAACATTATTCCAGTAGAAACGCTCTCGAACCTTTTGCAGGGTCTTCATTACACCAAAATGACCTCCTGTGGGACTACCATGAAGTTCTTGAAGGACCATAAAAATTCTCGACTTAGGGAGTAGTAGTTGCCATCTACATGTCTTTCCATCGTCAGACTCCCATTTTCGGTACAAAATACCGTTCTTCAAATGTAGGGAATCCCAGAGAGCCCAATAACGTTTAGTCGTAGGATGGTAATGGGCCATGTCTTGCCAGCTGGGCTTCCTGTTGGACTCCTCTTTCAGTTCTAGAATTGGCTTAATTTCAGGATCAGCAAGTTGATCTTTACGCAGGCTCTCGTCACTCCACGGATCTTGCGATGATGTAGACCCGGTTGTAACTTGTCTTACTATAGGACCTTTGACATTAAATTTCTTCTCAACCCGGTCGCAGTATCTACAATTCTCTGAGCAGGGTCTTATGGAGAGAGCGCCTGCATTTCCATGTGATGAGCCTTTTCGATGGCGTATCTCCATATCGTACTCTTGAGCTTTTGTATCCACCTGGCTATCTGGCCTTCAGGGTTCTTAAAATTCAATAGGCAAGTTAGAGAAGCATGATCAGTTCGGATCAGGAATTTTCGACCGTAAAGATAGTGATGAAAATGGTCTATGGCTTTCACTACAGCAAGAAGCTCTTTTCTTGTTACGCAGTAGTTTCGCTCTGCCTTCGATAAGCACTTGCTGAAATAGGCGATAACACGCTCCTGGCCGTCGATTTCCTGGGACAGTACAGCGCCAATGCTTTCGTTACTTGCATCCGTATCAAGTATAAACTGTTTATCGATTTGAGGATATGACAGAATTAGAGTGGATGTTAAGGCCTCCTTAAGCTTTACGAAAGCAGCGTCACATTCCTGTGTCCACATGAATTTTTGATTAGCTTCAGTTAATTTATGAAGTGGTCTTGCAATCATCGAGAAGCCTTTGACAAATTTTCTGTAATAGGAGCATAATCCTAGAAAACTCCGAAGCTGGTGAACATCTGCTGGACGACTCCAATTTTTCACGGCTGATATCTTCTCTGGATCAGTTCTGACTCCATCCGCCGAAATGATGTGTCCAAGGTAGGCGACTTCATTGCGAAACAAACTGCATTTCGAAGGGCTTAACTTCAAATTAGCTTCCTTTAACTTTTGTAGCACCCGCCTGAGGTTGTTCAGATGTTCATCAAAAGATTTTCCTATGATTATGATATCGTCTAAATAAACAAGACATGCCTCATATGACAGCCCCCGGAGAACCGTTTCCATAAGGCGTTCAAAAGTTGCAGGTGCATTACATAGACCAAAAGGCATTAGCTTGAATTGCCATAATCCTTGTCCCGTTGTGAAGGCAGTCTTCTCGCGGTCGTCGGGATGGATATCTACCTGCCAGTAACCACTCTTCAGTAAATATAAAAACTTTGTTAAATCACCATAAAAAAGAAAAAAGAAAAATTATACAGGACGCGTTTCGAGCTGCAAAATTACCGCTCGACTTCAGCTGGTCCAAACACGTGTCACAACGGACAGAGTGGAAATAACCAAACTTCAGGTCTAACACTCAAACAACCACTCTTCAGGTCTAAAGTCGAGAACCAAGTGTTGCCCGCAAGTGTGTCGAGAGTGTCGTCAATCCTTGTCAGAGGGTAACTATCCGTTTTGGTGACGTCATTCAGTCGGCAGTAGTCTACACAAAATCTTGTAGAACCATCCTTCTTTCTTACTAATACAATGGGAGACGCCCATGGACTTGTCGATGGTTCGATGACGTTATTTTCTTCCATATCCTTAATTAAATTCTGTACCTCTTCTTGCTTGGCAAAAGGTAATCGTCTAGGGTGCTGTTTAATAGGAGAGTGATCTCCCGTGTCAATTCGGTGTTGTGCCATTTTAGTTCGTCCAAAGTCTTCAGATGTTTGGGAAAATAAACTTTGGAATTCCCTAATTAAACTTTCAGCAGCATTTCTCTGGTATGGATCTAAATCTGTATTTTGTAACAAATCCTTGACTAAATTATCTGAAGATTTCTCAGAGTGACTGGAATTTTGACTTATGCACGTCACAGGAGCACACGATGCTATCACTTCTCCTTTCTTGATAGTCCTCGTCTTATCACTGATGTTAGCAATTCTGACTGGAATGGTCTTTTTCGAGAGGTCTACTACAGAAGAAGCCACCAATACTCCTGCTTCTGTACTATTGTCTTCGGGATAATCTATATGGCCAAATCGATAATTAGCTTCATTTTTAATTACAGCAGGAACTAAAAATTCTGTTCTTGGATCTAGATGGAAGTCTTCTTTGGCGATTACTATTTGTTTGCATTCAATTTCGTTATTTAATCCAAAAAGGCTTATTTCTTCGAATTTAGAGAGCATTTTATTATTTTTGAAATCAAGTTTGAAGCCAAACTTCTTCAGAAAATCTAGCCCGATTAAGCAAGGATCTGTTATGTCAGCCACATATGCCGTATGATAATATTTCGTTCCTCCAAAGTTGATGATTAAATTGGCCTTTCCATATATGCCTATCTTGTCGCCCGTTACAGTTTGCAGGGTAACGCATGGTGGAGTCCAGATGAATTTAGATTTCAGTTTCCGAGCCAAATCTTCTCTTATTATTGTCACATTGGGTCCTGTATCGACAATCATACGGCACTGAATTCCGTTAATAAAGCCTATCACATATAACTCATTGTCACCGCCACTCATTTTTGATATCTGGAGGATCTTCAGGTGGGGCTTTTCGTTTTCTGGCAACCTCCGCCCCGCGAGATGGCCAAAATTTAGTTTCCCTGCTGACTATTTGAATTTATCTCACGTTCGTGGATTTTGGGGCAATTTCTTCGGAGATGTCCTGTATCACCGCATCCCCAGCACGTGAGATTCTGTCTTCTTGAGCTTGTTCTTCCATATTTTAAAGCTTCAATCTCTTGATTTAATTTCTTTATTTCTTTCAAGACGTCGCTCTCAGTGTCTGAGCTTTTGTTCACCGTTGCCCCTCGATCTGAATGACGATCTCTTCGGCTGGCTTGTGTAGCTGCTTCCAACTTTAAGGCATATAGTAATGCAGCCTTTAAATCCTGCACATCCGCCATTCGTACCGCTCTCTGCACTTCTGGATCTTTTATTCCGTCTACAAAGTACTGCAATGAGAGCATTTCTCGTACATTTGTTGGACAGTCAATGAATGCTAAATTTGCAAGCCGTTCAATTTCCGAGGCAAACTCTTGAAGGGTTTCACTCGATTTTTGATGGCGGCTCTTCATTTGTATTCTCGTATAATCTTTGAAGAATTTTTCTCCGAAGCTCATTTCCAGTCTCAAAATTGAGTTGCGTCATATCGGGCAATGTTTGCAACACGTCGGCGGCTTCTCCTCTTAAAGATGCTGCCAGTTGACAAGCTTTCACCTCGTCACTCCATTTGTTCGCTTCGGCTACAATGGTGAATTGGGTCTTGTAAACTTGCCAGGAACTCTTTCCGTCATATGTCGACAGCTTGATGTGCACGGTAGAAGCAGGCGGATTCCTAAATTCTTCATAATTACCACTGGACGCTGAAAACTTCTTCTCAAGATCTTGTACTCTTTTATTTAGCTTTTCATCTACTTCAACTATTTTCCCTTCCATTTTCTCATCAACATTTCTAACATCATTCTGAATTTTCTCTTCTACTTCCTCTATTTTCCTTTCCATTTTCTCTTCTACATTACTAACTTCATTCTGAATTTTCTCTTCTACTTCCTCTATTCGTCTCTCTACCGACGAGAACTTTTCTTCTAAAGTTTTCTTCATTTCTTCTTGGCCAATATTAATCTTATCCACCAACTGTTCTTGGCCTTTATTCATTTTATCCGCCAACCCTTCTTGGCCTTTATTCATTTTATCCGCCAACTCTTCTTGGCCTTTATTCATTTTATCCGCCAACTCTTCTTGGCCTTTATTCATTTTATCCGCCAACTCTTCTTGGCCTTTATCAATTTTATTGGTCAGCTCTGTTCTTAATCAGTTAATAACTTCTAACAGTTCTTTCAGTTGTCCGTCCATTGTTCTTGTTTTCGCCATAAGATCCCGACTCCTGACACCAAATGTTGTTGCGTATATAGGGTTCTTTCGATCTAATGGTTAGACAACTTCAAACTCTTTTCTCTTAGAAAAGTAGAAAATAATTTATTTACAGATCTTCAGAACAACAGAGTCTTCGAAACTCACAAATATTACTAGATATTCAAAAATAACTATTCAAATCTATCGTACAAGTGCAGATATAGGTCCCAGAGACTCTTTATACAACGTCTCAACACTAAAATCACATTCAAAATAACGTAAATAAAGCTCAAGCAAACTTGCTTAAACTATACCCTAGAAGTTCACACAATGACTGACTGGTAAATAATAACAACACCAGCTCGTATCGCTCTCCTTATATAGGCTCGCAGCATGTGCAGGAAATTTCTACAACCTTCTCGAAAAATCTACAAAACCACGGAACAACATTCAATGTATCAGTATACCTAAGGGGGGTTACCATAGAGAGGTAAGGGTTACCATCGCCAACAATCGCCAAGTTAGTCGCCAACTTGGCGATATATCGCCAAATTTTGCGACCAAAATTAGTCGTCAAAATTGACGCCAAATTGGCGATATCTTTATTATTTCGCCAATCTGCCGTAGGCATACACTGAAAAATATTAGACAAGTTTGCTTGATAACAGATACAATGTAACAAAAACTAATATTAGTAAAGGAATGGAGCTTAATAAGATTATTTACATTATTTTACAGTACAAACACTAACTATTTACAAAATTCGTAACAATATGTTAAAGATACCTAAATTAAAATAATAGGATATTTAAAAACGATGTAGTTAAAAACGATGATAAAGTTATTGAGTTGCAGCTATTATCTTTTAAAAGGGATGTGATGATGTGTTAAAATTCCACAATAAATCAATATTAAAAATATAGGCAAAGAAAATTGTGATACACGAAATTCAAATGTTGCAATTAAAGTTATATTGGCGACATTAAATAATGAATTCAATGCCTATTTTCTAAAACAAATGAGGAATTCTCAAAAAGCATTCTTCATAATTTTTTTTGAAACTTTGTCAGATAAGTAAATGTCACAAGCTATCAATTTTTAGATAGGATAAGTACAACTGTAACAAAGAAGTTGATAATAAACTGCGCAAAAAAAAAATACAATTTTTAATATTTTATTCAATTTTATTCTTTTGTTTGTAAGTTTGAAATGTAGTTTATATTTCTTCTAATCTCTTTCGCGCCAATTCTTATTTTATCGTTGCAGATAACCTTATCATGAGGCTGAACAATCTTGAAGTAAATTTGTAGTTTGTTTAGTAACAGAAGACAAATTAACATTTAAAAAGTTAATAGAGTTGAATAATTTCATATAAATAAAATTCGGATGGAAATAATGAAAATTATGTGATAAATCTATTTTTTTTTCTTTTTTTTTTTTTTTTTTTTTTTTTTTTTTTTTTTTTTAATAACAGATGTATTATTTTTAGTCCATGTTTACATTCTAATGTAGTTATAAAAATTTTGTGTATGAGTTATAAAGCGTTGTACTAAAATTGCCATACTTAAAAAATAAATAAATAAATATTACAGAAAAGTAATGAAACGTTAAGCACATTAAATTAATAGAGCTTTTAATCTCTTTAACCGCTTCACGATGAACATCAGGTATGCGTGACGCATAAAGTTCTCAGAATCTTAGATTATTCCAACCGATAATTTTTAATATAAAGTTCTGTCATTTATTTTAAAGTAATCCGCTATTACATTAAGCAAAAACTTCTATTTTTAAGAAAAAGGAGCCGAAATTTCGAAATTCTATAATGGACGCTTTTTTGTTCAGCGGTTAGTTGTGTTAAATTTGAACTTTTATCAACACTCTTGGGAATTTTTCTGCTCTTCCAGAAGAAATACAGATGTTTCTGGTGGATCGGAAGATCAACACGAAGAACGTTTAACATAAGTAAGCTGAAAGGGAAAATTTGGATAGGGAACATTTCTAAATGGCTAACTTTTAAATTCATTTCCATTATCAAGCTATATTGCATCTAACACTACTGAACAAAGGATATATAACTAAAGCCAAAGAAACTGCAAAATATTACCGATAACAGTACATAAACAAATCCAATTTCTTTTTTCTTTCTTGAACACTCTTTTTCCAAAGTATTAGACACATGTGACCTTTTGTATATTCCTCATTTAAGAGTTTTTGAGAAGTCTGTCTGGAAGCTGAACAACCTAGGAAAAGTGAGTATACTTCTTCAGTATCTTATTCAATGGGTAAGGAACAAATTATCGTTTTAAGACTTCATTCATCGTGTCTCACTTTCGGTGTATATTAGCATTTACATTTTTTGCGTACAAGCTAGAATAATTACTTTTCTAATACTACTTTTGCAGATAAAAATCATATGTGATCTAATACACACAGTCACAGAGAAATGAAGATGTCAGTCAATAAAATGATAAGAATGTTAGCGTATGATTTACAGAAGATGAAATACACATGATTTATTTATTACTTCTAATATTTTCAAGCCATGTTTAATTCAGTATCTTCAGATCCTTAGGGGAGATTTCTACTATTCTAGAGAAAATGTAGTTACTTCCGCAGTTTCTGACAACTCAGCAACATACATTTCTTACACCAATAAGTAGAAAGTCAGAATCTAGATAATTTCCGGCGGGAGTGGCGCGATTCCCCTTAGGCAACACCTAAATCACTGTATTTCATTACTCTTTCTATATATCCATCTGCCAATATTCACTCAACTGCACATGAATAAAAGAATATATTTCTAATTACAAAACTGTACAATATTTAAAATATTACCCGTAATTCTACAAAAATAATTGCTCCTTCTATTATCATTCCAATCCCTCATCAAACTATTGGACCCTGTGTTCCACGCGACACTCTATATCTCCCTCATTCATGAGCTTTGAACCGTCTCTCTCTGCACTTAGCATTGTGGGGGAACACGGGGACAGGTATCCTCTTATTCAATGGGTGAAGAGCTAATTATCACGTTCCGGCACACATTCCGCATTCTTCGTGTCTTACTTGCGGTTGATTTCACATTTCGCTGGCCGGAATTCTACCTTTGTCAAATCTCGGGGACCTCTTTGAAGGGTGGTCCAATTAGTACGAGAAAAGAACGATGAGAGAGGGGGGATGATTTGCAAATCCCTACCCCCCTTTCCTTTGTTGCCTTTGGAATTTGTCGAGATCTAAAGTCTAAGACGGGTGAAAATTTTTCGAACTTCGTTAAGGAAGCAACCACTCTTGCATTTTTTTAAATCGAACGATTCTATTACACAAGGGAATTCTTTCGAAGGAAATAAAATCCTGTCAAAAAAAGAATTACATTTTAATAGGGTTTCTTGTAGAAAAAAAGGTTACATATTTTTGAGATGAATTCTTCAAAGCGTCTGAAATGAGCTGATTTCTCAATTTATACTAAGTGCTTATCAAAATTTCTTCATTTTCTTTCCATTTTATTAGTTTACACTGTTCTGTAAGTAAGTTGAATTATTAAACATTTTACAGCAAAAAATTTTAATTCTTAACAGACGGTAGCTTTAAATACATGATTTTATATTTATATTCCATTTGCAAAACTATATCTTAAAAGTTTTTTTCCCTAAATTCCTCTTGCACATGTTAATATATACCTAATTATAAATTTTGTATCATGTATTTTTCTCAAATTTGATTATATGGAGGGTTTAAAAACTCTAGCAAGTATTAGCCCTAATCCTAATTCTTCTCCTACTATAAAAAGACGCCACTCGGAATCTTGACACTAATGTTCCTTTGAAAAATAAATTTATACTACTGCAATATGAAGTTAACTTAGATAATACAACACTATAGAACAAGGTTACGTTAGTCAAACACTATTCAGCGTTAGTAAAAGTTATACCTTCGGGTTCTTCTGGAAAAGTGAAGTCTTCAAAGTATGTTTTGTATATGTATTACTATTTAAAAATACAAAATCTTACAAATTCGGTGCTCTATGCTACTGAAAACAGTGAAGTTCCTAATGTTATATTCGTTTGGCAAGGTATCGTAAAAACATTCAATGCTTATTTTAAGTACATTTAAGAATATTATCTCGGACAACGTCGGCCATGTCAGCTAGTGATAGAAGAATGTGTGTTTGAACTTGTCGTTCAAAAAGTTTTCTTTATGTACTAGATATTTTTCGTAGTATATTATCCCGATACAAAAATATATGTTTCAATTATCCCTAGTATTTGGGGGTAATTGTGAACTTCAAGGGTAATAACGTACATGAAACTTTAGGTACTTAATTGCATTCAACAAGTGTGTTGTCCTAAGTGCTATTCCAGTTGAAGAGAAAAATAGCTTCATGGTCCTTTTACAAGGCTTCATGGATTCTGCAGTGCTTAATACCACTAGTAATATAAACTAGCATAATTTGTTCAAAATTACCGAAATTGACTCAGGTTACTGTATTGATACCAAATTGATTAAAATTTGTGCACTTTCCCCAGATTGGAGACGAATTTTTTCCGAAGTAATGCAAAAGCACAGCGTATTAATCCCAGACATCCAAGGAAAGTTAAAACAATCATAATAATTAAATAAAACATCAAGAAAGAAAAATTAGGTGTTCTTAAAATATATGCACGATTTTTTATTTAATTTTTAAATCTGATTTTACATTCAACTAAATCCCAGTCCATCCCCAAAGTAATAGGTGAAATTTTAATGCATTTAATATTAAAAACTTGCAAAATTGGACACTTAAAATTACAGTATCCATAAAGCTTTTTCTTGAAGAGTGATATTAATAGAACAAGTTTTACCACCCCTTATATTTTCAAGTATCGAACGTCCACATTAAATGATAAAAAATAAATTAAAAAAGTCGGTCCATACGTGAATTTCTCCTTTATGATAAAGCTTTTAAAGAGGCATCCCAAAACGACTGTTTCATAAAGACATAACATTATCAGAAAAAAATCTTTTTTTTTTTTTTTTCTCTTGGAGAATAATTTTTCTTTCTTTCCTTTCTCATTGGTCGAGGATGCTGATAGGCCTGAAGCCACTGTCTAGGAAAAGAGAGAGAAGGAGGGGGGTAGCAATGGAAAAAAGTCCTACTGTTCTTCAATTTAATGTTTAAGGCCGCGGGGCCAAATCGGTTACTACATCAGGTTTTATTCCTTTTTCTTTGTATTACCCCCTCCCGTTTTTGTTCATTTTTCTTGGCCTGTATCTTTATTCCAGTCATATTTTTAGCCCCAGGGCGTCCTTTGGGGGTGGGGATGGAGACCCACATGAATTATAATGAGAATAAAATGGTGGGAAAACAAGGTAAAATTCAGGAGCTTTGTTTCCAACAGTTGCAAGTGTACTGTGTTACCGAAAACTGTTTTGTCTTCTAGATTGTTTTCTATTTCCCTTTTTTCTGTTTTTATATGGGATACAGTAGAGAGAAAAAATAAGTCGCATTGGAGAGGGAAGGAACTGGGGATTTTTACGTGCGTATTGCTTTTTTCGGGAAAAGTAGGCAGAAATGATACAGCATCGCTAGGCATGCAGAAAATTTACACTTAAGTTACTAAGTTCTAATCTAGAGAATACTAAATAAATTTTAAGAATATACGATTAATATATATTTTTTAACAGCAGCTGGGGAATGAAAATAAATATTATAGAAAATGCAATACATATTTTTTATAGTTAAGCTTTGGTTAATTTACAACTGATTTTCCTCATTAACAATAATTTAACAGCAATCTTTTGAACGCCTTTTTAAACAAACTATAAATGGTATACACTTCATTTTCAGAGCCAGACATGTCATTATAGTGAACCTCAGTAAAACACATTAAGTACATGGTAATTGATAATCCAACTATATTTACGTGGAGTTAGAGCTCAGAGAGACAGGACAGACAAACCGAATTCACTTTCCAACTGGAAAGTGTCAAAATGTAAACAATATTTAAAAAATATCTAAAAAAATTTTAAATGTAAATAATAGTTAAAAAGAAATCTAAAATGTGCCAAAATGTAAAAGCAAAACTTAAAATGATATCTAAAACAATAGGAACATTTTTAAAAACAGCCAGATAAGAACGACTAGATAGTTATTAAAAATTTAAGTTATTTATTTTTATTCTTCTATTAAACTTTCTTGCTGAAATTAACATTATAACCGAAATAACACCGAATTGAGTTCTTTATAAACAGTTAGGATAAGATTAAAGAAAAGAGTTACACAGAATAGTGTTATTTGATACAATTTAGGCTTCATATCTCTTTGAACTTTTATGGTATTATCAGTTATATTTTTGTAGAACATACAGTTATACCCAACCCTACGTTATGTAGCTTTTTACAAAGTTTTATTGGGTGATTCTCGACAAATAGGCCAAAGTAAGACTTATGAGGGAGTGATGAATTTTAACAAAATGCTCATTTACTGTTTTACCGTTATCTGAATTGGTATTAGGCTTTAACTATATCTAAATATTTATAAATCAGTATTGATTCTGAAATTCAGATTCTAAAATTTAAGATATTTTGAAATTTCCATGCATTATTTCTATTTTAAGTCTGAAATATCACTTTCATTAAAGACTAGTCGAAAAAACTGAGAAAAAACTATGTAATAACAAATCTGAAATTGAACCCCTGTGGGGTGTACGCCCACATTGAGAAGCACTGATCTAGTGAAATAGTGTAACTTTTCAGCTATTTCAACCAATGTCTAGTTTTCAACAAAATTAGATATAGAAATTTTTAAATAGTATTATAGGTAACGCATTTTCTTATGTATGTTATCATGACATTTTTTATGCTATGCACAAACATTTTAAATGCATTTCAAAAGGTTTATTTTAAGTTATCGTTATGTATTTTAAAAGAAATGAGTGAAAGAGCAAATTATGTTACTGAAAGAAGGTTGTAAGGAAATAATAATAATAACGATAATAAATGGCAATGCAAATACTATAAATGTGTAAAATTCAGCAACGACGCAATCGGTGCACAAGTATATGCTCCTCGCGCAAATTAAAAGAAACAAACGAAAAAAAAAATCACTTTTTGCAGCAATTTCGAAACGTAGTACTCGCAAAAATACGTGAAATCCAGTAATGCCGGGGTCACTAAATGGCATGTATGTGTGCTTCGCACCCATGAAAAACAACAAAATTTAGAGTATACAGAAATCTCCTTGCGTAAGAATAACAAAAAATTGTTATATTCATGTAAAGCCTTATTAAAAATTACTCGATTACATTTAAAAATCAATATTAATCATCATTATCAATCACCATCTCAATCATCTAAAATTCTTAAAATCATCATCTCATTCTTGATAAAAAAATCATGAAGCAGCGAGCTACCATCCTCTTGTCCAAAACAAGGCCTTGGTTGAAACGGCGGATAAGCAGCACTCTTTTACTAGACCATTCTCTGATTTTAGCTTAAATATATTTTGCAATATTATTTTCATGAAGAAAAAATATCACGATAAAAAAAATCGTACAGCGTATTCAAAAGGCTTGCTTAATCCTTACATTTATTAGAATGTTTTTAATGTTTGCAATACACTAAAAACGTAAGAGTCCAAAATAAAGTTCATCATGTTAGCCTTGAAAGTGATCTGTATGTTTAAATTGTAATGCATTGTTCTTGAATCCGGTTATTTGCCTTATAACATGCGTTGTCCTTCAATGCAGTTGTTATAATCAAAACAATGTAACAATATTCTTTATTTTAAAGTCAATGATGTTTACTAAAAATGTAAAAAATACTGGTAATATGCAGAAAATTAACTGTCATTTGCGTAATTGTGTAAATCGAACACAAACAAAATAATTTTTTTACTACTTATAAATTATGTATGCATGTTTACCAAATAACTATTATTTTAAGAAAAATTTATTATAAGCTTCAGTAGCCATATTTAAACCTAAAATGAAACTTATTAAATTCCGTTATGCGTTTTACGGATGAGGGAACAATTCGAATATTATGTGTTTTTTTTTTTTTTTTTCTTTTTTTTTAATCAGGAAATATTTTAATGTTCTACATCCGTAATTTTGTTTAACAAAACGTATTTTAATATAAAATTGCAGCTAATTATTCTAAGGTTGATTCAGATTCCAAATAATAATTAGGCTTAACATCAGTGGGAGTATCTAGCAATAGTCATCGAAGTAACTAATTTATTTTATAATTTTATTATTTTCTGATAGATTTAGATTAATAAATTTATGCATTCGAGAAAAATTTAGATTTCCAGTTTTCGACGGATTTATATGTTTTATAAGACTCTGAACACTGTATGCCTGTTTTTTGAAAAACAGACTCATTTCAAGAGTATGCATGTGACACAAATTTTGTTTGTGCTCTATTTCGAGAACTAATGTACTGAATATAATCAAACTTCAGAAAAAGTTGTTCGTTGATATAATTTGTTCTTGATTAAGCTTTGATGTAAATCCCCAAGTGTTTCGAACTAATTTTTAGCCCTTCATCAATGTAATAACATTTAAATAACCAAACTTACTTTGATTATATCTGATAGTCATTATTAACCGTAAACATAATACCTAGTTTTCTGATAATTTAAATGTTATTGCATTGATCAGGGGCTAAAAATTAGCCCAAAGCGTTTGCAATTTTAATTGTATTTATTTATATATTTTGTGTAATATTTTACTTGTATGTCTGGTAAATTGTAACATATTTTTTAATTTTTACTTTTCAATTATGTTGGAAATTGTTTTTTGGAAATTTTATACTAATTTGTTTCGAAAATTATAATTTTGAAATAAATTATCCGCATTTAAAATAATATGAACTTTATAAATGAATGTATAAAATCCATAAATTGAAAATCTCGAAAGATTTTCTTTTATGCTTCTAAAGCTAACACACCTTAAAAAATAAATAAGAAAACTATAAATAATAATAATAAAAAACAAGATGGCACAGTTTTTCTACGAAAATATTTTCAGACTCCCACAAAAAAAAAAAACTATATTGTTTTTTTTTTTTTTTTTTTTTTTTTTTCTAATGAGATTTTTTGTTAAATTGATTTTCATTTTCTTATTGATTATTTGAATCTAATAACAAAAAAATTCAAAATATCATTAAATTTCTTAAAAATAAACAATTAAAAAATGCCAACAAAACTAACTGATAATTAAAAAATAAATCACAAAGAGAAAATTTTATGAATGGGCTGGTACTTCTATAACAAAGAACAATAACAATCCTCACTCTATAATTTTTCATTAATTTCGCCGTAATTTTATTTCTCTCCGCTCCAGAGCAGCTTATTTTTAATCGCACCTTATCTGCATTGTTCGAAAATAAATTTTACTGTACAATCCTTCATCTTGACTCAACCTCATCTCCATAGAATCCTAACCCAGGTCAAGAAACGCATTGAAAACAGAGAGAAAAGTCATGACTTGGTCCAGTGACCAGGTCATGGGCGCGTATGCGTTTTTGACCTGGTTACATGTCTGCGACCGCTAATTTTGCTCCCGGAAATTTCTATTCTTAGATCACGTGATTTAACTGTTTACAAACATTAATATGATTAAGTTGTAGAGATTATTTCCAAAACTTATTGTTTTCCATTTTTAATACAACAATTAGATATTTGCATCGCTACTATAGTAAATTATTACAGCTTGTTTTTGAATTTTCCGTTAATATATTATGCTTTTATTCGTAAATTATCAGATTTATTGAAGAAAAAATGGAAATTGTACCCATAAGTTTTGGCAATAAAAATGATTGATTTTTTTTCAGTTTGTGATAGTCGCGTGTAAATATTTTATTATTATTATTATTTGAAGGAAATATTATTTGGCAACAATTTAAAATAATAACCTCTTCTAAAATATGTAAAAAATAGCTCTAAAAATGCTGAAAATTTGAATTTAAGATGAAAATAAATCCCCAAAAATTGAATCCGATAAATAAAATAAATAAATACCGTTTGCACGTCGAGAACTTCTAATGTATAAAACGATATAAAAATTATTAAAATCCTATTTATAGTTTTGCTCCTATAAAACTTTTATAATGGAACGATTGTGGCCAACTTTAACTTTAAATATCTCTTAAAATAATTATTAGTTTTAAAACTGTGTGCCTCAGCGTATTTATCAAACATTTCTCGATAACATCACCAATTTCTATATTTTTGTGTGCAATAGTTTTCTTAATATCGGTAAGTATTTGTAATTTTAAACAGCGATCTTGCTGATGGGATACCCAGTAGCAGAGCTACATGAGCTGTATATGAATTGTTTATATAGCTGTATGTAAATTGTTTAGCATATGTAATTTAGATTTAAATTATTAACATTTAAAATTTCTTTTATTGGTGGCATATAAAATTTATTAATTAAAAATTTCATAACATTAAAAAAAAATCTTATTACCATAAAACAAAATCTACACTCACAAATATCGGACAGACACAAAATAATAGCATTGGTTAGGTACAAATTTTTTAAGAGATTATTTCAAACTGCTATTGGAAAAATCATGTTATTTTTTTCCCCTTTTCTATTGAATGAGAATTTTTGGATAAACTGATTTACAAAAGTCTGTAGCATTTAAATTCAACTTCAAAATCTTTCCAAAACATCATTAAATCTCTAACAATTGAACAATTTAAAAATGCCAACACAGCTTACTAGTAATTAAAAAAAATAATCATAAAGAACAAACATGTGTGTTTCTGTAAAATTAATTCATTTTAATGGGACGGAAAACATTAACTTAACAGCAATAACGCGTAACATTTTAATGATTTTTATTTCAAAACGCATCTTTCTCAAAGAATGAATTTTGTTTCTAAAATTTTAAAATATCAACAAAAGGGACATCAAATTTAATAAGGTAAGGCGATTTCCTTTACAACCGAAAATATTTCCGGAAAGTAAATTTGATAATGTGTACATGTTGTGCCATTTACAGAAATTTTTTAAAGATATCTACCAGAAAAGTATGAATGCTATTTCTAAAATTAGCAAATATTATAATATAGATATAAAAGATACAAAAGTAATCCGATTTCCTTTTCAAGTATAATACGACACATGGTTAAAGCAATTTGAATTTTGTTTGAAGCTTTATTTAAGAACGAAATTTTTTATTCCAAAAGACTGAACCATCACACAAACTCCCGAAGTTTACAATAATCGAATTAATATATTGTTCTTTTAAAATCAGTAAATAGTTTTCATTTGATTCTATTTTTATATTAACCTGTATTTGTAATTATAATTTTGAATTAAATTTTTCACATATAATATAATATAAATTTTATAGGTGATATATAATACTATTAAAATTTTAAAAATATTTTTAAAATATCACTGCTATTAAAACAAAATAAGTAACAAATGATAAAGAAAAGGCTGACAATTTTTCCAAACTACATTAGAAAAGCATTTTTTTTTTACTCTAATGAGAGATTTTTTACTTAAATTGATTTCCTGAGTTAGAAAATATTTGAATTTAACTTCAAAACCTTTACAAAACATCATTAAATCTCTAAAAATTAAACAATTTAAAATTGCCTACACAACTAATTAGTGTTTAAAAAATAAATCACAAGGATAAAATTAAAACGTGGGTGCTTCTGTAAATTTAATTCCTTTAAATGAAACGAAAAAAAAGCAGCTTAGCGTTAATAACTCCTAACATTTTAATGACTTTTCTTTCAAAAAATATCTTTCTCAAAGTATGAATTTTATTTCTAAAATTACAAAATATCAACAAACTGACATGGAAGTTAACAAGATAGGCCGATTTTCTTTGCAACTGTAGAATATTTCGGGAAAGTAAATGTGATAATAGTTATATGTCATACCATTTTAAGAAATTTTCTAAAAGATATCTTCGACAAAAGTATAAATTTTACTTCTAAAATTACCAAGTATTAGTAATATCGATATAAAATAAACAACGATAAGTCGATTTCCTTTTAAAGTATCAGACGGCACACATTTGAAACAACTGGAATTTTATTTCAAGGTTTATTAAAAAATAATGTATTTCATCTTAAAAAAAAGAAAAGAAAAAAAAGAAAAGAAAAGAAAAGAAAGAAAAGAAAAAAAAGAAAAAAAAAGAAAAGAAAAGAAAAAGAAAAAAAGATAAGCAGTCACTTAAATTCTCAATGTTCTCCGATAATCTAATTAATATATTGATCTTCACTATTCAATGAATAGTTTTCAGTTGATACTATTTTTATGCTAACTTGTATTTGTAATTATAATTTTGAAATAAAAAGTTCACATATAAAATAATTTTATATGTGAACATTTATATGTGTCACATATATATATGAACATATATATGAAAAAATTTTATATATGCATACATAATATTATTAATTAAAATTTTCAAAAGATTTTTAAAAATAATGTTAAAAAAATTTACTAGCATTAAAACTAAATAAGAAATCTATACATATAATAAAACAGTAGGACCCGGTGTGTCTGTACATTGAAGATAATTGACAAAAATGGAGTCAGGGCGATAAAAGAAAACCAATGAAACACAAAAAAATTTTTTTTGAATTTTTTGTCTGTCTGTCTGTCTGTCTGTCTGTCTGTCTGTTCGAGGTTATCTTCGTAACTACTGAATGGATTTTTATGCGGTTTTCACTAATGAAGAATGCACACTCCCGGGCAGTGTATAGGCTTTGTTTCATCAAAATCGGACAACAGACAAAAAAGTAACAAAAAGAAACAAAAGAAACTATTAGGTGCGCTGCTCACGTTTTTTAGTACATAACGTTTTTTAGTACATATAAAATCCAATAGATGTCACTGTGCGATTTTAAAACGCGCTATCGTTATGTTTTCGCCAGTCTACTTAAGTATGAGAAAGTTTCAAGCTGGCTGTCGTTCCATGTGGTTTAGTCGGTAGAACGTCAGTGCGCCATACTGATGGCCCGGGTTCGATTCCCAGCATGGAATTTTTTTTCACTATGTTCGCATTAACGCCTATAAGCAATTAAAAGAATTTGAAATATTGTATTCAAGGCGAATTTTCTCTCTGGGAAAATTTCCTTGCATTAATATGTCAGTGTAATTTTTTTTTCGATTTAATTTTTTTTTTCGAAACTTTGTTTTTCTTAAAAAATTACAGTAAATATTTGATATTTCCCAACGTTTTTTGAATGATCGACTTGCTTTTTTTTTTTTTTAATGTATGTCTGAACCTTATCTAACTACTTCTTCAAGATTTCTTTAGATAAACCGACCAGCGTAGCGGGCGAAGGCCGCTAGTAAATAATAATGAAAAAATAGGTTGATTCAATTTTTCAAAGAAGTTATTTCCAAACTGCACTGTATAAAAAAAAAAAAAAAAAAAAAAAAAAAAAAAAAAAAAAAAAAAAAATTCTGTTAAATTTACGGCAAAAACTGCTGGCAGCAAAGTTGCCAACAGTTTTTGCCGTAAAAATTTCAGTAGAATTAGGTGTAATAAATAAATCTACATCTAATTTTACTGCAATTTTTAAATTATTTTGATTATTATTTAAATTGTGCATAAAAAACCATGTTAAGTTGTTTTTTTTTTTTGGGAGGGGGGGTCTATTTTATTTTTAATATTTTTTTCTTACTATAATGAGAAATTTTTAATCATCTTGATTTGCTAAGCTACGATGTAATTGAATTTAATTTCAAAACCTTTTCAAAACAACTTTAAATCTTTAAAAATTGAACAATTTAAAAATAGATACACAACTAACTAGTCAAAATAAATCACAAAGAAAAAATTAAAACGTGGGTGTTTCTTTAAATTTAATTCCTTTAAATGGAAAAGAAAAACAGTAGCTTAACATTAATAACTCGAAGCATTTTAATGATTTTTCTTTCAAAAAACATATTCCTCAAAGAATGAATTTTGTTTCTAAAATTACAAAATATTAACAAAACTGACATGGAAGTTAACAAGATAAGCCGATTTTCTTTGCAACTATAAAATATTTCAAGAAAGAAAATTTGATAATGGTTATATGTCATACAATTTTAAGAAATTTTCTAAAAGATATATTCGACAAAATTATGAATTTTATTTCTAAAATTACCAAGTATTAGTAGTATCGATATAAAATAACAAAAATAAGTCGATTTCCTTTTTAAGTATTAGGCGGCACATAGTTAAAGCAATCAGAATTTTATTTCAAGCTTTATTAAAAAATGATATATCTTTAAAAAAAATGGCCATTTAAACTTTCAAAGTTCTCCGATAATCGAATTAATATAGTGTTCTTCACTATTCAATGAATAGTTTTCAGTTGATACTATTTTTATGCTAATCTGTATTTGTAATTATAGTTTTCAAATAAAATGTTCACATATAAAATAATTTTAAAGCTGCATACATAACATTATTAAAAAAAATGTCAAAATATTTTAAAAAATAATGTTTAAAAAATTTACTAGAATTAAAACTAAATAAGAAAAAAAAATAATAAAAGTAAGTTGACGCAATTTCTCAAAGAAATTATTTCCAATTTGCACTGTAAAAAAATCCGTTAAATTTACGTTAAACTGCTAGCAGCAATGTTGCCAGCAGTTTTTCAAAAATTGCAGTAAAATTAGATGTAATAAATAAATTTCCACCTAATTTTACTGCAATTTTTAAATTGTTTTGATTATTATTTAAATTGTGTATTAAAAAAAAAAAACCATGTTAAGTTGTTGTTTTCTTTGGGTTTTTAAAATTTTATTTTTTATTTATTTATTTATTTATTTATTTATTTTTTATTCAAATCAGAGATTTTTTAATTAAATTGATTTGATGAGCTACGAAGCGTTTGAATTTAACTTCAAAACCTTTCCAAAAGATCATTAAATCTGTAAAAATTGAACAATATAAAAATGCGAACACAACTAACCAGTGATTAAAAAATAAATGACAAAGAAAAAATTAAAACGTGGGTGTTTCTGTAAATTTTATTACGTTAAATGGAAAAGAAAAACAGTAACTTAACATTCATAACTCCAAGCATTTTAATGATTTTTCTTTCAAAAAACATCTTCCTCAAAGAATGAATTTTGTTTCTAAAACTACAAAACGTTAGCGAATGTGACATCGAAGTTAACGAGATAAGCCGATTTCCTTCGCAACTATAAAATATTTCGGGAAAGTAAATGTGATAATATGCATATGTCGTGCCATTTTAAGAAATTTCTAAAGATATCTTTGACAAAAATATGAATTTTATTTCTAAAATTACCAAGTTTTAATAATATCAATATAAAAGTAAGGAAAATAAGCCGATTTCCATTTCAGATATGAGACGACACATTGTTAAAAGGTATTGAAATTTTGTTTCAGGCTATATTTAAGAATGATATTTTTTATCAACGAAAAATTAAGCTCTATTAAGCAAAACTAAGTTACAATAGGATAATAAACTTTGTTAGATGTAAATGGAAAAATTATGCTTTTATAACAATATGATGCCTAAAAATAAATAAATAAATAAAAAGGAAAAAAAAAATACTTATTTTTCTTGATTTTTTTTTTTTTTTTACTTTTTTTTATGGTTATAAGAAGAAAGTATTGATTTCGTGAAAAGTTTTCAATTTTCGGTTTTGGGCGGATTTACGCGTCTAAGGGGTCAGAGATACCAAAAAACATGTTTTTAAATACGTCTTTCTGTGAGTTTGTGAATCTGTCTGTACGCATATGACAAATATTGTGGACCCTATGTCAAGAACTAATGCACAGAATTTTATAATAACTCATATTCAGTTGATCCCTGATATAAATTGGTGCTGATTAGTTTTTGGTGTAAGTCGTTCAACAGCTGGCGCTGCTATACAACATTTTTCACGATTTCCGCAATAATTCTATCTCAAGAACTAATGCACGGATTTTCATCAAACTTCAGATTCAGTTAGTCCTCAACATGAATTGACGTTTTCTATATTTTTGTGTAGATTGCTTAACACATGGTGCTGCTATTGTGCACTTTTTGTGGTTTCCGCTATAACTCTATCCCAAGAATTAATGCATGGAATTTCATAACAGTAGAATCCCCATGATGGGTATAGATTGTCATTTAATTTTGCACTGTGATAGTGAATTTTGAAGTCTTAATATATATAAGATAAAGGAAAGTTTTAGGGTTGTCACATCTCACTAATTTTTCTCACGAACATAGAAATTTCCGTAAATAAATATACATGCAAACATTCGACCAAATAAAATCAAAATTACCACATAGTATTAACCTCTAAACAGTCAAAGGAAAAGAAAAAAAAAATGCCTATTCAACTGAAAATTGTTTTTTTTTTTTCTTTTAATGTATAGAATCTTCATATTAAAATTATACCAAATTTTGTAATTTTCAGAAAAAAAAAATCAAATTTCGACATAATCTTTTATTTTTACTTATTTTTTATATAATTTGTCCACTTTTACTTTAGGACACAGAACGAGATATCGCTCGATTAAATAGTTTAGGAGCTGTACATTTGTAAACAAACTGCAATACGGGAAGGGTTTTTTTCCCTAACAAAATATAAAAAATATTTGATGAAAAGATCTGTAATTTTCGATTTGTATATTTGTACCTTCTAGTTATTGATTCCTATAAAAGGAAAAAAAAAGATAGATTGCAATTCATACTTTTTTGAAAATTAATTAAAAACTGTATATTTTTGAAAAAGTTGTAAACTATAAATTTTTAGAATAACAATTTTTACAAAGCTTCAAAAATGCTAATAAAAAAGTTCATTATCAAGTAGTTATATGCTTAAAAAACGACCCAGAATGCTACCTGTTTTGCTGTGAAAGCACATTATTGCCGAAACGTCAGTGAAGGCTTACTTTGGAGACACGAAATTTTTTTGTTTCTGTCTGTCTGTCAGTCTGTCTATTCCGCGATAACTGACATAAAAAGCATTCGATTGACTTGAAATTAAGTGGGTATGTTAGTGAGGCACTGGGATTAAGCTGTATAGTTTTTTGTTAAATTTGAATCATTCGTTCGGAAAATATAGAATATTTTATTTTCCGCAATAATGCTTTTCTATGGCAAATCCAATGATTTTCAATTTTTTTTCCCTTGAGAGAAAAGACACATTTGATTAATGGAATTCAATGATAAATGGATACTGAAATTTACCGGTTAATTTATTCGTATTGTTTTGAAATTTTGTCTACGCATTTGTCAGATTTTTTAAACTATTACTGTAAATTTTGGAGATTTTTTATAAATGTGTTCCAATATTATAGACTAATTTGCTTAATAGAGATTTACTTATTTCAAATGTATTTATTTTATTTTCTTTATTTTCTCATATTGGTTGCTAAGCAACCATTCATCCTAATTCTTATCCGTAATTTGAAAGCGTGTACGAAAATTTAAATGAAGTCAACATCAAAATTGATGAATTAATTAGGTAATTTGTATCTTTGCGTATGAATATAACATAGCCCAGAAAAGAACATAGGTTATGTTTTATTAATTTTATTCAAGTGTTTTCCTTAATAATTCAAAATTTCATTCTTTTTCATACACAATCAATAGAGACTTTTGAGATACAATTTGACCAATTTCCTTTATCGTTGCCAAAAAAATTAAAATCTGGAATAATTATTTTTCAACGGCAATAAGTTTCAATTGAGCAATTTCCATTCGAGAAATTAAACTAAGAAAAAATAAATAAATATGACGTCAGAATTAAAATAAATATAGATATAGTACTTTTTGTTAAATATTAAACACGGATATTTGTTTCGTTAATAAGAATTTTTCTGACAGAAATGGAGACATAATTAGAAGTAAAACAAATAAAAAAGAATTATATTTTTAACAAACAATTCACTTAGTAAAATATAACGTCATAATTGAAATAAAACAGGTATTTTATAGTAGTTGTTAAAAATACAAGAAACATAGATATCAATAACTCATGAATAATGACGTCATTGCCGAAACTTCAGTGAAGGCTTACTTTCGTGACTCGAAATTTATTGTTCATGAAATTGTTCGAAATTTATTGTCTATTCCACCTGTCAGTCTGTTCTTCTGTCTGTGTGTTAGAGGTCTGCACGGGCCCGGGCTTGGCCCGTGGCCCGTACCGGGGCCGGCGGAATCGTTTCAAATTTTCTAACGGGCCGGGCCGACAAACAACATAAACGGGCCGGGCCGATAAAAAAAATTTCAAACGATAAAATATGAGCTATTTTCAACGAAAATGGTTTTAACGAGAATAAGTATAAATGTGGCCATACTAGTTTGACAGCATCAATATAAAAATGCACAGTGTATCGGCATCGGAGAATTACATTATGTGTAACCCGTTTTAATATTTTTTTAGCTGACTCATGCCGGTCCGACATCACGCTTGCATTTTTTTTTCTACATATAGACTGGCCGGACCGGTACTAGACTTAATTATTGGCAGAAAACATTATTTGTAAAATTATTAACAGCGATAAAGAACTTATGTTAGCTTAGTCTTCGGATATATACTTCTTGATGATTTTTAAATTAATTTCTCAATAATGCGAAAGTTTGACACATTTTCTGATTAATTTTAAATTGTAAAAGTATAAAAGTGATAAGCCTAACTATTGAAGGGATTTGGAATCGAATAGCGTTTTTCATTTTTGGTAAATAAAGTACTTGTATAACCTTGTTGAGATATAATATTTTCTCAAATGATTGCAGGTTTTTCTTCCTTCCCTTCCTATTGCTTCGGGAAATTCTATTCAAAACGCTAATTATTGCAGTATTTTATTTGTTTGCAGTATTCTTAAATTGCTTGTATCAAAAAATGGATAACGGCATTCGATTATATAGTTTATGAATAAAGATATTTGCTAATCTTATGCGTTTCTGAGGGGGAAAAAATGAATTTAGAAATGTATCAGAAAGGAGCTCCTTTGAATTTAAGAATGAATTTCAATTTGAAGTCTATAATAAAATCATATAGAAATATAGTTATAAATCTTCTTTTATTAAACAGCTTCAAAATTAACGATGTTTTTAGCTTTCTTTCTTTTTTCTTTTCTTCTAAGCCATATTAATTTTTTAATGAATCTTTATCCGAATGTTGAAAGCCTAAGAATCTAAGTAATCATTAATATTGTTAATGTGTATTTGCTGTAAAATATACTGTAAAATCATTCCATAGATATGTATGCAGTATTCTTTAAAGGAATCTTAGTTATATGATAAAAATCTGAATTTTTTAGAAATCGTAGAAATTGTAACGGGCCAAAACGGGCCGGGCCGGACATGTTTTCGTTGATTTTTGTACGGACCGGACCGGGCCTAAAACATAAAAATTTAAACGGGCCGGGCCCGGGCCGAACTTTTGAGTTTTACAACGGGCCGGGCCGGACCGAAATAACTTTCCTACGGGCCGGGCCGGGCCGGGCCTGGAAATTCCGGCCCGTGCAGACCTCTACTGTGTGTTCTGTGATAACTGCTGCAAAATGCAATCAGACTTTTGTTTTGTAAAAAATTGTAAAACTCTAGATTACTAATTTTACACTTTAAAAAGTTCCTTATAAATGAGATTTATGTGTTTGTGGTTGGCATGCATGTAGAAGTATGAGATTAATGAAAAATGCTTGCCCAAACTGTTACTTATCCTTATAAATCAAAATGTATAAAGAAATGGAAGATATACGATAACCATTAGCACACTTAATAGAAAGTTGAAATTTTAAATTTAATGAGACTACGGGGGGTTCAGGGGGGGGGGGGGCGAAGCCCTCTGAAGAAATCTACTATGTTATAATAAAAAAACAGAATTAGTAGATCATGAAATTTTCAGAATATCCTTACATAACTCAATTTTTAGTTTAACGTTTTTGACGTCTGAAAACTTCTTATTCTTATTTTATCCTTATAAATAATTACGTAAATTTAAAATTTTAAAATACAGTTTCCAGAAAGTTGAATTTTGCCCAAAGTGTGTTTTAAAAAAATGATGTGCAAAGCTGACGTTGAGGCTCCTGATCTGCAGATTTGCTAGTTTTAATATTATGACTAAATTTTAAACATTCATAACTCCTAAATTGCTTCACTGAATGACTTGACTCACGGTTAAATATTTTAAAGTTCACTTTACTGCTGAATCAAAATATGATTTGAAAATTAAGGTTCGGGGTGAAAATTTCAGATTTTGGGAAATTTTGAGTACGAAGGCATTCTTTAAATTCATATTTTAAGCATAGTTTGTAAGAAATCATAATTCACAATCAAATAAATGCTTTTTTTGTAGGGGGGGAAGGGGAGGTTGTTTGTCTTTTCTAGCGCAATTTAATTTAAATATATGAGGTTCTCAGTTTATCTTTTTTCTCGTTGTACTTTAAATAATTACAAGATATTCGAATCGAATTAACATTAAATATAAATAAAAAATTCTATACACCTGATGGTAAACAAACGACTAAGATAATAAATATTTAGGTATAGCACAATACGAAATTGATAGGAGATTTTACTCTTAATAACGAAAAAAACTTACAGTATACATTTAAAAATTATTAATTTGTTATGAGGACGTTTGTAAGCGCCAAACGGAAACGTAACCTGAAGTTTGGTTTATTTTTGTCGTCCGATTATCCACACTAGGACTATAGGACCAGGGGGGAAGTGCCCCTCGTGAGGGGGGGGTCTTTCTAAGGGAGCCTAGCCCGTATTTACACAAGATTCGAAGATAACCACGAAAACTCCGAACAGTTAGGTCGACAGCCGCGATTGGTTTGAACCCAGCGCACCTGCCGTCTACCAGTCGAGAGGTCAGAACCTCTCGGCCACTGGTGGGGCCCCATAACCTGAAGTAACGAGTTATTCTTACAAATAAAATTTATAAAAGAAAAAAAATGACTGTTTTTTAAATGAAACATAAAAAAAAAACGTAATGCATTAAAATATTCAAATAACAATACATATTACTCCCGAATCAAGATTTTAAAATTAAAAGGAATTTAATTTAAAATTAAAATCGACTATACTTGACTTCAAGCAAACAACATATTTTTCTTAGGTTTTAGATTTCATAACATTTTGAAAACATAGTTTTTTGCAAATTGCATTCAACTTAGTTATTATCCTATTGCATAACTTTCTTTTGCTAATAGAGCTAAATTTTTTGTTTATAAAAAAAGTCATTCTTAAAGCTTGAAACATAATTCCAATAAATTTAACCACATGCCGTCATACACTGTGTAGCACACAAGTGCAGCATAGCAGCACCATGTGTTGAGCAATTTACACAAAAATATAGGAAACGTCAATTCATGTTGAGGACTAACTCAATCTGAAGTTTGATAAACATTCTTTCTTGAGGTAGAACTTTTGCAGAAATCGTGAAAAATGCTGTATAGTAGCGCCACCTTACACCAAAAACTAATCAGCACCAATTTATAACAGGGATTAACTGAATTTAAGTTATTAAATTTCGTGCATTAGTTCTTGACACAGAGTATCCACAATATTAATCACATACATACAGACAGACAGATTTACAAACTCACAGAAAGACATTTTTAAAAACATGTTTTTGGTTATCTCTGATTCCTTAGACGCGAAAATCCGCCAGAAACCGGAAATCGAAAATCTTCAAGAATTCAATACTTTCTTCTTATAACCATAAAAAGAAGAAAGTATAAAAGAACAAAAAAAGAAAAAAAAATATCTATTCTTTTTTTTTTCGTTATTTCTTTTTAGGTATCATACTGTTATAAAAACATAATTTTGCCATTTACATCTATCAAAGTTTTTTATCCTATTGTAACTTAGTTTTATTTAATAGAGCTTAATTTTTTGTTGATAAAAAATATCATTCTTAAATATAGCCGAAACAAAATTTCAATACCTTTAACCACGTGCCGTCATACACTTGAAACGAAAATCGGCTTATTTCAGTTTCTTTAATATTGATATTATTAATACTTTGTAATTTTAGAGCTAAAATTCCTACTTTTGTCGGAGATATCTTTAGAAATCATATAGACATTATCACATTTACTTTTCCCGAAATATTTTACAGTTGCAAAGGAAATCGGCTTATCTTGTTAACTTCGATGTCACTTTTGTTAATGCTTTGTAATTTTAAACACAATTCATACTTTATGAAGAAGATATTTTTTGGAAGAAAAATCATTAAAATGTTAGAAGTTATTAACGTTAAGCTACTGTTTTCCGTTTCCATTTAAAGGAATTAAATTTACAGAAACACCCACGTTTTAGCTGTTGCTTTGTGATTTATCTTTTAATTACTAGTTAGTTTGGTGGGCATTTTATTTTTTTACAATTTTAAGAGATATAATAATATTTTATAAAGATTTTGTTAAGTTAAATTCGAATATTTCGCAATTTTGAAAATATTTTTAACTAAAAGTTCTCATTAGAATAATAAAAAACTGTTCTCATTAGAATAATAAAAAACTCAACATGTTTTTTTCAATGCAGTTTGAAAATAATTACTTTGAAAATGTGTGGAAATCAATTTCGTTTATTAATCGTATTTTTTCTTCTTTATTTTTTTCATGACAGTAAGATTCAAAAACCGCTAAAAAAAATTATGAAATTTTTAATCCATAAATTTTATACAAAAACCAATAAAATTAATATTTTTTTTAAATGTAAATATCTCAATCAGATATTTCAAGCTTTATACAGGACCTTCCAGTACAAATGTCAATTGATAACTATAATTGTTCGTTACCGACTGAATTTTATACTGATGAGGATCTTGTATAAAATTTGAAAAGACTACAAGTTTATCGAGTGCCATTTTTACAGATGAAGATCTTGTATAAAGCTTGAAACGTCTACTACGTTATTCATTGATGCTTATATTGATTTGAAGCTTGTATAAAGCTTGAAAGTCAACAATAATTGATTTTGTTATATGATATTAGTGTGTCATTTTTTATTTATATTACATGTGTGATTTTAAATTCCACTTTAACTCTATAGTTAAACATATTAGTACATAAAAGGCGTCTTTTATCTAGTAGTTAGTTAGCAAGTTATTTCATAATAAAAGTCTCAAATGTTTAATTTTGCATTCATATTAAACTATTTCCAGACGCTAAAATTTAATTAAATGTGAATATAAAAGCATTCTCTTATTTTTACACTTATGACAATCTAATTATTGATAAAGAATTGAAAATATCCACATGATACCTTGAGGACTTTCATACAAAATTTAAAAATGTTTACATTAACGCTTATTTTTTTATCTTCAAATAGCTTGACTTGTAAGTCGTTTGTAAATCTTGTGCATTTCCTGTGTGAATTCATATAATATCTAAATAAACCTCTATTAATTAACTTCTTTCACAATGCATTCGAAATATGATTCGTTAGAGACATTTTGACTTTGAAGTCATGCTTTTGTGTACATACAAATAGATGCATTAGTTCTAACACTGGTTGAATCTATTTTCGTATAATTTTACAAAAGATTGTTAAGGGATGTATTTAGTTTGTCTTTAGAAGTAAACATTAACAATGTATAAAAAGTAAATGCGACGCGTGTGACTAAGATGATGGATGGATACGCATATTTTTTGCTTCACCTCATTCTGAGGCGATGATTTGATTGTTTCACTCTAATACAGGATCCATAAATATTGTCTTTAGTACTTTCCAGCAAAGTTGAAAATTGCTTATGCATTCGGTTTGTCTATCAGTCTGTCCGCACTCTAACTCCCATAAATATATTCGATTTTTCATGCAATTGATAAAGCTTTTTAAGGTTTGCAAAAGTGTGTTTGGTACTGCATATGAAGTATGCACGATTAAGGATTCATTTACAGGGACACTCAAAAAACGTTTTGAGAGTATTTTAATGACATAACGCTATTTCAAATGTATTGAAACTGAAATAGTTCTCTGAATTTCATTACGGTCATATTAAAATAGAGCATTCATAGTACTTTTTTATTAATTAACAGGAATACACACAAGAAATCTGTTATAGTATTGTCTTTGCGTAACAATTGCTGGAGAGTTTTAAAATACGGGCATGCGCTTTTAAATTTGATGCGCATACCATTTTCCTTATTAAAGGAAATTGTTGAAGAGAAATTTTCAACTAAAATATATGTTTCTCTTAAATGAATTAAATTTCGGAATGCATGTTGTTAATATATAGAAATCTGTATATCACACACAGGGCAACTTAAGAAAAGAAAAAAAAAAAAAAAAAAAACGGATAATTTTTAGATTGAGTTTTTCGTATCATTTTTTTACTTACCCATCAGGGTAAATCTTGCAATCGTTTTGAAAATCGAATTTTTTTTTTTTTTTTTTTCGGATTCATACGTTTCAGGTAATGAAGATTCCGAAAAAACATATTTTTAGAAAAACAAATTTCCATCGGTGTGTCTGTCTGTGTGTGTGTCTGTGTGTCTGTAAACGTTCTATCTACCAAACTAATTGAGATAAAAACTTGTAATTTTGTATTTAGTATGTAATCATGTTTTACACATTCTTCGATTTTTCATGACCCTGTATTTCATTCATAATTCAATTCAAATATGCATTTTAATTGAGTATGAGACGCTTATTCTGACGCAGTAAAGTGTTAATTAATATGATTATTATTTTTGGAGTTATAAAGATATTTCTTTTACGCAATTCGGTACCACTTAAGTCGTTTGGCGTTTTATATAAGTTGTCGAAATTGGTTCATCAGCAATTCATTAATAGAGCATTAACATGTACATTAACAGTATTTAAATATACGTTTAAAGTTTGTTTTGGAATTGCAAAGCATTTTATAAATAGTTTACGCATGCTTTATTTTCATATATTATGCATATACATGATGGGTAAGTATTACGGTGGCCCCCAAAGACTAATTTATTTGGCCAATCTCCACCGAAAAAACACCCCAACATTGAAAAAAAGAAAGGAATAACATAACTTCTTTAAACAACAGAAAAAGTTCTCGTCTCTTTAGAAGCAGCAAACAATTCCGATGCTTAAATCCGATGCTTAATAAGTAATTAATGTGATGATATTTGGTGCAAGATAATATAAATAGAAAATCAATGTTAATAGCTCCAGAACTTTAAATTTTAAAGAATATTTGTTCCAGTAACATTAATGAATCGTCATCTGGGATAGCAACTCCGTACTCATATCGCATATGCATTTAGATAGCTTCAAAACATTATATTTCAAACTTTCAAATGTGCAACAATATATGGAAAATAACAACACATTTAGATTATTTTAAACTAAAATAACAAAAGATAAATAGATGAATATTTATATGCTTTATACATATTTTAACCCTTTTTACCGAATATTCAGTTTAAAATTACAGTCGCTGATGGCGTTGGAACACGAAAACAAAACAAACCTATTTTTCTTTTCCACATAAATTCATTAATTACCTAGAGAACTTTTTTAAAGGTTTCGTTAATTTAATTAAAAAAAAGGGTAAAAGTATCCAATGGCCTGAAAAACAGGCTCCAAAACTCCCAAAAGCTCATTACGAAAATTAATTAAAAATGCTAAAACAGGTGAAACAAACAGCCTACAAATTCATTTGAGTATTACAGCTTTATTATTTAAAGAAACAAATTGCAGAAATGATAAATGATTAGATGCGCAACATTTTTCAAGCTACAAAAAGTTTCGTAATTGTAAAATTTTAATGTTTGAAAAATATATTCCGAAATTGTATCCGTGAGCTTTTTTTTAAATTTTTATTTTTATAATTAATGCGGTACACCCAATAATAATTTAAAATGGGCAAAAATGAAATTATTTTCAAAAATGGTATTCTATTTTATATTAGTAAATAAGAGATTACACATTTTAGGCAAAAATTTTAAAAAGTTTTTCTGTATTTCATAAGATTTTTTCACTGCACGACTTTTTAATGCTATTAATTATAGCAATCGCTGCACTTTTTTATCCAGCTAAATTTTTTTTAAAAGAATAGTTAAGATTTAAACTACGAAATCACTTTTCCTTACTTAACATCCCTTTATTTCAATTAAAATAAAACTTAATTATTTAGTTGTTAATAATTAAATTATGCATTTTATCTTAGCGGCGTCTGTGGATTTGTCAGGTAAATTACGACTTCTACCATGAGAAGTAGACATGAATAATTATTACATAGAGGAGGAAACATTAAGGTAACCTCATCAAGAAATTCCAGAAATTAATTTATTTGCTAAAATATAGTCTTTGTGGTAAACATAACAATTAAAATATTTGATGGAAAATTTTTAAAATGCGCAATTTTTTACTTATTTTCAATGGCTGACCTGCAATTTCAATATGTTTTCACCTGAGACAAAATATCTCGCCATTACTTTAAAATATTTTTACTTTCTTCTATATATAATAGAAGAAAGTATTGTAATCAAAATTAGTTTAGACTCCTGGTCTTCGATCGATTTACACGTTTTATGAGTCAGAGATACAGAAAAATATATTTATAAACAAAGTCGCTCTGAAAGTGTGTCCGTCTCTGTGTCCTCTTTGAGCTTTAGAATTTAAAATTTATTTGTGTCCAAAAAGAGGTTTTAAATGTAAAAATAACTCGAGACAATTTTGAAATATTACCGAAATTTTTCTAGTTTATACTTTCGTTATTAGACTCGAGTGGGTTCGACCTTTGATTACATACAATTTTTAGGTCAAGGAAAAATTCAGATTTTAAATCTTGGGGCTACCCCCATGAAAAAAATTTCAACTTACTACTAATGTAACGGGAATTACCTGAAAGCGTTTATATTATGTTCTTGCTGGGTAAAGATATGAAATATAAGGTCTTGTCACTGAACTCATAGTTTTATCCCCATAGTTTTCGAGATAAGATCTCTGAATCTGTATTTAAATGCTAGCGTAACTGCAAGATAACCTATAATATAGCAAATACCCATTTTATTAGCTGCGTTCGTAATGATATAAAATACATACTACCTACATAGCTGCCAACTTTTACGCATTTTTTCTAACACAGAAATTGTATAGTAAATATTGTCTTATCTAATCGTCGAAATCTTATGATTAAAAAAATAGAAAATCTCTGTACAATTTTAGTGGTAGCAAAAATGCGTAAAGTAGTTGGCAGCTATGCACCTATAGTTGTCATCTGGCCCGTCCATCTATCTGTCCACCAGTCCGCAAACTACCCAGCTAAATAGTTTGAAATTTAATATATATAATTACTGTAGAATTTTGTCGAGTCATTTCAAATTTTATGAAAGTCCAATCAAAACTTAAAAAAGATATTAATAAAAGTTTTCATCATACTAACAAAGCATTTTATGCGTAGTTTGTTCAATGACACTCCATGATAGAAAATTATTCTCGATTGTCATGGCGATAACGACTTATAGAAGTTGAAATCCCATCATTTCAGTATTATTTAATATATAGAATGATAATAAATTTTGTATCCATGAATTTTTGATAAAATTGCAAACAGCTGTTCTCACCAAGATCTCAATAGTTACAAAAGTAGCTATAGTACAAATGCCCCTCATTTGCCGCTTTTGACGTACAATTTCAAACTTTATAAGCCTATACATCAAATTGATGGCTGTAGCTAACTCAAGTAGCTAGCTATTGAGTTATTTCAATTACTCAATAGCTAGCTAGCAATTCTAATCTAGCTATTTCAAGTATTAACAATGAGTGTTTCTTTTTAACCATTCGGCAAAGAAAAAAATTCTACCGGAATATACTTTTAAAAAGCGGCAACGCCACTATAAAATTATATCATATGTCATTAATCATTAAAAGAAAAACTATAAAAACATTAGAAAAAATCATTTTAAAAATTCCTAGTTATATAAAAATGCAAGAAAATGGATTGTTAAAATTAAACAAAAGTAAAAAAGAAATAATCAATCTGAGTTTTCAATTAAGAAATATAAATCACCCGCCATATAAAATAAATAACAAAAATTAAAAATGTATTTTACTATTTATTATTAATAATTCCATTAAGAAATAGCTGGTGAATGTAAATTAATAAAAAAATATTAGAAATCATCATCATTTTAATTACTTCCAATAATTTCTTAAATTAATCTAATTTAAAAATAAATGATGGTTTTAAGTGTATGAGAAAAAAGAAAATTAAAACAAAAAGAGTAAGTTGAATCGATGTCTTTGTAATGCGAGAACGAAAAGTAATAGAAATCTTTAAAGAGATCGGCCTCAAAGAGCTATTTTTAATTAGTAAGCCTTTTAATTAAACATGCAAAGAAAAGATTACTTTTGATGATACAAAATTAATTATTTTATGAATCCGTAGCATACAAATACGTTAATCTCTTTAAACAACGGCCGACGATATTTCATGCTGGTATTTTTATTAAAAAATAGCAAAAAGTTTGGAGAAAAGTTGACCTTGAGAAATCGGATTAATTTTTTTTTTTTTTTCTTATTTATTTTTTATGAGATAAGATTTCACGAGAGATCTGAGGGAAACCGGCATAAAAAAAATCAAACATTTAAAAAGAATTAATTAAATACTTAAAAAATCAGGAGATTATGCTAGAATTTAACGGAGGTTCGATACATTCTAAACAAAAAAATATTACCTGGACATAAAAAAGTAATTAAATAATTAAAGCTTTGATTAAGCTATTTAGGTTTGAACTTTTATAAAGAAAAGTTGATAAATAACAAAATAATCAATGTCCTTTGTTCAAATTAATGAGTTTTTTTCATACAAACGGAGTTCTTTCCCTGAAAACAATGACAATGAAGTAAACAAACATTGTGATTTTAACTAAAAAACGGAATATTAAAACTATGAAGATATTATGCAGTAAAAAATATTGTTAAAGAAAGTATAATAAAGGCACTAGTTTTTACATTGTAATATTTCACCGATATTCTTCAAGAAAAAAGCATCATATGCCATGTAAAGTTGCAGTATGTCATGTCAAAAATCGCTTCATATTAAACATCCTTCATATCATATATATTATAAAGCAGAAGTTCTGAAACTTCCAAACGAGTGTTTTCAAAAACTACCCGATGGATTTTTTTGCCGATTGTATCATTCGATAGGAAATATTTTCCCGAAGGTTTATGGGAAATTTACAGGGAAAACTCTGATTTTTCGTAGTAAACTTCGTATTTTTCGGTTATTTTTGACAAAAGGGTTACCAGTAGCTGTTTTTGGCGAAAATTATAATTGCTAAAAATTAAAATGGCTATATCTATTAGAAATATTACAAATATCTTGCAAATAATAGCAGAAAATAACTACTGATAATATTAATAATAATAAAGAAAGACCGCTTAAATGAGGCGTAATATTATAAAAATATATTTATCTTGAAAATGAAAAAAATATTTGTAACGCTTAAAAAATAAATTAACGCGAAATATAACAATTGGTTCAACTTTTGGCGACTTATCCCTGGTGTTAGAATAAAAACATGAATTTCAGAAAGTGATTAAATGAATTTTGAATGATAGTTATTTCCCTTTTTATTATTTTCTTTCTCTTTTTTATCGAATTTCCGTATAATATAACTTACAGCAGAAAAAAAGCAGATCTGATTGTAAAAGACACTTAAGTTGTGAGTTACTATTCGTTTCTATACCATTTTCATCTTGCTTTTGTCGCCAAAGAATGTGTTTTTAAGCCGAAAATGCACTACTGACTTAACGCCCGACTTAGGTTCTTAATGGTCGCAATAATGTTTTTTTTTTTTTTTTTTTTCCAAGTGAAGATAATTTTTAGAGTATATTTTAATATTCAATCGTAAATTATATAGATATGAGTATAACTCTTTTATTTATTTTTGCAAATGTTTTCATTGTTAATTTAATTTTTCTTGCGCCATTTCGTCAATTTCACTTACAGGAAAAATTTCAGTTTTAAAATTTAAAAACGCACATGGTAAACCTACTATAGTTGTTCATTTATTAATAAACTATTTATTAACTTTCATTTTGTTTTTTAAAATAATATAAATGATTTTGTTCTATAGCTATTAATTAAACATTTTTATTTATTATTTTTTTTCAAATAATACAAAATAATTAAAAAGTATTTATGAAATTGGTAATTAAAAACCAAGTTCTCCAAATTGGCGCCAGAAAAAAATTGCGCCAATGTGGTGCATACATGACATCTGTGTCAAAGTTTTTTCTTATACATAAGTAGGGAAAATGCAGTATAAATACCAATTAAAGTTTTTCCAAATGGAAATTTTGTCACGGATTTGGTCATATACTCAACGAGGTATCTCACTGGCGCCAAAATGGCATTAATTGCCTCATATGGTAACCCAGCTATAGTTGTTTATCTGATGATAAGTTGTTTATTTACTTTCATTTTTTCTTTTTTGAAATGATATTTGTTGTTTAGTTCTACAGTTACTTTTTATTTATTGTTAATTGCTGTTTAAAATGATAGAAAATAATAAAATATACATAAATTTCTTTGGTATTCTAAAGCGAGGATTTTGCCACATTGTAGTTGCAAGATAATCGTGCTAAACCTATTGCGTATATTATGTCTGTGTAGGAATCTTTTGTGAAATATGAAAAGTGTAAATTGGCTACTACTTGATTATCACGTCAACCAATTTCGCCAAATCGTTCGCCAAATTATACAAATTTACATAATTTTTTCTTAAATAACTAAAGAGAAAATGCTTAAATACGAAAGAGCAAATAATTTTGTTTTCATTTTTCAGGAGGAAATTTTGCAATAATAAAGTAATTGTTGTAGTGAGAATTTTAATGTGTTTTTTTTTTTTTTTTAATCGTTGGCAACTTGCTGTAACGAAAAATGTTTATTTTTTTTTCCTGCTATTGTTTTGTAAGAGCTGGTTTTGTTAAAGCCATGTTAAGGTGGTATTCAAATTTTTGAACCCTTCCCAATTACCACCCCCTTGGGCCTATTTTGCTCATTTGCAATTCCCACCGAGATATTAACCATCTCAATGTATCTTGACGAGTTTGAAGATGATTCTTGCATAATTGTGCCTTTTATCGCGCGGACAAAATTTAATATATATATAAACTTTTTAGGTGGGAGTAGCTTTGGGTTCCTGGCTTCACATAATGAAAAGTTGTGAGGAAATTTTTCAGAAGTTGTTCCATGGTAACGACTGTAATAAGTAATATTTCTTCAGATAAGGGAAAATTTTCAATCCTGTTGCCATAATGGTCTCATTTCGCTTCCAAATGTGCACTGTTAGTAATAAACTAAAATAGTTACTTCTAAATAGCTGGTTTTTGTGCAACGTTTAAGATAATTTAATATCACAATGGTGTCTAAATCGTTTTCAGCAATGAGCAAGGTGCTGCTGGAGGTCCAAATTATTTAAAATACAAATTTAAATTCACCAGTTCGTTTCATCCATGGTTGATTTTGAAATATTGACCTGCGCAGCGGGCATAGCCTGCTAGTTAAGAATAAACTTATCTGGAAAACAAAAATTAAACTTTTTATATTTTGATCGATACATAACTTCTAGATCCAGCTTCGAACTTTCTTCCAAGTAGATTCTGTAACAAGGCGTAAAGGTTTTTGGTTTTTCATTTAGTATTTTTATTTGGCTATAGCTTTTCTCTGATGATTAGCTAAAATCCATGGTCAGAGTGAAACTTTCTTGCAACAAAAACAAATCTTGAAATTACCCCCTTACAGGACATGTAAGTTCCTCCAAATTGTTTTTAGTCATTTTCCGAAATCACAATTACAAAAATTAATATTCTTTGAGTATATAAATCATACGTTGTTAGCATAAGTGAATGAGTAGATATTTTAATTACATATTTTCGAAACCGTTACTCGCATTAAAGTGATCTGGAATAATTACACCAGGATGGGTAGTAATAATACGCATAGATATGAAGAAATCCGGGAAAACGACACTAAGGATTCAGAGCTAAAAGACCCTGAGTCATCTGATTTCTATGTATAATTTGCATATAATTTGTATATAATTTGCATATAATTTGTATATAATTTGATTGTAATTTGTAATAAAGTATTACTGAATCCTGATGTACCAATTAATAGTAAGTAAAAATAGCAATTTTTCCATTTCTAAACCTATAAAGTTTGTATCTTTAGAATTGGACGATTTGGGTGCCATTATTGTATTTTATTTTATAGGTTTGTTTGCATGGCGTTATTGCCCAAATAGGTGGGTAGAAACCTAGAAACGCCAAATAGCATTGGTCAAGAAATCACGCCAATACATTTTTAGAAGGGAATTAACCGTTTGTGTAGAAGATTACGTGGATTAGAATGTTTACAACAACATATCTGGTAATCACTCTATTTTTTTTCTAAATATGCAATTCGTTTTTGCAGAAATAAAACCTTTTTCCAAAGATCCCTTACTATTTTTCGATACTTGAGGATTTCTTGCTAAAAGATTGAATGATTTTCAAGATTCAGTCACCGTTATTTACGACATATAAAAGAACGAAAAAGACTCATTTTTCACTAAACGTGAAAATTATAAAAATAAGTAAATAAATAAATGTTAATGCTATAAAATGTTTTATAAATTAACTGTCACTGAAGCAAAAAATTTCCAAAATTTAAGAACCTAATTTTACACTTTTTGTATGCGTGTGAAAATAAATAAATAATTCATATAGAATAAACAATCTTATTTTATATTCAAAACGGATAAATGTTTTAGAACATTTTCAGAGACTTTTTCCCCCCTAATATATTATATTTGGGATATTATACATTTATTCATTTACACTACTTTAATGCTAGAAAGTCTACAAATCTTCGAAGAACATAAAAATAACATACCAATATTTATCCAAATGCAAACAGTACAGACACTCACCTGAAAGGAGGAAAAAAAAGACACATTAACTACAAAATGAGAATAATAAATATCCGAGTTAATTAGATAATTATTTCTAATGTTGTTTCAGTAACTTTTTTCTCTTTTAGACGAAATATTTATAGTTTATTACACTGCGTAAAATTGAAACTAAAAAAATGTAGACAAATAACTTCATTAGATGAATAAATTTGCGTAGGTGGAAAATATAAAATTAAAATAATTCAGTCAGAGTCAATTAATTCAAATAATTAAGGTATCGTTTACTGGGACTATAATTTAAGAAAAAAAAATGTACGTGACTTTTTATTCCTTCATTATTACAAAATATTTTTAATGAAGTTTATGATATTGTAAAAGATGGAAAACATTGCTCAGTATAGACCTTCAATCACCTCATCGAGTTCATAGATGAATATCAAGATTAGTTAAATCTCGATTCGTATAATAAACGCAATCAGATATAACCAGAAAAATATAAAAAAAAGCAGGATATCTTTCTCATATGGGTATATATGTTTATAAAAAGAAAATTCGGAACCGCGATAGAACGTCTGTAGAAAAATAATAAAATTTTCATTTATTTGGCGATTTATCCCCCTTTGGCGATGAAATAAAATTTTAAAAGATGCACTTTTATGTTGAATGTTCTTTAAAGAAAAAAACTTTTTATCCGGAATTTAAAAATAAGTTTAATTTAAACAACTTTAATGTTTTTTTTTATTTATTTAGTTTTGTCATATGTATTTGTAACGAAATTTAATTGTGAAATTTTACTATTTAAAATTAAATTTAAATTGATTTAAATTGTTTCAAGATCAAAAATAGGTCAAAAATAAACAGATTCAATAATTAAAAATCAAATGTAAATTGGCTATAACTCCCATTATATACATTTGTTTGCAAAAGGTAGAAAATATTTTTCCAGTGATAGAATTAATTAACTAAAGAAACAAGCTTCATGTAACTGTAATTAAAAAAATATAATACACCCTTTCATAGATTAAGTTTAAATTCAGTAAATACCGCTCATTATAAAAGACAATTATCAAATGTATAAAAATCGTTTGCTTTAGGAGAGGAAAAATCGTACTCGCCAAATCACGTGTTGCATCCATATTTTAACGCCAAATATTCAAAAGTACTTTTTCTTTTTTTTCTTTCTTTCTTTTTCTTTTTTTTTTTTTTTTTTTTTTTTTTTTTTACAGATTTTTTATTGGAACTCTTCCACTAAATTTAACTAATCCTTTACTATGTACACGAATAGTTTCACTAGCCTTTTTTTCGACATATTCTGAGTATGCCCTGTAAAAACACCTTCCTTGTTAGATCTAGGAAAACGTTAAGATAATAATTATTTTTTTTATTATTCATTTGTTATTTAAAACATGCTTAGTTTTAAAATCTGACTTTTTAAAACCTTTTAAAGAGCCATTCCTTATCACGATTAGAACAGCTTTTCTATACTACATATTACTGCTCTTTTATCAATGCTATTATACTCTCAGATTAAAACAACTACACTAACATGAAAGTATAGGACTTTTTATTATTAATTTTAATGTATAGTTTATATTTTAATAACTTTCAGGTTAATAAATATAGGTATTTATGTGAACATCACGAGCGAGACATTATGTCAATTTCCCATGGAATGACCCTAGTTCAATTCTCTATAATGAAAAATCAATCTCTTTTCATATTAAAATACCCTTGCTTTTCCGCAAACATAAAAAACCTCGTCATTACCTATTTTCATCTCTGAAACACTTAACATCCATTTACTCACGAAAATCCGATAAATACGAACCCCTTTACTTTTATGTAAGTCTGTCCTCATTACTCAACTCTTCACCTCGTTCTCCCAGCAAATCTATTTCCCTCAGGAATTTCCATCACTACCTGACCTTTTCCAGAATTCGGCTTCTCAGGCCCGGAGCCTGGAAAAGGAGGGGGCGGAAACGGCAGCATTTTTAATTACAGGTTCACTCCACTCCCCTCTTTCAGGCTAATGGAATATGGCTCCCTGAATTTTACTGAATGAAAGAGATGGTGGTTACGCGAGACAAGGTTGTAATTGAGGTTCAGTACAGTGAAAAGGTTAGAAGAAAGCATCTGGAACGAAACAAGCTGTCTGAGAAATGTTGAAGATTATACGTATACTTTTATGTTTGCAAATTTATATTTATCTTATTATACCGTGTAATTAAAGATAAATATTCACTGAACTGTCATAATATTTGAATACTCTGTTTCTTTGGAAATGTTGGCAAACATGCTGCTTTCTTTGATATGCATTTGCTACAACTACAGTGCGTGTTATAAATATAAAATGATAGATAATTTTTAAATTGCATTTTAATAATTTATTTCTTGTCTGTCTGTTTGTATTTAACAAATTCCCTTCCTAGAATGTGAAACGCAGCGCGATAAAATTAACTCTAAATATCCGTATGGATCCGAGAATGACAAACTCTCAACATTTTAATATTTGACTTAGTTAAGAAGATATTATTTTTTCTGTAATTCTTAACAAAGTTTCTTGAAAGATGGTCAAGTGGGGTAACTTTGACCTTTTATCAACGTTTGGTAACTTTGGTTCGCATTTACGAAACTTTGACGAGCAAAAACCGTGATACTTTGGCGAATTATTTAAAATGAGCAGCGAACCTCACGATATTACTGCTACCTATATTTCAAGATCAATATTTTGCCGATAACTAAATTGATATGGCAGATTTAATCTTTTTTGCCCTTTGTACCAAAGTACCAACTTTATGGGTCAAAGTTACCCCAATTGACTATAACTAAATTACAAATATATTTAAAATATTTGAAAGAAACATGATCCCATCATTTTTACAAAATATACTAAACTTCATATAAACCATCTAGAAAAGTAAACAAGTCGGAAGAGTAATTCATTTATTGTCTGACTGTTCGTATTTAACAATTTCTCTTCCTAGAATATGAAACGCAGCACGATAACATTAAATACCCACATGGATCCTAGAATTACATATAAACTCTCAAAATTTTAATATTTGACTTAGTTTAGGTCATATTAATTATTTTTTGTATTTTTTTTAACAAAGTTTCTCTAAAGATCAATTGGGTTAACGTTGGGCCGTTTTCACAGAACTTTTGCTACAGAACAGAAGTTGCTACAGTTGAACCTTGGCAAATTATTTACAATGAGCTACCAACCTCTCGATATTCTTGTCATCTATATTTTGACATTAAAATTTTGCCGATAAGTAAAGTAATGTGGCATATTTATTTATTTATTTATTTATTTTGTCCTTTTGGCCAAAGTTAAACTTATAGTTTACAAATACTCCGATTGACTGCAATCAAATTATTTGAAATCAACCAAAAATATTTAAAATAAACATGATTCCATCCTTTAATCCAAATCTACTAAATTTCACATAACCTAACTAAAAAAAAAAAAAAAAAAAAAAAAAAAAAAGAAAGAAAGAAAGAAAGAAACAGCATTATCTGCTGGAAACAATGCTCAATTTTCTCATTGGTTATTAAATATAAAAAATTGTAATTATAAATATTCTTCCCAATATTTCCAAACTCAAACCGCAGAAATTCTTAAATTAAAAAAATGCTTATTTTACACCGCATATTAGAAGAAAATATCTATTTACTAAAATAAACACCGTCCTGTTGTTTTTTACTGCATGCACCAAATTTCACATCACTAACGGGAAAAAGAACAAGTAAACAACAACACTCTTTGTTTGAGACAATATTACGATTTCTCATATATCCTTAAATATAAAAGTTTATAATTATAAATATGCTTACCAGTATCTCCAAACTCAAATTGAAGTAATTCTTACACTTAAAAGGCACTCACTACACTCCGCATATTAGAAGAAAATATATTTTTTAAATAAACTCGATCCCGTTGTCTTTTCACTGCGTCCACCAAACTTCACGTAACCAACTAAAAAAGCAACAAGGAAACAGCATCTCCTTAAGACAATACCTCGATTTCGCTCTGTCATTTGACGATTTTACTTGTAAAAGGACTGACACGTGCCATTGTTCTAAGAAGGTTTTTAATCCGCACAGGGTACAGTTTCATTGTGTTTTTATTTTATTTTTGGGGCGGAACCATGAATTGAAGATGACACGGATCATAAGCAAGAGAGGTCTCCTGGACGTGCAGTCATTTCTTAAAATTACTCCTGTGGGAGGAAATGATATACAAGTTTATTGTTTCTTTCACCATACAGTGCATCAATTAACCGACGAAGGTTGGTTCGATAGTTCAATGGCGCATGCATTACATAAGAATGGTACATTTAAAATGCATGCATGCATGGCGAGTTTGAATTTTATATTCTATTTTTATTTCCTGGTATTTCTCATCTTCGCAAGAAAATCCTACTTTTTAAAACTCAAATTTAGAATGATGCGTTTGAATTCCCCGGAGAAAACAAGTATTGATTACATTGGTATCCAATATTGTAGAAATATTAACTTTACATTGAAATTGAAAAATGTTTTTTTTTCTTTCAAATAATTATGCAATATTTTGAAAATTTAAATATTGTCTAGTAAGCGCAATATTTTATATCAGTATTACTAATAATGGCAGAGATGTTGGCAATATTGGGGAAAATATAAGAAATAAAATCAACATTGACTCAAAAACTATATGAGCCCTATGTTTTTGCGATGACAAAGATTTATCTTATTTTTTATCGTGTCAAAATGCTCCAAGTTTACTAGAGGTTAGTAATTTAATTATGGATGTTAATCCAACTTTAAAATTCAATATTCGATAGGGAACTGTTGTGCAGTACTTTTTTAATTTACTGATATTAAATTCTAAGAAATGCATTATTTTTTCTATTGATAATGGTTGATATATAACTTTGATAGTTAAATTAATGTATTATAACGATATAGAAGAAAGTTACGCTGTTGTCTCAAAATATTAGTTTTACATGAAACGACCTTTTTATATAAATAAAATACCTTTTTATAATCTACGCAATAATACTTCGTTCTTAATTTCTGGCCAAATCAAATTAATACATTTATTTATGATTTGTAACTGCATGTAAGAAAACTTTCTAACATTCTAATTATTTAAAAAAGAAAGGATATTGCAGCTGATGTAGGACTGCCCCAGAAGATTATTTTTATAGCACCAGTCTTTCTTAATATAAATTTTCAAGTACATATTTTTTGCAAATGTTGTCGAAGTATCTGTTAACGATTTATGTTTTGAAAAAGTGGCGTAAGCTAGAATTACGAAATAGTCACCTGTGGCGAGCCCTGCTGATGGAACCGAATTTGGTATCTATCTCAAATTGGTTGTGATAAAAGCAAACAAATAAATAAATTTTAAATAACATATTTTTATGAGATAGAAATTGTCAGTATCTATCGCGTCAAAGGGCACATTCCCACACTGAAGAAAAGCAGGTAGAATACATTCCAAGCAGCACAGTTTGGCCCATCTTTGAAAGTAGTCGTTGAGAAATTGTAGAATTGGAAAGTGTAATGTTTAAAATGCTAGGAAAGAAGGTCTCTAATTTGGAGCACATTTGAGCAGTGTTCTAATCAGCGAACGTTCAGATCATTGATGGTACTATTTGAGACAACGGTTTGTTGAGTAACGTCATGGCTAACATTTCTCATTGTTGAGCAATGCTGTGCTGCAATTATTCATTAGTTTACCAATGTCTTCTCAACCTTTGTGCTCTTTAGATTAAAATAGGCTGAAGAAGAACATACCAAATACTACTTTCAATCGAACCTGTATCAAGAGAACACACAGTCATTCTAAAAATAGCCACATGATAATACACTGACGGAAAAAAAATCCCAACACCAAGAAAAACTTATTGTAGAGTAATGAAATTTGGACAGTGCATTTGTCTAGTTAACATGTGTAATTGATTAGATTTTCGAGATCACAGGTTAATTTAAGGTCAATAAAATGCATTTCAAATGAGAAATGCTGTTACATTAATAGTTCCTATAACCGCCCGAATTTTGAATGCAAGCCTGCATACGTGCATGCATTGTGTCATACAGGTGCCGAATGTCACTTTGTGGTATGGAGTTCCATGCTTGTTCTACTTGCTGTGTCAATACTGTGATGGTCAGTGCTGGCTGGGGATGACACCGAAGTTCTTATCCAGTGATATCCCATAAGTGATCAATGGGAGACAGATCTGGTGATCTCGCTGGCCAAGGTAACATGTCGACACTCTGTAGAGCACGTTGCGTTACAACAACGGCATGAGGGCGATCATTATCCTGTTGAAAATCTCCTCTTGAAAGCTTTTCTTGAATGGCAGCACTGTAGGTTGAATTACCAGGCTGACGTACACATTTGCAGTCAGTGTGTTTGAGAGAACCAGGAGAGTGCTTCTGCTGTCATAGGAAATTGCTCCCCAGACCATGACTCCAGATTGTAGATCCAGTCTGCTTAGGCCGCAGACAGTTTAGTTGCAGGCGTTCCCCTGGCCTCCTTCTGACCAGCACACGGCCATTATTGGCACTAAGCTAGAACATGCTTTCATCAGAAAACACAACAGATCTCCACTTCCTTCTCCAGTGAGCTCTGGCTTGACATCATTGGCGTCGCAAACTGCAATGGCTTTAAGTCAGTGGAATGCATGCCTTGCATCGAGCTGTCCTAGAAGTAACCGATTTCTAACAGTTCGTTGTGTCACTGTGGTACCAACTGCAGCTCGAATTTCTGTCGCAGACGCAATACGACGCACCACATCCGTACGCCGAATACTACGGTCTTCCCTCTCAGTAGTGACACGTGGTCACCCAGAGCCTGGTCTTCTTGAGGCAGTACTATTCCTTGACCCCTGCTCCCAACAATCATGCACAGTGGATACATTCCGTCCAAGTCTTTCTGAAAAATCGCGGAAAGAAAATCCACTTTCTAGTAGCCCTACTTTGCGACTTCTTTCCAACTCGGGGAGCTGATGATAATAGCTTCTTCGTCTTCTTAAAGGCATTCATGATCAATCTCAACTCAATCCGTCAAATTTTGTAGATAAATAATGCTCACGAACTTTACAGCACGCATTTAAAGCAAACCTGGTTTTAAAGTTGTGAGTGGCGCAACTAGCGCCACATGTATGCGCGAAGCATGAAATTTATATCAATGTCGTCTTTCAGATGTATAAACACGCCTACAAAATTTCGTTTAGCTGACACAAGTCTTTATTGGTGTTGGGATTTTTTCTTCCGCCAGTGTATATTGAAGATAGCTGATTCGCTGTGGATGAAAAATTTTCTCTTGCAAATAGTTACTGGATATACCGTGGCTATCAAAATTTCGCATCTCTAGATAGTTAACATTTGACTCTTTGCAACATTTTTTTAGCTATTGTAGAATGATTCCGGCTATCTTGTACTAGATATCTTAATACACATACTTCCGATAAGAGGTTTTTCTGAGAATACAATTGGATATTCCGCTATTCATATAAAATGGATATCTACTGTATAATTATTATAATGCATGATGATTGCTCACTGTATGATGATTACGTTATCACTATAGTAATTTTTGATGATGATTGTGGCTGCGATAGTATAAAGAATAACACTTTTGAGTACTACATGCGGTTTGTTTTCATTACTATCTGATATCCCCACAATATATATACACCTCCACGGCCATTTTCCTTCTTGGTGGGTATTTTCGAAACTAATAGTTTATCCAATGTTCTGAATAAATTAATTATCTGTTAATTTCAACGTTCTTAGATATGATCATCAAATTCGGTAGAATTACAGAAAAAATATTTCCCGTAAATCCGCTTTAGAAACATTTTTAATTCTTTATTTTATAAATATAAATGTCTTGTAAATGTTAAAAAGAAGGTTTTAATATAGTAATAAAATATAGTAATATAGCAAATTTAATAATGTTTCTTTAAAAGTCCGAACTGTCACAAGAAAGACTATCGCATATGCCGAAATATATTCCACATTAATTTCATGACTGTTTTCTAAAGGATCAAGAACTCAGTAAATTTTGCTTTAATACCGGCTCATGAATAATTACAGAATACCCTTCACTTTAAAGACTGCTTTATGATCACCTTAAAATTCACGAAATTTCCCCATCGTTAAACTCCTGCTCGAAATTGGACTATAAATTTAAGTTTCATCAAAGTTTCACCATTGAATCAATTTTATTTAGAATCACTGTCACAGGTTTAATACATACACTTTAGAATTATTTGGATCAAATTTAATCAGTGTACAATTAACGTAGCTGATTCCAGAAATTTAAGGAAATATTCATTAGGCAATTTCAGGAAACGAGCAGGCTTAGATCGTATTTATGGAAAGTAAAATTCTCGTTAATGACTTTGAAAATAATAGTGAAAAATTGTTTGAATATGAACTATAAAAGCATATTTCTTGCACCAACTATTGAGAATATCGATAATGGAAATACCTTTTTTATTTAAAATTCTTTTAATAGTACTAATATTTATTAATGTAGTAAAGTCTACTAAATTGGAATTTCAAGGGACCGGAGAAAAATTCAGTTTTATTAATGTTTCCGTCTATGAGGGCGTAATTAAACGGGATTTTTTTTCACTTAAAAGAATTTTTCTTAAGATTAACGAATGATTACGTGATAGAGAGATTCCTTTTTTGGTGTCGTAAATTTTTTATGAAACTTGAATAGAATTTCAGATGTAGACAGAGGGGGAAAATATAAGAGTTATGGGCTGCTTTTTTAAAACTAAAATGATTTCATTGGCAACACAGGCACCACATTTGCTGTAATAGAAAATTTCGCAATATTTAATAATATAATAATTAAGGCGAAAATAAGAGGAATTTTACTATTTCAAAAATGTGGTAGGAACCAAGAAATTTAAATTGAAAAAAGAAACCCACTCGCAACGCTTTTCGCAAAAAACAAAAACCTAACGAAATTCAAAAGGCGGTCACTGCAATCATATTTATTTTTTGTTGTTTTTTTCAATCAGCGGTAAAGCATGATGGACGGAACTAAGGTTACGACTGACCAAGACACAAACCGCATCTAATTTAGCTGTTTGTTGGCACTTGTGACATGTTTTGTGGATGTAATGCTGCATTTTGAAGGGATGCATGTTGTGATATGTTTTATTTGCCTGGAGTTAAGCTCGCTCTGTATAAACCTAACATCTGTGTAGAATTTCATCCAAAATGATTTTAAGAAAAAAAAAATTAATGAAACAATTTTACAAAGAAAAATGTTTCGATCATTTTACGATATTTAGACAGGATCTCAATAAAAGAAAATTCGATAAGCTGCATAATTTCATAATTTCAAAGGCAGAATTTCGATTATATATAGTTCAAAGCAGTATCCTCTACAAAAAAGCCTTCACTATTAGCGTTGAAATATGGACTCATTACATGCTTTCTGGTGAAAAATATTTTTTTAAATAAGAAAGTATTTTTCGTTGTACCTGTATTTTTGATTTATTCAGATTTTACTTTCGGTTGTTATGAAATTCTTAGTACATCTTGCATCACTAAAAAGAACAAATTCATACTTTGATGCAAAAAAATAACACCTGCAAGGCAAAGTAATAAAAGGAAATAACATTGGTTTAAAAAGTAACATCAGTATATCACGTGTTCCAAACAAAAACACATTTTATGTCTTAAAAGCGTGGGCGAAGATGAATGTTTAGTGCATGTGTTTTCTAACAGTTTCGGAGGATTTTAATACTAGTATAATCCATTTCGCCTTTGCTACGTCAACAAACATGACTAATGATGCAAGCGAAATACCGGGAAACTATTACCATACATAATGCAGTGCCCGAGAGTCCGTGCCAGAAAAATACTAATCCAAGGCAGTATAGGCAGTTTTGGGATGTATGAAATCTTCCCCCATGAAATCTGCCCCCGTCCGCCATTTTGACCTCTACATTAGAAGGGGGTAGATATCCAGCGGTGCAGCATTTCACTTTCTACGAGGGCCTGATATCTTCCCCCATGAAATCTGCCCCCGTCCGCCATTTTGAGCTCTGCATTAGAAGGGGGTAGATATCCAGTGCTGCAGAATTTCACTTTCTACTAGAGCCTGATATCTACCCCCAGTATATCTGCCCCCGTCCGCCATTTTGACCTCTGCATTCGATGGGGGTAGATATCCAGTACTGAAGCATTTCACTTTCTACGTGAGCCTGATATCTACCCCCAGTATATCTGCCCCCATCCACCATTTTGACCTCTGCATTAGATGGGGGCAGATATCCAGTGCTGCAGCATTTCCCTCTCTACGAGAGCCTGATATCTACCCCCAGTAAATCTGCCCCCTTACGTCATTTTGATATCACAGTAGAGGGGACATACATGGAGTGCTAGAATATGTTTTAGGTTCATCGAGAGCAGTAAATCCTGAATATATATCCTTTCTGCGTATAGTTTTTATTGTTTCCGCTAATAATCATACGGTTTATTTATCTAGAAATTTGTAGACGACACTTAAAATGTAACTCTAAAATTATATAATATATATGAGGACGTAAACTTCAAAACGCACTTTATCGACATTTTTAAAAATTAATTTTCTGTATGAACCTATTTTATTAATAAATCTGCGTAAAAGAAAAAAAAACTATAATTTTAGAAAAAAAAAATGAAAAAAAGGAAGAAAGAAACTTTCAACGTGTGTTTTGGCATTGTAAAATTTTGGTGTTTACAATGAAAACTAACAGTTTTTATGATATTTATTTTAATCGAAAAAATTTTACTTTCTGGAAAAGGCAAAATTTGAACCTCACGCCCTCTTATATACATGCAAGATTTTTAGTACTTTTGTAGATTTTTAGCATTTTCCAACAAAGTTAAAAAGTGCTTTTGCATTTTGTTTGTTTTTCCGTTTGTCCATGCACTGACTCCCGTAAATACACTCGGATTTTTATACAATTGATAAAACTTATTTAGGTTTATTAAAACATGTTTGTTATTGCATATGAAGTATGTACTGTTAATGTTTCAATTTTAGGGACACTCAAAAGAATTGAAGAGTATTTTAATGATATTACGCTATTCCAAATCATTTGAAACTGGCATAAATTCTTGAATTTCTTTACGATCACGTTAAAATAGAACATTCTTAAAATTTTTTATTAATTTACAGGGACACATAAAAGAAATCGGTTACGGTACTGTCTTTGCATAATAATTGCTGGAGTGTACGTTTTAAAATTCGATATACGCTTTTAAGTTTGATTAGTTTTTTTTTGTTGCATATTACTCTTTATATTAAATTCTATACCTAATACACAGTACCAAAGTACAGAATTCTAAATAATGTTTATTAAATCAAATAAAAAAATTACTTCTAAGTTTTAAATACTCGAAATGACAATAATAAAAATATACGCTTTTTTCCAACTTATTTAATATTAAAAATGTGGTTTCAATATCTATATTATAAAGACCAAAAGCATCTGTGCGTAACGCATACGTCATTTTAAGAATGGTAACACTTTAAAGTTTGAAATGCATTTCCGGTTTTGCAATTTTTTCTACTGCAAACTTTGGATTTCTTAACTGTGCACTTTTTTAATTTTTACACCATCGTAAAGGGGAAAAAATGTACTTTTAAATGGAATTTATTTGAATACTGTTTCTTAATTTATTTTTGAAACATTAATTTTTTTGTAGTTTATAATACCGTTTTTCTAAACGTGGCAACAGAAGTACTCCATGCTTATTAAAAGCAAAGGAAAAAAAAACAGATTACTGAATTTGTATGTTGTCATTTTTTTATTAAAAGTGAAAAAAAAATAATTAAACTACGTTGTGTCAAGAATATTGTCTGTTATAAAACCCAGTGAATGTTTGTTTCTTTTATAAAATTTCATTTATACTTTTAAAAAATATATGGATAGTTTAGTATCTGTTTCAGTTAATAGCTATCGAGACTTCAAGTTTTGAATCAAAATGATCAAATTAAATTATTGATTTTCTTTAAAAAGTGAAAACAGATATGAAAGGTGTATATTTAAATTTTGATATGGTGAAAATGACGTCAGGTTTAGGTTTGGGGAAAATATTCTATGTTTGAGTAAAAGTGCAATCAATTCTGCTTTTTTTCATATTGGAATACAAGCATTAAAACCTTAATAACTTTATTATAATAAAAGATCTTTATTTTTATTTATTTTTTATTTTTTAGATGTAGAATAAAATTTAATTTTAATAATATCTGTAACTGAGTTTTATAGAAATAGTATTTTGTTAACTTTAGATTGAATATAATTTCACATAAAGAAGTACTTTACAATTAAATTAATTAAAAAATATGAAGTACAAAAACAAGTTAAAAAAGGACGTGTATACAGTGAAAAACTTCATAAGCTAAAAATTTCATGTTTTGAGTGAAAAGAATAGCATACAGTCATGGGAATAACCCCCCCCCCCCTCAAAAAAAAAAAAATCGCCTTACTAGCGCCTCAACAAATTATTGTAGAAGAAAGTTGTTGGAACCAAAGGATTGGAAATAAAGTGTACTATTAAATGATACATATAAAGGTGACATGTACAATGTACATATTAAAACGAACCGAAACTTTTTTTTTTCAACGGCAATACCCAATTTTAACACGATATTTCAAATTTTTGGTTTAAATTATGCCTAATATATATATATATATATATATATATATATATATATATATATATATATATATATATATATATATACTTGTATTACCCATTTTAACGAAACATATGTCGTGGCTATAGCCGAAAGATATTAAGCGACTAAAATGGTCTTATTGGTAAAAAATAACATACATTAATAGAAGAGACATGATCATTCTATAGCATTCCAATAATTGAGTACATAACTTCAATTTAGATGCAGCCTCTAAAATGTGCTTGTTTTAAAATAATTAATTTCTTGGAAACTAATTATACAATAAGAAATTTATGAAAATTTGAATTTAGGCTAATTTAAGGGTGCAAAATCTATTTATGGTGGCAAAATTATTTGTTGGTATTGAATTAAAGGACAAAATTCGGATTTATTTTTATATGAAAATGGCCCCCTAAGCGATTTTATACACATCATTTAAAAGTAGACATTGTTTATAATCTTTTGCTAACAGCAACTTTCTACTAAAATAATTTATTGCACAGTTGATAGGGGGTGGTTACCTTTTTCTTCTACGATTGTACGCAAAAGGTTCAAAATATCTCAAACTTAAAGAAAGGTAAATTTAGCAATTTTTGGAGCGAATTATTATTAGTAGTATTGTTATTTGCATTTGCATATGTTTGTTAAGATTTCTATATTATACTATTTACTTTTGGATTTTCCTTGTTTTGTAAATTTGCATATACAACAATAACGCTTTCAACCATTAACAAAATGAAGTGATAACTGAATGTTCTATATAATAATTCTGAACTTTTCTATATAATAGTTCAATATATTCTATATAATAGTTCTGAACTATAGTAGAGCTTTCCTATTATGATAAAATATATCAATAGGGTATGTATCTTCACTATTGAATTTTTTTTAAATTATTAAAATTTTAAATGATTTATGTGAAGTGAAAATTCATGTGAAAGGTTTTAGCTGTTTCTGCCCTCTTGAGTTATAAAAAGATACATATATATAGTATGTAATTCATTTTATAATCTGAAATCCCCCTCCTTTTTTATATAGTTGTAAATGAAACTATATTCAGCAATTTAAAGCAACATTTATACTATTTTTTTTTGTTATTGATGTTTTAAATCAGCAGCTCTCATTGTTTTATTGATGTTAAAAAATTAAATTTAATCGACGCATTATATAAAATAAATTCTCATTTATTTGAAAAAAAAAAAAAAATTCTAAAAAAAAAAAAAAATAAATAAAGAGCAAATGAAACAAAACATTTAACATTTAACAATATTCGTTACATTTTGTGAACTTAAAATTTTCGAAATTTAGCTTTTGGTTTTCGCTTTAAATTAACATTGTTAAAAAAAAAAAAAAAAAAAAAAAAAAAAAAAAAAAAAAAACATTTTTAACAAATTATTTTGCGTTTAACAAAAGAAAAAAAGTTCTAACGAGAGCTATTTAATAGACACATTAAAAAGAATCAAAATATATAAACACATAAATACTAAAGAAAATAATGATAAGTATCAAAATTCAACATTTAACAGACGATAGAGAATGTGCAATCCATTTTAAACGTTTATTGAAAGTCTCAGTTCCTTATGTGATTGACAATTTATCTTTAAATTTTACTCACAGATTGTCAGTTTTTAACACATAAAATATTAAATTAAGAGTATATTTTGGAAAATATTTTGGCAACAAAAAGAACATATAATATTCATTTCCTGGGGTGATTTTTAAACCCTAAAACCTATTCCGGGATTCTTTTTATGAGAAAGAACTTATATCCAAAATATGAAATACATCTGATAAGTGTGCATAAAAACAATTTAACTAATTTAAGGGGAGGTTATAATCACTCGTCCCTTTTTAATTAGCAAAATAATCCCATATCTAATCAGGGATACACCTTATCATAATGAATCTATAATCCAAAATTTGAAACAAATCCGATAATTCTGCGTAAAAAGCCATTTATTTAATTTAAGGGGATGGGGGTTGTATTCGATTCACCTTCTATACTTAGCCATTAAACTCTTAGAACTATTCAGGTATTCACCTTTTTAGAAAGTACCTACATTTAAAAGAAATACATTGGATAATTCTGCATAAACAACGATTTATCTAATTTGAGGCGAAATAATTGCCCCCCCCCTTTATTAATAAGCAAAAAAAATCACATAACTAGTCAGAGATACTTCTTATCATAATTAACTTATGTCCAAAATTCCAAACAAATCGGATAATTCTGCGTAAAAACCTATTAATTTAATTTAAGAAAGATTATTCCCCCGTTCTCCCTCTATGCTAAACCATTAAATTCCCAAATCTCTTCAGGCATTATATATTACATATAAGCCTTATCAGAAAGAACCTATATCCAAAATTTGACACACTTTGGATAATTCTGCATAAAAACCGATTTATGTAATTTAGGGTAGTTAAGTGAATTAAGTGATGGAAAATGAGCCACTGCCCTTCAAGGGGTTAATAAACATCAAATTTGTAGATACATGTTACCGAATTTTGACAGAATTTATACTTTTAAACGAAAACCTAATCTCTTATCAGGATCTATGCAATATTCATATTTTTTCTTTATTCTACCTTTACCTGAAAAAAAGGATGGATTCATAAAAATTTTGAATTTCGGTCTTCGTCGGATTTACACGTTTTAGGGGGTCAAAGATAAAAAAAACACGTGTTTACGAAATGTCTCTCTGTGACATAAATTTTGTGGACACCCTATCTCAAGAATTTATAAACAGAATTTCACAAAACTTTATATTCAGTTAGTCCCTGAAATACACTGGTGGTAATTAGTTTTTGGTGTAAAATCGATCAATAAGTTGCGCTGCTATGTTGCATTTTTTACGATTTACTCAACAGCTATATCTTGATAACTAATACGCATATTTCCATCAAACTTCCGATTCAGTTAGTCCTTCATATGAACTGATGTTTGTTTATATTTTAGTGTAAATGTTTTAAGAAGTGGCGCTGCTATGCTGTATTTTTCGCAATTTTTGCTATCGTTCTGTCTCAAGAATTAAGGGTGTATTCCAAACCAAATTTCTTATATTCCGATTTATTTTTAAATTCCTTTTTGCTCTCAAGTGCATCAAACTGGCAAATTCTATTATTAAGAAAGTACACAATGTGCCGTGCTTATTGAGTTTTTGATAAATGGAGAAAATATTGCAAAAAAAAAAAAAAAAGAAAGGCTGTCAAAGATGACGTTTTGAACCGAAGTTTTTGAAGCGGAAGATCTAAAACAAAAAACAAAAAACAAAACAAAAATAAAATAAAATAAAAATAAAAGATCAGAGTGAGAAAATAATTGTTTATAAATCCAATTCTAATGAATTGAGGGGGAAATTAAATCACACGGCATCTTCAAAAATCATCTTAGCAAATTTCATGTTTCTACTTTTAAAAATGAGTCTGAAAATGTATCAGAAAATTTCGAGCTGTTGAGAGTGGGAACATATTTTTTCGAATCCACCCTTAATGCACGGAATTTAATAAAAGTTTATTTCAGGTAGTCATTCATATATATTGACGCTGATTAGTTTTGGTGTAAATCGCTCAATAGGTGGAGCTGCTATGATGCATTTTTCATGATTTTTGCAACAACTCCATCTCAGGAACAAATACACGGAATTTAATGAAAATTTATTATCCTGATAGTCCCTGATATAGATTGATGTTGATTAGTTTTTGGTTCAAATCGCTCAACAGGTGGCGTTGCTCTGCTGCATTTTTACGATTTATACGACAGTTTTATCTCATTAACTATTGCACTAATTTCCGTCGTCGATTCCGTTTGTCGATTTTTTTCTGCGATGTATAAAAATTGACATCATAAACATTGAAATCAAAAACATAAAAAAAATAAAGGTACCAAAGCAGCATATCTACGTTCAATTTTCTCTCTGAAAATCACAATCTATTAAAAAAAAATAAGTTTTTGAAACTCACATTTTTGTATTATTTATTTATTTATTTTTGAAATATTTAAAGTTTTTCACCCAGAATTTAAAATCTAAATACGAAAAGACAAATCACACACGCGTAAACATACATTCATCTTTAAGAAGATTTCTTCAATTTTAAACGATATTGACAATTAATCTTTCAGGCAAATTCGTTTCCAGATATCTCTTCAGGATTTTTTATAGTTAGATTTCGTAAAGAATACTATACCTATTATATTTTCCCCTATGTTGAAATTTCTGAAAACTTTTTGCAGATCCATGCCCATCATGAGTAATAGAATCCAAAGCTCCCCCCCCCCCCCCCCAGTTTAAAACTTTATATAAATATTTATCTGTTCATATTTATTTATTTATTTATACCGTATATACTAGTGTAAATGTCGAAGAATTTTACACAAAATTTGGGAGTTAAAAATAGGAGTCGGTCGACTTATACACGACTTAGTAAGATTTTTTTTTCTTTTCACAGGGCTAGTCCTTTTATGGATCTATGTTGGAGAGACAGGTAAAAACGAACAATGATCAGTCCCTGAGATTGACAAAAAAAGCTCAACAAAAATGGTCCCTCTAATTCTTCTGCACCCATTCCCTCATGCAATGCTCCTCAACGCAGGAAATTAAATTTCAGCATTTGAATACCCCTTTTAAAAAGAGTTCAACGTGAGAATGCTTGTAGACGCCTCTTCTAAAAGTCCTACAATACAAAGAAGTTTTGTACATTAGCAGTCTAAAGAACTTTTTATCTGGTTAATTAGGCTTAAATAGATTTTTCAAAGATTTTTTTTTTCTTTTTAAATATCGAATTGATGGGAATGGGTTTCAAAATAATTTAAACTTCTGCGTTTTTACATAATTATGCTTTTTGAAAATATTACACTTAAAAAACTCTGATTAGAAACGCAGAAAAAAGTTATTATTGTTATTACAATTTTATTATTATTATTATTATTATTATTATTATTATTATTATTATTATTACTAGCAAAAGCCATGCTTTGTTTGGATTCGCGAAGCATTATTTTATAGAACAGATATTTGAAAGTAAAAATATTTTTTAATATTATTTTTGCATCTTTATTAAACAAAACGTTATTTTATTTTTTGGCGCATTTTAATTTTTTATTTATGATGTAAGACTGGCATAATAAAATATTTTCGAAGCAAACTTTTACAAAATATTTTTAAATTTTCAACTAAAAGCTCTTTTAAAGATGTTTTTACAATTTTCAGTAACCACTATTGTTTTTTAAAGTTTTTTGAAATATGCATGTTTCCAATCTTTGTAATTAACATCAAATGATCTTTGATAGCTATTTAAGAATAATATATTTCAAGAGAGCTTGAAGAAAGTTACTTCGTCAAAATCCTATTTTCTGGAAAAACATTTGAAATCTGCTCTCGTTGATACTATGAATTTTTAACTGTAAAAACTTTTTTTTCTAATTTCTTCGTTTTTATACATGTTAGCGTATCAGAATTTTTGATATTGTAGAATTTTTGCGTAAGGAAAATTTCTATTGAATGCTTAATTTTGAAGGATTTTCACTCTCGACAACGTTACGTACGTTTTTAAGCCAACTGGTGTCTATATATCCTCAATATCTACAACTGCTTCATCTAATGTTAAACCTTGGGATTTATGAATTGTAACAGCAAAAGCTAACTGCAGAAGAAATTATTTCCTTGGGCAATTTATGCTTCCATTTTTCCAGAATTTAATTATTGGGGGAATTGGTACGCTTCAATTCTTATAAGTTAAATTATTGTAGTATTCAAATTTATCCTTGATTATTCGCAATATCTGGTCTGGTGGCTTGTGATTTTCTTTATTGCGTGCAACAAAGTCTAAAGTCCCGTTCACTAAACCTTTTTCGGTCCAGAAATAAGATCGTAACATTACTTTAGATCCAAATGATAAAGTAAGAAATGGTTAAAGTCAATTTTTCGTTTCTGAATCGGCCAACTTTGCATTAGTACATTTATAAAGAGCTTGAATCGAGGCAACAACTTCCCGCTTCAATTCTTTTAATTTTTCATTTATATAACAAATTTAACAATTAATTTTATTTGTTTACAATTCTTTTGTTGCCACTTAAAAAAAAAAATCCACAATACAACTTTTTTTAAATGTTTAAGTGCCATCTTTGCGAACGATTTTGCTGAATAATGAAAACATATTTTATTTATCAAATTAATCATGATTCTATCTATAATTACTTACTCCATATTTATATTTTTTTCTGAAAATATACGCGTTTCATTTTTTATTTATTTGCTAAAATGCGTCCGTATTGGAAATACATGTAAAATAAATTAATTGAAATAATACATTTTTTTAACGTTTTACAGTAAAAAAAAAATATTGTGCAAATCTACAGATCATAATTTATTTTTGTGTTTAATTTTAAGTTAAAAGATTGAATAGTTTTTTTGTAAAGTGTACGACAAAATGTAATTTGAGTGGCCTAGTAGAGGATTCGGTTCGCTCATCCTAATTATTATATCTTCGATTGCATGTCATTTTTCAACATAAGTGCTATTGAAGTTTCAATGAGAAAAGCTTTTTTCTTTTAGCGATGAGAGCCGCTGGCGCCTAGATTTTTGCACTCCTGTATATATCCACGTAATTTCTATAATTTTGCATAAATCTCTTGCAACCTCATACATAAAATCAAGGAGAAGAAAATATCGGTCATGTTCGTTAATGGCCAAAATCAGACCAAGGAGGTTGAAAATAAAGAAGGGGTTTGTGAAAACAGAAAAAAACCCATAATTTCACAATTGTGATGTACATAAAATCACTTATCGTTATTATTACTTCTCAGAAAAGTTCTAAAAATTTATCTATGACAGATTTTTGACATCGTTAAAAATGGGCTCAAATTGCACAAAAAATAATGTTTTAACCCTTTCAGGGGCAAGGCTTTTCTGCTCCCAAACTGGTCAAATAATTAATTCAAACTGCGATTTTTGAACAAACTGATTTAAAAATAATCGAAAACTTTTCGCCATGCATATTATGCGATCAAAATTGCAGTAAAAAATTACTGCTACCGTTTGTCAGTTTGAACCTTCAGATTAACCGTTTCCAGACTGCAAAAGACGTCCTTAAAAGGATTAAAATAAAACAAAAAAATCATATCTTCGTCGGTTTACAAGATATTAAATGCAATTAAATTTATTATAAATCTTCTTAATATTTTCTACAACTTTTATATTGACAAGTTTTTCATGGGACCAAGTCTAACAAAAAAGGAATCATAAAGGGAGAGGAGGTTAGAGAAGAAAAGAAGTCACAGTAACATAATTCTGAGTAAAAAGGCGCTTACTGAAAATTGAATTAAAAACTGATCAAAAGCGGCTAGATGAAAATGCGTTTATTTCTAATCTTGATTTCCTTTTTTTTTAAATTAGTAATTAACTTTCAAATATACCTTACGGCTATATTCTGAGGCGGTAGGGGCTTTTTCTAATTATTTGCTTAAACCGTAAATTACGCATGTCAGTATTGCTCTTGATGTGCAGCACTTTTACCACTAAATATCAGCCTTTTTGCATGAAAATTAAACACGGAGTTTGAAATCACCACATTTGTATTTCATAAAATTTTTAAATCGTTTAGACAATAATAAATATCTTTTAAAATAATTTAAATGTATTTATTGGTAGTCGGATAAAAAAGAAAAACTGAAGAATGCTTCTGCAAGCTTTTTATACTAGATTTCCGTTTAAAAATATAAAGTTGTTCAAATTAATGAACGGTTTTATTTCAGGTGTTTTTAAAGCTAATATTTTGATCCTGACTAAAGCTAGGCGAGACACCTACTATTTATATGTTGTTAAGCATTGCACGTCTTTGCAAATTAGTTATAGGAAAAAAGAAAAGAATCTTCCACGCATACATTTTTATCGAGGAAAATAAAAATAGTAATGTAATTGGAAAATGTTTCCTTAAAATTTTATTAGTTTGAGGGAAATATTTCTAGATTTCGAGAAAGAATCGTAAATATTCCAAGCTAAAACATGGTTTTACTTTAAATTTTGAGTCTTGAGCAAATTTTAGCTTTGGATATGAAATTGGAATCCACTCGCACAAGAATTTTTAAAATTATAAATATATAACTTAATTTTGTACCCTGAATATTTTTTAACATTAGTACTAATCATCCTAAAAATATTGCAATTTTTATACATTTTAGCAACATTTTCATTTTAAATATGAGCTTTGACATTAATAACCGAAAAAATTATTTAACTATGATTGCAGCCAAAATTTGTGATTAAAAACAATTTTAAGGACATAAGAGAGATTGCTCGCCAACTAGCAATTGATTATAATCAAAATCAAAGATGCATTATGTTTATAGGGACATATTTCTTAATTCCACTAAAATTAGCCGAAATTTTCGTTTACAAATGTATAAAAAGTATTAGGATTGTCAATCTTGTAAAAAGTTTACCTTTTATATTAACACTGTTTGTAAAGCAGAATTTGATTCGATTAAAGAAGACGGTGCTGATTAAACAAATGTCAAACGTTGTTTTCTTAATTAAAAAAAGGACTTATTCAATAGCACAGTGATTCAAATAAGCGGTAAATTTCCATATGTTTAATTGTAGGAGGGGGGCCGTATGTTTAGTCTGCCCAGGAGCCCGTAAAACCTGTTACCGGCCGTGCACACTAGAAATTCAAATTGCCACACCTCAGCCATTTTTTAAGATATGAACGAAAGAAAAAATGCTCCGACCCTTTTTTTATAAAGTTCAAACACATAAAAAACGCTTAAATTTTTCATTTTTTGTACCTCATTTTTATTTTTTAGTTTTTTAGTTTTAAATGGCCACAGGGCCGTTTAGAGGGGGGGGGGGCACAGTGGGAAACTGCCCAGCGGCAAGGACACTGGGAACAAGATGGGGCCCGCACCGTATCAAACAACTATAGAGATTACATAATATTACAAATTTGAACTTGCACACATTTTTTTAATTATTATTCACAAGTTAACTGGAAAAATGTTTCCCAGAATTGTTGTGAGAACATTTTCACCCAAGACATAGAATCATTGGTAAAAGAATCCCTGCATAAGAACCATTACTAAAAGAATCCCTGCATAGAACATATAACAAGACAAATATTATCTCTTCTTGTTTTGTACTGAGGTGAGTAGAGTACTAATCTAAATCTGTCACTTCATTCATCATTCTTTTTACAAACAGCCAGGCACTTCCTGTTTTCCTAAGAAATTCAGAAAGAACCCTTCTTTGACCACGGATTGCCATACCCATGCCTTCAGGCCAAAGAGCCTGCGGACTACAACAGGTCTATCTGATACTGGCAGCTAGACCGACTCAATTATCGGACAAACAATGCGACAGTTAGGGCACGGCCCGCGCTAATTGGGGTCTCCTAGGGAGTTCCGATTTACTGATTACCGAATAGGCACGAGAAGTACATGCTTCCCTTAGAAAGTTTTGAAGGGGCCCAAAATTGAGAACACAGGGGGCCCAGAATTTTGCATGGAATTAACTTAATTCTAAATTTTTATCTAATTTCTTTTCAAATTATTAATTATGCATATATGCATATATATATAATTTGTATTATTTAAGTGCTTCGTAAATGCAAAAAAAAATTAATTTTTCATGTAAAAGATCAGTTTTTGTACATTATTTTATATAATTAATTTAAAAAAATCATTTAAGTACCTAGTGTTTATTGTCTAATTCTTCGTACCTTACAATTTTTTTCATTAAAGCAATGACAGGTTTTGAGAGAACTTTTAAGCCCCCCCCCCTCTCCCGCCCATCTGAGTCTCGATAGACAAAAAACTTAAATTTCATAAAACCGTCTCAATCTAGTGTTTATATTCTAAGATTAATCATGTGCACAATTATCAGACTTATGTAAATATGTGATTTGTAAAAAGAGACGCTTTTTTTGAGGTGCGCTTTTTTCCGGGGACGCTTTTTTCCGGTGCGCTTTTTTACGTGATTTTTTTTATGGTAGGCGGAAAAAAGCGCACCGGAAAAAAGCGCACGGAAAAAAGCGCCCCGGAAAAGAGCATCCCCGGGAAAAAACGTCCCCGGAAAAAATCGTCCCCGGAAAAAAAGCGCACCGAAAAAAAGTGTCCCTTTTTACAAATCACATATTTAAAGAAGTCTGATAATAGTACACATGGGTTAATCTTAGAATATAAACACTAGATTGAGACAGTTTTATGAAATTTGAGCGTCCTTGCTCTCTCGGGACTGAGATGGGCGAAGGTGTGTGTGTTGGGGGGGGGGGGAGGAAGGGGGCTTTAAAAGTTATCTCAAAACCTGTTATTGCCTTAATGAAAAAAAAAATTGTAGGATACGAAAAATAAGATAATAAACACTAGGTACTTAAATGATTTTTTTTAATTCAGTCTCCCTTGTTCTTTTGTGGTTGTGGTTAGGGGGAGAAGGCGATTGTCTACGAGCTCTGAATCTATCTCTTACATTATTACTTAACCATCATACGTAGTATAGGGTAAGTCTTGCAATCGTTTTGAAAATCGAAAAATTTTTTTTGACGGATTAACACGTTTTAGATAGTGGAGATTCCGAAAAACATATTTTTAGAAAAAAAATTTTGCCGTCCGTCTGTCTGTCTGTCTGTAAACGCTCTATCTCCCGAACGAATTGAGATAGAGACTTGAAAATTTGTATGTAGTTAGTATGTAAGAATGGGACGAACCCTATTTAATATCAGCAACCTCGATTATCCGGAACTATTTTTTTCGGACTCTCGAAAAATTCGTTCTGATGAAAGGTACATAAAAATTTTCGAATTTTTTTGTTCTAAGGAATGGTCGTAAAAGGCAATAAAATAACACACATGTTGCATATAGAACGAAGTCGATCGGATTATTAGTTGCCGAGATATTTGTAATCGTGTTTTCCACATTCTTCGATTTTTCATGACCCTGTATTTAATTAAAAATTCAATTCAGAGGTATATTTTAATTGAAAATGAGACGCTTAATCCGACGCAGTTAGTTGTTAGTTAATAGAGTTATTATTTTTGGAGTTATAAGGATGTTTCTTTTACGCAGTTCGGTACTACTTGAGTAGTTTGGCGTTTTATATAATTTGTCGAAATCGGTAATCAGCAGTTCTTTAATAAAGCATTACTATGTATATTAACAATATTTAAATTTTGTTTATGAATGCATTGTATAAATAGTTTTCACGTGTTTTATTTTCATATACATATCCATGATGGGTAAGTATTGCGGTGGCCCCCAACGACTAGTTTTTTATATTATTTATAATTTGATTATTTATAATTTAAATTATACATAATTAATTTATATATTATATGATTATTATTTTTATTATTATTATCAAATTACATATTAATATTTTATTACATTTTATATTATATATTTATACTTATATAATACATATTAATTAATTATTAATATATTAATATAATACATTAATTGTAAATAATCCTTATATATATATTATTAATGTGAAAGTGTGTCCGAAAAATTGGAATGAACTTGGCTTCAAAACGGATGGGTTAATGTCTTTGAATCTTTGCATATGTATAGATTATAGGAGTGGAATGAACATAGGCTAATTTTTATTCATTTTATTTAAATATTTTCCTTAATAATTCAAAATTTAATTATATTTCATACAAAATCAATAGGCATTTTTCAGATAAAATTTAACCATTTTCCTTTCCTGTTGCCAAGAAAAAAAAAAAAAAAAATGGAATAATAATTTTTCAGCGGCAATGAATTTTTAATAAAAAACTTCCATGCGAAAAACTATAATAAAATAATTTAAAAGAAAATAAATATGACGTCATGTTTGAAATAAAAATAAAAGGTGCATTTTTTATAATATATTTAACAAGGATATTTGTTTAGTTAATGGGAATTTTTGTGTAAAATATGGCGTCATAAATTAAAAATAAAAAGAATGAAAAAGAATTATATTTGTAATAAAATGGTTCACTTATGAAAATGTGACGTCATAGCTGAAATAAAACAGGTATTTTATAGCAGTCGTTAAAAATACAGGGGGTATGAATATCAGTAGCTAATGAAGCGAGATAAATAATGACGTCATATTTAAAATGAATCAGAAATATTTTTGACTTATATTAATTAATAAGTTATAAGTTACATACAAATGAATATTTTTATTCAAAACTCATAATTATCAATGGAAGAATTTTTTGTGGGGAAAAGGCGGAAAATAAAACTACTGATTAATACATTTTTGGCTCGATTTTTTAACACTTTCGAACAAAGTTGAAAAGTTATTATGCTTTCGGTTTGTCTGTCTGTCTGGTCGCTTTCTAACTTTCGTAAATATACTCCGATTTCCATGAAATTTTTGGACGTTCATAACGTTTACCTAGTACGAATACCTATTGAAAATAAAGTTTCTACCATGATTAGTTTATTTACAGGGATTGTCAAAAAATTTCCTTACATTACGGCATTATGGGGAAAATCGTTTTAATTAAATTTAACGATGTTACATTTACAAAGTGCATTTACAAAGGACACTAAAATATGCATTTTGTAAAGTATGTAGTGAAAAGGACACATATTATTCATTTACAGGGTTACACAGAAGAATTCCATAGCATAAGAATAAAGGGAAGAATAGTTTCCGACATATTTTAATTATGGTAAAAGATTTCATGTATAATCAAATTGATATACGTTGCGGAGGCTTAATGTGAGTTATTTCATGAATAATACGAAGTGCATAGCATTTACAGGGACACACAAAAGATTTCAAATATTATATTTTCTATTCGAAGTCTGTATATGATGGATGATGACTGTTGCATGGATGAAATGCATTTTGAATTATGATATGTGCTTTTAAGTTTCGCTAAATGTATGCATATTAAATGGAGAGTATAAATGGTAAAAGTATAAATAGTTAAATTTAGATATACATGGTTACACAAAAGATCTCGGAAAGGTTACTGAATATTTGCGTAAATTACTTAAAGGTGGTTTTTAAATAAAATATGCATTTTTATTTTGAACTGCATTTAGTAAACTAAGAAATGTTTGTAGTATATATATAAAATGATATACAGGGTCCCGCAAAGAACTGGATACAAGGTTGTCTTCGGATGATAATTTCTGAAAATGTAATTTAGGTAGTAATAAGAAATATTTTTGTTTGAACTAAATTTTAGAAAGACACTTTCGTGTATTAAAGGAACTTGGAAAACTACAGAGCTGAACAGAAAAATTCAAGAATGTTTCTATCTATTAGTATTAATCGCTGAAAGGAAAATTTTAACCAGCAAACAAATTAGCAAATAGGGTTTATCAGAAGTTTTTTACCATAAATTTGCGATAAAAAGTTAATTACGCATGCTTTTCATCATCGAAATTTTTTTCTTGATTGATCAATTATTTCTTCTTTAAATGTGAACGAAGTCACGGGTAACTGCTAGTTAATAATATAATTAATAAATTAATAATAATAAATAATAATAATAAATAATAAATAAATAATAAATTAATAATACATAATTATAAATTAAATATAAAATTAAATAAAAAAATTTAAAAAATGTAGAAATAAATATTATTAAATATTAAAAATTATCCTCATTAACAAAAATTTATTTAAAAATGATAATAATTAAAGTAATTAATAATAATAAATAAAAATTATAAAATTTTATTATTTCATATCAACTCATATATATAGTTTTCATTCAGCCACCCTTGTTCTTCTGTGGGGGCGGGGGGGGGGGGGGTGAGCCTACAAACTCCAAATCTATCACTGCTTTAGACGATAAAATTTTTTTTTTTCGGAATGTTTTCTAGGATTTAGGGGAAAAAGTGACTGGAAAAACAAGAGCGCAAAAAGTGACAAAGAATTGATAAATATTGAACTTGTGGATAAATAAATGATAAAAACTAAAGTGGCAACAAATGTCTCATTTATATCATTCTCGTAGGACAGCGGTTCCCAAACTTTGATACGCGTACGCTTGGGGATACGTAGCGAGATTGCTGGAGGTATATGATAATAGTATCAGTAATGACGGATGATAAAGTATCATTTTTTAAATAAATTCTTGTTAATGTGTAGGTTTTTTAATATTTAATTTTATATATTTATACACTTATTTTTATTATGTCCTATAAGTTAATAAAATATTATCATTTTTAAAATTAATTCTTGTTGATGAAACTAGATTTTTAATATTTAATTTTATTTATTAATACATTTATTTTTATTGATTTACTATGGATTTAATAAAATATTATCATTTTTAAATAAACTTTTGTTAATAAGTGTAATTTTTAACATTTAATTACATTTATTTTTAATTTTATATTTAATTTTATATTTAATTTATATTTATGTATTATTAATTTATTATTTATTATAAATTATTTATTATGTATTATTATTATATTACATTAATATATTTATTATTATATATTATGTTATATATTATATAAATATAAATATATAAATGTAATATAAAATATAATAAAATATTAATATGTAATTTTATAATAAAAAAAATCAAATTATGAATAATATTAAAAAAATAAATATAAGAGATATATTCAAAAGTTTGTAGACACCCTCTCCCCTCCCCCCCCCCACTCCACAGGAGAACAAGGGTGACTGAATTAAAAAAAAATCATTTAAGTACCTAGTGTTTATTGTCTAATTCTTCGTACCTTACAATTTTTTTTCATTAAAGCAATGACAGGTTTTGAGAGAACTTTTAAAGCCAACCGCTCCCCCCCCCCTCCCGCCCATCTGAGTCTCGATAGAGCAAAAACTTAAATTTCATAAAACCGTCTTAATCTAGTGTTTATATTCTAAGATTAAACATGTGCACTATTATCAGACTTATGTAAATATGTGATTTGTAAAAAGGGACGCTTTTTTCTGGGGAAGCTTTTTTCCGGGGCGCTATTTTCCGTGTGCTTTTTTCCGGTGCGTTTTTTTCCGTGATTCTCCCATAGCATCAGAGCTTAATCGGGTCCTGCCTTTTTACAGGGAAATACTGTTTTAAAATACCATTTCCTCTGTACAAAATAACATTTTCCCCATGATTTGTTTTTAAATATTTCTTTTGAGAATTTCTGAAAGTCGGAGTTGGTATAATTTTCGGAGAGTCTGTAGTTTTGACAATCTCGAAAATAATCATTCACACAAAAAATCTCAAATTATCTTATAAAATTGGTTCACTAATTTATTAATGGTTTTTATGATCTTCGATTAATTCTTTATCTACGGACGGTACTTATAAGTCCATTAAAATTATTCATTATAAAATTCTTTTAATACGTCAATTAGTTGTAATACTGTTTAGAATGAGTTACAGATACATTACTTTATTTTGTTCCAAAAGCATTATTAGTTACACAAAACAAATATATTTTTAAAAGTATAATTTCTTTTCCCTTTGTATCTTTTCAGCTTTATTGGCGCTGAGGGAGGGGGATGGGGATTTTTCAATTCGGAAATACAGTCGGCTCTCGTTAATTCAAAATCGGATAAATCGAATCTTCACTTAATTCGAACTAAACGTTAAGTTCCGAAATTTTCAATCGCAGAATAATGTTAAAATTTTCAGTTAATTTGAACTAATTTTCTCTTGACATCGTTTAATTCAAACTAACGGGAACTCCAATTTTTCCTTTTTCCTTTTTTTTAAACTCCAGATCCTTGAAATAACTTGATTTCTTTCATTTTAGTAAAAATTGTTCTGAATTAGTATACACATAATCCCATCCATTTGATATCCGCTTTCTAATTATCCGTATGCAGACCCTGACTATCGCACGGGCACTCGAGTTTTATGCCCTGGGAACGAAATTTCTGTGGAACACAAAACATTTTCTATTTCATCTAAATTTATATCATAAAAATCATAATTGCGGAAAGAAAAGTGATATTAATTCGGTAAAATGACAAAAGTATACCTCAATTTATGTTTAAAAGCACTTTTCAATAAATAGTAGAATTTCTTTCTTAATTTTTATTTATGGAGCTGTTTTTCAATTTTCCAGGAAACTTTTTTTCGGATAAGTGTATAATGTGTGAAAAAACTACTATCAGTAAATTAACTAATCTACGCGGGCACGAAAATTTGAAAGTGCCCTGGACATAGAAACTTGTTAGTCGGGCCTGTCCGTATGTCTGTAAATCACACATCCACCTCTTCTTCCATTGCGATTGTTCCTAATTCCTTAATTGGTTTATGTATTTATATATTTAATTTAATATTAAGTCACATTCTAACTTTAACAGCTGAAAGGATTTAGAAAATACTATAATTCCTTTGTAAAAGAACTCTTTTAATTATGTTTTTCTGTCATACTTACCATAATTCGAACATTTCTTGTGGTCCCAGTAAGTTCGAATTAACGAAAGCCGACTGTATTTCTACATTTATATTCTAAGAACGCCATATTTGTACATTTTATAATTCTACAAAATACTAAGAAAACAATTTAAAATAAAAGATTTGAGTGGGTTATAAATATTGCACAAAATCCCTGTAAATTCAAATTTAATTAATCCTTCTAAATAATTCAATCCTTCTAAAATCCTTCAAAAATTTATAAAATGATTAATAAGGAAAGCGTCTTTTCAATATGGGCGTATATCCAAAAATTGGACCAAAACCGTTAATTCAGTATGAAAAACCCATTTACCTAAATTAACCCCTTGAGCTCGGCTGGTAGAATTTTCTACCACATAATTTTAATTACAAAATGTCACCTTGACACCAGAAAATTTTACCACATTCACTTCAAAAAGGTTTAATGCATTTTTCCGTGATTATCGTTAACCAGTTTTTTCTTTGCAAAATACTGGTACCAATGTAACATTTGGAATTTTGAAGAAATTTACACCCCAGAGCTCAAAGGGTTAAGAGCCTCCGTCTGATCAATGAATCCCCAAAATCAATTCCTTGTCACTTTTTTTCCTGTAACTTTTTTTCCGTAAACTTTTTTCCGTGTCACTTTTCTCCGCTTTTATAGTTTATGTCACTTTTTTCTGTTTACCTACCAGATGGGAGAAATGGTATCCAGTCCAGATGCAGTAAGTAGCTGCCACTTGTTTCGTCGGTCACTTCGTGATAATTTAAAAGCAATGATCTTATACAGGATGAATGGATATATGTTTATAATAATTGGTTTATACTTGAAATGATGTAATCACATGCAGAATTTTAAATTTAATTATAGCGAATTGTTAAATGACTAATTTTATAATTCATATTATTAATGAAATAAGGTCAGGCAAAGTTAGTTTTAACGAGAAACAACATCATCACTGAATTGAATCGTGTTTAAAACAGCCATCACTTTAAAATAATCTAAAAATTCGTCGAAAAACAATTGATAAAACTAAATTACAAATACAATCAGTTACAAAAAATCAAACCTGTGGAATTAATATATTAAAGTGTTTTTTAAATATAATAATAAGTTTCTGCATTATGAAATTAATAATTTTAGGAATATATAATTATATTCGATTTATATTTATATCTATTCTAAGGAAACTTTAAATGTTGTTTAGAAAGCTAATATTTGCTCTTCACTGAAATACTGTGTAATCAAAGTTGCGTTCTCTTTAAATTATTTCTGAATGGAAAAATACAATTTAAATAAATGTCCAATGCATAATTTTATTTTGTTTGCTTCTGTGGAGTTATCGGCTGTTTGAAAGTTGTTTTAACTCTAATTAATACATTTTACTCACCATATGGATTTTAAACGGAATCAAGAATAATTTTACTTATGGCATTTTCCAAAATATGTTCAATAATGTCAAAACAGCAATGAGAATCCAAGAAAATAATGCGCATGTGCTATCCATCAGTTTTCTTTATTAATAAATAAATCAAGTTATTATTATTTTTTAATGAATTGAAGAATGCTATCTATATTTTACATTAATCATAACAACAACCTAAGACTAAATCTTATGGAATGGAGAAAAGTTCAGTTTTAAGTAGGCTTTCTTATCCCTTTATGTCCCGACGTCACTTTTAAGCAACTTTAAAATAATTTGTTTTAAAATGCATGTAATACTCGATTATAGTAGTAATACATTTTAGAATGCATTCTAAATACTACTTTACTTCATCTTATCTCAAGAGCATAATTGGTTGAACAAACAAAAATATTTTTAAAAGGACGATTTCTTTTTCATATGCATTTCTCAGCTTTCTTAGCGTTAAAAGATTGTGAAGGGGGGGAATTTTCAATTAAGTATCATTTCTATAATTCTAGAGTAAGACCATTATGTTTGTACATTTTGTAATTCAATAAAAATCTAAAAAAGTATTTAAAATAAAAACTTTGAGTGCAGTTATAAATATTGCATAAAATTTCTATAAACACAAATTTAATTAATTAATTTTAACTGTCAAAACTCTTAAATTTTATTAAGAGGAACTTCAGTCATAAGAAAAGACCCGCTAGCTTATGCTAATCCAATGGAAAAGATTTATTAAGATATCTCGATTGAATTTCAATATTTTTAATATTTTTTCTTAGATGATCTGTATGCAGGCCGTTTCTTACTTTTTCGATTTTGATTATATGTTTTTTTCTCATGAATATGCTTTCACTTTCGAAACCGGTTCCGAAAATAAAAGTGTTTTCACTAAAATTATCTGTAAGTAAAATCGAAAAAATCTCTAATATTTAATGAAAAATAATCATTTAAAAACTTGTATATTCAAACGAGATATTTTTTTTCCACGGGATTAGTATTATCGAACGGGCCTTTTCGCTTGACTGAAGTAGCCTCTTAATTAATTGCGTACATCTTCTTATGTAGATTCAAAAATTCAGAAAAAATGCTTCAGAAGATGAAATTTTCATGAATTCATAATTTGGGAAATACAGGGTTCGGAGGTCGACCGCTCTTAATTATTTTCCGGTGATCACGAATATTTTCCATTTAGAAAAACTTCATTTGAAAGAGGTTTCGATTTAATCGGGTTCCTTTATAGACAGATCCATTTTATCAATTTTTAAAGTATTTAGTTTGCTTAATAACTGCATTAATAATTACTAAAAGATGTTAGCACCCCCCCCCCAAAAAAAAAAAAAAAAAAAAAAAATTCGGAGTCCACCCCTGACATGATTTGCTGGTTGGCACATGATTCGCGCCCTGCTCTGAAATTACAGATTTTTTTTCTTTTACGCAGATTTATTAATAGAATAGGTTCATACAGAAAATTCATTTTTAAAAATTTTGATAAAGTGCGTTTTGAAGTTCACGTATGTAACTCTAAAATTATATATATTATATAATTTTAGAGTTACATTTTAAGTGTCGTCTACAAATTTCTAGACAAATAAACCGTATGATTATTAGCGGAAACAATAAAAACTATACGCAAAAAGGATATATATCCAGGATTTACTGCTCTCGACGAACCTAAAAAATATTCTAGCACTCCATGTATGTCCCCTCTACTGTGATATCAAAATGACGTAAGGGGGCAGATTTACTGGGGGTAGATATCAGGCTCTCGTAGAAAATGAAATGCTGCAGCACTGGATATCTGCCCCCATCTAATGCAGAGGTCAAAATGGCGGATGGGGGCAGATATACTGGGGGTAGATATCAGGCTCTTGTAGAAAGTGAAATGCTTCAGTACTGGATATCTACCCCCATCTAATGCAGAGGTCAAAATGGCGGACGGGGGCAGATATACTGGGGGTAGATATCAGGCTCTAGTAGAAAGTGAAATTCTGCGGCACTGGATATCTACTCCCTTCTAATGCAGAGCTCAAAATGGCGGACGGGGGCAGATTTCATGGGGGAAGATATCAGGCCCTCGTAGAAAGTGAAATGCTGCAGCGTTGTATATCTACCCCCTTCTAATGTCAAGGTCAAAATGGCGGACGGGGGCAGATATACTGGGGGCAGATTTCAGCATTCCCGCAGTTTTACTTGACCGACCGGAAACTGATGGAGGAGTATCCCCATGATATCGCTTCGCTTTCATTTATCTAAGGCCCGACTTATTCTTATCGCCTTAAAATGAATGCAACTGTATTGCGATTATAAGGGAAAAAATTACTCTGTCACGAGATTTGTCGAGGGGACTGTAAATAACAATAATTTCTAGTAGTTTAAGGATATATATATATGTATTTTAAATAAAAAGAAATTCAATATTAGGTAAGTTAAGACTGTTTTCAGATCTAAAAAAGCAACTTATGATAGAAAAATTATTTTTGTTCAGAAAGTCAAACTAGCAGGCGTTGCTGTTCAGAAATCATACAATAAAAAAAAAAATAGAAATACTTTTCTTTTCAACTGCAATAGATTTTTAAGAAAATTTTGTCAAAGCGAGAGATTGAAACGAATTTCTGCGCAAAAGAAGAACAGTCACTCAAGGAAGGATGAAGAACGCCTTTGTCACGTGATTAAAATGGCTTATAACTCAAGTGGTAATTTATTTAACGAAAAATGGAAAACACAGATTTATTCCAAATCGCTTCCATAGTCAAGCCTTCCAATTTCATATCTTTCTGTCAAAAAAAAAAAAAAAAAAAAAAAAAAAAAAAAAAAAAATCTTAAATGTGTTAAAATCTTTTGTGCTTGTTAATCAGAGCAGTTGAGAACTGCCTTAAATAAGCAAAAATAAAATTTAAAGGAAAAAGATTCTTTGCAAACTTATTTGTACTATGCTATTTAAAATTTATTGTTAAAATACGTTTTATAAAAAATTCTCTGCAGGAGAATGTTTTTAATTGACGCAAAAATTGCTTAAAATAAGATTTACCTTTATTAAAAAAAAATAATAATAATAAACGAATTGGTTAAATTGCAGGATCTAATTTTCAGTGTAATTTACTACAAATTTAATTTTTTTAGGAAACGTCTAAAATAGAATGTTTATTAATAACAGTCATGCGTATAGAACTTTTAAGCTAGCAAAACATTGGGTATTTTTTTGTATGGGGCACTAGAGGTCTTGATATTGGCTTCTGGAAACATTTTATTTGTATTATAATTATTATTTATGTACAATTTATTTCTGATTCAAAAAAGACAGAAATTGTATAAAGTTGAAAAATTTGCTTGTGTATATGTTACAGTAAACAGGATGCTAGATAAAAATGCATGAAAATTACCTTCTCTTGGCGAGCACATTATGTCGCCAAGGCCTGTAATAATGGAAAAGTACCAAAGATTCCCATACCTTGTTTCACGCATACTTGTAACTTGCATACATCAGTCTATTACCCACAGCAGTATGAACTCATCTTTATTTAACTTTGAGTTAAACCATGCCGAATGATAATACATTTGCCCAACTGTGTCGATTCTAATTGGACAGTATTTTAGCAAAGAAAAATTTAACATTCTCTAATTTCATAATTTAAAAAAAAAAGAAAGAAAAAGAAAGAAAGAGAGAAAAAAGAAAAAAAAAGAGTTAGGATAAGTGAAGTAAAAATGATAATATTTCGAACCAATATAATTTATTAATAAAATTTGGTACTCGTTAATATGACGGCATTTCTTTGTTAAAATTAATTGTATGGCAATTGATCTAAACCAAAACTTACCTTCCGCCCCCTTCTCCCTCGTTTTGAATGCCACTTTTATGCATAAAAATGACGGATGCCGTAGCCTATGATTATTTGGTACTACTCTGTTATCCCGTCGACCAAAATACTATCGCCAAATTATAAGATTAAATGTCAAGAATGGATGATTGTGAATGTCAATTCAATGACATTGAATACGATACACGTGTTTAAAATGTGATTAAGTGATTTTTATTTCGACTTTTTATTTGTATTTTTATTAATATTTTACTAATTATTTGTGCTTTTTTATTATTTAAAATAAAAAATACGTGAATATGTATAATTTGGCTATTAGTTTGACGATTTGTATAATTTGTCAAAATCGGTCGACGAGATAACAGAGTAGTACTGATTATTTGTATCTAAACACTAGGTTTTTTTTTTTTTTTTTTTACTTATTTAATTTATTAGAAATAAGGTTGATAAAACTTAAAAAATATAAACGCTGAAAATTTTTTGCAGATGGCAGTTGCCATTTTTAAGTGAGCAGGCAGGTCTGTTATTCAGGGGGTGGTGACTCAGCATACACATTCTTGTATACTACAAATCATTTGCAGATTTAAAAAAAGAATAAAGAAAAATATTTCAAGAAAAATTCTCTGTAAACTTGAAATTATTACATTCTTCGATGAAATTGCAAGATATATCGTTATACAAAAATATCAGGAACTACTTGTCTATCCCGCCGACGAAAAAACTCTCGCTAAATTATAAGATTAAATGCCAATAATGGATGATTGTGAATGTAACATTCAATGATATTAAACACGGTACACATGTTTAAAACGTCATCAAATGGTTTTTAATTCCGCTTTTTATTTGTATTTTTATTTATGTTTTACTAATTTATTTTTTCTTTCGTTATTTAAAATAAAAATAATAGCAGCATGTATAACTTGGAAATTATTTTGTCAATTTTTAAAGAACGACGAAAATGTTTGGGGAAAATGGTCGACGGGATAACCAAGTGGTACCAAAAATCATTGGTAAAATACTGTCTTTCCTGCTAAATTTCAACTTGTCGATCATCGAATGAGGCATGTCGATGAGATAGATATTTCTAACCTGTTTTCAATGAAAATATTTTTATATGATTAGATTAGAATCATTGGTCACTGGAGATTTATCAGAAACTGTAATTAAATTTTATATTTGATAACAAGCCAACGGACGACGTTTCATTTGAATTGTACTCTTTCGTTGCAAAAGTCTATCCTAGTATTTGTAAAACTTCCATTAAATGTTTTATCACTGTTACACATTAATGAAAAGCTCAAAAATCAATTGAAAGTTCTTTTCATTTCTTACTTGTACTTTCAAAATTCATATCATTTATTAAAGTCGATTTTGAATTTAATGAATATCTATGTTTGCCACCCCGCTTTACGAAAATACTTAGAATTAAGAATTAGATTACATAAAAATTAAAATAAAGATCCCGATTTAAAACCTTGGAATATTATAAAGCACAATCATTAAGATATTATTTATTCGTTTTAAATGCACAATTGCAGAAGTTTTTACCGTGGAATTGCAAGGATAATTACACTCATCATTGTTTTTTTTTTTTTTTTTTTTTTTTTTTTTTTTTTTTTTTTTTTTAAGCATTTTTGCATGTAAAGAATTTTATATATAACCCTATAAATTTGTATTGTAGCCTTCAGCAGTGACATTGTTTTTAAAATTAAAGTCACTATTTAAAAGAATTAGACTTAAAATATTTGAACAGTATGAAACTGAACATTTGAATTGGGGTCGAATTTAATGTAACCGTTCATCAATTAAACATCTCTCATCGTTACTTCCGAGCATTACATTACATGTTACGGCAGGGTGTGTCGTGGCTTAGCGTTAAATATAACAATGCGAGAGTCAACAAAACGTGATAGGTGAAAGAAAAATAGAATGTGGAAAAGCTATTAATATGAATTATGCAAAACGCCTAGAACTTTTGCCAAAAGGAAGTACGACGACGGAGGGACAAAGGCTTGGACAAATACTTACGTGACAAAGTGTAAGTAACGCGAAATTTCGGCAACCAACATTCAGTCAGTCTTAGCTGAGATTTATTCGCCGTTTTTGTTTGTGTTAAAACTGTTGAAATTATGAGAGTTGTTTAATTTAGATACAACATCGTTAATAAATATTACCTTTATGCATACGAAAATTAGTTATTGCTTGCATTATCGCTGAATTATTTTGGCGCTTAGTATAGTACATGTTTTTAAACTTATATATTTTAGCTTAGCATCGTGTTCTATCATTGACATCTTCATTTATATCATGTATTTTATTTTATTTTTTACTAAAAAGTAGGCATTACTTTTCAGAAACAAAATTAAAAAAAAAAAAAAAGATGAATTTTGATTAAAGTCGATTATGAATTTAATGAATATCCAGTTTATTATCCTGCTTTATGAAAACGGCTAGAATTAATTATTAGATGATATAAATATTAAAATTAAGTTCTCGATTTAAAACCTTAGAATATTATAAAGCGCATTCTTTAAGATATTATTTATTCCTTCTAAAGGCACACTTATATAAGTTTTTGTCCCGGAATTACAAAGATAACTATATTCATCATTGATTTTTTTAGTATTTTTCTATGAAAATAGTTTTATGTCTTATCCTATAAATTTTGTAGTATGGCCTTCAGTAGTGACATTGTTTTTAAAATTAAAGTCACTATTTAAAAAATTAGACTTAAAATATATGAACAACATGAAACAGGACATTTGAATTGGGGTCGAATTTAATGTAACTGTTCATCAATTAAACATCTCTCGTTGTTACTTCCGAACATTGCATTACATGTTACGGCAGGGTGTGTCGTGGTTTAGCGTTAAATATAACAATGCGAGAGTCAACAAAACGTGATAGGTGAAAGAAAAATAGAAGGTGGAAAAGCTATTATTATGAATTATGCAAAACGCCTAGAACTTTTGCCAAAAGGAAGTACGACGGAGGGAAAAATGCTTGGACAAATACTTACGTGACAAACTGCAAGTAACGAGAAATTTCGGCAAACAACATTCACTCTGTCCTAGCTGAGATTTATTCGCCGTTTTTGTTCATGATAAAACTGTTGAAAATATGTGAATTGTTAATTTAGATACAACGTCATTATTAAATATTAACTTTATGCACACAGTAACATTAAAAAAATATGCTATTGCTTATATTATTTCTGAATTATTTTGGGCTTGACGTCTTAGTAAAACATATTTTTTAAAAATATTTTTTAATATTTTAATTTAAAGTTTCATATTCTATTATTGACAACTTCAGTTATATTCGATATTTCATTTCTTACTAAAAAGTAAGCATTACTTAGCAGAAATATGATTTTTTTTTTAAAGCCAAAAGGATAATAAAGGGCAATCTAGGATATTAATTTATTACTTAATAAAACTCTTTTAAAAATCTATTTTCAAAGACTATTGCAATTAAGAATAAGGTATACCTGTGTACCTAGGATCATAATGTAACCGTAGGCCCCTACCCATCCATTTAAATAATATTTGTATCTGACAAGAGGATCACGTTTGATGCTGATCACACCTAGCATTAAGATGTGGTGCATTTTAAAGCCCTACATTACTAAGTTTGAGAATAGATGAAATTTTTCTATTAAAGTCATATTTTTTTATTATACAGCAATATAACTTTCTGAAAATGCTATTTTGGACGCCACTAATTGGACCCTTAAGATATTTATATATAAAGATTGGCATTAAAAAAATATAAATTAGTTTAAATAAATATAAAATACTGAAAAAAGTTTTAAGATCCCTTTAAAAACCTACGTATTGGATTTAAAATTTACAACATTATATTCACATTTTTGGTGGAGAAAAAGGTTGGTGTATTTCAAAAGTACACTGTAAAACATTTGAGTAACGTTACTCCATAAAACTGGTGGCAGCCTTGCTGCCTCCAATTTGGTGGAGTATTTTAACCGATATAATCGGTATAACATTGCAATGTTACACCAGTAATGCATGTTTTTATTACACCATTGTGTAAGTGAAAAATTACTCAATGAAGTGTAAATCGTGTCTGCCACCAATTTTATGGAGTAACGTTACCACAAATGTTTTTCAGTGTAGAGTTTTTCGGCTACCCTAATCGAATTTCATATCTGCTTGTCGTATGTGAAGTGAATAGTGGTTCGACTTCAGTAGAAAATTAAATGTTCGTTCTAATTAGACACGGAATGTTTTCGAAACTTTATAAAAATATTAACTTACTTTATCATTATTTTTATTAACAGACTCAAAATTTAATACAATATTTAACTTTGTAATTTCTAATTTTTTTTCATCAGGCTTCAAACGAAAATAGATTGCTTATTTTGCATTTAATTAAAAATATAATTATACACCAACACTATACAATTAAACACCTAAAATATGTACTATTTTAGGTGTTTAATTGTCACTTATCGTTTGCATAGAAAAACCAATCTAGTTTTTATTTTTTATGCTATCAAAATTATCAAAGAAATCACAATTTGATGTAATTTTAATATGTATCGCATATATATATAAAATATATAAAAATATATGTAAATATATTTTAACTCTTAGCGCTCCGTTGGCTTCGCTGCGGAGCCGCCCGTCATAAAGTAGAAAAACCTGCAGAGCGCTAAGGGTTAAATGATAATTTAATTTAGTTTTCAAAATTAGTGAATCACTAAATCTTCAGTGATCTCAAAGATTTTGAATTTTTCAAATTTCTGTACAATTTAATTTTTACACAGTTTTCTCCTAGCCGTCCTGAAGTTTGAGCTGGAGACTTCTTGACAGTGAGAGAACACGTTACCGTATGACCTACAGAAGCTGTTGCTGTTGTGTGCAAAGTATGTCGTTTGTGATTCAGCGGGCAAAGTGATAGTTGAATTGGAAAGTGATTGTCGATAAAAATCCTCACTAACTCCTAAGAGATAATTTTTCTCTTTCTAACTTGTTCTAAGTTTAAAAAAAAAACTAATTTTCAAACTAAATTTTTTTCCTTAACATGTCTAATAAAATTACAAAAAAATAAACAAAATAAAATAAAATAAAAGTGTATGAATTACAAGTTTTAAAAACAATAAGAATATTTTAAAATAAAGACCATGAAATCCCTCCAGGGAATTAGATATAAGTTATGGGAAATGTCTGTAAAATGAAGACTGGGAAACTCAATCAAAAGCATTAACCGATAACTAGTGTAAATTTATAGAGATTCTCGGTTTTTTTTTTCGTGTTTTTAAAGAAATTTTTACACTGCACTGGTGTGTTTCATATGAGTCTGACATTATTCAGCATTCGATAAAATATTTCTTACGTTTTAAAAGCATTTATTTCACGTTCCATTATTCACATAGTTCAAACAGCTCCATACCTAAAGGCTCGATTACTTGTAGATAAATAATATCTTTTCAATGGCAATTTTTAACTGTCTAATTGATTCGCTTTGTACCTTAAAAAATTTGCATGTTACATTTATGCTATATCTGGTAATTTATTTATGGTAGGAAATTTCATCCCATCCGCAACAATATGGCAGATTGAACAGCTCTGCACCCCAATCACCCAACTAACCTGAAACAGTGGACGTCGGTCATCAGACTCGGTATTACTCGAAGAAACGTTCCCGCCTTGGGCAACGCCCTCGTATTGACTCAATATATATGAGAAAGAAAGGAATAAAAAAACCATGAATAAAAATAAAGACGAAATAAAGATGGATAATATCTGTCTCTAATGCATCTATGAATATGTGTACACATTAAGAGTGATCACAAGGGACGATAATAAAAGTGTTGGATTTAGGAAGATGAATGGACAAATTAATGTCCAATGGAATTAGTCATTTACGATTTATGAAGTCTGAATGTCAGTGTACATTTTGCCCGAATGCTGGCAATAATTCTTACGGGAAAATCCAAAAGCACATAATTGTCAGGCTAAACTCGTCTAATCGGAACTGCACCATAATTTATTACCTGGAAAATGTGTTATTCATAAAATATTTGAAATAAATTATAGGTATGGCACCTCGAAATAAAAGTAATTTCGTGTTTGAAATGTTCGAATGAAATGTATCGCAACAATAGCAATTTTTGTTAATAGGAGATGATATGATTATTTTAAAGATTACTGCATTAAAAAAAAGGATTTTACTGTTTTTTTTTTAATGTGGTTTTTACAAAAAAATTTGCATATGGAAATGGAAAAATTTGCGTTATTATTTCTGGTCTTTCCAAACAACATTTACAGGAAAACTAAATACACATTGAAAAAAATTTAACAACACAAATTGAATACACAAATAAAAAAAAAACTAGATAAGTGAATATTCATACTTCTACTAAGCTTAATAACAACTCAGTGAAAAATGTCCAAGACGGGGATCGAACCCAGAACCCTTGGAATAGCACTCCAAGTGCTCTACCATGTAATCTATGAGGGCCCCACCAGTGGCCGAGAGGTTCTGACCTCAAACTGGTAGACGGTAGGTGCTGGGTTCAAACCCAATCGCGACCGTCGGCCTAACCGTTCGGAGTTTTCCGTGGTTTTCTTCGAACCTTGCGTAAATACGGGTTAGGCTCCCTTAGAAAGACCCCCCACGGAGGGCACCCCAACCCTTAGGGCCTATATCCCACAGCGTAGGTAATCGGCCGACATACATACAACCAACCATGTAATCTATGAGGACCGATACCCAGCTTAGCATTTGCCACATGTTGATTATGCTGCAAATCGCAGCACTAGATCCGTTTTCATGAGCACACCATTCTGCGGCGTAACATGAGACACTAAAGACCCAGCATCGGTAAATCACATATATATTTTTTATATTAATGATATTAATGATTCACCACTAAAAATTAATTGAGAAATGGATTAATATTATATATATATATATATATATATATATATATATATATATATATATATATAAGAAATTTTAACATGATTTGTCATGGTTAAAAAAATACATTGTTCTGAAAATAAAGGTAAGAAAAATTGGAGGAATTCATTTCTCATAATTTTTTTTTTGTTTAATTTTCAAAATATTCGCTCAATTTTGTTTTTATTAAGGATTTTACTGTTTTTTTTTTTAATGTGGTTTTTACAAAAAAATTTGCATATGGAAATGGAAAAATTTGCGTTATTATTTCTGGTCTTTCCAAACAACATTTACAGGAAAACTAAATACACATTGAAAAAAATTTAACAACACAAATTGAATACACAAATAAAAAAAAAAACTAGATAAGTGAATATTCATACTTCTACTAAGCTTAATAACAACTCAGTGAAAAATGTCCAAGACGGGGATCGAACCCAGAACCCTTGGAATAGCACTCCAAGTGCTCTACCATGTAATCTATGAGGGCCCCACCAGTGGCCGAGAGGTTCTGACCTCAAACTGGTAGACGGTAGGTGCTGGGTTCAAACCCAATCGCGACCGTCGGCCTAACCGTTCGGAGTTTTCCGTGGTTTTCTTCGAACCTTGCGTAAATACGGGTTAGGCTCCCTTAGAAAGACCCCCCACGGAGGGCACCCCAACCCTTAGGGCCTATATCCCACAGCGTAGGTAATCGGCCGACATACATACAACCAACCATGTAATCTATGAGGACCGATACCCAGCTTAGCATTTGCCACATGTTGATTATGCTGCAAATCGCAGCACTAGATCCGTTTTCATGAGCACACCATTCTGCGGCGTAACATGAGACACTAAAGACCCAGCATCGGTAAATCACATATATATTTTTTATATTAATGATATTAATGATTCACCACTAAAAATTAATTGAGAAATGGATTAATATTATATATATATATATATATATATATATATATATATATATATATATATATATATAAGAAATTTTAACATGATTTGTCATGGTTAAAAAAATACATTGTTCTGAAAATAAAGGTAAGAAAAATTGGAGGAATTCATTTCTCATAATTTTTTTTTTGTTTAATTTTCAAAATATTCGCTCAATTTTGTTTTTATCACCATGATTTCCAATTAATAATCTTTGCTTTATTTATTCAATTTTTTTTTTTTTTTTTTTTTTTTTTTTTTTTTTTTATGTGGAAATTGTTGTACTCAAAAATAAGAACTGTGGGACATGTGGTTAAAAGTACCACACCGATTTTTCCTCTGTGCATTAAAATTCTAAAGTGATTTGCAACTCACAGTAAGTTTAAAAAACCAGATCTCTCAGCCCAGCATTCAGTGTATTGAATCACTGGGCGTACGAACATGTTATACAGTAGTCTTAAGTGATGATAATAAAGTTGTTGGATTTAGGGAGATCAACATACTAACTAAATTAATATTTAATGGAATTACATTAAATAAATAAGCTGGTGTGAAATGTTAGGATAAAAAAGAACCTCTTTACAAATATGTATATATTCGGTACTTTTCAATTAGCCGGGCAACAGCGTTACATATACATGTTATAAAGTTTCCTTCGCGATATCTCCTTTTATTTTCTTTTTATTATGCTAAATTACCAGCATATTCACTAATTTTTTATTCTTTAATAATATCTATCAGTATTTCTATTAAATTCCCCTTAAATTAATTATTATTTTACTCATTGTATTGAAATATGAAGCTTTTAGTTTATTCCTAAATTGCCTTATAATTTCTGACCAATTTCTGTGATTTAGTGAAATTGGAATGTTTTTAAAAGGGACATTTTTCTTTTTTCTTATTTTTATTCCAAAATCCTTTTCTGCTCTGGGATATTTGTTTACTCTCCATATTTTTAGCCCATTACGCTTTTTAACAGAACGCTTTGCAAAATTATTATCAATGGACCTTTTCGCGTGAAGTTTTCCTTCCCTTTCAGATGCGTGTGACATCATAATGTGTATCATTGCGAATTCGGTTAAAACTGAGAATTTGTGTGATTTTCAGCTCGTTAACATATCACGATGACTGGAAGTTTCCGTATAATATTAGCTTTTTTTCATCCTAAATTTCTGTAATAGCCACTATGATTGTCACAACAAGACCTGAAATTAAACATCAAGATGGAAATTGTTTTAGCTGATGTGTTGTTAATAAAGATTAAAAGATACGCAGATGCCTCAGTTATTTTATGGAAAAACTCCGAAACGAAATTATTCTATTGCCTATAAGACATTTTCGCGACCTGCATAAGCGACCAGCAAGGTGACAGTATTCATCAAAATGAATTCACTAAACAAAATGGCCATGCATTCGATTGAATTTTTACCGCAAGATCTTCTACAATTACATACATATATATAGCTATAAAAATATATGTGGATGTATACACATTTGCACACTTTTTTAAGTACTTCTTGGAACACAAATCACTTCTTCAAAAAACTAGTAATCTTTATTTATTTAAGACTAAAACTGTGTCTTTTATCAATGCAATTAAGGCACAGAATACTTTTATCGATAAATCGATAAAGAAAAAAATATGTTCCTTAAACTAAAACATTATTCCAAAACACTCCTAAGGTGAAGGGTTTAGCAGAAAAACCAACATCGCCCACTCCCAGAGTCCTTCACCAAAAGCAGGACTGTAACACTATAGGAATCCCTGGGGGTGTGTGGTGAGGGGCAGAGCCAGCATTCATCTCAATAAATAGTAAGCTCCGGAAATGAATGGCAATCCAAAGAAGCCGTGCTCCTTCGCGATCCATATTGAGCCGCACGGTCAATATGTAGGCGGACGGTGGTCAACTTTTCCTTTTCCATCTCGGGCTTCATTTTTTCTTCTCTCCCCGCTCGTTTGCTCCGAGAACTATGACAGCATTCGTGACAAAGCATAAATGAAGGGAATGTCAGTATTTATTTTCTCTTTGTTAGTTTTTTTTCTCATCTGTTGTTTTTTAGGTTGTTTTATTCTAGCGTTTCGTGCGCTTTAGTACCGATGACAACTGCAGAATTCTTATGCGAAGAGGAGAAAAAACTGTGTGCTTGCCGAATGGTATTTATGCTGATGCTTGCAAGAAACATCAAAAGAGGGAAATATGATAGGAGATTGGAGGAAGAAGAAAATGAATTTCAAGAGAGACAGTTTATTGCAGAAGGTTAAAATCAGAGTTGATGCATTGCAGATGTCAGTCGGCAAATATTAATCGTAAAAATGAAACAGATAATTTATAGCATAATTTTTTTAGGGATGTGTCCAGATTTCTCTCTCATCGTTTGATTGTGTTAAATTGTGAACTTTCTTTGTGAACTTTCCTATAATTTTTAATAGAGTCTTTTGCGAATACATCAAGGTTATATTCAAGTAGTTTTCATTTATTTTTCAAAACATTTTTTGCGAGTGTGTATGTATATATATATACAATAGTTTTATTTGAAGATTTAATTCTTGTTTAGTTTCAGTAAATTTTTAACATATAAAATTATAAATTAAGTGTATATTTTTAGAAAGATTCTGAAAAGTGAATAAAAAAAGAAAAAGAAATAACGTTTAAGATGAGCGAAAATAAAAATTAAATTAAACATATTAATTTCCCCTGAATATATAAAAGCACAAACACACCCATAGGTGTAACGTTCTGTCTAAGATTTCCTTTGGAAGCTGTACACATTTATAAAAATATACTTCTTCGAACACAAATCACTTCTTCAAAAAACTAGTCATATTTATTCTTTTAAGACTAAAGCTTTATCTTTTATAAATACCTATAAATACGGAATTCTTTTATGGATAAAAGAAAAAAAATGTTCATTAAAGTAAATCCATATTCCAAACTACTTCTCTACGTTTGAAGGGTATAGCAGAAAAACCAACATCGCCCGCTCTCAAGTCCTTCAGCAAAAGGCGGACTGGAACACTATAGGAATCCCTGGGGGTGTGTGGTGAGGGGCAGAGCATCTCAATAAACTGCCAACCTCCGGAAATGAATGGCAATCCAAACAATCCTTGCTCTTTCGCAATCCATATTGTGCCGCACGGTCAGTCTGTATGCGGACAGTGGTCAACTTTCCCTTTCCATCCCGAGCATCATTTTTTCTTCTTCCCTGCTCGTTTGCTCCGAGAACTATGACAGAATTCGTGACAAAGCATAAATGAAAGGAATGTTATTATTTGTTTTCTCTTTGTTAGGTTTTTTTCTGTTCTCTTCTGTTGTTATTTAGGTTGTTTCATTCTAGCGTTTCGTTCCCTTTAGTAGCGATGACAACTGCAGAATTCTTATGCGAAGAGGAAAAAAAAACTATGTGCTTGCTGGATGGTATTTATGCCGATGCTTGCAAGAAATATCAAAAGAGAGGAATATGACAGGAGAGTGGAGAAAAGAAAATGAATTTCAAGAGAGACTTTATTGCAGAGGGTTGATGTATTGCAGATTTCCGATGGCAAATTATTTAATCGTAAAAAATGAAAGAGATAATTTATAGCATCATTTTTAGGGATCTGTCCATACTTTTCTTTCGTCGTCGTATTTATCTAAAATTGTGAAAATTTTCTTAAAACTTTGAAAAATTAGTCTCTTGTCAATTTTACATTAAGATTATATTTAAGTTATTTTTCATGTGTTTTTCAAAACATCCTTTTCGCGTGTTTGTATATGTATATAGTTTTATTTGAAGTGGTTAATCTTGTATAGTTGCTTTAATGTTTTAACATATAAAATTACAAATTAAGTGAATATTTTTAAAAAGATACTGAAAAGTAAATAAAAAAAAGAAGAAAAAACATCATCTAAAAAGAGTAGAAAAAAAATTATACATATTCATTTTCCAGAGTATGTAAAACAACTACACATCCATAGGTGTAATGTTCTAAGATTTCCTTTGAAAGCCGTACCATTTGTAAATTCTTTAAAAGTATTTCTTCAACCATAAATCCCTTTTTCAAAATAAATAAATAAATAAAGAAGAAAAAGAAGAAGGAACATTTTTTAAGAAAAGTAAAAAGAAAAATTAAGTTAAAAATATTAATTTCTCCAGAATATATAAAAGCAGTACACAACCATAGATGTAATGTTCCATCTAAGATTTCTTTTGGAAACTATATCTAATTGTAAATTTTTTTTAAATACTTCTTCGAACACAAATCACTTCTCAAAATTCTAGCAATATTTAATCGCATAAAAAAATTCGCGTATAAAAAAATTGCAATAATGAAAAAGTATAGTGTTTCTTTAAGAATAATAAATGTCCCACAAATCACTTCATCTAAAAAACTTTTTTTTTAAAACTAGTACTATTTATACATTTAAGACAAAAGCTGTATCTTTTTTAGATACATATAAGATACAGAATGCTTTTATTGATAAATCGATAAAGGAAAGAACATGTTCGTTAAAGTAAATCCATATTCCAAAATACTCCTCTAAGCTGAAGGGTTTAGCAGAAAAACCAACATTGCCCGCTCCAATGTCCTTCACCTAAAGGAGTACTGGAACACTATAAGAATCCCTTAAGGACCGGGCACATAGCACTAACTTCTTGTGGTCAGGCGTCGCTCTCTCTGATCTTTCGTGTCGGCGCTTTGATGTATAAATATCTTTTTCAGTGCACTGAATCTGAACTTCAAGAGAGAAATCGAACTCGAAATCAGATGACAGCTTTATGACTGAAGATGGGGGAGATAAACTTTCCCTTCCTTTGTCAATTCGATACGATTTTTACCCCAAAAATCCTTTAAAGAAGTTTCAAAACTAGCAACCTTTATTCCGTTCAGAAACAAAGATAGATTTATTGCTCTTTTAGTGTAACTGCAAGTAGTGCTGTTTGCCCGGGGTTGATGCATTGCAGATGTCTGACGGCAAATAATTTAATCGTAAAAATGAAAAAGATAATTTATAGCATAATTTTTTGGGGATCTGTACAGATTTCTCTCTCATCGTCCTAATTGTGTTAAACTGTGGACTTTCTTTGTAAAGTTTCTTCTAATTTCTTTAATAATTAATCTTTTGCGAATATTAAATCAAGGTTATAATTAAAGTACTTTTCATTTATTTTTCAAAAAATTTTTTGCGAGTGTGTATGTATATATAAGGTACCCTGGGGTAATAACGCCACGTTAAGGTTCTACCAATTTTCACGGCTTAGTTTTAGATTGTATTTTTCAAACAAATATAGGATCTGATACAGCAACTCATTGACTATCTATATAAAATAAAATAATTTAACAGATATGTATTCATAAAATGTAATGGCGTTTTTTCTTGACCCATGCTATTTGGCGTTATTGCCCACCTATATGGGTATTAACGCCATGCAAACAAAACTATGAAATAAGATGGAATAATTGCATGTAGATAGCCCAATTCTAAAAATACAAACTCTACAAACTTAGAAATTGACAAATTGCATTCTAAGATATTGGAAATGTTCAATTTTTGTGAAAGTGTAAGAAATATAAAGGTGTGGTGTGGGAGGGGGGGATGAGGCAAATAAATATCAGACAGTGAGTTTCTTTTTGCTTAAAAAGGACCGTTTAAATAGAAATATGAGAAACATTGCACAGTTTTAACTGTGTTTATTTGAATCAGTATTCAGGATGTAGCTCGGCCACTGTAGGCAATCAACCGGGGTATTAATGTCAAGGATTGGCGTTATTACCCCGGTATAGTTATTGCGCAGTACATTTTAAATTACAAATTATCTCGAGAAGATATCCAAAATCTTCAACAACATTTTAAAAGTACATGAAATGCACTACAAATTTATGTAATTAACAAAGTATTTCCGGATAAAAAGATAATCTTCACATATGCAAAACGTATCTCGCAAATTTTAGATCAAGCGTTAATTTTAGTTGTTTGTAAAAACAATAAGACATAAAAATGAAACAAATTAACTTGAAGCTGTTTTTTGCGATTTATATGACTCAAAACCCTTCTGCGCAGAGCACATGGGTGTCATTTACCCGATTTTTTCATAATTATGCAAAATATAAGCACTTGGCGTTATTACCCCGCCTGGCGTTATTACCCCAGGGTACCTTATATACAATAGTTTTATTTGAAGATTTAAATCTTGTTTAGTATCAGTAATGTTTTAGCATATAAAATTATAAACTAAGTGTATATTTTTAGAAAGATTCTGAAAAGTAAATAAAAAAATAAGAAGAAACATCGTTTACGAAGAGTAAAAATAAAAATTAAGTTAAACATATTAATTTCCCCAGAATATATAATAGTACTACACACCCATAGGTGTAAAGTTCTGTCTAAGATTTCCTTTGGAAGCTATACACATTTATAAAAATATACTTCTTCGAACACAAATCACTTCTTCAAAAAATAAATAAATAAATAAATAATAGCCATATTTATTCTTTTAAGACTAAAGCTTTATTTTTTATAAATACATATAAGATACGGAATTCCTTTATCAATAAATCGATAAAGGAAAAAATATGGTCATTAAAGTAAATCCATATTCCAAAACACTCCTCTAAGCTGAAGGGTTTAGGAGAAAACCAACATCGCCCACTCCCAAGCGCTTCACCAAAAGGAGGACTGGAACACTATAGGAATCCCTGGGGGTGTGTGGTGAGGGGCAGAGCATCTCAATAAACTGCCAACCTCCGGAAATGAATGACAATCCAAACAAGCCGTCCTCCTCGCAATCCATATTGAGCCGCACGGTCAGTCTGTATGCGGACAGTGCTCAACTTTTCCTTTTCCATCCCGGGCTTCATTTTTTCTTCTCTCCCCGCTCCTTTGCTCCGAGAACTATGACATCATTCGTGACAAAGCATAAATGAAAGGAATGTCAGTATTTATTTTCTCTTTCTTAGTTTTTTTTTTCTGTTCTGTTGTTCTTTCGGTTGTTTCATTCTAGCATTTCGCGCGCTTTAGTAGCGATGACAACAGGAGAATTCTTATGCGAAGCAGGCGAAGAAAACTGTGCTGGATGGCATTTATGCCGATGCTTGCAAGAAATATCAAAAGAGAGAACTATGACAAGGGAGTGGAGGAAAAAGAAAATGAATTTCAAGAGAGACTGTTTATTGCAGAAGGTTAAAATAAGAGTTGATGCATTGCAGATGTCAGTCAGTAAATAATTTAATCGTATAAAAAGAGAAATATAATTTATAGCATAATTTTTAGGGATCTGTTCAAACTTCACTCTCGTCGTCCTATTTATGTTAAATTGTGAACAGTTTCTTAAAATTTTGAAAAATTAATCTTTTGCGAATTTTAAATTAAGGTTATATTCAAGCTAATTTTCATTTTTTTTTCAATATATTCTTTACTTGCGTGTGTGTATATATATGCATATATCGTTTGATTTAATTGTTCAATCTTCTTTAGTTTCAACAAAAAATGTTTTAACATATAAAATTCTAAATTAAATGTATATATTAGAAATATTCCGAAAAGTAAATAAAAAAAGAAGGAATGTCGTTTACGAAGAGTAAAAAGAAAATAAAATTAAAAATATTAATTTCCCCAGAATATATACAAACTTTATGCACCGTGAAGTTCTGTCTAAGATTTTCTTTTTAAATTGTATACATCTTTTTTTTTTTTTTTTTTTTTTTTTTTTTAATAACACAAATCATTATTTAAAAAAAAACTAGTCATATTTATTCATTTAAAGCTAGAGCTGTATCTTTTATCAATACTACATGTAGGATATAGAATACTTTTATCGATAAATCGATAAAGGAAAAATACGTTCATTGAAGTAAATCCATATTCCAAAACACTCTTCTAAGGTGAAGGGTTTAGCAGAAAAACCAACATCGCCCACTCCCAGAGTCCTTCACTAAAAGGAGGACTGGAACACTATAGGAATCCCTGGGGGTGTGTGGTGAGGAGCAGAGCCAGCATTCATCTCAATAAACTTGCAAGATCCGGAAATGAATGACAATCCAAACAAGCCGTGCTCCTTCGCAATCCATATTGAGCCGCACGGTCAGTCTGTATGCGGACAGTGGTCAACTTTTCCGTCCCGGGCTTCATTTTTTTTTTCTTCTCTCCTCGCTCGTTTGCTCCGAGAACTGTGACAGCATTCGTGACAAAACATAAATGAAAGGAATGTCAGTATTTATTTTCTATTTCATAGTTTTTTTTTTCTCTCTGTCTCATCTGTTGTTCTTTCGGTTGTTTCATTGTAGAGTTTCGTGCGCTTTAGTAGCGATGGCAACTGCAGAATTCTTATGCGAAGAGGGGGAAAAAAACTATGTGCTTACCGAATGATATTTATGCCGATGCTTGCAAGAAATATCAAAAGACAGGAATATGACCGAAGAGTGGAGGAAAGAAAATGAATTTCAAGAGAGACTGTTTATTGCAGACGGTTGAAATCAGGGTTGATGCATTGAAAATGTCTGAGGAAAATAATTTAATCTTAAAAAAAAAAGATAATTTATAGCTAAATTTTTAGGGATCTATCCACACTTCTCTCTCTCGTCGTCCTGTTTATGTTAAATTGTGAACTATTTCTTAAAAATATGAAAAACTAGACTATTGCAAATTTTAAATCAAGTTTATATATTTAAGTTATTTTTCATGTATACATACATAGAATATAGTTTTATTTGAAGTGTTAAATCTTGTTTAGTTTCAGTAAAATTTTAACAGATAAAAATATAAATTAAGTGAATATTTTAGAAAGATTTTGAAAAGTAAATTAAAAAAAAGAATAAGGAATATAGTTTCTGAAGAGTAAAAAGAGAAATTTAGTTACACATATTAATTGCCCCAGAATGTATAAAAGTACTAAACCCATTTGTATAATGGTCTATCTAAGATTTCCTTTGGAAACTACACCTATGTGTATTTTTTTAAAAGTACGTCTTCGGAGACAAATCCCCTTTTAAAAAAACTAGTAATATTTGTTCGCATAAAAAATTCACATTTAAATAACTTTCAATAATTTGAGAGTATAGTCTTTATGAAAGAATAATAAATGTCCCAGAAATCACTTCATCTAAAAAACTATTGTTAAACTAGTACTATTTATTAGCTGAAGTCTAAAGCTATCTTTTATCAATGCATGCAAGATCCAGAATACTTTTATCGATAAATCGATAAAAGGAAAAATATGTTCATTAAAGTAAATCCATATTCCAAAACACCCCTCTAAGTTTTAAGGGCTTAGCAGAGAAACCAACATCGCCCACTCCCAAGTCCTTCACCAAAAGGAGGACTGGAATACTATAGGAATCCATGGGGGTGTGTGGGGAGGGGCAGAACCAGCATTCATCTCAATAAACTAGTAAGCTCCGGAAATGAATGACAATCTAAACAAGCCGTGCTCCTCGAAATCCATATTGAGCCGCACGGTCAGTCTGTATGCGGACAGTGGTCAACTTTCCTTCTTCTATCCCGGGCTTCATTTTTTCTTCTTTCCCAGTTCGTTTGCTCCGAGAACTATGACAGCATTCGTGACAAAACATAAATGAAAGGAATGTCAGTATTTATTTTCTCTTTCTTAGTTTTTTTTCTGTTCTCTTCTGTTGTTTTTTCGGTTGTTTCATTCTAGCGTTTCGTGCGCTTTAGTAGCGATGACAACTGCAGAATTCTTATGCGAAGGGAGCGAAAAACAATGTACGCTGGATGGTATTCATGCCGATGCTTGCAAGAAATATCAAAAGAGAAGAATATGACAGGAGAGTAGAGGAACAAAAAATGAATTTCAAGAGAGACTGTTTATTGCAGACGGTTGAAATCAGGGTTGATGCATTGCAGATGTCTGACGGCAAATAATTTCATCGTAAGAAATGAAAAAGATAATGTATAGCATCATTTTAGGGATCTGTCCAGATATCGACCTGTCTCATCATCCTGTTAAAATGCGAATACTTTCTTAAAATTTTTATAAATTAGTCTTTTGCGAATATTAAATCATGTTTATATTCAAGTAATTTTCCCTGTATTATTCAAAATATCCTTTATGTTTATGTGTACATATATAAATAATGTAAAAAACTAGGTGATTGGTGATTTGGTAACCTCAGCCGTTTTGTGACTGATCAAATTTAATTTAAAATGACCAAATTTGAGAAGACCATTAATCGGACATAAAATGTTTTGCGATTGATAAACTTTTGCTTTAAGAGTATCCCCATTTTTTATAAACACACCCCCCTACCCATGCACTCAACTAGATAATTTACGTATGCTTTGTTTCTATTAGTAATCTTATCTTAACCATATAATAAATCATTTCAAATTACATTGTCAATCCAAACATTTTGTGACTTTTCTAACAATTTTTTTATTTCAAACATTACCGATATTAATTTCATGTACCTCAGTTTAGGAACCTTAGTTCCAAATGATGCTAATATACAACAGAAACTTACCACTAAGTATCATTGCTACAAAATCATACTGTGGATGAACGGATGAAAAGAAAAATCTCCGAAAGTTTTTAACAGGAAAGACGAATTAAAAAGAAGAACAATGAAAAAAAAAAAACTTTGTTTTTATTTAAACACAGTTCAATAATTCGTTCAGCATGATCGCAAGCCAATACAAGAAAGGAATTAATCAAGTTATTTGCGATGCATTAAAGAAAGTGGGTTATTATCTCAATTATTTTTCCTATCTACATAAAAAAACATATATAAATAATAAATTGAACTGTAACTTGATTGAAAAATGTTACGTTATACAATAATACTTTCATTTTTGAATTAAGTGAAAACATACTGTTAGCTGAACTTCGGAACAAAGTTTATTTTTTCTCCCAGAAATTTAATAAAAATTGATTGATATTACTGAGAATAAACAACAAAACAATAATAATAATAAAAAGAACTGTTTGTAATAGGATTGGAAATTATTTTACTGCATGGTGAAATACTTTTTCACTTTTATCATTTTAATAAATCTTCTTTCCATTATGTTAGGAAAAAGTGGTTTTAACATGATGTTTTGTTGATATTCAATTCCCTTAATGCTTAAAATAGAGGGTTTGCAATCTTGTGCATGACCACTTTGAATGTAATTAAAGTAACTAAGCAAAGTTTTTCAGCAAATAAAATTTTTTAGATGCAAGGACATAAAAAAAGTTTTCCTTGTTTTATGATTATTGACATGCTCTATATATCGGGTGTCCCAAAAATGACTGATGGATTTTAAAATTCAATAACTTGCAAACGGTGACAGCTATTTAAAACATTTTTGAGGGAGGGTCACGTATAATGTCAGGAGTTTTTTTTACCGTAATTTTTTATTTGAGTTCGCATCTCAAACAATAGGTGGCGCTGATGGCGATTGTAGGCAAGGTCGACGCTTCACTCAGCACTGATCACCTGGCCTTCAACCGCCGTCAGCGCCACCTATTGTTTGAGATGCGAACTAAAATAAAAAATTAGGGTAAAAAAACTCCTGACATTATACATAACCCTCCTGCAAAAATTTTTAAATAGCTGTCACCGTTTGCAAGCTATTGAATTTTAACAGAAATTAATAGAATTGAAATAACCCAAAACTTTCTTTAATGCTTACAATAGGTATTGTATAGTTATAAATAATATCATGGCGCTAAAAGTTTTTAATTTAATCATCAGTCATTTTTGGGACACCCGGTAGTTACAAGATTATCAAAGTGGTTAATCTTCAGGGAGTTTTGTCAAGTTAAAAAATATGCATACATCCAGGAAATTAGATTTAATTAAATTTCGTAGTTTTCTGATACTAAGTACGCTTATCTGATCAAAAAATGTAGAAGTTTTTTGGGTATACTTTAAGGTACATCCACAATTTTCGCAGTATTTAAAATATACACTGTGTGCTAAAAAAAAGTATGTTATTTTTAAAAATCTTTTAATTGTTATGGATAACTTAGGCAATTCAAACTGCGAAGAAAAACGGGTTATATTAATGAAATAACTCAAAATCTTTACATGGCTGAAATAACCCAAAACTTTCTTTAATGCTTACAATAGGTATTGTATAGTTATAAATAATATCATGGCGCTAAAAGTTTTTAATTTAATCACTGTTAATTAAAAAGACGAACTCCATTTTAATGCAACATATTTCGTTAAGAAACTTGTAAATTTACAAAAATATTACAATCCTGCTATGTATATACAGATTATGATCGCATGTGTATATTATGCTGGACTCATATATTTTTTCACACCATTGCAAAGCATATCGAATTCCTTAGAACACCATCTCTGAGTAAAAGAAGGGCAGATTTAATTAGATGTACCACTTACAGAAGAATGTCTCATGAAATGCGATGAATCGGATTAATTATTCACTTTGCAATCGAACGTAATAGTTAAGAGTGGAAACAATGTTTTGAATTCTACGATTATTTCCCGATTTAAGTAAACCAGCAATATAGAGCTACAATAACCTTATTTCTGTCAAATAGATAGAAACAGCCCTGCTAGTTTTGAACCCATATCTGAGCCTTAATCCATCTCAGCAACTGCATAAAAATGTAATATGTGTTAAGATATTATTAAAAGATAGAAGAAGTTAGATATTATAAGAATTTGGACTAAATAAATTACAATAAATGGCGAAGAAAATTTTATCATTACACAATTTTATCATTACACATACATATGGACGCATACAAACATATATATATATTTACATAATATATACGTACAAAAAAATAAATAACTCAATATACCCATTTTTTCCGTGCGTTCTGGCATAACAAATTTAAGAGACTTTCTCCATAATTTTGAATAAAGAAGAAGAATTAAAAAGAAGAAAATTAGGCAAACAAAAATTACGGTTTCTCTATTTTCACTCTGGCGGAACTGAATAAATATTTTAGCATGACTGCATCTCGATAAGAGATGCGAATTAAGCGCGTAATCTCAGGCTTAAAAAAAATGAATTACTATCCTGATTATTTTTCTAAGCTGCATTAAAAAAATATGCTCTAGCATAATTTGATTGAAAAAGATTTGGCTGTGAAACAGCAATAGGTTCAGCTTTTAATTTAATCGATGTATAAAAAGAGATTTAGAAGCACAATACACATAAAATAATAAGAGTCGCTTCAGTAGGCAGCATTTACTTTCTACCGTACTTGCGCAATGATGTATTAAAAGAATATGCATCGTGATTTCTTCAAGCTTTTGGGTATTAATAACGTTGTTATTTTAAAACTTATTTTAATTTGTTATTTTAACATTATGAAGTATGAGCTATTTCAACAGTATATGTCTCTCTGGACAAACAGTATTTGATATTTTCATGATTTTTTAAAAATAATATATAAAAGATATGTATTTTAATATTTTTTTATAAACTTCAAAACATTCTTATTCATAATCAAGAAACTGCTTAACTGTACTAAAAATTCATATTTATTGGGAAATTATGTTTTAAAAAACGCGTTTTACAATAAAAAAATCCGTTCGGATTAAGAAAATATTCTTAACATAAAATTTTACATAGACTTAAAGAAAAACTTACCCAAATATTGTACAAATATAAGAAAATAATTTATTTTTCTGATATAAACATTTTTTAAAATTTGTTTTATGTGGTGCATTTAAAAACACAAAGAGCAAGCAACACCACTAAATAGTGCGTGCACTGTAAAAAAAGAAAAAGAAAGAAAAAACAGACTGTTTTCCGAAAATTGTACTAGCAATCAAGACGCCATTACAATTTAATATTTTTTAACGAAAAATGTCCGTAAATTCCAGAAAAGTTTCCGCTTTTTTCGGGAAATTGTAATAAGTGTATTTAGTATCTGGAAATAACTCAGTTACGCAATGTGTCACTTTTGCCACCTTAAAAGGAGGAAGTATTGTAGTGGTTGTGTAAAATTACTCAATCGGCCGGATATCATCTACATCTTGACTCTTAAAGGAATTATCATTCTAACAACAGTTTTTCTCGCCAGTCGGTTTCTCAAAATGAATCTTGAAACAAAAGAAAAATATCGGTTAATTTGACTAAGAGTTTTAAAGCTACATGAATCTTCACCTAGAATGTCCTTTCGCATTGCTGAAAATAGAATACCATTTTACTAATACGTCGGACAAAATTTTGATTGATAAGGATCAACAATTTTAATTGATCATGCGTAACAGAATTTTATGAATAACTATTCAACGATTTGTAATGTTCTAAAATCATCTCTGAAAAATTATCTAATTAACAAAGTAATTCGCATCAAAGTGTATCGAACAGAACCGCTTTTAAAGACTAATCCTACAAAATCGAACACCATCGGTTCAAACAATCGGTTTCACCTGATTACAGATCTTTATTCCATAATTTTAACTTAGTAACATTGAACTATATGGAATGTACTAAAAGCATAATTGAAAACTTATGTAACTAACAATGCAAGTACTACAAAAGTTCATTTACCAGATCTCAAGTTGCAAGCAGCAGGAACGAAATTTCCATTTTGTTTATATATATATACAGTAGATGTGTGATTTTACAGCTGCATTCAAAGCTAAGTACTGTAATTTTACAGTAATGGCCGAATTATTATGGTAACAGGAAAATTTACAAATAAATCATCCTAGAAATTAGTTTATTGTATTTCCTTTAATATTGGGTGAATACATATGCATTACTTACATTGAACATAGTTATCTATGTCCACTCATGGCATTTAATACTTCATACTTCCACATTTAGCAGCTATGACTGCCTTTTACGTTTTCGTGTTTCTAGGATGTATCAGTCGTTGCATTTCATCACTATTAAGCCCTGCGTGAATTAATAGCTCAATTTAGTTGAACCTTGTTTGTTGCTGCAATTTTGTTAGTTATGGTCTTCGAATCAACAAAATTTTAGCAACAAACAAGGTTCAACTAATTGAGCTTTATTCGTACACCGCATAATAGCTATGAAATGGACGATTGATACAGGAGTACATCCAAGAAATGCCAAAATGCATAAATGCAATCATAACTCGTAACAGTAGATATAAAAAATGCAAAAAGGCATGATTGGACATTTACAACCACGTTCATTGTAAATAATTTGTATATATTATTCCAATATTAAATGTGTAGCACTTTTAGATTCATTCTAGCTTGTGTCTAATTTTTAAATCACCTGTTGAAATGCATTTGAATTGCGTAACTTTTACTAGGTTGGGCAAAAAAATCTGGGTGATTTGTGAAAGTTGCGTTGTTATGCGTAAATTAATAACAAAAACAACAAGGACTATGCAATGTAGAGATCATCATAGTCCATGATTTTCTGCCAGATTCCGGATTTGCTGGATGTACCATGGCGACTCCTTGGAATCCAAACACTCTTAACATGCTTCTTCAACTTCATTAACCCTTTCCGGCACGGACAAATTCTGTTAGTAAAATGAGAAATTACCGACTGTCACCGGAATTCAAAAAAGACTTTTTTAGATATTTTGAATTACTTAATTTATGCTTTTATTGTAAAAGCAAAAGTTTATTAAAATATTATTCGTGCCATTTGCAAGTTTGGAATTAAAATTAGTTATCCCAGACCGGGCACAGTGTGTCGGAAAAGGCTAAAGGATTCAAATCGACGGCCTTTGAAAAAGTGTAGCATTGATCGAAAGAAGCCACGTCTAGACTGATGGAGCCACGTCTGGACTGAAATTTCTAAACTTCTACAGATATACTACTAGTATTGCTATTGTATTTGATACAAATTTTGGTAACTGTTAAATTAAAAAAAATTCAGATCTTTTTGCTCAACCTAATATTGCAGGTGAGCGATAAATAACATGAAACAAATATCTCAATCAGCCGTATTCTGAAAGAATCAATTTTAAGCAAGCTTCTCGGCAAGTTTTGAATAAAATTAAAAACTGAGAAAAAGGAAAAGATACAAATAATTCTTATGTTTTCCCTGTTTTTATTAAGATGCAATTGGATTTTTTTTTACTTACAGTTGAATAATTCTTTCAGCGCCACTGCATCTCAATGCAAAAAACGAATTAATCAGGTAATTTTTGAGGCATTAAAGAAAGTAGGCTCGATATTTTCGTTAGATGCAATTAAAATTAAGTTTATATCACCATTTGATTGAAAAATGTTTTATTACGAAACAGTGATACTCTTATGTTTGTATTAAACTGAGATATTCTTTTATTTGTGTATCGATACACAGTTAGCTTCTTTTCTACAAATTTTATAAAGACTGATTGAAGTTTGATTACTTTATGAAAATATAAATAAAACAAGATCAAAAGAAAAAAAACTTAGGTAATATGATTGAAATCGTCTTTTCCTTGGTTGCAAAATAATTTTACTTTATTACAAAACTTGTTTTTATCGAGTTTTTTTTTCCATTACGTAATGAAAAAAGGAATTTAATGGGATAAATTTTCTCCATATTGCATTTGCTGAACTTTTAAAGCGGCGGGATATCACCACTTTAAAAAAATAAAATATTTTTTTTGTAAAACTTATAACTTGATCCATTCAAAGACAAGGCGTTTCATCTCCAAAAAATATTAAAATAATTGATTGACGCCACAATTTCCGAACATGTTTTTAAAATAATCAAAAGAGTGTTCCCTACGTATATTATGAGGGCAAAATTGCATTAAAAATTTTCTTGGTGGAACTTGACAGTTTTCGAATCAAATTTAAGCGTTCGTAACACGCAAACGGCACCCACAAAAGTTTTAAGTTTTTTTAAGAGAATAATAAAGGAAAATTTGTAAAATACGGTAAATTGAAAAATAAGTCATAATTACAATGGAGAATTTTTTTATGAACTTGATAAATCATATTCAAGGTTGGAATAGCACAGTTGAAGCTTATTACATCAACGCGAAAAATGTCCTGAGCAATAACCTGGAATCCTGGTTCGAGTTCAAATCTAGACATATTTCACCCTGTTTGAATAATACTCAACTGTACTTCTCTAATCTTGAATAGTAAAAGTTATATTTTAACTCTGTAATTATTAAATAGATGTTCACTTGAGAACAACCAGTTTTTAGGTGCATTCGTAATTATATCAATACGTTGAACTTATAATCGTCGTCTGGTCTGCCCGTCTGCCTGTTCGCATATAAAAGCGTAAAAATTACCCAACCGAAATAGTTAGAAATTAAAGTGTCTGATTATTGCAGTCTTCTGTCATCTTCAAATGTTATGTAAATAGAATCAAAACTTAAAAGTTTTTTCATTCTATTAAAACCTGCTGTACGAAATTAATTCAATGGTATTCCATGATAAGTAATGATTTTAGGATGCCATGCTGATGACGTCTTACAAATGATAGAGATGATATTTCCATATCACTCAGTTTAACATATAATAATAATAATATATATATAATAAACGTATATATATACAGGGTGTCCACTCTCAACGGTGGCCAGTGGCTACTTTCTAAACCGTTAATCAAAGACATATGGTTCCAATTTAAAAAATGCTTCAAAAAAGGCAAAATTATTTTTCAAAAGATTTAGGTAAAAAAATAATTTATTTAAAAATTACGAAAATTAACTTTTTATACGGTCCTCCGGTCCTATTAGTGATATTTAGTAAAGGTTTTCTATCACCCTATCAAGCAATACAAAAAGGGTCCCATTCATCTAACATTAAAATTGACCGAGGTCTGAAACTTTAAATTTCCTCACTTAAACCACTTTTCTGTTGCTGAAAACGAATGAATTGGACTTAGTTTTCAGGGAACGTATAATAAGTGCTTAAATTATTATAAAGGGCATCCATTTCCAACGCTGTCCAATAGCTAATTCCTAAATCATTTGTCACAGACGTTTAGTTCCAATTACAAAAATGTTTTAAACAAGATAAAGAAATATTTTTAAGATAATTAATTGAAGGTGCTACCACCGTATAAGTTTTACGGTAGTGTTAATTATTATTAATTTATTTCAGGATTGGTTAAAATAGTTGAAGACGTGAGTTTTAAAAGTCTCTTCATCGAGAAAATTAAATTTTGGGAAATCGCGATTTTATTTTAAAAAAATTGTGTTATTTTGATAAGCTTATTTTTTGCTTAAAACGTTCTTATGTGAGTTTCCCTAGTTCAAAATTTCTATTCAAATTTTAACTCACTCCCAAATATTCGATCGAGGTCCAATTTGCACACTTATTTATATCCAGTAACATTGTAATATTAATACAATTTTCGGTGCTTACCTTTTATTTATTTCATAGGACTACACCAAATTCTGTTAAGGTAAATAATCTAATAGAATTTTAAATGTATGTCATTTTGTAACGATTGCAACTGTTGGTTTTTCATAATTTAAATTAACAAACTTTCTGTTAATTTTTTATATTTTTAGTACAAATTTTGCTTTAATATGTAACCATCAACATAAATTTAAAAATAATATTGAAAAAATTATTTTACTCTCAATGTTTAATGTTAAATTTTATATCTTGCGTTTCTTTTTATTTCCAGTAAATTTGTGACTGACCCCTAAATTGCAACAAAAAACATGCTTAAACATTAAACAGCTATTACTTGGTCTGTTCTAATCGTAGAAAAATGGGACTTTTTTTGTATTACTTGTTAGAGCAGTGGCAAAAATTTACCAAATATCACTTATAGGACCGGGGGACCGTATAAAAATTTAATTTTCGTAATTTTTTAATAAATAGTTATTTTGACCTAAATCACTTGAAAAACAATTCTTTACCTTTTTTTAATTATTTTTGCAATTGGAGCTATATGTCTATGGCTATCGGTTTAGAAATTAGCTATTGGCCACCGTTGAAAGTGGACACCCTGTATATACAATAAACGTATATATATATATAATAAGCATAATAAATTTTGTATTCAGGCATTTTTGTAAAAGAAAGAGTATCAGCTATTGCACCGAGATCTAAATAAATATAAAACTAGCTATAGTACGAACGCACCTCATTTACTACAATTGACGAACTATTTCAGATTTGTGTTATTATTATTATTTTTAAATTTTCAATAGTACGTTTACAGTTGAAAAATATCAAGTCTGTACTTTTTCTGTATATTTAAAAAGTTTCGAAATCTATAGAGCTTGTATTCTACGCCTTTAGATCAAATAAAAATAAATGTAATTCCTATAGATTTATAGCACGCCTTCATACAATGTTATGGAATAGCTAATTTTTAAGCTATACATATACACTGCAAATTCTCAAACACAAAAATAAACGTATTTAAGAACACTTTTTGTAACCAAATTAAGAACACATTAATGTGATGTGAATGAGAAAACTTCAAATAGAAAACTTTTTTGTTTGTTGTGTTTGTTTTCTTAATATATTGCTATCAACAAATGCGTTGTACAAATGGTGCTATATAGAAATGTATTCTAAAAATAGGGTTTTTAATTGTGTTGAAATAGTGTCGATGAAAATGTGTTGTTACAATAATATTGCGCTGCGCAAAACTTTGTCGCTACATATGTAAACACTTCGAAATTTTTTTCCACATGGTGTCCTTAAAATTACACAATTTTAAAAATGAATGTTTTGAAATATGTTTTTAAAACACATTTTCTCCTCTTGTAGTTTTTCATAACACTTTTTGCACAATACATTCGCAACAGATTCACAACACAATCGAAAACGATTTTAATTAAAAGTGTTAATTATTATGTTGAAGTATTGTGGAAAAAGTGTCACAAATTTGTTTGAATTGAAATTTTTTTCAAATATATGTGTTTATACAAGATGCAATTTAAATATTGCGATTATTTTTAGTATATGATCCATGTAGATGAGATATTTTAATCAATTCACATAGATATATCCTTGTAATGCACCCATTTACACACTATTGGTATTGTTTCCCAAATACTTTATGTGACTGTAATGTTTCTGCAACATCCATAATTTTATATATACATAATCAACGTATATATATACAGGGTGTCGACTCACAACGGTGGTGAATGGCTAATTTCTAAACCGTTTGTCAAAGACGTATAGTTCCAATTGAAAAAATGCTTCAAAAAAGGTAAAAAAAAATTTTTTTTCAAGAGATTTAGGTCAAAAAAATTTATTAAAAAATTATGAAAATTAACTTTTTATACAGTCCTCCGGTCCTATTAGTGATATTTAGTAAAAGTTTCCTATCACCCTATCAAGCAATACAAAAAAGGTCCCATTCATCTAACATTAAAATTGACCGAGTTCTGTTATTACATTCCATAATATTTTTTATCCATGTTGTAGCCAATCGATAACAGCAACATAACGGTCAACAAGTATTTTTCACATAAAAACCATCGAAGCATCCATGATTTTAGTAAAATTAGGCTGAATTTTGCATGAATAAAAAATCATCACTTACTTGAAACGAAAACTTATTCTTTTGTTTTGATGCATGAGCAATATTCAATGTTTGCAATATAAATAATAGAAAAAAAATATCATAATCTCTATTTCATTTATTGCAAAGAAAAGGGAATTTTCTGAATAAATAATTCCGAAATACATCAACGATATTTTCGAGTACTTTTTTCTCGCAATTTCGAAGCGGCCCATTGGGAAGATGCGCATGCGAAAAATCCTTGAATGAAGATGGAAGAAAACACAATAAAAATGAAGAAATGAGTAGCGTTCCATTTCCATTCGAATTCATTAGCGCAATCTGCAGCTGAAAAAGGACCCTTCGAACATGATTGCTTCTCAATGGGAGGAAGCCTTCAAGTATTAATCACGGAATTTTTCATGCATTAACGGAAGCGAGTTATTATTCCTCCGTCTTTTTTTTTTGTGTGGTGTTTTTGAAGAAATATTTTGTGTAATAATTTAAATGAAGGAACTGTTTGAAAATAATGACATTTTTATTTCGCTTTTCAAAAGAATGGGATGTACGTTGTTTAACTAATTTTCATTCAAAAAGATATGCGTTTGAAAATTGATAATATTTGAAATGTACTTATTATTATAATAGTTGCATTTTTTTGTTCTTTAAGATCGCAGTACATAAGAACTTCTCTCCTTTCTTAAAACATATTTTATTTTATTTTAGTTTTTTCATTATAAGGCTGATCTGAAACATTTTCGATATATACTCTGTTTCAGTGCTACAGTTATAAATTACAATAAATAAAATAATTAAAATAGTCTAAATTATATCTTTGTTATAAGATTTTTTTTTTTTTTTGAAGAAATATAAACACTATAAAATAAATGATATTTAAATATGTTTTTTTCATTTGAAAAATACAATAAGAAATTTCTTTTGAAATGTTTTCAAAAGAAATTCTTTCAATTTTCTGCCTGAACCAGATCCGAGAAGTTTAAAACCTAACCTAAGATCAATCAGAATCCGGCTCACATCGGAACAAAACTGCGTTGTCTCGACCCGACTGGAACCGCCGTCAGTTGTTCGAGTATGGAAGTGAAATTCCTTCAATCCAAAAAAGACTTGAAAAAATCAAAATCTTTAACTAATAGTTTATATTTGTGTCTTCCTACTCTAACTCTTCTATATTTTGAAAGCATTTCATGCAGAAAAACACAATGTGAAAACTAATTGATCAACTACTAAATCGGGTATGCAGGTGGTTTCAACAAATTTCTGACTTGGCAGATCAGATGCATTTTAATATGCTGACCGAGCTCTGTCTAATCCCGGAATTTCAGAAACTAACTTGATAATGTGGTGAAGGTCTGTGCCGCAGATTCACCATCTATACATTATTGTTTAAAATAATATAAATGTTAAACATCAAATTTCTTCTAAATACCAGACATATGAAGAAGAAAATAAATTATTTAACAGCAATTTTTTTTTTTCGTAAAGTTTCCTTGCAAATGAATTCGGCTGTTTGAAACAAAAGTACAAAAAGGGGTGCTATACTTGAAGTCACTTTTTGCGCATTTTATTTTCAAAATGTCACAACTCGCATGAATCTCGTATGAGCTCGTATGAGGTTTTATTCAACTGTGTCTTTAGTTTTCATTTAAGTGGTATTATTTTGAGAAGAAATTTCTGTTTTCTTTTGTGCTGTAATGAAAAGGCGTAATATTGAGTTCGAAAAAGACAAAATATTCGTAAAAGTCAAAGATCATAACTTGGTAAATTTTGGTCTTACGAAAATGAAGCGGTCAAAATTCTTATATACAAAGGTAAAAATAATAATAACAACAAAACCAAAATTTTTTTAACTGAATCAACATTTCAGATAGAATATCTTTCGTCAAAATGAATACTAGTTTCATTAACACAAATCGTATTTAAGAAAATTGCTAAAAGGAGAAATTGTCAGAAACATGCAAATGTATGTTTATAAATACAACCTCCAAATCTACATAAAATATTACAAATGTTGAACATCAAAATACACTATATAGCCACACGTTTTCCTCACGAAACATCCCTGCAGCTGAATTTCATTGTTTGAAACAAAAGTTCAAAAATAGAGACTATACCCTGAAGTGACTTTTCTACAGCGCTCATTTTTTTAAATGTCACAGTTCGTTTGAAACCATTTTTATTCAGCTCTCTCTTTTATTTATCAGTGTAATGGTAATATTTATGAGAAGTTTCTCTTTTTTCACATTTTGGAATATGATCTTAAAAATGCCGCAAATTTAAGCAATTGGTGTACAAAATACAGAAAACAGTTAGTGTAAAAAGAACTTTACTAAGTTTAGTATCACGTTCAATCTATATCACACGTAGAATCCATATCATATATACAAATAGGTAATTTATTTATTTTTTAAGTAAAAAGAACAGAAGAAACAAAATTAATGGTATTTTAAGCTCCATAATTGCAGCGAAAAAACAAAAAGTAAATAAACTCAGTTTATCACGACCTAAATTTAAAGGACGTTTAAAGAATAACCAATAGGATGTGTTTCATTTGGGTATTGCCATTGAACACTTAAAGAATAATCGCGATTTCTGTGACACATACGTTAGCGTAATATATATATATATATATATATATATATATATATATATATATATATATATATAGATAAATAGATAGATAGATAGATAGATAGATAGATAGATAGATAGATAGATAGATATTTTTAATAAATATTTTTTCTCATTTGGTGTTATATTATACTTTTCAAATTCATGTAAATATTTAGGGCATCTCTAGTACAGAATTGATTAAAAAAATATCGATACATTCGAAATCTAGAATAAATATCACACTCTTCTCATAATTCAATGGTAATCTTGGAAAACCCTCCAGTACTGCAGTTCCTCAGAAACCATTTCACTCGACAGCGAAATCACCAGTCAAGTGTGATGCGCTGGATTCCATACTCTTAGCCATATCGCACCGCTCACCGTCCCTTCATAGTACACATTGTTATTTGCTGTATTGTGTGTACTTGAAAGGGAATTAAATGCATTGTTCCAAAAGATAGCTGCACATTCCAAACACCGGGGCTGCTCCACGTGCGTCTGGCATCTGGAACTGCAAAGCGCAACCCTCTCTATGATATGCCTGGATTCCATTAATCCTCCAATCGGAGCCCTTTCGGGCGTTAAAGCGTTATTTCGAGTGTTAATCGCTTGCCCCGTTAAACACCACCCGAACTTAGCGGCTGTTATAGAGAATGGACAAGGGAGCACTTTAAATATTTCGGGATAATTGGTCGTGATTGTTTTCTGGGAAAGAAGATGTTCGGTAAGTAGATTGGTTAAAGGCACAAAATATATTTGGATTACTTGTAATTTACATTATTGTAATTCAGTTTCTTCAGATGTTCAATTGTAAATTTAAAAGCTATAAATTTTCTACTATATTATAAAAAAAGGAAATGAGAGTTATATTTATACTGATTACAAGTTGAGTTCTGTTGAATCGATTTTGATGGGACTTATACGGTTGAATAAGTTTTTAAAGAAGATTTCAATGTATAGCAAATCATTTTACGCTGTTTATTTATAGAATTATGGGAGAACGTCTCACATTTTTCCAAAATTAACTTTAAAATAAAAACATGTTTAAAGAGATTGATCAAGCTATATCCATCTGAAGCAAACATATTTAATTCAAAAATTTTCGCTACTGTGCAACTATACCCCATTGGTAAGTATACCCCGTAAAGCGATAAATAAATGATTTTATCCTTTGGTCATCATCTTTTGATTTTCTACAATTAATATACATTTTACTTCCTGTAATGGAGAAGATTAAAAAATAATATGCTAGAAAAAAAATAATATGCCCGCCAAACGAACAAACACCAAGAACATAACGACCGCTTAAGTGCTTAATATACTCGAGACAACTTTCCCATGTTAAAGCGACCAAACATGGCATTTTAAAATTTCGGATATTTAAGAAATGAATTATCGCAGAGAAATAAAACAGAATTTAATGATGAGAAATAGAATTTAATGATGAAAAGCTTCGATTTGAGATCAAACTCATCTTTATAAAATAATTATTAAAAGAGATACAGGATTTTTAAAAAACCGTCGAGATACTGAAAATGATCACTTTTTTCTTCGTCAAACAATTTTATTTCAATCAAGGTACAGACGTAAATAAGGTACAGAAAGAAGTATAGAATGCATTTTTGGATAGGTAATTATTCAAGCTACGTGCTTTTGTAAAATTCAGTTTAAAAAACTTCTATCCTTAATAAGCAAAAAACTGCTAATTAATTAACAAATTATGCCAATTGCTATAAACCTGCCATTCTTATAGTAGCTACATTATAGTAGAGCAAATCATTTTAGGTGCGGCCACTTCAAGTTTTAATTATTTTTTCGAATAATACATTGTAAAAAAATCATTTTTAGATAGATCTTTAAAATAAAATTAATTTTTGAAGGAAGAGCTATCTTCTAAAGTGTAGTCATTTAAAATTATTAGCATTTAAAGTTTCATTCCTAATGTTAACAAAACTTTTGAAAAAAAAATGAGTTGAAAGTGGTTTTTATATAAAAAGAGGACCATTGTAAACGATATTCGCTTTGTGTGTGAGCAAAGAAACAACATAGATAACAACTTTGACGTCATTGTATGATGAAATACGATTTTACCATAAATTTTTTTTTAAAGAGGGTAATCTTTAGAACTACCGAACAAATTGTACAAACCGAACTAACTTTTACAATTATGTTAACCAATAGTATTTTATATCATATCGATTTACGACCATCTTTCTATATTTTACGCAAATTTCTAACCAATATTTAACTCGTTACCATCCAACGATATCATATAGATTACCTACAACTGAACAAAACTTTTAAATTTCAACACCAGTACGGAAGTGTCTGTTATCTAAATGTCTGAAAAAGTAACAATTTTGGATTCTAACAACGAATTTGAGTATATTAGAATTTAATCTCAAATGCGAAAAGATGGCCTCCAAACCAATATTAACCAGTTATAATCATCAATAGTAAACTACAGGCATTTTATTTGCGAGAAGACAAACCAATCAGAAAATATCTTTGGCTCCATTTTCCTATGAATAAATGAATTCATGTTTTTAGCACTTTCCAACAAAGTTGAAAAATGCTTATGAATTCGGTTTGTCTGGCCGGATGGCTGTCTGTCCGCGCTCTAACTCTCTTAAATATACTCGTATTAACATGAAAATTTTGCACATAATTTAGGTTTGCCCTAGCACGAACCCTATTAAAAATGAAGTTTCTACCGTGATCAATTTATTTACAGGGACAGTCAAAAGTTTTCCATTACATTACGGCCTATCGCGAAAAAATCGTTTCAAATGAATTTTAACGTTTATAACACTTCCCAAAAGTTTGAAAGGTGCTTATGCATTCGCTTTGTCTGCCTGTCTGTCAGTCTATCCGTCTGCCCGTCTGTCAGTCTATCCGTCTGTCCGCGCTCTAGCACCTGTAAATACACTCGAATTGCCCTGAAATTTTTGTATGTTATTGCCGTTTACCCTACCACGAATCCTATTGAAAATGAAGTTTCTACCACGATTAGTTTATTTACAGGGAGAGTCACAAATGTTCCATTACATTATGGCCTATGGGGAAAAATCGTTCCAAAGGCGTTTTAAAGATGTAACACCCTGTCAAACATATTAAAATTTACATGCATTTAAGAGGTGCACTAAAATATGTATTCTATAAAATATGTGGTGAAAATATAGTACTATTCCTTTACAGGTCCTCACAAAAGAATTCCATTGGATAATGGTAAAAGGGGGATAGTGTGCGACATTTTAAAACTAGTAAATCTACAGATCAGGAGCCTCAACGCCAGCTTTGCGCATCTTTTTTTAAGCACACTTTGGGTAATATTCAACTTCCTGGAAACTGTAATTTAAAATTTTCAAATTACGTAATTATTTATAAGAATAAAATAAGAATAAGAAGTTTTCAACCATCAAAAGCGTAAATTAAAGAGTTAGTTATGCTAGGATATGCTGAAATTTTCATGATCTATTATTTTTGTTTTTTTATTATAACATAGTAGATTTCTTCAGTGGGGGCTCCGCCCCCTGAACCCCCCGTAGTCTCATTAAATTTAAATTTGTAACTTTCTATCAATTTGCTAATGGTTATCGTATATCTTGTATTTCTTTATACATTTTGAATTATAAGGATAAGTAACAGTTTTAATAAGCAATTTTCATTATCCTCATACTTTTACACACCTGCCCACCACAAACATTATATCTGATGTATCAGGAACTTTTGAAAGTGTAAATTCAGTAATCTAGGGTTTTACAATTTTGTTCCCGAAAAAAAGAAGTTTTGATTGCATTTTTGTGGCAGTTATCGCGGACAGACAGACAGAAGAACAGACTGACAGGCGGAAAACAATAAATTTTGTGTCGATAAAAAAAGCATTCACTAAAGTTTCGGCAATGACGTCATTATTCATGAGTTATTGCTATCCATGTTTTTTGTATTTTTAACGACTATTATAAAATACCTGTTTTATTTCAACTATGACGTCAAATTTTACCAAGTGAAATATTGGTTTAAAATATAATTATTTTTTATTTCTTTTACTTCTAATTATGTCCCCATTTTTGTCAGAAAAATTCTTATTAACGAAACAAATTTCCGTGTTTAATATTTAACAAAGTACTATATTTATTTTTATTTTAATTCTGACATCATGTTTATTTTATTTATTTATTTATTTATTTTTTATTTTTTTGTTTTTTTGTTTAATTTTTCGAATGGAAATTGCTCAATTGAAACTTATTGCCGTTGAAAAATTATTCCAGATTTCGAATTTTTTTGGCAACGATAAAAGAAATTGGTTAAATTTTATCTAAAAAATTGCGATTGATTCTGTATGAAAAAGAAAGAAATTTTGAATTATTAAAGAAAATATTTGAATAAAATTTATAAAACATAGCCTATGTTCTGTTCTGGGTTATGTTATATTTATACGCAAAGATACAAAGACATTAATTAATTCATTAGTTTTGACGCTGACTTCATTTAAATTTTTGTACACGCATTCAAATTTATAACATTATAAAAATAAGGATTAGGATGAATGGTTGCTTAGCAATCATTAAGAGAAAATAAAGAAAATGAAATAAATACATTTGAAATAAGTAAATCTCTGAAACAAATCAGTTTATATTATTGGAAAACATTCATAAAAAAATCTCCAAAATTTACAGTAATAACTTTAAAAATCTGACAAATACGCAGACAAAATTTCAAAACAATACGAATAATTTAACTGGTAAATTTCAGTATCCATTTATCACATTGAATTCCATTAATGAAATGTGTCATTTTCTCTCAAGGAAAAAAATTTAAAAATCATTGGATTTGCCATAGAAAAGCATTATTGCGCAAAATAAAATATTCTATATTTTCCGATCGAATGAATCAAATCTAACAAAAAACTATACAGCTTAATTCCAGTGCCTCACTAACATACCCACTTAATTTCAAGCCAACCGGATGTTTTTTGCATTAGTTATCGCGGAACAGACAGACTGACAGACAGAAACCAAAAAATTTCGTGTCTCCAAAATAAGCCTTCACTGACGTTTCGGCAATAAGTCATCTGTTAAGATAAAATAATTAAGCAAACACAACTATTTTGTTTATATAAGTAATGTGTACTAGAATACATATTTGGGTATATTTGGTTATACACTATTATTTTACAAAATAACAAACTTTTGTAAAAGATTTCATGAAGTGTTTAAAGTGCTTCGTAATCTATGCTTAACGCATGATTTTTCTTACTTGTTGTGAATTCTGCCCACTTATGTATTATGTTTTTTGCCCGCTTTGACAAAATGTGTGCTCGTTTAGAGACTTTGTGACTTACTTGTTTAAATTTTTTAGCAGAGAATTGTAATCATAATACATTAAATGCATCTGCTAGTGCAATACAAATTGTTTAAAAAAAGAATTGAGCTATCAAAAATATAAAAATTACGTACTTTCTATTTCGAAAGAAATTTCCCTTTATATTAAACAAGTAAGAAAAATCATGCGTTAATCATAGATTATGAAGCACTTTCCAACACTTCATGAAATCTTTAACAATACTTCTTTAATTAGGGAAATAAGGGGTATATAGCCAAATATGTATTCCAATGTTTTTGAACAACCCTGTATTTGATCTGTCAGTTGATATACATATTATATAATGGGAAAATTTAGTTTAGCTAGAAAAAAGCTTAAAATTCTTTTTGAGCAATTTGCACTAATAAATGGAAAACATACTTGAAAACATTTTTCAGCCCTGTAGTTTACCTTGTAAATTTATTACACGTTAGTAAGAAGCTAAAATTAATTTTAAAATAAAACATTCTTAAAACAACTGAAATCACATTGTTATAAATTACCATTCATAGGTGCATACGATTTTCATAAAATTTGAAATGACTCGACATCTAATAATTATATATATTTTATGTTTCAAACTATTCGGTTGAGTAGTTTTTGAGTTGCTACATGCGAACAGAGGGACGGACGGACAGAGAGACGAATGCGCAACTCGGGAACCCGGGATTCTTTTCCCTTCAATTCAAAACAAAAGCGACTTTTCTAAGTATCCGGGATCGGAGGAGATAGCGTTACATACATACATACATACGGTCGGATTTTAATAGTGTAGATTCTTGGTTGTAAATTTTAATTTGCTGACAGATGATTTTCGCTTCTGTTGAAAAAGTTCATTAATGAAACGTCAATGTTTGAAAATATATTTTTAGTTTTAGAAAATTTATTTTAATTTTTATACCATCTGCACAAATTGAAACTTAATTCTTTTTAACTTTAAAGAAAAAAATAGCTTCAAAAATACATTAATCAGTTTTATTTTCCCCTTTTTTCCGACAAAAAAAAAAGCCTTCCACTGCTAATTTTTAGTTTTTAATGAAGTTTTTTATCTGTATGTAACTTATAATTTAGTATTCGTAAAAAATATTTTTTATCCATTTTAAATATGACGTCATTATTTTTCTAACTCCATGAATTACTGCTATCCATGTCCCGTTTATTTTTAACGACTACTATAAAATACCTCTTTTATTTCAATTATGACGTCATAGTTTACCAAATAAATATTTTATTTAAAATATTTTTATTCCTTTTAATTTTAATTATGTCGCCATATTGACAAAAAAATTCATGTTAACGAAACAAATATCAGTGTTTAATATTTAACAAAAAATAGTATATTTATTTTTATTGCAAATACGACGTCATATTTATTTTTTTTTTTTAAATTTTCCTTAGTTTCAGTTTTCGCATGGAAATTGCTCAATTGAAAATTTATCATCGCTGAAAAATTAATATTCGAAATTTTGATTTTCTTGGCAACGGAAAGAAAATTGATTAAATTTTATCTAAAAAATGCCGATTGGTTATGCATGAAAAATAATGAAATTCAGAATTATTAACGAAAATATTCGAATAAAATAAATAATACATAGCCTTTGTTCTTTTCTGGCTATAATTATCTATACGCAAAGATACAAAGTTGAAGTTATGCTATTGAAGCATTGAAGTTATGTTATTCAAACTTCCGTACACATTTTAAAATTTATAATATTATAAGAATAAGAATTAGGATAAATGGTTGCTTAGCTACTATTAAAAGAAATGAAGAAAACGAAATAAATACATTTGAAATAAGTAAATCTCTAAAACAAATTAGCTTATATTATTGGAACACATTTATAAAAAATGGCCAAGATTTACAGAAATAATTTAAAAAATCTGACATATGCATAGATAAAATTTCAAAACAATATGAATAATTTAAGCCCCGTACTGGCAAATTTCAGTATCCATTTATCGTTGAATTCCATTAATCAAATGAGTCATTTTCTCTCAACAAATAAAAATTTGAAAATCGTTGGATTTGCCATAGAAAAACATTATTGCGCAAAATAAAATATTCTATATTTTACGAACGATTTAATAAAATATAACAAAAAACTATACAGCTAAATCCGAGTATCTTACCAATATACACACTTAATTTCAAGTCTTTCGGATGTTTTTTGCGGTAGTTATCGCGGAACAGACAGACTGACAAACTGACAGACAGACAGACAGAAACCAAAAAATTTCGTGTCTCCACAGTAAGCCTTCACTGACGTTTCGGCAAATATGTATAACAAAATTGATGTATGTCACTGAGGCTTAATATAAATTATGCGATGCTGTCTTGCATAATATGAAGTATGTTGCATTTACAGGTACATACAAAAGATTTCAAATAGTATATTCCTTCCGACGGATTGTATGTTTCCGATGATGGCTGATGGATGGATGTAATACATTTTAATTATGATATGCGCACTTAAGTTTCCCTAAATTTTTGTACATTATAAGGGTGTGTATAAATGTTATAGCTGATATACAGGGCTATCCAAAAGAGCTCGCTAGCGTTACTGAGTATGAGCGTAAATTACTTAAAGGTAGTTCTTAAATAAGGTATACATTTTTACGCTGAACTGCATTCATTTTACAAAGAAATTTTTGCAGAATCCTTATATATATTATAAATGTGAAAGTGTGTCCGAAAATTGGAATGAACTTGGCTTCAAAACGGATGGATTAATGTCTTTGAATTTTTGTATATAGATAGATTATTGGTCTGAAATGAACATAGGCTAATTTTTATTTATTTTATTCAAATATTTTTCTTAATAATTCAACATTTCACTATTTTTCATACAGAATAAATTGAAAATTTTTCCATAATATTTAATCATCTTTCTTTTTTCGTTGCCAAAAAATAAAAAAAAACGGAATAATTATTTCTCTTCTGTAATTTATTTTCAACTGAAAGATTTTCACGTGATAAAAGAAAATGAAATAAATAAATGGACCCTATTCTGCTTTTCTGTTCGAGGTTATAAACCGCGATTTTACCAATTGTGACGTCAGAGGAATACTGTTTTTCTTCTTATATTACGCAGACGATTATATAAAATTTCTTTTACACTTAGAAGACTTCACAAGAATATAACTTCACACTTTACAAGAATATGAATATTTTAGTAGTTTTTCCAGATATTAATCCGTAATAAAAATGAACCTTTTTCTTTCTTTCGGTTCGAGGCTATAAAATTCAACTTTTTACCAATTGTGATGTCACAGGAATACTTTCCATTAAGAATTTTAAAAATATCAATGTAACGTCATATCTGAAACAAAGTATAAGTTTTTAAATTTTCAAAAATTCTGTTTTTTTTTTTTTTTTTTTTTTTTTTCGTTTTACGGAAACTACCCCCTTTTTGACACTTTCTAACATGGTCTAAAAGCGTTTACGACTTCAACGTGTCTGTATACCGGATGCCGAGTGCCTGGGGTCTGCCGTCTGTTTGTCCGTGTTTCAACTTGAGTAAATATAGTGGAATTCATACGAAAATAACATACGTTATTGAGATTTGCTATAGCATGTGCGGCATTGAAAATGAACCAGGTAGCAATTATAGCTGAATCACAGGAGCACTCAAAAGGAGACTTTACATTATGATATACGGCGAAAAAATCATTTGTGGTGTATTTTGATAATGTTACATAATTTTTAATGTAATGAAATTTACGTGCATTTTTAAGGTTCACAAGAACATGGTTACTATCGAATATGTTAAGTATAGTACTTATAGTGTGCGTACAGTGAGCTCAAAAGTATTTCAATATATCATAGTGTGTGAAGAAAAACCATTTGCAGCATATTTTAATAATGTTATTTTATTAAGGTTATTTTAATAATATTGAAATTGATATCAGTTTCTGAAGTGCACTAAAACAGGATTTCTGTAGAAAATGGGGTGAAAAGGTTTAACATTCTTTTACAAGATAACAGAAAAATGTTCGGTAATATAATAGTCTACGGGGAAAAAATATTCACAGCGTATTTTAATTGCGTTGCACTATTTCAAACATGATGAAATTAATATACTGAGATAATCAATACATTGGTAAATACTGAAATTTACTAATATGCTTGCAGTAAAGTATGATTTGCATCACATTTGTTGTTCATTTACAGAGACGCATAAAAGATTTTGTTTCCAGATCTCAGATATTGTATCCAAAGTGTGGTCTATTAGAAAAGATTGCTGAAGAGCTTTTTCAATTATAGTATGTATTTTAAGGAAAACTAATGCATCCTGAAGTTCAGCTACATTTGGTATAATTAGAGATGTTTGTAGAATTTGAATAAATCATGTATCGGACTATACAATAAACTGGATATATGGTCACCTGTGCAATAGCGATTCCCGGAAATATGAATTCAATAATTTGAATCGGGTTTTTTGCTTGAATAATTTAAGCTAAATATGCGGTCGTATAAATATTTGCACGTAATATACAGGACTGTACAAAAGAATTCAAGTACGTTTCTGTCTATTATTAGAAATTGCTAAAAGGTGAATTTTAATCTTTGTTATATTTTTTTCTAACTAAGCAAAATTTTAACATTGTATTTAGAATATTTACAAGCACATAGATCACATACACAAATGCAGAAAAGATTGGGCCGGCGAAGTTATGTATTATGGAAATGTTGGATATTTTTTTTATTACCTAGGTTTAACACATGATTTTTCTTTCTTTGATATGGAATTCTGAAATGCACTACAACTTGATTTCTGTACCATGGGGTGCGTTACAGGTGTTCTACAGTATAAATGGTTGCAATTTCATTTTCGCGATCGTTAATATTATCTAACACATTTTCCATTTATTTGACTGAGTTCTTTAAGTCCCCTATATATATATATATATAAAAAAAAAAAAAAAAAAACTACTACTGCATAGCATGTTTTATATATATTTTAAATTATTGTTAATGAAATGTTTTGTTTAATTAAAGCGTTTATCCTTTTTTATGCTACGTGAACGACGTCACGGGTAACAGCTAGTAAATGATATATAGGGCCACGCAAAGAATTGTGCACATTGATACCTATGAATGATAATTTATAGCAATGTGATTTCAGTTGTTTTAAGAGTTTTAGTTTAAAATGAATTTTAGCTTCTTACTGACGTGTAATAAAGGTACAAGGGGAACTACAGGACTGAACAGAAGTTTTCAAGTTTGTTATTTATTAGTACAAATTGCTCAAAAAGAAATTTTAAGTTTTTTTTCTAGCTAAACTAAATTTTCCCATTTTATAATATGTATATCAACAGACAGATAAAAAAGATGGCTGTTTAAAAGTATTGGAATACATATTTGGCTATATACCCTTATTTCCTTAATTAACGAAGTTTTTTAAAGATTTCATAAAGTGTTGGAAAGTGCTTCATAATCTATGCTTAAAGCATGATTTTTGTTACTTGTTAAATTTGCTATGCATTTTTATGCTGAATTATACTTAGCATAATAAAAGATGTTTACTGAATACAGATAAAATGATTTACAGGACAACGCAAAAAATTAGATATATGACCGTCAAAGGATAGTAATTTTTAGAAGTGTGATTTTACTAGTTTTAAGAGTATTTTAGTTTGAATTAAATTTAAGCTAAATAGTAGTGTGAATGTAAAGATAGCAGATAAAATACAGGGCTGTAGAAATGTATTCAAGTAAGTGTCCGCGTACAGGTACTAATCGTTGAAAGAGAAATTTCAATTTATTACGCGTTTGCTTGCTAAACTAGATTTTCTTATCATATCTAACTAAAATAGCAACTATAGATCTATATTTTATTTCGATTCTATCAGTTTTTTTTCAAAATTTTCATATTTATAAATGATAAATTACTCTAATAAATAAATGATATATAAATACAATATACACATATATTTCTTACTTCGTACTTACAGGGGTTCTACGAGAACTCATTCCAATTTAAGTGAGCAGATTATTTAAATTTTATATAATCTCTTTAAAAAAAAAAGAAGTAATATCTACTAAAAAAGACTTTCAAAAGTAAAAAAAATGCCAAGCAAGGAAAAAAAAGGATGAAAGTTGTGTCTAAAAAGTGGTCTGATATCAAATTTCCAAGCTTATATTATGGTATTTATTTAACATTTTCCATTAAAAAAATTACTATGGAAAAATGGCCGCCAAGCCCATCACGCATAATTTTAAAACATTTAAATTTTCAAAACACATTTAAGATGTATTTAGTACAAGAGAAAATGATTTCTATTAACATATGCGAAGGCATTGACTTAGAAATAGTAATTTTTTAATGGAAAATGTTGAATAATTACCATTAATATAAGCTTGGAAATTTGATATCAGACAACTTTTTAGACACAACTTTCATCCTTTTTTTTTTCCTTGCTTGGCTTTTTTTTTTTTTTTTTTTTTTTTTTTTTTTAGTAGATATAAGTTACTGTAACAATAGTGGAACGTAATAGCTTGATACTTAGGGTAGAAATCTTTTTGATTCCAGAAATAGTAATAACTAAATTCGTAACAAGAAACAAAAATTTATCAAATTTTCAATTTAAAATTTTCTGTCTGCAAAGTATTTTAGATATAATATCAAATGTATTTCAAAAATCACTTTATAATTATTGTAAAATTCAATCATATATTTAAGTTTGAGTATCTGCTAAATTATATAGTTTGAATATCTTCATTTTTTCAAATTTTCAAATTTTAAACAAAATTGATAAATGCTCTTTTTGTTTTATTATTAATCTGAAAGGGAACGGGAATTAAATTTAACGAATAATTTTCAATTAAAAAAAATCGGTTTTACTTTCCGGATTTGTTCAAGTTATTCAAATCTTTATGCAAATTACATTACGATTAAAGGAAAGAATCGCAAAAATAAAAGAAATCTAAAATTTTCAAAAGAGAAAAAAAGAAATAAAGATTTGAATCATCCGAAATAATACAAACGTCATTTTTAATATTAAATATTTTAGAAACATACAACATTTTAATAAGTTTCAGTTGAGTTTGTAAAAATAGAAACCATAATTCTACATTTAACTTGAAATAATAATTTTTGAACATTTATATTTCTCTTTTTAAAAGCATAATATTTAAGATCTTATTAAAAAATTATTAACAAGGATTTAAATAAGTGGAACTGAAAACGAAATAAAAAAAAATACTTTCGGAAACAGATTTAGAAAAATGATTTTAATTATTCTACGGAGACAACGGCTTTTTGGGAATTAGGAAGTTATATGTTTGGAAAGTCAAAATGATTTTTCTCTAAAGATAAATTTACTAAACTATGTTTAAATTAAACTAGATTTATCTTTTTACTTGCAATTTTTATTGTTAACATCAATATTTTAATTTTAAGTACGTTTTGGTTATTTTTGTTAACTTTAGAATGTTTTAGAAAAATATTGTAGACACAAATATATGGATTTCGGAGTAAGTTAATAATGCACAAAATAGACCACAGATTTAGTGCAATATTATATATTTTGTTGTAATAATACTAGTGTGATGATTTAGATTTATCACAGGCTTTTAAAGACATTTATTTCTGAAAAGAGATTTCACTATGGAACTGAAAACACAAAATGGCTTTCATTCTCAAGATGAAAAGATCGGCGATATAAAAGGGTCGCTATATCATCATCGATCAGCGGAAACGACAAGCGGGCGACACTAAGGTGTTTAAGAGACCACACGGATCGTGCTTTTGATAGTGCGCCGACGCAAAATGAAAGTCCGAAAATGATCAGAGACCGACATACTGGCGCATTGGGTGTGTATTTTCAGGTACGAATGATAAGACGATGTTACGAATCTCTTAATGAGAAAAGATCATTAAGGTTGATGATTGGTTCGTGACTCTAGGGGAGGTCCTGGCTGAGAAGAAAAGGAGAAGCCGGGGTTTTGCAGAGAAGATTTTCTTGGAGCGATAAGAGGGGAGAACAGAGCGAGCAGCTCGGATTGTTCTCTGAGAGAAGTGGACGAGCTCGGATCTGGAGCTGTAGAAAGTGACATCACACGGGTGAGTCGGAGGAAGAGGACTCTCGCTAGGAGAGAGCCGGCGATAGATCTCGTCTTTGGCGTTTAGATAACGCCGTGTTGCAAGTGATTTGGAGAAACTTTACTTCAATTATGAACTATGCATGTTTGGGACTTTGACAGAACATTAGTTTTGGATCTGGTTGGTTAAGAGCCTACGTGTTCTTTAATAATTTTTTATGCTGTATTATATACTACAGAGAATCCTTTTTTTGTACTACAATAAATAACAGATTCTCTAGTAAATACCTTTGCCTGGATTATTTGCCGGACGGCACACACGCTACCAACCACTTAGCTTTTAATCTATTAAAGGCCAAGTTATTACACTAGAGTACAAAATAAAGTATTGTGTTAACACCAGTAATAAAGTGATTTTCTAAAATTTGAATTCTTAGGAGGCAAATCAACTAAAGCAATCAAATTAACCAAAATTCAACAACTCTTTACTTCGTAGTTTTAAATGTTTCATTTAAATGTTTTCAGTTATTATTATCACCAGTTTATACGTTGTTTTTAAAATGTTCAATGGTGCCCCAAAATTTCCTGTTCAAAGATGCCCCATCATATGAAGTTCAACATTACAACGGTTTACTCAATTCGGCTGAAGAATTTGAATAAAACAAAGCTTATAAACTAAAACTAACATCTTTATTTAAGTATTGAACAATAAATTAAAGTTTTAGGGATACAAAACTGTAAACAAAAATCTTACAACTTTATTTTCTTAAGTTTAGATTCAAGAGGAAGAAAAATACATACCTTGCTTAGATAGTACTGTTCATACAAAATGGTGCAGCTTTGTCTACTTATTGCATTGAAGCAATTTTAATGAATTGCCATATACATATCTTAAAAATAATTTTTTTACAGGAAAATATTTAGAATGTTCAAAGGTGCCCCCAGCTCAAACGTACCCCCCTCTCCCCTATATTCTATTTAAAAGGTTCATAAAATCTTTTTTAACTACTCCCATAGTGAACCAAGCCTGTTTTCGGATACTTTCTCTTATACGGCATCTCTTTACAACCTCGGTTTACTGTGCGAGCAGGTAAAACAAATTTTATACACTTTTTTAATTAATACTATATATATAAATTTTTATTGGATTTGGTCTACTTGGTTGTGAGCCCTTCAATTACGCGAAAGTTTGGTGTTATATTGCATTTATAAATTATTTTACGCGTATTTTATTGCAATTGTGCAGATTATCTTTTCATAAATCTTTTATCTATACTAATATTATAAAGAAGAAAGATTTGATTGTTTGTTTGTTTGAATTGAATAGGCTCCGAAACTACTTGACGGATTTGAAAAATTCTTTCACCGTTGGAAAGCTACTCTATTTATCGTGAACATAGGCTGTAATATATTTTCAAAAAAATGAGGGGTCCTTACTAAAATGCCAATAATGTAATCCAAGGTGTAGAAAAATGACCTTAAAAATCCTTACATCGCATGGCGCTGCGAATACTATTGATTATCTATACTAATATTATAAAGAGGAAAGATTTGATTGTTTGTTTGTTTGAATTGAATAGGCTCCGAAACTACTTGATGGATTTGAAAAATTCTTTCGCCGTTGGAAAGCTACTCTATTTCCGGTGAGCTAGGCTGTATTGTATTTTCACAAAAATTAGGGGTCTTTACTAAAATGCCAATAATGCAACCCAACGTGTAGAAAAATAGCCTTAAAAATCCTTACATCGCTTGCGCTGCGAATACTATTGATTATCCAAACTAATATTATAAAGAGGAAAGATTTGATTGTTTGTTTGTTTGAATTGAATAGGCTCCGAAACTACTTGATGGATTTGAAAAATTCTTTCGCCGTTGGAAAGCTACTCTATTTCCGGTGAGCTAGGCTGTATTGTATTTTCACAAAAATTAGGGGTCTTTACTAAAATGCCAATAATGCAACCCAACGTGTAGAAAAATAGCCTTAAAAATCCTTACATCGCTTGCGCTGCGAATACTATTGATTATCCAAACTAATATTATAAAGAGGAAAGATTTGATTGTTTGTTTGTTTGAATTGAATAGGCTCCGAAACTACTTGATGGATTTGAAAAATTCTTTCACCGTTGGAAAGCTTCTCTATTTATCGTGAACATAGGCTGTAATATATTTTCAAAAAAATGAGGGGTCCTTACTAAAATGCCAATAATGTAATCCAAGGTGTAGAAAAATTACCTTAAAAATCCTTACATCGCGTGAGCTGCGAATACTATTGATTATCCAAACTAATATTATAAAGAGGAAAGATTTGATTGTTTGTTTGTTTGAATTGAATAGGCTCCGAAACTACTTGACAGATTTGAAAAATTCTTTCACCGTTGGAAAGCTACTCTATTTCCGGTGAACATAGGCTGTAGGCTGTATCATGTTTTCAAAAAAATTAGGGGTCCTTACTAAAAGCCAATAATGTAACCCAAGGTGTATAAAAATGACCTTAAAAATCTTTACATCGCGTGCGCTGAGAATACTATTTATTACAATCCATAAACATAAAACAAAGTCTTGTTAGTTACACCATTTATAACTCAAGAACTGATGGATTGATTTTTATGAAATTTTGTATGGAGGTATCTGACACCTTAGATTAACATATAGGCTACATTTTACCCGACTACCTAAAAAGATGGTAATGTTTTTAGTAGTTGAGTTTAATGGGATGAAGTGGTAGTAACAATTTGCGGTGTCAGTAGTGGCACGGGACTGGTCGACTTGCTCTACCCGAAGCAAAGCGAGGGTGGGCCGCTAGTTTATTATATGTACACATTTATTTGAATGGTTTTCGTGCAAATTGGTTAGTAGGTTTTGTTTGGGATGCTACTCTAACCTAATAAAAAACTAAAGGAATTGGCACCACTGTTTAATTTAAATGATGCTCTTACTGCAATGAAACACGCAGTTTAGTAAACGGATATTTCAGTTAAAGGCAATGAATAGAAAAAAGTTATGGGTTAGACCAGAGCATGAAATTTCAGCTTAGAAGGTACTCGGCAGACTAAAATTTCACTCGCCACAATTTGATATTCATTCAGACATCAACGTCAGCCCCCAAAACCGGCACAGAAAATGAAATATTTATGACAAATACAATTTAAATTGACGATTATTAGAAGGAGCTGTCTGTTAAATCCAGACTATTATACATTTATGAAAAATATAGGACTTTTTAAAATTATCAACAGATGTTGTATGAAAATCGTTCTGTTCACCGAAAAAATGCAGAAATTCTTAAAACGAAACATATTTACATTCCTAGACAATTTTCAGTGTATATTTTCTCCACAATCTCTTTTAGTGCCAGTGATGGGAACATAAATTTAAATTCTGCCCACTCTGTCAATACAATATCTACTTTTTCATTAAAGATATTTGGAGAATTGGGGAGGATATAATTTGGAGGAAATACATAAAGAGCTTTTTTATTTCTTCTTCCCAAATTCAAGATTTTTTTCTTTGGGGGGCTGTCTCACAGTGTCAAAAAATATGTAGATATGCTAAAACACCTGATGACATAGATTGTAGCCTTTCTGTAATGTATATCTTTGTATGTTTCACTAATGTTCGTCTTAAAGTCTGAAACTTTCCCTCCTCATTTCTATATTTGTCAGCTGCACATCCTTGATTATCCCTGAAATGAACAGTTGGTCTAAAAATTCCTGTCTGCTTGATCCAACACTAGATTCGAGATCTGTTAGAATCGAAATACAATGTTCAATTTTTATTTTCAAAAATGAAATGAGAAGTTAATTGTTTTGTAAGGCCACACTTAAAGGGTTCAATTTCCGGTAGAAATCAAAGATGAAGAACAGAACTTTAAGAAATTTGTAATCCTTCAAACTTTTCAGTAAATCCTTAGTTTTAGAACTGTCACTGTCTTTTGCATGGACCACTTATTCAAGATGGCTTACAACAATGTTTCAAGGTTGCAAGAGAGCTTTTACTGCGCTTCCTTTACTGGATAACCATCTAATAAACTGAATATCATTCAGTTTAAGAATCTCTTCCCTTAGAATGTCTGGTCTTTCTTTTAACATATGAAGTCTTTATCAGAGACACGGTAAAATTTAAAAATACTACAAACAATTGAATCAAATGGTTTAAGATATTAAACTTCACCACATGCATCCAAAACAGTTAAATGCAAACGGTGTGCAAGGCAGGGAATTTAGTAATCAAGTAAAATAGATTTCATTTTCATAGCTAAACCTGATTTCTGTCCAACCATATTTGGAGCGTCATCAGTACCCAAAGCTTACAATATAACACCTGTTTCTGTATTCATTTGGACCTATAACCTTATCAAGAAAATCAGTTATGGCTGTGAAATATCTGGATGAAGTAGAAGTTGGCAGCTCTATTAATCCTAATATGTCCTCTTTGATATGACAATCTTTTGCATCCACGTATGGAACATACACATTTGCATGTTGAATAGATGATCGATCTGTAGAAGCTGCAACTAGAATGCTGATATATGTACACTTTTTTAAGTTTTCCACTAAATCTAACATCAAAGTTGCAGCAATAAAATGGATAAAATACCTGTTGCTTTTCATTGCCATACTGTGTTAAAATATCCACACTTAATTTCTCAGCCAAGCACAAAAAATCTACAAAGTCTTTTCAAAGGTTTTTCATACTTTGCAACGTAGTTCACTACATTGAATTTATTTTTCAAATGAGAAAGCATCTCTTGGTCCATTTTCTTCAGACATTTTGCCATTGGTGTTTCTGATGGGTATGTTTTTGCCTTTACAATGACAACATTTTCATAGTGAACTCTGCTTTGGTTGTGAAAAGCAAATGACTTTTTTAAATGACCCAGAAAAGCCATTTATCCACATTTTATCAACATTATTGGAAGGCACCTTCTGGCAAATTTAGAATTTTGCAAGACTAGTTTTATCATCATTATAATAGCCATTCAAAATGACTTTGCCACACTTTCTTGAATTTTCTTTTAACTGGAAGATGTGACTCGAAATTATTACCACATGTCCTTTTAGCAGAAAAGGAGAAAAGGGGATTATTGCTACTATCAAATTCATTCTCACTTTGCTTAATTTGAGTTTGCACGTGTTCACTTTCAACATTTGTGATCGCATCTTTATCACATTTTTCGTTTTTTCGTTGCATTACTTTTAGTAAAAAAAGGACTTTTTATCATTCCTTTGTCTTTTCTTCATGGTATTAATTAAAAAAATAACTAAATCACCACTTTAATTACCACCAACTATCACAGAACAAGAAAAATAATAAATTGAAAGAAACAAAAAAATTGAGAAAAACAGTACATTTCTTACCATATTTCAAGCACATGCACTTAGGTGACGAAACCTGTATCTCTTTGCGCAGGAGTGAAGAGCGATCTGATTCGGTATTGGCGCGTGCGCGGTACGAAAGTAAGGGGGGGGAGAGAATGCAGACAGGGAAATTTCATTCTCCCCGTAGGAAAAACGCAGAAATAAGCGACGGAGCATTATTATTTCTTTTAGAAAATAAATATCATCGTTTCATTTTGAAATACTTCTGTATATCGCTCTGCATCTTTTGATTTGAACACAACATTTTATAAGACGGAACTTACTCGCCAATCTTAATTATTTACTCGCCAATGGCGAGCTGGCGAGTGAAAATTTCGCGCCCTGGGTTAGACGATACCAGAAATATGTATTTATACTAAATGAAATATTTTGGTCGTCAGGAATAATACAAAAATTTATTATTATTTTTAGTTGTGTCATGTTTCTTGTTGGTGATTTGTTTCGTTTAGAAACCTTTTTGCGACAATACTTTCACTTACAAAATTGTGGAACTTTAATGAATTGCAATTCAGACAAAATCCGTTCATTGATTATAATTTACTATTGATATGTAAATGCATCAGAGTAATAAGTGATAGAAAATGTATAACAATTACGATCACCTTCGTTTAATTGGACTCTTCTCAGCTAGATAACCTTTGATCTCAATTAATCCGCTTTATATGGATTACTACTATACTTATTCATGAGACAATTCATCAAACATTAATGAGGATATGCAAAAGGCATCTTATCAAGTACTTGCAATACTAATATAATGGTTTATAGCATTTCTATAGAAGATAAGATGAAAAAAATATATATGTACATACTTAGTATTACCAAAATAATTTTCAAATAAATAATTAAATTTCATAATTTTTTGCTAATGCTAACGAAGCAAGTCGGAAATTGCACATTATGCGTAACAAATAATGCGCATTCGTACTATATCGAAGTTTAACCACTTGGGGAAGGAAGACTTTTACGAAATGTTTAAAATTTTGTCACCGGTTTTTAAAAACTGAAATTTATGCCTTATTAAATCGAGAATATGCGTCGATTAAATAAGGCAAATTTTACAATAAAATTTAACTGGTGGGAATAAACAAGGATTCTTAAGGCCCCTGTCCTCGCTCGAGGAAACGCTCGCGAGCTAATGCTATTCTTATGGGGAAGCATTTTCCCAATAACTCTTTCGCATTTTGACATTTTTGAATAATTTTTTCTGCATTGGATAGTTGAGATGCATGTTGACAGCGCATCTTTTTTACTTTTTCGATTTTGGTTGCAGATATTTTTTAAAAAGCAATTTCAGTTTCGAAACCGGTTTTGAAAGTGAAACTAACTTTGTAAAAAATATCTGCAACCAAAATCGAAAAAGTAAAAAAGGTGCGCTGTCGGAATGCACCTTAGCTATCCAATGCAAAAAAAAAAAAAAAAATATTCAAAAATGTCAAAATGCGAAAGAGTTATTAGAAAAATGGTTCCCCATAAGAATAGCATTAGCTCGCGAGTGTTTCCTCAAGCAGGGACAGGGGCCTTAAACCTTTTTGCGGCACGTTTACGTGTCGCTCGTCCCCAAGATGTTAAAAAATATTGAGATCTTGGTGTAATAGTACTTCGGGAACCGTATAAGTATCCGAAATCTTTTGCGTGTCCCACTAAATACTACATTATTTCCATTATAAAGGAAATAACTTGCAATAAACCTCAACAATGTATGTCCATTTCATAGAATGTGAAATAGTTTAATATAATTAACAGGCCCCAAACAATGTTCCTCCCTATACCATTATGTAATGAAATACTTCTGTGCGGCCCTGTAAATTGATAAAAAATATTTTTTGCACGCCATATTTTATAGAATGTATAGTTTAGTACATATTTCATAGATGTATATTAATATTATTATGCTCTAAAGAGTGTACCACAATTAAAATGCACTTGAAACTATTTTTTCCCATTAAAGGTAATGTAGCGGAATGCTTTCGATTATTCCTGTAATTAAACTATAGATCCGATTTTCATAAAATTCGAAATAATTCGACAAAATTGTGCAAAATTTAAAAATTTTAAATTTCAAACGATTTGGTTTCGTAGTTATCACGTACCGACAGACGGAGAAACCGACGGACAGAGTGAAAGACAACTATAAGTGCTACGTATATGCATAATTAATAAACGCACCAAAAATGAATAGAAAGCAAAAATTATGTCATAAAAAAAAATATATATTTAAGACTGTTTTCACAAATTTAATGTTCAATAAGTGTCAAACTTTCTCACACAATGACGGACTCAGTTTTAAACGTAAATGCATAAAACTGACAGACCTGTCAATGGAATCGATTTGGATTCGCTTTTAATAAATGTTTTGATAAATAAATTACTTATTGAGTTATAAGCAATTTTTATCACCTGAGATGACAGTGACTGGTTTTCCCTCTTTTGTCGGAAAATTTGCTTCACTTTAAAAGTTTTTTTTTTTTTTTTTTTTTTTTTTTTTTTTTTCTTTTGATAAAACTATTGCGTTTAAATAGCAACTAGCGAGCAAAAAATCGGAGAATGTCTTTTGATTCCATCATTTCTTAATAACAATACTTGCTAATCTCATGCAATTCTGAAGAAAAATGAATTAAAACTTATAGCATAAAGTTAAATTTGAGAACAACCTTAATGTCTTATGGTTATTTATTTATTTACTTTGTTATTTGTTTTTAAATCAGTAAGAATAGTTTTATAAGATGTTTATATATTTCGAACCATTTTCAAAATAAACAAGAATATTCCAAAATCACGTAACTTACGATTTAATGATTCAATGAAAGTAAAAGAATTTTTAAATCCGTTATAAGAATAACCATAGAGAATGTAACACACAAAACTGATAAAAGAGTAACACGTAAACTAACACAAAAAGTCAAGATACAGAATTATTTATTAAACTTTCGAAAATTATAACTCGAGTTACCTTATAGTTAAGAATATGGATATAAATATGAAAGAGATAAAATAACAAATAACACCAAATGGAAAAATTGGATGGCAGCGTTTCAGATCATGACATTATAGATTGTGCAATTTTAGAAGATTCTTATTGATTTATTTAAAAAATGGCTCGAATGGAACAGAAGGATATAAACAGTCTAACTAAAATATTTGTACTATTTTTAAACTTTTGCTCTTACATTTTTTAGCCATTAAAAGAAGTATTAACCCTTAACTATTGTGACAAAAACCGTCGCATAACTACTCTGACCGGTCTGTCTGACTGCTTAATCTAAAGATAAATAAAATATAAATTTTATTCTCTGAATGCTATTTCTGCATTAAACTTTATATATAGGCCTATTATAAATAAAATTCAGCTATTCAAAAATCTCTAGATAGTACCGTAATTTCGGGTGTATAAGCCGCAGATCAAACAATTCTTTTTCGACCCAGAATTTTATAAGAAACAAATATAATTTGTTAGATCGCCGTAAATATTTGTCTTCAATCACTAAATAAGATTTTTGGGTCCAAAAAGAATTGTTTGATCCGCGGCTTATACACCCGAAATTACGGTAATAGGACTCCAAACGAAGCAAAATTTGACCAGTATCTATAAACTAAAAATTACGAGTTAAACTCCGAAAATTGAAAAACTCAGAGGCCTGTGAGACCGCTAACAGTAGTTAAGAGTTAAACATAAATTACATAACGTGGAACTAACTTAATTCACCACCATGAAATACTAATTTGTTAACCAACATAGACCATTATTTTTTTTTAAAAATCAATAAAGGTATAAGCTAAATATATCCTTATGAAATTGTGATAAACATATCTGTAGAAAAAATAATGCACATAACCTTTTCTAAACGTCTTTTTTTCTCATCATGTCAAATTCAGGATATTTTTTTCCTTCTCCAGCATAATTAAAACGAAACTATACGAAAACCGTTCTCATTACTGTAATTACTTTAATTATTACCTTTAATTATTTTCAATTTGAGATTAAATGAGAAACTACGTAACTAAATATTAATGAATAACAATAATTTTTTTTTCAATTCTTCTCCTAACATCAGTATATGCAAATCATCCCAATTTTATTATTTTTTAGATTATTTTATTTAACATAGTTTACATTTTATAAGTAAAGATGGAATTGCGTAATTTTTGTATGCAAAGATAGAAATGAAATGGAAATGAGTAAAGATGGAATTGATTTTTAAATACCTTCATGTGATTACAGAATTAAGAATTACGTATAAATGTTTATTTTCAATATAACCACACAGATTAACCATAGAGAGTGTAACACACAAAACTGACAAAAGAGAATCACGTAAACTAACACAAAAAGGTCAAGATACAGAATTAAGTATTAAACTTTCGAAAATTATAACTCGAGTTACGTTATGGTTAAGAATATGGATATAAATATGCAAGAGATAAAATAACAAATCATCAAATTGAAAAATTGAAAATTTGAATGGCAGAGTTTCCTATCATGACATTATAGATTATGCAATTTTAGAAGAGTCTTATTGATTTATTTTGAAAATGGCTCGAATGGAACAGAAGGATGATAAATAGTCTAATAAATCTGTTTGTACTATTTTTAAACTTTTATACTTCTTAGCCATTAAAAGAAGTATTAAACATGAGTTACATAAGGTGCGACTAACTTTATTCCTCACTATGAAATAATAATTTGTTAACCAACATAGACCATTATTTTTTTTAAATCAATAAAAGTATAAGCTAAATACAGTGAGCTCTAGTTAATTCGAAATCGAATAAATCGAACCTCCGCTTAATTTGAACTAAACATAAAGTCCCGAAATTTTCAATAGCAGAATAACGTTAAAAATTTTCGTTTATTTGAACTCATTTTCTCTTACTTCGTTTAATTCAAACTAACGAGATTCCGATTTTTCTTTTTTCCTTTCTTTCTATTGGACCTGAAATAACTAATCGGATTCTTGAAATAACTTTCTTTCTTTCATTTTTGTCAAAATTTTTCTGAACAAGCATACATATAGTCTCATGCATTTAATATCCGCTTTTTTAATGTCCCGTCTGTCCATCAATGACACCTCCAACCCCTTTTCGTTTGTGCTTGTTCCTAATCCCTTAGTTATTTTATATATTTATATCTTTTAATTTAATATTAAATCATATTCTAGTGATAACAGACGAAATATATTTAATAAATACTATGACATTAATTTCTTTGTAATAATACCCCTTTAAACATGTTTTCCTTTCATACTTTCCATAATTCGAACTCTGGATAATTCGAACATTTCTTGTGGTACCGACGAGTTTGAATTAACGAGAGTCGACTGTATATCTTTATTAAACTGTGATAAATATATCTCTAGAAAAAATAATACACATAATCATTTCTAAACGTCTCTTTTTCTCGTTATGTGAAATTCAGAATTTTTTTGCTTTGTTTTTTCCTCCAGTATAATTAAAACGAAATTATACGAAAACCTTCCTCATTACTGTAATTACTTTTATCATTATCTTTAATTATTTTCAATTTGAGATTAAATGAGAAACGACGTAACTAAATATTAATGAATAACAATAAAATGTTTTTCAACTCTTCTCCTAACATAAGTATATGCAAATCATCGCAATTTCATTGTTTTTTGGAATATTCTATATAACCTAACTTACTTTTTATAAGTAAAGATGGAATTACGTAATTTTTGTATACAAAGATTGATGGAAATGAGTAAAGATTGATGATTTTAACTCCCTTTCTGAGATGATAGAATTAAAAATTACGTATAAATGAGTATTTCTAATGACAGTGTAAAACCATAATATTATTTAAACTTAATTATAAATAAAAAATAAAATACATAATAAGGTATCCTGGGGTAATAACGCCACGCTAAGGTTCTACCAATTATTACTGCTTAGTTTTAATTTTGTTCTTTAAAACAAATATAGAATCTGATACAGCAACTTATTGACTATGTATACAAGAGGGAAAATTTTAGAAGATATGTATTCATAAAATGTAACGGCGTGTTTTAGCCACATAGTTGGGGATTAACGCCATGCATCCGAAACTATTAAATAAGATGAATTAATGACATGTAAATTGTCCAGTTTTAAACATATAAACTCTACACCCCTATAAATTGACAAATATGAAAAAGTTATCAGCGCTTAGGGCATACGAATTACTCTTTATCATTTTTGATTTTCAACAATGACAGTAATGTTTTCTGAAGCATAAAATAGAAAATAAACGCTCTTCGAAAGTAGTTCCAAAACTGAAAAGAATACACCGGAGTAATTACACCAGTATATTGCATTATTATCGCGATATACTTATTGTGCAGTATATATTAAACTACAAACTGCCACGCAAATTTATCCAAAATCTTGCACAACATTTTTAAAGTACATGAAATACACTACAAATTTATATAATAAATAAAGTATGTCCTAATAAATATATAATCTTCAGATCACAGAACTTAATTCTGAAATTTTACATCTGGTGTTGACTTTTATTCGCTTCTTCCAACGATAAGATCTAAAAAGAGAACAAATTAACTTTAGCGATTGATTGTGATTCTGATGACTTAGAAGCTGTCTGCGCAGAACTCGCACGAGGCATTTCCTGGATTCATTCATAATTATGCCTAATATTAGCACATGGCGTTATTACCCACACTTGCGTTATTACCCCAGGACACCTTATATACTTTAAAAAGCTGGTTGTTTTTTTTTAACAGATGACAACAACAATAATAATAACATAGATGTTACATGCTAAAAAATATACATTTCATTCAAAAATTATAATACTTTAGGGCTCGATTCCGGCAACCATTGTTGGAAAGTATTTTTATTCATAATTGTTATTCCATTCATACAAATACGTTAATTCGTTTAAAATCGAATCTAACGAAATGATTTTCATATTTGCACATGATTTTCTTTTTGCGCTCTTGCATTGGTGAATTTGAGCATCATGTGAGCCAAACCGTGTGAAGAAGAGAAACATGTAGCCTTTCTTTTTTGCTAACCGCGTTCTGAAATGGGGAAATCTATAATTATTAAAATAATTGAAAGTAGAAGTGACAGCGCCTTGGATTGTAACTTCATTGTACTTACGGAGAGAGAAAATGTATTAAATACCGTGTATTTTTATTTTAAGCGTCACTTTCTAAAGTTTTCAGGCTATTAAACCATATAATAGAGATAAAGTATGATAAGGCATCGATACATACTTGATTGCTTTTTCATAAAATTTCTATAGATTCTCGGACAGTGCATGCGTATTAATTAGGTATTGAGTATATAATTTTTCTTAATCAACATTTTTTCTGATAATCTGATTAAAACTTAAGTGTGACAAAGCCGTAGATGGATGACAAAATTTTACATATAAGCTTTATGCTCTTTCAATGTTCTCCGGTATCAGATGTGTAGTAATTACATATTGAGTATTATGAGTATTATTGATTATTATTGAGTATTATTACATATGAAAATTTTATTAGAACCAAATCTGTTGTGCCTCATTAAATTATGCGTGAAAGAGCTGTAGATTGACGACAAAATGTTATACATCTGTTTTATGCCCTGATTCTTTCTTAGAGTTTCCTTTTTAGGTAGCTTTCATTACAAAAAGGAAAAAGCTATCTATTGCAGCTGTCCGGAGGAAAACATTTCCGGTAAATTTTAGTAAATTTTCCCCGATCATGACTCCCAGATTCCAAAACCATACTCTGTTCAAATGTTGACACACATACACACACGCATATAGATATCTGATCTTTGTCACGTTCTAATTGTCGTATTTATGAACCGATTTAAATGAGACAGTACATACTGATTTCTCGACCGAGATCGTTGGCCCACTTCATTCGCCATACTGTTTCAAAATGCGGCCATTTTAAATTTTTAAAGAAATTTAAAACTAAGTATAAAAAATTAGAAATACAAAAATATTGTTCTTCTATATGTTTGATCTTGATACAGAGATTCCAGAGCATTTTTTGTTTTGTCTATACCTCAAAAAATGGCTGAGTTATAGCTCTTTGAATTTCCAGTGTAGCTGACATTTTGTGAAGGCCTGATTTTTGTCATGTGATAACACGCGTACTTATGAACTGATTTGGATAACAACAGTGCAACAGCTATTGCACCAAATTTGAACATCTGTAAATTTAGATGTGGTACGAATCACCTCATTTATCACATCTGAGGTACAATCTCCAATATGTCTTATTTCTAAAAATCAAAAATTCTTTCCGGAATTTTAAGTAGCCAGGTAAAAACTATGGAATATTTTTCTTTTCCTTGTCATGTTATATTTTCGTCTATTAAAAAACATTTACCTATTTTTAGTGTAGAATTTTAACTGAGATAACATAAGACAAAAGACAATTTTTTTATATTAAATATGAATTGCAATTCTGTAACTGGCTATATTCCTGTTCATTGTCAGGTAAAAAACTCAAATATGTTAAATAACTTAGACATTATTTTAAAAGCCAATAAAAGTAAAATGCAATATTTATCTCAATTACATTGGGACAAACATGCATATAGGAAAAATAATAGATGCAACTATTTTTAAACGTCTCGTTTGCTCTTTTTTTAGAAATTAGCAACATATTTCTGTTTTTTGTCCCGAGTATAATTAAAAGGAAGTTATAGGAAAAACGTTCTCATTACTGTAATTATTTTAATCATTACCTTTAATTCTTTTCAATTTGAGACGAGAGATTAAATCAGAAACGACGTAAATGAACATTAAAGAATAACAATAAATTATTTTTTTTAATTAATTTTCTTACTGGAATAAAATGCAAAACATTACAATTTGGTTTTTTATCACAAAGAACATGCCCAGAAACTCAAAATAGAAAAACAATACTTTTTTCCAATACATTTTTTTTATCATCAAATAGCATAGTTTTGATAGCTTCCAGAAGTAATTCGCTTAAAGTTTTACAACATGCATGATTTTGTTTGTTATAAAAACAGTTTCTTTTATTACGTTGATATGAATACATGTGTATTCTACCCCCCATCTATCCCCCCTCCCTGAATGAAATACTGGTGTTGCAGATCGGATGAAAAAAAGAAATGTTCATTACAAAAGACGAAAAGAAAACAACAAAAAATGTTAATGATAAAAAAGAAAGAAAAAAATGGAAATTAATTAGCATCAGAAAAAATGGCTAATTAAGAAAAATAAAGCAGTAGAAAAATGAATGAATCATTAAAAAAACAACAAAAAAGTATAGAAATTAAAAAGTCATTATTGGCGTAATTATTAAGGTATTGGAAAACCGGCAGAGAGGTTTGGATAGACAGATTAAAAGAAATATAACATAATCAGCTGCTTGTATATATACATAATTCTCAATAATTGTGATATAATCAGTGTCTGTTTCATGTTTTGCTTGTTTGCTTTTTGGAGCTAAACAAGAGAAATATTTTCAAATGCAAAACAAAGGAAAAATAAAATAAAAAAACTCTTTTAAAATGCTTATTATTCATTTTTTTGTTAAATACTTTATTAATCTTAGAATGGTATTGTTTTCGTAGCTATAAAAAGAATAATTTACTTTTTGATTCAATCGATAAACGAATAAAAACATTTAATTTTGGATTTTTTTCAAAAATAAAGGAAAAGAAAACAATTTCTTGAAGTTAACGAAGTTTCTTTCTTTATTAATTCATTCAATTAAATTTCTACGTGGTATTAACAATTGCAAAAATTAACATATTCTTGAATTTCACTTAAATTTCAGTTTTTTAAAGAACTGAATAAAAGCTTTTAAAAATCAACAGTGAAAAACAATAGCTGATTCGCAATTCAGAAATAGAAAGCACTTTTATATCAAACTATAAAAATAAATTAACACTTTGATAATATGCATGATGATTTATTCTTAATATTCTGAAAAAAGAAAAACAATTTCGTATAGGCGCGAGAGACTGTGGACAATTTTTATCACAAAAGTCAACTCTGAGAAACACTAACACTAGAAAATATTGTCTTCGTCGAGAAGAAAATATTTTATACAGGAGATTTAAAGCCATCCCTTTGTGACTCAACAACTACGATTTGAAAAATACTGTCTCAGATGTAGAAAACATCATTTTAAGCGTGTAAAAAATAATAAAAAATTTGTAACGTAAAACTAAAACAATTATGGATTGAATGTTACTTTTTTTCACACCACATTCAACAGTTATCGGTGTACTTATCATATATATTGTCTATTTTCTAATACAAAACTTTAAAGTTTACATAATTATTTTAAAAATATGTGCTTTCGGACTTCTTCAGCTTTTTAGGTGCGTTCATAATTATGTAAATACGTAGCACCTATAGTTGTTGTTCAGATCCGCCGGTCCGTCCGTCCGGATATAACAACGCAAAAACTACCCAAAGTAGTTTGAAGTTTAAAATATATAATTATTACATATTTTTGTCGAGTTGTTTCAAATTTTATGAAAATCGGATTTATAGATCAATTACAAGGACAATCAAAAGTATTCCATTACATTACGGTCAATGGGAGAAAAGTTTAAAGTGCATTTTACGCGTTTTAAATTTAAAATACATAATTATTATATTATTTTGTAGCGTTATTTCAAATTTTATGAAAATCGAATGCATAGATCATTTACAGGGACAATCAAAATATTCCGTTACATTGCGGTCAATGGGGAAAAATGTTTCAAATGCATTTTAATGGTGTTACACTCATTCGAACATAATACAATTGATAAGCATCTGTAAAGTATATATCATAATATACAGTTTGCATAATCTGTGATGCAAAGAACATTTGTTATTGATTTACAAAGCCACACAAAAGCATTGCATTACATAATGGTATAGGGAGAACATCTTTTGGTGCGCATTTTAATGGTAATTAACTATTTACAATTTTATGAGACTCATATATGAGATTGATTTTTTTAAAACATCGTTATCGTACGAACGAACCTCATTTTTATGCTTCAAGTGCAATTTCCAACTTGTTTTATTTCACTCTAAGTTAATTTTTGAAATATCGACTTAAAGCTGCTCAAATGATAATCAAAACATTGGTATGAGAAATTAACTCAATATCATCGTCTGTTGAGAATTCAAATGATCAAGTTGCATTGACTAGTGTATTGGAAAAAAAGAACAACAAATAAAAAAAAATCCAGTTTTAAAAGTTACTATTGACTTTAGTGTATGTTGCAGATCTACAACACGTTGATACAAAGGATTAAAATGATAGCAACAAGATTAGATTTAACAAACGCATCGGTTTTGCGCATTTTACATAAACACTTATGAGGCTTTTTCATAGAAATTTTAATGGTGGGTAAACTTACAAATTCTATTTTATACTTAATATAATACGCTTCAAGACTTGTAACCGGAATTTACTCGGCGATTCGAAAAATGCAATAAAGTCTTATTCTAGCAACTAAAATGTAATTCCAAAAAAAATTGAATAATAGGTCCAGATAAACGTACCGTAGACACACGGTATCTTTCTTGTGGCCGAGTGGTGCTCTTCCCCTTCAATTGCTTAGCATGAAATTTGTTGACTTCTTGCAGAAGGAAAAGTTTTTCTTCAAGTCGATGTAGTCTTCTTACCTCAGTCATTATTGAATCTCTTTATTATTTTGTGAATAAATTACAGAAGGGTGGAGAAGAATACTTTTCCTGAAGAAATAGTATTTCCCATTCTTCTGTGGTTTAGTCACAAGGATGAGGACATTGAACAATTAGTCAAAAGAAAATTAGCTCAACTTGGCGGAAAAGTTTTCCAATTGCTGGATGTTCGTCAGTTTCTTTTTAAAGCCATTAAAGATGAAAAACTCCGCATAACCACAAAAAAAATGCCTGTATGCTATTTGATAAAAATGATACTCTATTACAAAACTAAGAGCTTAACCTTTTCTTTAATAGTCCAGATTTATCTACAACTGGCTATTATGTGCATTTTAAATAAAAATTTGAATACCGTAGAAAAATATTTTAAAATGATAAAGATATAAATATAGCATAAAAAAACATTTTAAACGCAAATCTTAACGCTTAAAACAACATTTTTAACGCTTAATTTATTTATGCAATGACAACTATATGCTTAATTTTAATTTTTAATCATGGGTTTTTAGAAATAGAAAATTTTCTTTAGTTGAATTACTAAATGCTCTAATTAAACTTTACACTAAAAAGTAACTGGTGAGAATAATAAAACAATCCGAGTACTTGAAATTAGTTTTTCGCCCTAAAGGGTTAATAGTATCAAACTTCAGTAAAACATGTAAAATGCTTTTCGAAGAACAAGAAGGACAATTAAAATGCCCCATTCACCTTTCTTTGTATCTCCTTTAAGAAGTATTGTAGTATAGAAACTTTTTGATCTACCTCCGTGTACACAAATTCATAAATACATAATCGGGCACAAAAAATAAACAAGCAAAACTACTCTTAATGCATCTTTAGTTTCATACATCTTAACATAAACCTGAATACAACATAATCCAAATAGAAAACTTTTATTACAAAACTTTTATTTCATGCATTACGAAGCTGTATAAAACGTATTAATATAATTATCATAATTTAACATCAGACTATTTTTAATTAACAAGATTTCAACATTAAAAAATTGTAATGAGTTTTGAAATGCTTTTATTAAACTAATTTATATATCATTAGTTCATATTATAGAACAGAGTTTCAAGATCATTTTAATTAATAACATTAATTAAAATTACGTTTGATTTAGATATATTTTAAACTGAGTATCACTTACGTGGTTTTAATATGTTCTTTATTTTTAAATGGATAATTAATTATATAGGATTCTGTATTTTCAGAATATACGTGTATAAAATATAAAAAGATTAAAAGGTGCTTTAATTTTCTGTTGAAGATACGTTATCAAAATGATTTAGGAATTTAGATTATCTTGATGTCCTGCCGTTAATTTATATATATATATAGATAGACAGAATACATAATTAAAATTTTTATTTGGTTTTTCAATTTCATAACTTATATATTTCGAGGCATTTTGTTCTGCTAAGTACAGCAGTGAAATTTCTATTTCTCTTCGACGAAAATTCCCCAAATTATGATACATTGAATTTTATGAAATTTCCACATTCTGCACTAAAAATAGACAGCATTTTTTTTTTACAGTACTTGAAACTTCCGAAATGTCATTAACTTTAAGGCAGCAAAAGTCAGTGACTTTTATTAATATAGATGAATACAATTTATTCTGTTGTACATAAAAGAGCATTGATTTTTTTTATGAATTTAAATTAGTATAAATTATACAGAAATTTCTCTGTTTTTTCCCTCATAATGTAATTAAGGGGGTAGTAAGGTATTTTTTTTTTTTTTTTTTTGCATTTTTTTTATTATTTTTTATTAATGTACAACATCTTAAGATTATTCTGTGAAAATTTGAAAGCAATTGAAGTAAAACTGACGGATATATACATTTGTAAGTCTCCGCCCTCCTATTTCGACAAAAGCGTCTGTGAAACTTTAAACGTGTTTTTCTAACACTTCGCTTTTTCGAAGCCGGTGAACTCTGTAGCTCAAAATCTACTGAACCAATCTTTTTTAAATTTTACACACTCTTTCTTTATATAAATTACGAGATAACGCTGTCGAGTTTTTTTCTTTTTTTTAATTTTAACTTACTTTTAAAAAACAAAATATCAGATTTTTTTATGAAAAATCAGTATTTTGACTTCCGAGCCTTGTAAAAAATATAAAAATCAATAATAAAAAAAAAAACTCGACTGCGTTCCCTGAGGAAACTTATCAACTAATTAAATCAATTTGGTTTTTTAATTTCGGTTGATCCAGTCATGAGTTATGCAGTTCACCGCGAATCAACTTTTTTTTGGGACGTCTTCGAAGATTCGCTGTCATCGGCTCATTTTTTAATATTTCTTAATGAAAATTTCACAGAATACTCTTTAAATGACATATAATTATACTATAACTATACAAATAAATAAATATTAATTGTATCCTTACAAAAAAATGATAGAAAATATGCTTTTTTTCCCTCGAATTAACCTTACTACCCCCTTAAGATTAGCATAGAAATGTGGAAAAAATCCAATAAAATAACATTAAAAACATATGATGGAATGCAATTTTCACAATGTTTTTAACATAAATATATAATATGAACTTTAAAATGCTCAGGTTTACTTAAAAGACGATTAAAATAATCAAATAGAGATGTTAATAGTTAATTTTGTATAAAACATCTTAGTACTTTCAAGCCTTAATCCGGCTCTTCCTCATGGAATATTATTTATACAAATACATGATTTCGTTTTGAAAATGATCTAGCCAATAATTACTACAGTTGAAAGTAGTAGTTGTTTTTTGGATTAAACTTAATGAGAGAGCATATATATTATTAATAATTATAGTTCCATTTACTTTATTATTCCACACTGTGTTAATCATTTTTTCATTTTTAACAACAGTTAAATATTTCTTTTACCGTTTATCACTCCAAACATTACTAATTCAATCTTCAAGAAAAGTAAATTAAAAATAAAAAGTAACGAATGAGCACAGAGTGGAATGATAAAGTAAATGGACTACAATTAGTATATTTTTTCTCATTAAATTTAATCCAAAAAATTACTTTTATTTCCAGCTATAATAATTTTTGGATCGTCCATTTTCAAAACGAAATAATGTATTTGTATATACAGGGTGTTTCGCTACCAGACCGACAAACTTTGAGGGTTGATAGTAGACATGCATAAATAGTATACATTATTAAATAGGAAACCATGGGGCGCAAACGTCTTGTGTAGGATCTAGGGGCCCTTAAAGTTTAAGATCCAAAACATCAAATGATGAAAAAATGGAAAAAGGGTCAATTCGTTTGCGATTTTCGCTTAAATCATTTTTTATATCACGAATTTTTTCTAAAATTTTTTTTAAAAGTTACGTTCAGAAATTGTCGATAGAGGGCGCTTTAGACTTTAGAGTAACAAACGACTACTTTTTACCGTTATTTTGTGTATGGGGTTAAAATTATTCTAAAGGTTAGACTTTAACTTAAATTTCAAGCTCAAACTTGGAAACACTGGAATCGGGTAACTTGCGAAAATCGAACGGTGAACAGAGGGGGGGGGGATTTTAAACGCTCATAAACATCGCGCAATTTAATCGATTTTGTTGCGGTTTGCGTGTAGATCATTTCCTCGGTAATCATTTTATTAAAAATGACGTACAACTTTGGTGTCCTCATTTTTGATAGAGGGCGCTTCCAACACATCTCCGACATTTCAATGGCATTATTCCTGGGTGTTTTCCTTCCAGATTAACATATTTCCAGGAAATGTTAGGGATGCAAAGATGACTCGGGATCACATAGGAATTTAACATTGGAAATGCCTTTTTTGACAGTTACGATTGAAGGAAACAGAAAAAAAAGAAACAGAAACAGCAGAGAAACAACAACACGTTAATTTGAAAGAAAAAAATATTTAAAGGTTTTACTAACAAAAGGTGTTTGAAATTACGACCAGTACCATGAAATTCCCGTACCATCAGTTGAAGACTTCGAAGATCTTATTTCTGTAGCTGCCAGAAAGCTATCAGAGATGCCAGGAATCTTTCAAAGCGAGAGGAATTCCATGTGATGCCGCTGTCAAGCATGCCGTGCTATTTCTGGTCGTAATTTCGAACACTTTTTGTAGTAAAACCTTTAAATAAATTGTTTTTAGTCACATTAACATGTTGCTGTTTCTCTACTCTTTCTGTTGTTTTTTTCTGCTTACTTTAACCGCAATTCGCAAAAAAGGCATTTCCCACGTTAAATTCCTATGTGATCCCGAGTCGTCTTTGCATCCCTAACATTTCCTGGAAGAATGTTAATCTGAAAGAAAAATACCCAGGAATAATGCCATTGAAATATCCTAGATGTGTTGGAAGCGCCCTCTACCGACAAAATGAGGACACCAAGTTGTACGTCATTTTTAATGAAATGATCACCAAGGGAATGACCTACACGCAAACCACAACAAAATCGGTTAGTTTTCCCGATGTTTATGAGTGTTTAAAATCCCCCCCCCCTCTGTTCATAGTTCGATTTTCGCTAGTTACCCTATCCCAGTCTTTTCAATTTTGAGCTTAAAATTTAAGTTAAAGCCTAAACTTTAGAATAATTTCAACCCTATATACAAAATACCGGTAAAAGGTAGTTGTTTATTACTCTAAAGTCTAAAGCGCCCTCTACCGTCTATTTCTAAACGTAATTTTAAACTATTTCTAACCTTCAAAAAATTTTTAGAAAAAATTCGCGATATGAAGAATGATTTTAGCGAAAACCGCAAACGAATTGACCTTTTTTTCCTTTTTTTTATCATCGTTTGAAATTTTGGATCTTAAACTTTAATGCCCCCAGCTCCTACACAAGACGTTTGCGCCCAATGGTTTCCTATTTAATAATGTGTGTCTGCATGTCTACTAGCACCACTCAAAGTTTGTCGGTCTCGTAGCGAAACACCCTATATATATATATATATATATATATATAATATTCTCTGAGGAATATCATGATTAAGGCTTGAAAGTACTAAGATGTTTTATATAAAATTAACTATTAACATTTCTATTTCATTATTTTTAACGCCTTTTATGTAAACCTGAATAGTTTAAAGTTCATATTATATATTTGTGGAAAAAATCCATTCCCCGAATTCAAAATATATGCACCTTCTCCGAATGAATTTTGAGAGAATTAATGTTTTAATTAAAGTCAAACCTTTAATGTACGACTGAAACTCATTGATAAACACGTGTGCAAAAATAAACTGAGAGCTTTGCTTCAGATACTTTACGTGCATAAATCAATACTAGTTTAGCGTTGATTTTGCAGTACAACATATCTGCATTTAACTAAGTGGAGCCCTGATTTCTCTAGATTGGATTTTCTAATCTCTTCTATGTGCTCCGTGCTCCACTGGCCAAGGCAAAGTGCAGTGGTCAGTGGATATCGTGAATCTGAAAGGAAGTGGGCAGTAGGGGGTAAAGCGAAAACCAACAAGATGTTTTGATCAGTATCCATTAATGTGTTTTGAAATCTTCACATTTAAGCAAAATGAAATCAAGATATTTTAATGAAGTAAACATTTTATGACAATATTTAGAAATAATAGTGTACGACGTTTAAAAATTCTTCAAATTAATAAATTCGAAATGAAATATATCCTTACACAAAAATTTTCTTACGCGACGCACTCATAAAAATTTATTTTAATCAGACTAGCAAAATGTTTTGTATGTTGCATTCCCCACATTACGCGTTTTACATGTGGAAAATGTGTGACAAATAAAAGATTAATATTATTTGAATTAGCGATTTTTAAAATTTATTTTTGTTATTTCAGAATGGTATTTTAAAATAATTTATTTTAAAGAAAGGTGGAGGGGAAAGCAAATAAGTATTTATCTTATGGATTAAGTATAATATTATTTTAGATACCAAAAACTTATTTTTGTAATTCAAAGGTCATTCCTTAATTAAATGTAAAATATACACGATGGTTTACAGAGTCTAAACTGTTTTGGAAAAAATCGAAAAAGTTCTGCAGAAAATTAGTAATATAAAATAAAATAAATGAAGTTAATTTATAAATAAAATTAAGCAACACATCATTTGCTCAGCGGTAATAGCTAGAAATTTGGATAATTTTAAAATTTTTCTTATCCGTGTTTTGCCATAAAAGTTAAAAACTTACTTTCCTGTTGATTACCAAAGGGAAAGAATAAGATAAAATAATAATTGCCCAGTCAAACTGATGGCATTGAGCTCACAGGCTATTTACAGTAGTTGTATATTCTTATTTATTCAAAGAATAATGTCCCTGGAAAACACATTAAGAGAGAGGATTAGCACCCCCATTTCGGTCATTTATACTTAACCAATTAATTCCCAAAACTAATCAGGGATAGGCTTTATCAGATTGAACCTATATCTAAAATTCGAAGCAATCGAATAATTCTGAATAAACAAAGTCGTTTATCGAAATTAAGGTGGGTAATCTACCATTATCCCTTCATATTTAACCATTAAACCCCCGAAACGTTTCAGGGATTCATCTTATCCAAGAGGACCTAGTTTCATATCAAATAATTCTGTATAAAAACTCATTTAATTAATTTATCGAGGGGTAATCGCCCATCCCCCCCCGTTATACTTAACAAAAGAACCCCAAAAACTAATCAGGGGAGCTCATTATCAGAATGAACTTCTATCCAAAATTTGAAGCAAATAGCTTAATTCTTCTTGAAAAATCCATTTGTCTAAATTAAGTTCGTTAGCCCCCCCCCCCCGTTCTCCTTCTTTATACTTAACCAATGAAATCCCAAAACAAATTAAGTAAGTGCCTTATATAACTTATACCCGAAATTTAAAGCAAATCGGTAAACTCCGCGCCATAAAAAATAATGCGTGATAAAGACATTTACATAAATTAAAGGATGGTTCCCCCCCCCCCCCCATTTCCCAGTTTATCCCCCTGACCGCCGAGCAAAAGGGCAGAATTGTAATGTTGTTTTCTCCTTAATTTCTTAAAAATATTAAAAAAAGATATTTTTCCAACCTGACACAAAATATTTTATGTAAGTGTATAAGCTTTGAAAGTATTAATTATAACTTAATTTTTCAAAACTGGCTTTTACATGTAAAATTATATTAATTTAAATATTGCTAATGTTGCAGTCAAACCTGCAGCTTAGTGTGCGAAAAAATCCGGTCGCGGCAGTCAGGAGGTTAAACTTAACCAACGAACACCCTAAATCACCTGTAATTATTAGACGAGGAAGATCCTGTATCTAAAATTTTAATGAACTCTGATAATTCTGCGTAAAAAAACCTTTATATAAAGGGGGGGGGGATTAGCCATAATGCCCCCTTATATTTACCCAGTGAACTCCCAAAAATAATCAGCAAAGTGCCTTATTAGAATAAAACTATATCCAAAATTTGAAGCAAATCGGAAATTTTTATCCTGAGTTATAGCGTTACATGCATACACAAATCTGCGGGCAGATTAGCTTTCAGGATTTGTTTGTCTGTGAGCTAAAAAACGAGAAAAAAATTCAAAATAAAGAAAAATAAAGTTAGTTAAATGAAAGCAAGAAAAGTATTTTAGACATTAAACAATATAGAAATTCATTCAACACTAGATATACAAAAAAGTGGCCATCTGATCAGTACCAAATGAAATTATTTTGATTCAAACAGGAAAATTATCATGAAAAAATTATAATAAAGATCACAAAGAATTAGGCTAAATATGGCATTAAATGATTTTAATAAAAATTCTAATACAAAATATTTTTTTAAATAAAACTTTAATAAAATTCCCGATATTTTCACTAAATCAGAAATCTGCAGTTTTATTCAATGAAGTTATATAGTACGTCTACTATTTCTAGACGCCATTCATTGATAAAAAGCTGAATGAAAATAATGAAACTAGATAAATTAATTATCTTCCGAAGCGACTTTCCTTTAGAGATTCACACGTTTCATTATACAGTAACTGACTGCCCATTGTCCAATGAACTCGTAAAATTTTTATTTTATTCGAACTAGATAGATCTTCAGCACGCACATATCTTCCCTTTACAATCAGAGCTCCGCTGCTGTCGTGACCACAGCATCTTTTTGGACCGCAGATGAGCTAAAGTTTGGGATTTTTAGGAGAGGCTGGAGTTTTCGTTTTTTCGATTCAAATCAAATGGGTTAGAGATTTTAATCTGAAGCATCGATTGTTCGACGTTTTTGAGGGAGTCACGGACGAAAGAGAATATAGATTGTGATAGTTCGACACTCTTTGGGTCTAGTTTTAGGACTTTACCGGAACAATTTATTATTTTGGGATTTATTTATAACAACATATATCTATTTTTTGATATTTTATTTTATGTGGTAGCTTTTAAATAACTCTTTTTATTTTACTAATACTTTTTTAATCAGAAACATTTTTTTTTTTTTATTTAAAGATAAATTGTAAAAGAGAAAGGTGGAGGGGGGGGGGGAGATTTAGATGTAGTTTAAGCAATTTACTGTAGAATCTGTTATTTTGGGATTTACTCATAATATCACTCATTCTACTTTTTCACGTTTTATTTAAAGTGGTAGCCTCTTGTAAAGGTTATTTGTATATTTTACGATTATTTTTTAAACACAAACATTTTTTATACATTTAAAAGATAACTTTTAAAGACAAAAAGAACTAGATTTAATTTTACGAATTTACCGTATGATATATTATTTATGGATTCATTCATAAGATTACATCTATTTCTATAAATTTTGTTCTATGTCCTAGGATCTTGATAACTTTATTTATTTATTTTACTTTTATTTCTTAAAGGGGCCCAGGACGTAGTTTAAAACATTTTTTGAATTAAAATTTCGATTTTTTTTTTTTTTTTTTTTTTTTTTTTTGTGATGATTAACCATATTATTCATAAACAAAATCACATGATAAAATTAATTAAAATTTAAAATTTATTAAAAAAGGTGGTGTAGTTTAAAATTGTTATGACTTAAAAAATTATTTGTAGATTTTTTTTTTTTTTTACATTTAAATAAACAGAAATATCAAAATTTTAATTTTGATTCAGAATTTTTAAAAATATTGATTTTTTAAAAAATAAAAAATATTTGAAAAAAAAATTATGTAACTTTTACATTAAAAAAATCATATTTTCAAAAGTAAATTTTTTTTTTTTTTAATTTGATGAATCAAAATTAAAGTAAATTAATAAAAAAAAATACACTTTCAAGTTTGAAACATTCATCTTTAACGATTCTTGATTTATAACAATTTAAATCCGAGAAATTGTGAAAAAATCCTATCATGAAGAAAATCGCACTTTCACAAGAAGTCTTTTCATGACAACCGTTGCTTGAAAACTAGATTTTGAAAACAAACCAAAACGAAAAAAATTAATATTTTCTTTTCTAACAAAGATAGAAATATGATTTGAACGTCATTTTTAGCATAAAAATAGAAAAATTTTTAATACAATAATTTTTTTCAGAAAATTTGAAAATTTTTATGTCTTGAACCGCTTCAATTAGAAAATTCTCTTTTATGCATTTAAAAATAAATTTAAAGACAAAAGTGTCTAGTTATAATTCTAGGAATTTACAGTAGAATTTATTATTTTGGGGTTTACTCTTAACTACATCTATCTATTTTTTTTATATGTTATTTTATGTGGAAGCTTCTTAACAACTTTATTTCTTTTATTACTATTTTCAAACATAATTTTTTTAAATATGTATTTAAAGATAACATTTAAAAAGAAGTGTGTCTAGATCTAGTTTTAGAAATTTATTATAAAATTCATTGTTTTGGAATTTATTCTAACAACATTATATGTATTTTCTGACATTTTATTTCATGTAGTAGCTTCTTTATAACTTTTTGTATTTTTTTTCTATATTTTTAAACAAAAACGTTTATATATGTTAAGATAGTTTTTAGCGATAAAAAAGTTCTTTTATATTGATTTATTAAAAAGTGCCGTTACAAAAAAATAGTTCTCTCCCTAAATGCGGAAAATTTCTTGATTAAAATGGTATTTAGTATGTTTTAGTAGAAACGAGATGCAGATGAATCGTTATACTATATTCGTAAAAAAGAGATTGTTAATGCAGATCTATACCTGCAAATACACATAGATGTAGATTTACATGTTTGACCGATGTAGGTGCAGATGTATAGATATAAATATGCAGATTTGCGAAGGTAAATTTGTAGATCCGCTAACGTATAGCATCATCTTATAATGTTGTACATCTTTTTTTTATGTGTTTAATTATAAAAAAAAAATAAAGTATTAATTTGTAATTCCTTTTAGGCACTTTTTGTTTCTTTTTAATTTTTAAATGAAAATTGTAAAAAGTAATAAGGATAGTATATTTTTAAATTTAAATTTAAAAATTGTAAAATTTTTCTTTTAACTAAAAATTTTTATTAGATTTATTTTTATACTTGGTAAACGTGATTTTTTTACACTTACCAACAAAGTTGAAAAGCGCTTATACAATCGATTTTTCTGTCCGTTGGTCCGCACTCTAACTCCCTTAAATATACTCGGATTTTCATGCAATTGATAAAGCTTATTTAGAGTCACCAAAGCATGTTTGGTACTGCACATGAAGCATGTACGTTTTATAATTAATTTACAGGGACACTCAAAAGAGCTCAAATTTCAAATGTATTGAACTCACTATTTCAAATGTATTGAAACTGATATAAATCAATGAATTTCACTACGATCACGTTAAAACATAGCATTCATAGCATTTTTTATTAATTTACAAGGACACACAAAAGAAACCGGTTACAGTACTGTCTTTGCGTAATAATTGCCGGAGAGTACGTTTTAAAATCTAGTATGCGCTTTTAAATTTAATTAGTTTTTTGCGTATAACTCTTTATATATAAATTCTGTACCACATATACAGGGCTGCACGAAAATATTCGTATACCATTCTTCTTATTAGAAGAAATTGCTGAAGGAGAATTTTCAACTGAAATATAACTCACTCTTAAATTAACTAAATTTTAGAATGTATGTTGTTAATAAATACAAATCTCTATATCATATACAGTAATGCCAAAAAATGAGGAATTCAGCTGAAATTCACTTTTGAAATGCGGTATACATTTCCATATGGTGAAATGAAATGTTATCTTTCAATTATTTTAAATGGTGCAGTTTTGTTACATTATTTGCGTTGGAAATGCGGCAACGTTGGAATGCGTTGGAAAGTGCTTCATAATCTTTGCATGATGCATGAATTTATTTTTCTTGTTTCAACATACTATTGATCTGTACTGCCACCCATTTAGCACTTTTTTCAAATTAAAAATATGTTTTATGTATCAGAATTTTTAGACAGAAAATTATTTTAATTTAGTTAAATAAATTTGATAAGAAATAAAAATTTTGAACTTAGTTATGAATTTAGTTATTGTAATTTTAGTGTATGAATTTAGTACATTCTGTTGTTTTTGAACTTAGTTTTGAACTGTTAGCCACTATTCAGAGTCCTCGCAGTTACAATTCAAAATTTCTAACAAATATTTTGAATTAAATAACGAAGTAATACGGTGACGAATATTGTACTTGCTATCAGTCTACAGAGTTTTAAGCATGCTTATAAATTTTACGTTAATTCCGCAGGGAAGCTGTGGCCTAGTTGGCAAAACATGGAGCTCGTAAACGAAAGGTCCCGGACTCGAGACTGGCCGCTAACTAAAAATCCGCCGTATGTGTTAATGACGCCTGGTGCATATATTATTTGCCGCAGAGTACAACTGCCTGTAGGTTCCGTTGAATTATACCTCCGGAGGCACCTGATCAGTCGAAGATCTCGTCCCCAGATAAAAGTTTTAAATTACAAGAACATCTCGGATTTCCATGTATAAGATACAAGAAATTTCTACAATTTATGTTTTATGTGTGAAGAAATAGAAAAAAATCTACTTTCCTGCAAATGTCATACAATATTTAACCCTTGATCGCTATTACTCGTTAACCAGTTAAATACAATTGCTATACTAAAAAATATTGCTCTAAAATACCAGAGCAGACAATTTTCTTTAATTTTTTATTAATTATTTACAAAAAAACTATTCAATTGGAAAATATAAAAATATTTGCACGTTTAATGCGCTAACAACACAAAATGATTTTGTAAAAATGGTAGAAAGCAGCATCTATGTCCCTATACACACAGCATAAATAAAACATTAAAAACGAGATTTAAAAAAAATATCTTAGTTTCCAATGTTTTTAAAACGTTGGGTAAAACAACGGTTATTTGAGAGTAGCTTTATTTTACTAAAATGTATCCAAATTAAAAAAAAATAATAATAATAATAATTTCAAAATTTTCTTAAAAAAAGCTAAACATTTTTAAATTTTTGAAATTCATATAATAATAAACCATGCGAAAAAAAACTTTTTTCTAAACATAACTTTGAATAATTTGATTAAAGTAAAGCATTTCATACCATGCTGAGTAACACTGTATTTTTTAGACTCCATACGGTTAAATAAACGCATAATAAAATTTACTTTTTTCTTAAACAATTCATTATTTCTTTTTTTTTCAAGTTAACGAACTTCCTTTAAATTGCAACGATGGCTTTAATTAAATACTATGAGGATCATAAAATCTCATTTAACTGTACTGTTAATTAACTTAAGGAGAACAGTTTTCTAATAATTTGTTAAGTTTTTTCCCTTTTTTAAGTTTAAGTTTGCTGAAAATTTAAATTTAAAAATTTTATAACTTTTATCAGGAATACGCAATTGTATTGCTTATTTGTGAAAATTTTCTTTTATTAAGAAATCTTAATTTTGTTATGGTATATTAGCCGCAAAGCCTAGTTTACCCAGAAGTAAAAGTATTAGCAAATGCTAATAGTATGTTTTTTAGAACATAAACTAGCCGAACTTTGTTCATCTAAACGCTTCCGTATTGTCAATTATTTTTACCAGTTTTTCCAAATTTATGTGAAAAACAGAATTTTTACCTACCGTCCTAGAGCGGGCTAGTTAGCACACTAGTATTATTAGTAACAATTGCATGTAATGAACGCTCATATAACATTGACGGAGGTAACAACTGACAAGGGAACCACTTTTTGCATTGCTCGCACTTAGTATCGAAATCTGGTGAATTTAGAAGCCCTATGGTAAAGGTTAGAGAACTGATAAAAATTCTCTTAAAACCTCATTTTACACATTTTTTTATAATTTAATTTTTTATTATTGGATTTTTATTTCAAGCCGAAAATGAGTTAAATCGCCAAGTATGGTGCTACGAATTTTTCGCTAGCCTTATTTTGCGGTTATGACATTTCGGCTAGGGTTGCTGGAAAATTCTACTTTAGAAAATCACCAACTTTTTTTCCCCACCAAAAATTTTGAATATGATGTCTTAATTTTTCAAAACCAAATTAGTAGGTTTTTGAAGGAATTTTTAATTTTGTTTCAATAATTTATATTTATTATTACCTAATTTATATTTTTAAATATTTTTCTTTAAAAAAAAATCTATGTTAGCAGACCGATAAATGGTCTCGAAAATACAATTTTCAAAAAATTATGTTGCGCAAAAAAAAAAAAAAAAAAAAAAAAAAAGACTTTAACAGAATTTTTTTTTCGATTCTCAAACTTCCTAATATGATTCTTTAAAAATGCAACGCATTTTAACGCTAGGTGCGAGCACAGGACCGTAGCTAGAAGGGAAAAATAGGTGAGGCTCAAGAGAATATAGGGGGTGCTTATAATTTATTTTCTCTCTCTATGACGCAGAAAGATAAATTAATGCATATTCACGTTGTAGGTACTCTGTTTCTTATTAAACCGTTGTAATAACTTCATTGTATGTTAAGAAAAGTATATGATGATGAAAATTTTGAGTATATAACTGGTGCAAAATTAAACATCAAGTTAGCTTCATATGTACAAATAAGATGAGAGATTGTTGAAACACTTATTTTAGATGCAATTTAGTAACTCAGCAAAACTGTGAAAAGATCTGAAAACTAAATTAGTTTTTTGAACGGTATTTCATTTGAATTTTCTGAACAGAAATTTATTTAGTGACCTGGGAATCTTTACCAGAGGGGCTAAAAATATTTTAGGTGGGCTGAGCTGCCGCCCATAGCGCCCTTTTAGCCCTGTGCGAGCAACAGCAAAGTGATTCAATTGCGACTGGATTTCAGTATAGAAGGCCGAAAAATTGTGTTTTCAGTGTTTTTATTATCTGAAATAAGAATAAAGTTTTTGGTGTGTTATTTATTATCATTTCAAGAAAATTTAAAATAATAATAATAATAATTAAAAAGTCATGATGTGACTCGAGTTGCATGGGTGGATGTCCAAGCATGCACGCCGTGAACTTCCAATCGGGCGTAATTCGATGAATTACCAGAGTTGTTTGTACTCAATTTTCTTTTAAGCCTGTGAAAATAAATAACGTTGTCTGGAGATTAAAGTACTTTCAGATTAAAAAAATAAATAAATTAACAAAGTTTCAGCTATTTTAAGAAAAAAGTCCATTTTTGATTCTTTTTTTCGCTCTTTGGCTTGCCTCTAAGCATATCTATTATTTATAAAAATGTCTGTATGTGGTCCAAGATCCAATAAATTATGACAGATAAAGGGATAGGTAGTATAATAAGGGTAGTATATAAAGGGATATGATAGTTTGAAGCATACATTACATTAACAGGAAAAGAAAATACTTTGTTAGATTCTCAATAATTTAAAATATATTAGTATTGCACAATTATAAAAAAAAACATATTTGCATTAACGAATGAAAATGATTTTGTAAGCGAGTCAAAAATTATCTAGTTTCGATTTGAGAAAAACCTTACAGATTTTTCTAAGAAAAATAAGTTTTTCCAATATTAATATTTAAAAAAATGGAACATAAAACAAAAACAAAATTTATCCAATTAGTAACATTAAAAAGATTTTAAAAAAGATTTCAGAAAATTTATTTAAAAATTAACCAATTTCACATCATGTCATCTAACATGAAGTTTTTTAGGTCCCCCCATACGGTTAAATAAATATGTAATTAAACTTATTTTTACGTAAATATGTTCATAATTATTTTTTAAAGTTAACGAATTTCCTTTAAATTATAACCAAAGATTAAATTAAATACTTTACGGATAATAAAATCTCATTTAAAAGTACTGTTAATTAACATAAGGAGAGGAAGTTTTCTAATAATTTCTCTACAGTCTTTTTTTTCCCTCTTAAATTTAGATTTAAAATTTCTAATAACTGTTAATAAGAAGAATTAAATAATTATTAAGTAATCTGAGATAAAATAAACTTTATATGAACGGTTAGTATTATTTTAAACCAAGCTGAAATAATTAGCAAATTATTCTAAAAATGCGAAAATTCTTTAATTAAAAAAATAAAGAATGGAATCCGTTTTATACTTACATTAAAGAAGGTAGCTAAAGAGTTAATCTTACCTGCAAGGAAAAAGAAAATGCATTAAAATATGTTTTAATAAAGAAATAAAACACAGTATTCTACTAAGTGTAAAATATAAAGAAGGGCAAAATTTTCCAGAATAGAATATTTCTAAAACAAAGAGAAAATAAATATCTTCTTTTCGAACACAGTTTATTTTTGGAAGGTCTTTTTACATCTTCTAATTACTTACTATGAAATTATAAGAAATGTGATGTGCTGATTTTGATGAGAGATGTATCGTTGGAAATACCTCGTCGTCATGGGATTTAAAAAAACCCTCAATGAAACTCATCATGAATCAGACGTTTTCGAGATATCAGACAATTTTATATTATACTATTTTTTATTACTGTGTATTGATGCTGTTATATTTGTCACATCGAAAAATTTATTATTTTTTGCTGTTAATCGGCTTCCTGTTGATTTATTGACTTATGTTTGAAAAATCAAATGTGCAAAAAAAAGAAAACTTGGAAAAAAAATTAATGACTGTAAATAAATACAGGGCTGCGACTCTTTAAAATTCTATTGAAATACTGTTTTTGATAAAATAAACTTTGCAGTATATTTCTCTTACACATATCCTCAAAACGCAGGAGGGATACACGTGGAAGATTTTTATTTAAACGATGCAAGATAAATTAAAATAAGCCCACAATGACAGCCTTTCAAATGTATTGTTTCGTGTCATATGTGTTTGTTGATGCTGGATGTTTGTAGTTTTCAGTGGTGATTGTGGTTTCCTATATAGAAGTGTGCAAAACGTCATTGAACAAGAAAAATTATAAATTTAACGACACAATAAATGTTACAGCATAAATATATTTTAATAAATAAACAATTTGAGTGACATAAATTGTCAGATATCTCGAAAACGACTGATTTACCACGGGTAGTTCCATAAAGCTTTTTGCACCCCACGGGGAAATATTTCGAACGATGTTATTCCCGTTAAAATCGGCGCGTAAAACGTCTTGAATTTCTCTCGTTAGTATATAAATATCGCTGGAAAGTAATTTTTTTTCTTATTATTAAACATATCTACCATACGAATTGGCTTTGTTTATTGTATCAAAGACATTCAGAACGGAATTTGTTTGAACCAAACCCTTTTTGTGGTATAAAATTCCAAATTTCTGTCCTTTGAGCTATTTAAAGGCTGACAAACTTTGGATATTCTGTGGGTCAGTTGTCGCTCCTGGTAAATTAATAGGCAGAGAAACTGGCTATTTAATGTTAGAATTCACCATCTACCTCAAAGTAGAAAACCTCCGTTGAACACTGAAATGAAATTACCGATCGTGGTCGAAGTTCAATCAGAATAATGATGAATGGCTTTTAAGCGTTCGACCCAGATTTTGTACATTGAGGTAGATAATAATGAATATGAGCATAAGGATCGTAATCTCAACCTGAAACCAAGGTTGCTTGCTTGGTATTTTTCTTTTATACTAAAATTACGAACTCTTTTCGAAAATTACAATGTAATCACGAAATGTCAGCAATTAACTAAAGCAAAAATCATTATTAAAATTTTTTGATGCAAATGTGGAATTTCTGAATTAAAATGAATGTGCGTCCATCGACAAGATCCTTCTTGGTACATCTGAAAAAAGGTCAGTTCGTACAGAGGATTTATCAATCAGTATAATAAAGTACACGAGCATCGTCAAATAATTACTAATATATATTTAAATTTGAGTTTCAAGAATAAGAAGTTATCAGTTAACTTTAAACATTGGCTATAAAAGGGACAGGTAACAATTAAAAGTAAAATCAATGTATTAGATCTTTGGCAACAGCACCATTTTTTTCTGTATACAAGGCAGAGGTTGGTATATTTATCGTACAAAGATTTTTCATTTAAAAGTTTAAAACTGAATGCACAAGACAATTGTAATAAATGGCTTCGATTTTTCATCAATTTCCTCGACTATAAATCTTCTCTCAATAGTTTTTCCTGTGGTCACCACATCTGTACGAAACACTTTCGAATAGTTTTAGGACAAACAAGAAAAAATCTAGATACAGCTTCGTACACTTCAAGGATTTTCAAGTACCTTTTATCGGAATTTTTGTAAAGTAATATTTGCCTTACTTAATGAAATAAAGTTTCATCTTTAGATATAGCACCCAGTACTTTACGAAGTTTCTGGTTCTAAAATACCTAACAAATGCCTTTGATGCGTACAAACTCTAAGATATGATTTTCTAACAGATATTATAGTTATTAAAAATTTTTAATTGATTACATGCTTTGTTTTTAAAAGACGTACGTTTTTCTATTTTTAGTTTGTTCTTTATTTTATTTTATTTTATTTTATTTTTTATACTTAATTTCTTTAAAATTGGATTTTCAGAACACCTATATATTTTCTTGCAAATTAAATAAATACGAATATTTTCAAAATAAATTACGCATAAACAATGAAATTTCAAATATAAAATAATCATTAATAACTATAAACGACCATAATACATACATATCGAATGAACAAATACGCTAGTATTATACTTAAACTACTAAAAAAAATCCCACAAAAGAAGAAATAGCCCATTAAGTGAAATAATATTGCGGAATATACGAAGGGGCATAAAACGGTTATGAATGGCAAACTATTCGGGAAAAATGGTTCCTGACAATAAAGGAATTCCGTAATCACCATAAACTGAAGTAATAATCGGCCACATTAAGAATTGCCTGAAGAAATGCTGACATAAAAGGTACTATATAAGTCTTCCGCTGTACGAGTTCATTATCTCTATATTTCATATGGATCTGCAGACAGTGGAAGAGATACGAAAGAAGTGAAGAATACTTTACCATAAATACATCATAACTCTTGGATACAAGAAATGCAATTTTGTGTTTTTTTCCCGAACGAAGGTGGGAGAAAGAATGCAAATAAGGTGATGCAAATGATATTTTGTTTATCAGTTAGAAAAATATATATCTGGTTCTGGAATAAAAAGAGATATGAAGACAGACATTGAAATATGGAAGAAATTTTTGGGAAAATGAAAACGAAAGAATCGTTTGCGAAACAAATTACAGCGTTTCAAATGAAATACTTTCGGGGGAAAATAGCGAAAAGATGCATGCAGTTTTTTTTCAGTTTTTCAGATATAAACATAAATACTTAATGTTTGATAACAAGTGTTCAGAATAAAGAAAGACATTACAAACTCGGAATTTTAAAATAAATATACGATTTTAAATTATTCTAATCTTACTTTGCTATATAGAATTGTATTTTTAGTTTTTTGAAAAGATAAATGTATATTTTCAGACATTGGAATAATTGAGAACTTAAAATGGAAAATTTGTTTGATTCAAATGAAATACTTTGATGAAAATGGCGAAGTGCATTGCATTCTTTTCTTTTAGAAGTTATATAAATATGTATTAACTAATAATAAATATTAAGATTCATTAGAAATACGCAGTACTATTATAAATGAATATTGTTAAAGGTATTTTTTAATGCTATATTTCATATGAGTCCGAAACAGTGGAAGTGATAGGGAATAAGAGAAGAATACCTTACCATAAATGTATCATAATTCCTCAGTACAATAAATGCAATTCTTAATTATTTTTTTTCCATTTTAGTAAGAAGTTGGAAAAAAGAATTAAAATAGTATCTTTATATATATAACTCTTCTGTGCGTGTGCATGTCACTGAACTCCTCCTAAACGACTGGACCGATTTTAATGAAATTTTTTGTGTCTTATTCTAAAATGGTTTGGATTCACATTTCATCAAAATTCATTCAGTACTTTTTTATTAATTAGGCAAAACTAATAAAGTTAGTGATTTTTCGCTAATTAAAAATGTTGAATAAGTTCCCTGAATAGAGTGCGGACAGAATGGCTGAATGGTCTAAGGCGCCAGGTTTAAGCTCTGGTTCTCGAAGAAAGAGACAGTGTGTCGAATCCCACTCCTGACATACGTGTATGATTTACAATAATTTTTCCTGTATTGTAATTTTAATTAACCGACTTCAGAAAATCGTTAACTTTTAACTAAAAAGAGAAAAATAAACTTTTCTATCAAAAATTGAACCGACTTCAAAAACTTCTGCAAAGTGAAAAATAATTTCCTTACATAATTGTAATAATAAATTAAATTAAGAGTGTAGTATTTATCATGCGTATTATTGTATTTATGTACATTTATTTGATTTTTTGGAGTCTGTGCCAAGACAACGTCTGGTTGTCTGGTCTGATTGTAATAAGATTTTGCTTATCAGTTAGAGATACACACACACACACACACACACACACACACACATATATATATATATATATACACACACACACACACACACATATATATATGTAATAAATAAAAAAAATTGCGTCATTTTGCTCTCTCTAAGTTTTTAATTTGCATTATTATTATTATTACATATACATATATATATATATAAATATACATATATAGTTCTGGATAAAAATAGGTGCATGCAAGACATTGAAATATTGAAGAAATAAACATTGAGAAAATCATCTGTCGAAGGAAGAGTTAGAAATGGGGAAAATGGCCGGGTTCATTTGTGTATTTTTTGTTTAAGAAAAGTAAATATCATCTAAGTTCTAAGAATATTTAAGTTCGATTACAAACATTTAGAATAAAATGAAGCATTACAAGCTTATAATTTGAAAACCGACAAGGAGAATATTTTCTAAGATACTAAATTCAGTTTTTATTTATTTTGTTTTTTTCATAGCTAGGAATTTATATATCTTCGAATACGGTAATAGTTAAGTAATGAAAATATAATATTGTCTGCTTCAAATGAAATAAAGTGAAAAATGGTCGAGCTGTAAACATATTACTTCCAATTTAGATAAAATATAATAAATTTACAGTAAATAATAGTAAATATTTAAGCTTCTTACATGTATTCAAAATAATGTAAGAGATTCAAATAAGTGTGGCATTCTGTTTCTTTTTATTTTATATACATGTATATATATATATGTTTATTTGTCCTTGAATTAAAAATAAGCAATTCATTGGTTTAAAAGATATTTTTGAGAAAATGAAATGAAAAAATCATTTGCAAATCAAGCGTTTCAAATAAAATGTTTTTAAGGAAAATAGCAAAGTAGGTAAGTATATATTTTAGTTTAGATGAATAAATACCACTAAGTTATATAAATGTATATTAGTAGTAACTATTAAAGTTTTATTTCAAATAATTAAATTCGAATAAGAAATTAGACAAAAGAAATTTACACATAAATGTGCAATGCTTTGACGATTTTTAAATTTATTATTTATTTTTTCTGAGTATTAGAAGAATATTTTTAATTCTCATGAAAAATAAAAATAAGTAAAAATGGATGTTTAGATTTTGGAATTTGGTTGGAAATTTTGAAAATTATACGTAGAAAAATCGTTTGAAAGACCTAAAATAAACAAACTTTCAAATAAAATCATTAAGCAGAAATTTAGAAGTGGATAGGACTACCATTTGGTGTCAATAAAAATAATTTCATAGCAGTTATATAAGTCTATTATAATAAATTCGAGGATATAGTAGGGTATGTTATAATATACATCGTGTACAATCTGCAATATTTTGAGGAACACCATTTACCCTCTACAGACCCTACCATAAGACTTTAGGGTTTGCCATATCGAGCGTATACCATCTCAAAGCGTATGCCTGCTCCCAATAACATATATTCTCTACACTTGAATATATACGGTGGTTTACACCATATACTTTTTTTTTTAACCCTATTGCCATTTGTTTCTTATATAAAGTTATTGCATATACTCTTCAGCAGAGTTCTCGTTGTCGCTCGCCATTGCGCCAAATTGCGACCAAATTCTTCATTTGGCGAGTAATCAAGCGATTAAATTCGCCAAATTGCTAGTGCTCAACTTTTCTTTCTTTCATTTTTCATTTTTCATACATATGCATATATACATATTTTTAATGTATACATATTTTTAATATACTTTTAGCGGATAGTTGAAATTAAATTAATAACAATTGTTGTTATTATAGTCTTCATAACAATAGTATCATATATAGATATCATAATAGTATCATATGTAGACATATGTAGTCTTCAGTATATACCTTTTGCGCATTGCATACACCCTCAGCTGTTTTTACGACTGCACTATAGTGCAGTACTGAATATATTTCATGCTGTTTTTTCACACAATTAAAAAGCTTTAAGTACAAATAGCTAAATAAAACATTAACTCATTTCCCATTATAAATTTCAAATATACCTTATTCGCAATTTATACTTTAAACAATAAGTAATTTAGAAATCAAAATAAATATAGATTCATTTGTTTAGTTCTGGTTTAGTAAATTAAATTCAAGTTAGAAAAGATTAATCATAGAACGAAGTATTTTCGCCACACAATACATTTTTTACTGGCTGAAGTCATTAAGTCAAATATATGTCGAAGTCATTCCCACACACGGCAATCAGCACCAATGTTTCTTTCTGCAGGAGTGCTGCGCAAAACCGTAATCATCATTATCCGGTTTACGCCCGCAAACAAAGTTATAAATCCGTAGCATAATCGACAATGGGCATTGAAGCGAGCTGTTTTGCGCTGCGGAAACTGGACTTCATGACAGAACCATTTTCTGAAACGGAAAAAGTAAATCAGCAACATCAATTGCGAATGGGCAGTGGCGATAATGAATCCACTTGTGAAAACAAAGCAACATCAGCGGGATGTAACGTTAAAGATCTTGAAGACTATGGGATATTATTTAGCACACCTATTTTTAATCAAGATTTTTAAGAGAAATATTTGGGTACTTCCATGAGCACATGTCGTGTGAGTCACATACTATGATTTTGGATACCATTATTTTTAGAACGGAAAAATGTGATTTATTTTACCAAATATATTTCATTAATCGAATAATGCCATGCAAACATTTCGAAAATAACGGTGGCCAACAATTTAGCAGTTACTAGAAATGTGACTTAATCGAAAAATGCTCATGGAAATACCCATTTAACAATATTTTCCTTTTATAACTTAGATGAAAGAAATCGTAAATTGACATTTCTTTATTTTTCTAACAACGCTTCGAAAATTCTGGTTTGAATTTGACATTACCGAAACACAATTAGTGCTTGCTCTTGAAATCGATAAGTTCGAAATTAGACACTTTGCAGAAAATACGCATCTACCAGCAATTAAATCGTTTTATTATATAGTCTTCCAGTGGCGCCAACTTATAAGGTCCCATGGGGCCTGAACTCACCCAATAATTTTGAATCCTAGCGTACCCCATTTTGACTGTTCTATTTAATTATTTATTTCATCATTGTTTTATTTTTTAGAACAAAATTTATTTTGTCAATGACTATGTGTTTTAATTCTCCAACTGACTCCCGTAAATCTAAAATAACTGAAATGTCCATTCTAACATTCTGCTATTTCAATTTTTAGCCATGTTCATGACATGGTGACATTACAATAAATATTAGTGTCTTTATAATGAAAAATGTATCGGATTATAATGTAATAAATTTGCAATTTTATTAAAACATGATAGCTTGACTTAAAATTCTCATCTTTCTCCCCCCTGCCCACCCTTTAAAGAACAAACTGGTAGTATCATTTTACCAAAAATGTTTTTGCGCCAAACCAATATTTTTAAGCCAACCCAATATTTTTCAACAGTTGGCGCCCCTTTATCCTTCAAATCCTAACGTATTGAATAAATAGCAGAAACGGTGCACACGAAAATTCATCCTATTTCTTGAAAACAGTAAAAATATCATTATGGACAAAGTATATATTATAATTGCAGATTCCCAAAAATTTTAAAGGAACCAGTGGCACCTTAAACTCATATAATTCAGTCGCCACCAGGACTTAATTTCTAAGAAAAAATTACGAAGCAACGAGAATTTCGGTAAAAGATCGCAGAAGAAAAGCTAATTTTAACAAAGGATTTCCAAAAACCCCGCGATTTTCATCAAAGAATCGCTGAAAAACTCGATTTTTGTCAAATGATCGCGAAAAAAAACTCGATTTTGATTAGGGATCGACAAAAAACTCGCGATTTTCGTCAGAGGATTGTGGAAAAAAACGTGGGATTCTCGTCAGTTGATTGCGGAAAAACGCAATTTTCGCAAAGAAGAGAAAAAAAGCGAAATTCGGCAAAGGATGGAGACTTAAGAGGCTGGAGTCGCCAAGTCATAAAATTTTTATTCATTCATAGGGACAGGGGACCGTGAATCTCCACCTATAGTATATATTATTATAAACGTAATGTCTGAGTATGGTATAGTAGCTATGCTCTACACAAACACTTCCCAACCTTTTTTCTTTCCCGTACTCTTTCTTATGCTTTTCATTTCAGAGTACCCCTTTTCTGATAAATACTCCCCCTTTACTCCTTCTCTACTCAATTAGATAATGCATACAGGTTTTTTTTTTCATTAGTAATCTTCTTATCACACCATATAACAGATCGAATTAAATTAGATTGCGATTTCTAATAATTTGCGATTTTATTAATCATTTTTTATGATTTCTGCCATGACTGATATTATTTCCACATACTCGCAGCAAGTCGGTCACATACCCCCCAGGGGCACGTATACTCAGGTGGGGAACAGCTGCTCTAAACGATGCTTTACATCGCCGCCTAGTGGTAAATTACAGAATTAAACTAAAAACAGCTTTAGTTACTGAAAACAGTCAATTATAAACTTATAGAGCGTAGTCAGTTAAGTACGAAATTATATTTTACATGTAAAAATGATGTATGACATTAAAAGACAGATGCACATTTGATGATAAAACCAACATGTACGCAAAGTATAGTTTTTTAATGATAAAATCAAACTAATAATAATAAAAGTGTCCCAGTTATCGCATATGCAAAATGCTCGATGTACTACTAACAAAGTCGACCCTTATTTACCTTAATTCATACCATACTTAATTTTACATTATTATTACCTGTCATTAATTAGCAGATGTTTGTTTGTCTTCTTAATATTTTATTCTGTATTATTAGTATGTTTGATCTAAACAAACTTTGAAAATGATTTTTTACTTCATCTAATTCTAGTAATTGGAGCTAATGCTTATGACTAACGGTTTAGAAATTAGCGATTGAACACTATTGTGAGTGAAATATACATACCTGTATATAAATATATTTTCCTACATTTGCTTGTCTGAGTATGTAAACATAAAATCTCATGCAAGACCATGCTTCATTGACACAAGGTTTCAAAAGTGTTGAATTCAGACGCGTTTCTCTGGAAGAGATTTGTCTCTAGGGGGGGGGGGGGGACTGCACTTTTTTAACAATTAAAAAAAAAAGTCAAATGTTATGGGGGGAGGAAGTGGGGTCCTTCCGGGCCATCCTCGTAATTCAGTACTGGGTTTCATTGATATTTTACACTTGACTTTTTTATATAAATATGAAATATCAGATTCATAATTAGACATGCAAGTAAAATTCAATATACACACCAAAACAATCATAATTGAAAACCAAGTTCCTTTTCAGAAAAAAAAAATCATTTATGTCAGAAAGAATAATAAAATGAAACATTCTAGCCAAAAAAATTTCTTTATCCCTGACTGTAATCGCCTAGAAAAATGTAATTTCTACAGAAGGCAATCAACACCAATGTTTCATTCTGCAAGAGGGCTGCGAAATCATAATCATAATTATCCAGTGTTTACCCCCCGCAAACCGAGTTAAAAGTGCGTGCCTTTAACGATAATAGATATTGAAGTGAGCAGCGGAAACTGGACTTCATGACAAACCCATTTTCTAAAGTGGAAAAAGGAAATCATTAACATCAACTTCAAATGGGCAGTGGCGTTAACGAATGCACTCGGTGAAAACAAAGCAACATCAGCGGGTTATAACATTAAGTTCGATGTCAGCATTTTTCAAGTAAAATGGTATCAACCAGCAGTAAATGGCTATGAAACGTAAAATATATCAAACATGGCTTGATATTGTTTTTTTGAAGGATTAACCATAAAATGAACAGTTTTATGTTCCTCACAAATACTTTTCTACTATATATCATTCCCACAGAAAAAAAAAATAACACCAATATTTTTATGTGGGTGGTTCAACAATTATTGTCCCCAGTGTAAATAAAATATTTGTACTGCGATGGGTTGATGTGGAATATCAAAGCCTAATGTCTCTCAGCAAGGGTAACAGCAACTTGTTCAATCCATGTCAAGAAGAATTTCAGCTACAATTAGAGCTAAAAGTGTGCGGACCAGCAATGCTAGTGGACTATTTTTCTAATATAAAAGATCGGACTTCTTCATTGGAGCCACTTTTTGAAATTGTAAAATTCCACTTGTTTTCTCACGAATTAATATATATTTAAACATGGCGAATTTTACCATTTAAAAGTTATGCAAAAAAAAAAAAAAAAAAAAAAAAAAAATCCTAATTCTAAGTAGCCCACTGGCAACAACTCATTATTAAAAGGTGTCTAAGTATTTGGAGATTCAATGTATTTTCGTAATATTTTACTAGAACCAGAAATATTTCTCTTTTTGTAGAGCTTGTTGTTTTCTTTACTCGTATCCAAATACTTAACAATCACAATTTTGGATTTTACTAAAAAGAACAAAGCCGAAGTCACCAATGTTATTTATACTCTCTTTATTTAGTTATTCTTTAATCACTTCCGCGCAAATTGACAAGTTGAGTTCGTCATGTAATTTAGAGAAAACGAAGTAACATAAACTGGATAAATCAAAATGATGTTATTGTTAGCTCGCAAAAACAATATATTTTTTTCCTGATTTTTTTTTTTTTTTTTTTTTTTTTTTTTTTTTTTGTTAAATTTAATTTTTACCTTGAAGTGAGTTTTTATCTTTAACTATTTAAACTAAAGGGCGAATGACCTAGTTGTAAAATGCTGGAAATGCGTAAGAAAATAAAAACTTATTTAGACTTTAAAAAAAATTAGTTCTTTTATCTTTTAAAAACTCACTAATAAAGGAGAAAAAGCTGCTATGGCGAGTATAAATAAATAAGGTATTGAACAACTCATTATTATTATCATTATTTAATTTTTTTGTAAAAGAATCATAAGCATTTCTCACATGCATCCTCTGATTGAAATTTTTTGCCTGTTTAAGCTCATTAATGTTAATTATTTTTCATTTTTACACGATTATAAATAATATTTGTAACGGAATGAAGTACAATATGTTCTTGTAAAAATTTACCAGAAATTAATGAAAAAAAGTATTGGGAAAAAACAGACACTCGCATCTATTTCGTTCATGCATGAAAACCTTCGACAATAAGACATTTTACGTGGTATAATGCATGATCGACTTTGACACAAATAAGTCAGCAATACTTCTTTCTTTCTTTTATTTTTTTTCTTATCGTCTGCAGTTTTTTTTCTTTTTCTAATGGATGTTTTAAAGCAAGTTAAATGGCCAAGTAATGGTCGTATTTGGCACTGAGTATTCATTTTTTTTCTTCTTTTTGCAGTCTCTTGAAGCAGAGCTTTTCCGAAGCGTCTGCACAGAGGCACAGTTCTCGAGTTATAAATGGTATTCAAGGGTAAATAGCCATATAAGTATTAAAGAAAAGAAAAGTAAAAAAAAAAAAAAAAAAGAATAGCCCCTGTTTGCTTGAATAACCTGCTACTTGACTTGCTTTGATTTTCGATTGCTGTATAAATCTTATGCATTCGCTACATTTGGAAGATAAAAGCTTCAAAAGTTTGAACTTTTGCTTAATTCTTACGGAAAAACTTTTTTCTTCTTTTTATGCAAGTTTTAATACGTTTCAGACTTATGGGTATAAGAGAGGGATTTTAGATTCTAAATCATGCATGAGAAATAGAAAGAGAGGAGGGCTGGGCTAAAAGGGAGGTAATCTACTCAAACTTACTTCACTTTAGTAGAAAAAACAAATATAGTTAAAACTAAAAAAAGAAATATCGTATGGTTAAAAAAAAATTTTAGTGTCGGTTTATTAGTTGAAGAAATGAGATAGAACAAATCAAATGTTGATGTCTTGTGGCTATAATTTTCGTCATATATCTGAATATTTCTTCACATATCTAATATTTCTTCCCTGGGACATTTGGGTTGTTCCATGTTTTTATAATTTTGATTTGATAATTGTTTATTAAGTATTTTTTAGCACTAATAAGAAAAATATCTTCAGTTTTAAACACCACATCAGGTTTTTCCCGCTAATAGTAAATTTTAAAGTTAAAAAGTAAAAAATAATAAATATCTGCTACTATGTAGTAGATGTGATGTTTGTGTTTTATCATTTGATAATTGTTTTTTATGTATTTTGTTTAATGCTGAATCCGGAAATAACCTTCATTTCCCTCCTCCCTCACCACGTCGAAATTTTTTGCGAACCACAAATTTTAAAATGTCGAAATGCTGCAAAAATCTGATACTATAAAATAGATGTAAACTTCATTTTTTCATAATTTAATCATTTTTCCCTTATATTATGCATTTTTACAACTGAACGTGCGAAACATTATGTATTTCAGATCCTTACATTTTTATTTCATGCGTGAAAAATTCTTTTAAACGTCTATGGTCTGAGTCATAATTTTTCCTTTTATATTATTCTCTATGAGGTTCAACTCGGTACCTTTTTCTATTATGACATTGATAATATTTATCGCAGATCAGTTTAAAACGTGTGCACGAAGACATTTAATGGTATATTAACTGGAAAATGAATGTTGGTTGACCCAAGAAAAGATTAATAGAAGCATGGCTGCCAACTACTACGCTTATTTACAGTCAAATAAACATTTTAGAAACAGAAATCTTAGTAAATTATTAAGAATATGTATTGTAATGCATAATATTGAATATATTTGGTATACATTTTACTAAAACATTTTTGTGGTTCCAAACATGTTTTTAAGATTTAAATAGGCGTAGAAGTTGGTAGCTCTGTAGAAGAGGTAGAAAAAAATAGCGCAAAACCAAATTATACATTAATGGCCAGAGATCGGACAGTATGACGCGGTATATTAAGGGAGATCCAAAACCTTAATGGATTGTAGCATTTTTTATGATAATGATCATGATTTAAATTATTTGCTTTGTAAACATTGTCCTTCATAAATCCTTTACAAATGGGGATTTGTAAAGGACAATGTGTACAGGAGGCGAGTGTCGAACATTGATGACTTAAAAGCCAGAATTACAACCGCAATAGTCATTGTGGATGCCAAGATGCTTGCCGCTACCTGGCGTGAAATTGACTATCGACTTGATATTCTCCGTGCGAAGAAGGGGACACACGTGGAAGTTCATTGACAAGGGTCATAAAACTTTTTGAGTCTATCTAATTATTTATGTTATTAATTTTAATCTATCTTTATTATTTTATGAGTTTTTAAACATCAAAATGGGTCCATAACTTTATAAACACCCTGTATATATATATTACTTTGACAAATTATTTTGACATATTTTCACTAATTTGTTTTTTAAGGTTTGAAATTTACGATTTGAGAAAGTCCAGATGCAATGCTTAAAAATGATAGTCAATTATTGATACATCGCTTGATAATACATAAAAATCAAACACATAATTACCAAAATTTAAAAACATAACTATCAAATTTATTTGATAGTCTCAGAATTTAGGTATACTTTGATTTTTTATCTTTGAAATGAATGATTTGAAACAATTCTGACTTGATGGTAAATAAAAAAGGTCATTTTCGAATTCAGCGGTAAAAATTTCATAGAAATAAATTATCAAAATTTATAAAACACAACTATCAGACACTTCTACAGTCAAATGGCGCTTTGTTCAAATTTTTGTTTAAGCTTAGATATTAGTGATTGTACTTTTTAGCCAAAAGTAAATTTCTAATTAATGCTCTGCGTAAATAATAACCAGCTAACCAAAATGGAGACCATGAAACATCCATATTTGCAAGCTTTCTATTTTTCTTCCAATTCCATTAAAAACAAAGTTTTTTCTTAACAAAAAAAAAAGTTAATTAACAAACATATAGAAAAAAACAAAACAAAAAAAAAACTACATTATATATTTTTTTCTGGATTAAACTGTATTTATTTGACTTGTGAAAAAAACCGTGTTCCTTATTGCTTATCAAGTTAAAAAAAAATAGAAAACATTTTTTTAAATGAAATCAACGTCATCAGAAATATTAGCTTCAACCAATTTACACGTAAGAAAAAACGATTTTTAAATTATGTTTAAATAAAAAACTTCATAGACATTAAAATTCAACATATTTTTACTCAAAGTATGAAATAGTTTTTTCTTCCGTAAATAGTTTAAAAAAAAGAACGACTAATTTTGTTTACATATATGTAAAGTTCATTAAACAAACTTATAAAATAGATTTAGTTCTATAAGCTTATTTAAAATTTTATTAACACTCAGTTAATTTATAAATACCTTGATATTATGTAGAACTGAATCTGTCACAAAAAATATCTTGTTTACTTTCATATTTTTTATTTGATTTTAAAGCTCGTTTTTCCACAAATTTTTTTAACTTAATATTTAGTGTTTTGTATTTAATACTTAATTTTTTAATAGAAATATCTAAAAAATTTGGAGGCGCATATTTTAAATGATGAATAAAGGGCATAGCCGGATAAGCATTGGAAACATGCCTTTCAATCAAATTTCTTGAGTTTTTCCCCATGTGTGACTATGTATCTGTCAATATATTCCCCCTATTTTTACTTTATAAATATTGATGTTTAATGAGATAAAAATGATTTTTCAATTTTTTGAAAACTTTATTTTTTCAAAAACTATTGAACCGAATTAAATGCAATTAATTGAGTTTATATAAGCAACAAAGATGCATAACTGGGAATTTTTGTATAATTTTTTGATTGTAATAAGTGTGTGAAAAAAGCTATTTAAAATTTTACAAAAATAAAAATAATACCTTATAGTTGTCCGAAAATTACCATTTTTTTGGTAAAAAGTTCCTCATATGTGCCCGAATATTATATAAAAATATCAAAAGTTTGCGTTGGGTACTACATATAAATATTTGCAAAAATGTGTATAAAAATTATTAAAATTCATTTAAAGGCGTTTTTTGGGGCGGAGCTACTCAACTTCGATATCCGAAGACCTTTTTGAACAATGTCAACAAACGATGCGTCAATTGATGAATTTTAGATTTCATTAAGCATATAGGATATAATTTTTAAAACTGTCGATACTATTTCGATATCGAAAACTCATGTTTTCTTTCGGAGACAGTAGAGCTTTTTTGCTTGGAAAACACTGACATTCTTCGATATCGAAATGTAACGCCAGTTATTATAGTAATTTTTATTAAAACATTTTCACCACTTTTAACAAAAGATAATAAGAATAAGTAGTTCCGTTATTATTATTATTATTATTATTTTGTGCTAAAATTTATACGGATGTTACATAGCTATGGTTAAATCATAATGCGTTCTGTTAATTCTGACATATTATCGATAATGTGTGGCAATAGACAACTCTTTATTTAATATATACGCTACTAGAAATTTTTGTTTATTTTAATGGCAGATTTCTGTGGCTGTTTTATTTGTTGATAAATATTAGCGAAAGGTACGTAATATGAGTTAAAAGAAAAAAAAATGCTGACAACATCTATGATATTTTGTACTAAGAAGTACACTTCTGTAATTTTGAACCGTTTAATATTTGAAAATAAATTAAAATATTTTTTTTTTTTCATAAATACATTTTAGTTTAAAAACACAGTGGAAAAATTACCAGGAGATTAAAATATAGTAAGGACATAGCTATATCTTTGCGAATATATTATAAATATATATGCATATATAAATAGTCGTGTTCAGTGCTTTAGGCTTCACTTCCAAGAACAGTGACATTTATAGAGAAAAGCAGCTGACACGTGATAATACATTGCATTATTTTATACATAAAAATAAAAGCTTATTTTTTTTCTGTAGCCCCAATTTTGTTTCCAATAAAGTTCCACAACAATTATATTCCGGATTGCCATTTTCAGTTGACATCGTGAGAAATAGAAATCATTCACTACAATAAATCAGCTTTTGATCGCGGTAGTTAACCCATTCGTGCCCAACACCTTTTGTGCAAATTTTATTCGGTTGACATCACTATTGTTAAAAGAATTAAGTTTAGTTGATTAATTACGAAAATATTTAAATTTAATAAAATAAAGTTTGCGGCTCTTTTTTACCGGTGTCAAAAGCAGTGCTACAAGCACCTTTTGAAGCGTCCCTAAAAAGGGACGCTAGGCACTAATGGGTTAATAACTACCTACGCATTTCGCATGATGGTAACCAGGGTATACCGGTGTGTTTTAAATCTTGAAACTACTAACTTTAATTTATCTACAGAAAAACTGGTGAAAAAACATTTTAATTTAAATTGTTTTTGATCATTGTCGTTACATTTGGATATCGAAGAATGCAGTTTTGTTTCTAGTCCGAAAATATTTTTCCCATTTGTTTTATCCAACACCAACAACAAATTTTGTTATGGAAATAGTATCGTCAGTGTTGAGAATGATACCCATATGTTCATTAAAATTTAAAATGCAACAATTCTGTAAGTGTATATTCCAAAAATTTTTCAGGTGTCGTAGATGAGTAGCTCCGCCCCAAATAACGCCTTTAAATGAATTTTAATAATTTTTATGCACATTTTTGTAAATATTTATATGTAGTACCCAACGCAAACTTTTGATATTTTTATATAATATTCGGGCACATATGAGGAACTTTTTACAAGAAAATGGTAATTTTCGGACTACTATAAGGTATTATTTTTATTTTTGTAAAATTCTAAATAGCTTTTTTCACACACTTATTACAATCAAAAAATTATACAAAAATTAACAGTTATGCACCTTTGATGCTTATACAAACTTAATTAATAGCATTTAATTCGGTTCAATAGTTTTCGAGAAAATGAAGTTTTTAAAAAATCGAAAAAACGTTTTTATCTCATAAAATATCAATATTTATAAGGTGATAATAGGTGAAACACATTGTCAGATAAGTAGCCACACATGGGGAAAAAAATCAAGAAATTTGATTGAAAGGCATGTTTCCAATGCTTATTCGGCTATGCCCTTTGCAGATTGTAAAATGAAATGGGCAGGTTAAAACACTGCTCATGGCTGACATAAATTCGTGCATATAGTTTGATTATATGTGTTATCTCACTCACGGATGCAACATTTGTATTTTATTTCTCAAAAATGCCATTGACTAATGAATAATTCTTCCACCAAACTAAAAATGCATGTTTATCGATATCGTTTTAGTATGTAAGATATTCTGTGTTAAATGCGTACGCTGAAAGATATTTATTGATGCATAAACTTGATTAACTTACCTAAGAAAGCAATTTACGAATTATTGGTCCATAAAAGTATTAACCAGTATAATTAACAATAAATTTTATTTAAAAAATTGCTACTCATAAATTAACAACGAGAATTGAAAATATCGGTTTCATTAAATAACATGATTGACTAAGGGGCATAACTTCTAATTTAAAGAAAATTCATTGTTGTCCATATTTCTTTTTTCTTTCTTTTTTTTAAAAAGTTTTTAAGATAGTAAATCCTTGCATTGAAAGATATTTAATGATGTATAGTTGCCAATCCATTTATTTTATGAATGCCAATAAATTTTTAGAAAAATGTTCCCTTTATTTAATTGCCAAAAATGCAAAAATATTGCCAAAAATGCATTTGTTACTGTACAAAAAAAAGTATTTTTGCATAAATATTCTGTAAACCTTTCCAAAAATTATTTTACGTTAGACTTCCTGAAGAGGGAGGATCTTATAACGTTTTAAAACCTAAACTTCACAAATACCTATCATCAATAACGATTATTTATGACATTTCATCTTAAGCATACGAAATAACATAATCTTATTAAACCAGTTGTATATTTTAATATATTGAGTTTATTTTATTTATTTTATTTTTTAAGTTGCTAAAGCAAAATTCATAAGTGTAAATTTAACAACACATACCTTTTTCCTTTATAACTGATGATGGCATGAACTTTCGACGTTATATCTCTAAAACATCCATTATTTTACATTCTGTGATACATAAGAATGTCCGAAAAAATAGACAATTTTTTCCTTATCGTTCAAAAGCGAAAATAAATACAGATAACTGAAAAACCGTAAAGAGATATTATAATTAGGGAATGATAAGACAAGCTAAAATAAATATAGAAACGAAACGCAATTGCTGAAGAACTCAGTATAGAAATGCAAGTGCAAGTTCACAAAAAGAGAAGAGAAAACGGTTCATAGTAAAATTTATTTTTCTTTTCTTTGGGAAGTACGCTTTTTAGGTGCGTTCGTAATTATGCAAATACGTAGAAACTATAGTTGTCTTTCAGTCCTTCCGTCCGCATATAACAATGCAAAAACTACCCAACTGAGTCGTTTGAAATTTATAATATATAGTTATTACAGAATTTTGTCGAGCCATTTCAAAATTTACGAAAATCGGATGTATAGATCAATTACAGGGGCAATCAAAAGTATTCCATTACATTACGGTCGATGGGGAAAAAATTTCAAATACATTTTAATCTTTGAAATTTAAAATATAAAATTATTATCACATAATTTTGTCGAGTTATTTCAAATTTTATCAAAATCGGATGCATAGTTCAATTACAGAGACAATCAAAAGTATTCCGTTACATTACGGTCAATGAGAAAAAAGTTTCAAATGTATTTTAATGGTGTTACACTCATTCGAACATAATAAAATTGATATGCATCCATTAAGTACATATTATAATATACATTTTGCATAATCTGTGGTGCAAAGAACATTCGTTATTTACAAGACCACACAAAAGTATTCCATTACATAATGATATAGGGAGAACATTGTTTAGTGTGCATTTTATTTGTAATTAACTATTTACAATTTTATGAGATTGATATATGAGAGAGATATTTTTAAAACTTCGTTATCGTACAACGCACGTCATTTGCTACACTTCACGTGAAATTTCCAACTTGTTTAAATACTCATGTTTACAGTTCAGTACAAGGAATTTTAAATATATTTCTTAACCATACTTGATAGCAGGCTTCTCTGTTTACATAGGCCAAATGTCTTTATTTAATCCTTTGAGGCGCAAAGAACTTCTATTACTAAAATGTTAAAATAAATGATTGACACCGGAATTATGAACAAATTTATTTGGAATTAAGAAAATGATATACATATTTTAGACAGATAATAAATGAAAAATTTGTGTGCCCAAATACTAATGTCATCGTGCCATTCGGAAATTAAAATTAAGTGGTTTTTTAAACGTACCACCTCCCTTTGTATTGAAATGGTTAAATATAGTGGTTGCATAGAACTAGATTTAATTATTATATTTTAACAGGTATAATTTTTCCATTTTTCATTTTTGGGTCTAAAAAGTCCGGGCCAGGATTCGAACTAGGGATGTATTGGCTGAAGCCGCCAATGCTCTACCAACTGAGCTGTCCCGGACACGAACGCTGGAGGACTATTCCACCCACTTAACCTCAACTATCACGTTATCTGGTCTGATACTCTGGACCAGCTACGCAAAATAAATCGAAGGTCATTATATAGAACTGCAGAAAATCGCTGCATACGAAATTACATTAGATTAATTTTGAAACACGATTATGTAATCGGTAAATCAATTATAACAAATGTAATTTTTCCATTTTTCATTTTTGGGTGAAAAAGGTCCGGGCCAGAATTCGAACCAAGGATGTATTGGCTGAAGCCGCCAATGCTCTACCAACTGCTTGGTAGTATATTTCGTATGCAGCGATTTTCTGCAGTTCCATATATTGACCTTCGATTTATTCTGCGTAGCTAATCCTGAGTATCAGACCGGATAGCATATTTCAGATGTGTATATTGCTGGGACGATTACTGTTTCTAAACCAATAGGAGAGCGTCATTATCACGGTCAAGTACACGCCCACACAGTTTGATTGACAGGAACTCGTGGACAATTGACGGTGTTAATTATAAGGATAATCTGTTGCGGATGAAAGTGAGCTGACTGGCTGAATGGTTAGAGCGTCGAGCTTGAAACCGGAGGATATGTGTTCGAGTCCGTCGCGGGCCGAGAGTCCGTTGGTGATATTTTTTTTTTAATTATTGGAGGCTGTCTTTTATTAATAAATAAGACATTAAAAAAAATATTTCAAACCCTTTTAATATTCTAAATATCGTTCCAAAATGATTTATATATATATTAAACAAATGGGAAAAAAAGTATTTTGCGAAAATATCCGTATAAGCAAAATTCTTACTTTAATTTTTATTTATTTATTTATTTATTTATTTCAGGATCAGAGGAAGTATAATTTCTAATTAAAGTAAATAAAATTCAGTCATTTTGAAAAAAAAAAAAATTCTTTCGTACCTTTAATTTTTAATTACCGAGTACAAATTCAAACAATCCGAGTACAAATAAATAATAAACACACACGATCAATTGTCCACGAGTTCCTGTCAATCAAACTGTGTGGGCGTGTACTTGACCGTGATAATGACGGTCTCCTATTGGTTTAGAAACAGTAATCGTCCCAGCAATATACACATCTGAAATATGCGACCGGATAACGTGATCGTTGAGGTTAGTTGGGTGAAGTAGTCCTCCAGTGTTCGTGTTCGGGATAGCTCAGCTGGTAGAGCATTGGCGGCTTCAGCCAATACATCCTTGGTTATAATCCTGGCCCGGACTTTTTTCACCCAAAAATGAAAAATGGAAAAATTACATCTTTTATAATTGATTTACCGATTGAATAATCGTGTTTCAAAATTAATCTAATATTATATTTTATTTGATACTTGTACACATTATTTTAAGACAAACTATGTTTAAAAATGTGCTAAAAACGTTATTTTTTAAATTTCGTTATTTATAATTAATCGATGTTTAGTTAGTATAATAACTGAGTTTCTAGATACTTAATCGATTGTTGATTTTTTTTTTATACGATACCTTAGTTATGAGAATAATTCCAGGATAAAATATTTATGATGTTATTCAAAAAATTATTTATAATTGATTATAGAATAATATTGACAACAGAATAAATCATAGCGAATAGAATGTACACAATAATGACGTATAAAGTATTTAAATTCATGTTCAAAGATTATTGATTAATGTAGAGGGCACTACAATTTAGAACACGAAATTGAACTTCGACAAAAACATTCCACTCAAATTCTTTCAGAAGCTTCGTGAAAATAAGAGAGACATTTTTTCCTACGATGGAGAAAGTTAAAATAGTAAAAGTCAAAGAAATAATGAGGAAATCGGAGAAACCAATTATACTGCGCATTCTGTGCACAAAATTAGGACTGAATAGTATGAGCAGCTGAGGCATTTTCTACTTTCTGATTTAGTTACTATTTTTAAACTGCATAAAATAAAATGGAACTAATGATTTTGTAAACGAATTTTAAATTATTCTGCAACCAGATTAAAATATTTGTTGATTATATATTTCTTACGTTAACGGGGAAATATTAATCTGAACATAAGTAATAATAGTTACTAAAATAAATTAATGCTATTTCTGTCTAAGAAGGTAATTATTTATCAAATACATTCTTAAAACATTTAAAAAACGTTCAAATAAACCAAAAAATTAGGAAAAACTGGGTGTTCAAAAGTAAGAGAATGTGCAACGGTTAAAATAATTAACTCTTTTGTTCAATTTGTTCATTTTTAGAAAAAAAAAAGTTAAAAGCTAAATTTAAGAGTCAAAATGTATATTCTAATGCATTTTTATAATATGAATATTAAAACAAAGTAGTGATTTTAAATGTTTTAACAAGCAAAGTAATAAACATTAATGAAACAGAGTGTTTGTACATTTATTAAGAAGCTATACTAATCACACGTCAAAACCGATTTCAACTGCTTGCAAAAGTAAATGCGTCCACTAATGAAACTAACCAAAATTTACTAACCTTAAACTAACCGTCTGTAACCAAAATTTAAAAAGTACGACAAATATCCACCTAAAACGCAATGTGCAAAAAAATAATAATAATTTTAAGTTAGAAAAGAACCTACACTAATCACGTGGCGGCACTCGCAAAATAACGTTACACCTATAAGAGAATTATTTTTAATTATTTCATTAGCATTTCAAAATTTTAGACAAAATTGTTGAGGTCAATCTCTAACTGGACGCTTTTTTCCTTTTACTAATTTGATTGCAAATTCCTTTTTATGAAGGTAATTTATATTTCAGAAGCAGGCTTGTTTTCTTAGGTATCACGTCAATAAAAAAAAGTGTGAATATGGATTGTTAAATAAATGTCGGAAAAATGTGTTAATTAATGTGAAAGATGCATATGATGGATCGAAGGAGGTTCAGTATGGCTAGTCTACACACAAACGATCACAAATTTTGCTAGCGATCACATGCTAGCTGCGTATTTAATACTAAAATATCCTGCTATTATTTAATATGCAGACACGTTCATAGTGAGTTTAATTCCTTGAGGGGCTGTGGGATATATTATATGGGATGTATTATATGCCGCCTAATTTTTAATTAAGAATTGCTCATGAAAGTTTTAATTAACCCGGGAGAACGCGCGCTTAACCAGGGTATAAATGGTTGTAACTTTGACACCAATAAAATCAAATTATAACCGATATTTTTATTAGACGGAGATAATTCCAACAAATTCTGCGACAAAATAAGTTGGAGATTGCTTTAAAAAAATTAGTGGTTACAATTGCAAAAACCATACGCACTCCGGGTCTAAAAGGCCCGGCACCCGCCCTCCCGGGTTAAATTTTACTTTTACAACTTTGGTGTAAGAAAATAGTAAAATTTCTTTTCTATATTTTGAAATAGACTTTTTTTGTGTGAATTGCTTGAAACACATTTGCTTGTCCCTGAAAATTTTAAATATGCCAGAATTATTGTTATGAGCAAATTGTATATAAGATTTAACAAACTGCTTAAAAATCTACAATAGTATTTAGCAGGAGTTCCAAAATTTTTTTTTAAATTTAGCTTGCTTATATATATTTACAGATGATTTAGGGTTACTTACCTTCTAAGTTTCCCCATAAGAAAAGCCCATATATGCGTATAACGGAATTTGTCTTTGGAAAAAATTTAGTAACCAAATGTAGCAAGAGGAAACCAATCAAGTGTGAATTCTTTTCTTTTCTCTCAGGTAAGCAAAACTTATGATGCATGAAAAACAAGCAATAAAAATGCATATGAATTTCACTTCCTTCCCTCTTTATCGGATTACAGGGATTTCTACTTTCACTTGGATTTAAATAGACACGTTATAACCACACCCTAAGGTAGAAAGTAACAACAGAAAAATATGCTATTTTAAAGCGAAGCAAATTTTTAACCCATATTGCGAGGCAAACAATTGCGTTTGTGTAATGCTAAATTCCCTGAAGAACTTTAGAAATTTTTAATTTCAAAATAAGGAAAAGCAATATTTTAAAGCTTTTTTCTCCAAACCTAAGAAAGTATAACTTAAGGGTACTACATTAATTATAAATAGAAGTTTTTATATACGTCCATTAAAACATTTTAAAATATGCATTAAAATATTTAATTGATATAAAGGACGTTAAATACTAATATAAACATTAAAAGATCTTAATAATTTTTACATGTTTTGATTGAATTTACTCAATCATCATCAGAAAAAGAAAATACAAATAAGCACAAAGATGGAAAATGACAATATAAATGACTAATTTTTATTGTCACTTTCCATGTTTGTGCTTATTTGTATTTTCTTTTTCTGATGATGATTGAGTAAATTCAATCGAAACATGTAAAAATTATTAAGATCTTTTAATGTTTTTATTAGTATTTAACGTCTTTTATAGCAATTAAATATTTTAATGCATATTTTAAGGGTACTAGTCATTGAGCGGCCGAATTCCTCTCGCTAATGTTAAGTCTGCGGGCGTTTGATGCATTCTTATATTCATAATATCTCCTCAGACAAGTAATATTTTTAAGTTCTTTTTTCAGTGTCCTCTTCCTAAAGGAAGAAAGTTCTAGTATCGCATATGATCATTTACTAAAATCATTATAAAAGTCCAGGTGTGTATACCTAAAACTAAAATATTTTTTAATTAACTGAAATTCGTTTTATTAGATAATTTGTCAATGTCATTAATGGATAATTTATATTTTATTTTATATGAAAATAAAAAAATTTGAGTCTAAGCCGAACTTAGGCACACATTTGATTGATAATTAATTATGTGCATTGAATAAATACGCATAATTACTAATTAGGTATACTTATTAAATTCGTATAACTAATTAAAAGTTATGCATATTTTATATGTATTAATACTTAAAAAAATTAGGAGGTATTTTCGTTTATGGCCCAATATAGGAGGATCGCCGAAATCCGGTTTCGGCCTTAGAAACTGTTTCGGTCGATTCCTAAATATAATGTAGTGTTATAAAGAGCGATCCATTAAAAAACAATCTATGTATTAACATTTGCAATAATATAAATCTTTAGTAAGCTTCAAAATCCTGTCTCTAAAAATACTTACTAATCCGTATGAATTTCAGATCAGTAAATCAAAATATGGAAGTGGAATTACTGTATCATGCAGTTCATATATAGTGTTTTCATCCAGGTTCGATTCCTGATCAGGGAATTTCTCATTGTGTTGGAATAAGCTTCAACTGTATTGTCCAACTCTTAACTAATCAAGACAATAATTAATTTTCATAAGCAATAAGATATATATATGTTACGGTGAAACACTGAAATCTGGATAATGTCGACTTTCACCGGTGAATGTCAACAAACACATAGTCGCTTGGTGTATGTCCGAAATATTTGATAAATATCCTTATTTCTGACTTACACCGGTAAATGCTGACATTTACCATGCACTAATAGTGAATATTGTATACATACGAGATTTATATATATTTTTTTCTCCGTAATTCAGTCGCGATAAATTTTTTGCCTCCCTTTCTGAGAGGAATGACTAAGAACTTTAAAACACACAGTGCATTCAAAATGAGAAAAGAAAATAATAGAAGTTAAAAACTAACTTAATTTTACAGTAAATTCAATATCAGAAAGGAAAATAATAGAAGTTAAAAACTTTCTTAATCATACAGTACGTTCTAAATGAGAAAATAAATTAACTCATCTAAAAAATAAAATAAAATAAAATAACTCATAATAGCTCTTCTCTTTTCGACCTCCACCAGAGCATATCTGTGATTGTCGACATACACCGGTGAGGGTCCAAATGTACAAGAATGTAAAGAAACATTCGGTCTTTCACCTACGTATTTGGTGTTTGTTGACATTCACCGGTGAAAGTCGACATTCTCCGATTTCCGTCTTTCACGGTAACATATATATAGAGAGAGAGAGAGAGCAATGCATATTTTTCGGCTATATTCAAATCAGCGGATGTGAATGAACTTTTTTTTTTTTCCTTTCGAAAAAAAGTGCAAATGAAAAATGTCTTTAAATGTCTTTCCCTAGTTAATATGACATTATATATATTCACACATATTTTATCAATTTCTTCGCTTTATCAGACTACTCTCAGATATTATAAAATCTTGTTTCTTCTTTTCTTTTCTGTCGGTTTCTTTTTCTTATTTTTTTTTCCCAGGTTCTTTAGACTTTTGATGTGAAAGACACAAAACAGTGGATAATTTATTTTTCCTTTCTCTTATATCACTCTCAATCATACACCTTGGCTTGTTAAAGCAAACGATGAAACGGGCGGTTTATTTAAATTTAAAAAGAGAGTCATAAGAGTGCTATAAATAATGTGTAACGGTTTGCTTATTTTGGTATTTATATTTGCAGCTGACTAGTTTTTATTGTTATATGAAAAGTCATTAAACTTATTTAGAAAATGGGTAAAGTGGATGCTTTATTTAATGATTTTTAGTTAATACTTATTACTTTAATCTAGCAGTTTTGAGAAAAATGAGATTATTTCAAACAATTAACATAAAATTATTAAATATTACAAAATTTAAAATAATTTTATTTCCAAAATTTTTCGTGAAAATTATTTAAAATTTTCTTATTGCAGTTAGAAAATATTTCAAAATTAGGGGAGGGATCATGAGATTGTTAATGAAATTTTAAAAGTTAGTAAAAACTGCAATATAGACAAAGTTTCCAAAGCATAATATTTAATAGCATACTTTTTTAATGATATAAGCATCTTTTTTATATGATTTTTTTTAAGGCACAATGAGATGGAGTGGCGACTTTTTATTTTTAGTTCTGTGCGTATAAGACAATGGTGATTTTTTTTCAGGATAAAAAAAATATATATATATATACATTTATGGAACAATGTATTTGCAAATCGGTAAATAAATTAACTGTTTTTAACCTTCTCATTTTTTCCCTCTGTCTCGAAATATCTTTCCTAATATTTCTTCTAAGTTACCATGACATTTATCATATTTTTCCTCATTTTTGTCATTTTATTTGCTTTATGAGACTGCTTTCAGATATTACAATAGCTTGTTTTTTTTCTTTTATTCACTAATTTGTATATATATATATATATTTTTTTTTTTTTTTACAAGTTCTCTCAATTTTTGATATGAAAGAAACGAAATAAAAATGATTTATTTTTTTCTTTTTGTATGATATCATTCCAAATCATATGCCATGGATTATTAATTCGGATGTTGAGTTTGATGGCTTGTTTCAATTCGAAATCTATTGTCATACGAATGTCATAAATGATAAGTTGTTACTGGCTTGTTTTGATTTGCAAAAGAAGAATGCATTATATGTTTTTTTAAATCAGAAATAACACAAAAACGCCATTTCCTGACATTGAAGATGTCAGGAAATGAAACTTCACAGTTACCCACGGTTCTAGAAGCTGTCTGAAATCTCTCTATACTAAGCCTAAGCATTAACACAGAAATGGCGAATGTCGCAGACGATTTTTTTTATTATTTTTTTTAATAGTTGTATGGTCTTTTGAATTTAGACACTGGTATTTTCTTAAAATTATCTTCTCCTTTATTAAATGAGAAAGTATAACGTAGTGAATATATTTTGAAATTACTGCTGTTCAAATTCAAGGACTGACACCAACTGCCATATTTGTACCTGATTTCATTTAAGGTGTATTATTCAGATATCTTACCTTGAGTATTTTTTAGAAGAACCAACCAGAAACCAAAATAAACTAATGGGTTTCTGAATTTAACAGAAATATTTTTCTTCGAAAATACTGCAGCAAACAATCCCATTCATTTTAGAAGCATTGCAGTAAACCTGGCTATTAGTTTCTGGTGTTTCTGCTTAGTTGGTTCTCTAAAACTTTTTAATGACAGAAAAATGCTTCCAGAGTCGTGGGTAACTATGAAAGTTTAACCTTGAAGAAGTCTCGTTTAAGTTAACCTTGAAAGTTTTTATTAATCTGTCTCCTATTTCACAAAATTTCAGTGGAAGTTTTAATGTAAAAACGGTAAAATTTCAGTTTTTGGAATAAAGATATTTTAAATCCTTTCCCAAATGAGGAACGTGGCTGCACCGCTGGAACAATGCCTTTTTTATCATTTTCAAATCAGCAAATCAATGAGTTATTTTTTGTTTCCTTTTACATTTTTTTTCTCCGTCTAAATATCTTTCCCTAACACTTCTTCCTAGTTACCAAGACATCTTTTATATTCTTCCTCGTTTTGTCATTTTCTTTGCTTGATCCGACTGCTCTCGGCTATTATAATAGCTTGCTTCTTTTTCTCTTTTTTACAGATTTCTATTTTTCTTTTGAGGTTCTCTTAACTTTTCATGTAAAAGAAATAGGTAAAAGAAGAAAAGATTTATTTTTCTCGTTGAATTTTATCACTCTAAATCATACGCCTTGGCTTGTTAACTGAAGCTTTGAGCCGGACATATCGTTTAAATTGGAAGAAAAACGTCTTCTGAATATTATAAATGTAAAGTTATAGCTTTCGTGTGATGGTTTAGATAGTTCAAGCTGAGTAGCTCGTATTAATGTACGAAAAATAGATTAAACTATTTGTAAAATTTATATGAATGTAGAATAAAAAGAAATGAATAAAAATATTTTGTTTAAAATTACTTTTAATTGTGATCTATTATTTTCATTTCCCAGTTTTTAAAACAAGTAGGTTAATTACTGCAGGCACAACATAGTTTTATAACGAATTTAAATTACACCACTTTAACGAATTTTAAATTTTAAATATTTAAAAATTACCCATTAGAAGTTTTATCATATTATTTTGTTTACAAGTAATATGGTTAATCGGCACAATAAAATTCAAAATTTTATCTCAATAAATAAAAAATTATTTTAAAATGTGTCCCGGACCCCTTTAAACGAATTCCCATTCCTTTATTAGTTCTTTCAGAATTTTTTACAATTTTATGAACAATAATTTTATCTGTAGACAATTTCAAAGTAGGGTCCTTGTATTATGGACATCCTGTGTAGTCTAATATTTGTTTAAGATAGAGTTATTAGGAATATTTGAGTCATTATTGTCTTACCGATGAGTGTTTTAGGTGTGTTCGTAATTATGTAAATACGTAGCACTTATCGTTGTCGTTCAGTCCGTCCGCATATAACAACGCAAAACCTACCCAACTGAATCGTTTGAAATTTAAAATATATAGTTATTACATAATTTTTTTCGGGTCATTTCAACTTTTATGAAAATCGGATGCATAGATCAATTACAGGGACAATAAAAGCATTCCATTACATTATGGTAATGGATGGGGGAAATGTATACGTCAGTGGGGAAAAAAGTTTCAAAATCATTTCAATCGTTTGAAATTTAAAATACATAATTATTACATGATTTTGTCAAGTTGTTTCAAATTTTATCAAAATCGGATGCATAGATCAATTACAGGGACAATCAAAAGTATTCTGTTACATTACGGTTAATGGGGAAATATGTTTCAAAATCATTTTAATGGTGTTACACTCATTCGAACATAATAAAATTGATATGCATCTATAAAGTACACATTATAATATACATTTTGCATAATCTGTGGGGCAAAGAATATTTGTTATTGATTTACAAGGCCACACAAAAGTATTCCATTACATAATGATATTGGGAAAAAATTGTCTGGTGCGCATTTTAATTGTAATTAACTATTTGCAATTTTATGAGACTGATATATAAGCAAGATACTTTTACAACTTTGTTATCGTACGAACGCACCTCATTTGCTACGCTTCACGTGCAATTTCCATCTTGTTATAAGGATAAGAAAGTAGGAATATTTCAGGTAATTTTTAACTTGTTCGTTATCAATATCAGGGTCGGAGCATATAGGACAAATTGTATTGCGCTGACCAGTAACTTTCATAAATAATCTCAAAGACGTTTTTACAAGGTACGCAATAGGATTCTACCATGAAAGCTGTTGATAAAAGATACTGGTAAGAACAATAAAATTTGACCTGTATGCTCCGTTCCTTCCAACATGGAAAAAGAAGAAAATAAATACCTGAAAATAAATAATAAATTTACTTTTTTGAAAAATGCCGTACTTTCACTTCCGTACAACCATTAATGTTTTCTGTCTTTTACCTCTCTAATTCTTGTGAAAGAATAGAAAAAATAAAACAAACCGAAAGAAAATAAAAAAAGGAAAAATGTCAAGGTATCAACTGAAAGCGTGCTAACAACATACGTTTGAGAACATATCTCACGTTTGTTATGTCAGTTTCAACATTTTCAGGTTAATAATAGCATGTCAGAAATATGCGGTGCATTTTAAAATTAGGGGATGGAGTTTTATTATTTTGTTTGAGATGTTTGTGAACAGTTTTACAGTAGCTTAGAATGGGTTAAAATAACATATTTCCTTAAATGTACATAACTATACGGTAAAATTAAGTTTGAAAACATATATTTCAAAGAATGGATTAAAAAGTTTATTCAATTGTGAGATTAAAAACTTGTTTGACGATGTGTTTTGCTTTAATGCATGCTGTAAGAAAGTATATATTTCACAATTTTCAGCTTGAATTTGAAATTATGGTTAAACCAAACATATTTTCATTGCGACTCCGAAAATCCTGCACTAAAACTACCTTCTTTTTCTATACACTTTCAAATTTACAGACAAAAGAAAAATAATAAGTGTTTACGAATTAAAATCTTCCACTTGCAAGAGTGATCGAGCCAAGCTAGGCCCAAATTAACTTTGTGTTCAACTGGATATAGTATTATCACTATATCATTCACTCTGTATTATAACTGTAAAACATGTTATCTATAATAGTAGTATTTTCAAAAACAATCAATAAGAAAACTATGTTTCTATGCACATGTTCAAAAATTTTACTTTATTTTAAAATTTACAACGAAAGGGTATCGATCCAAATCAGTTTTGGAGCTCGACTCTGATTGGTTTAACCATGCATATCGAATCCTATTAAGAATGTATAAAAAATTTCTTCACATTCTGAAAGACAATATTTTTTTGCCAGATAGCCAAATTTGGAGACATTTTTTAATTTGGCGGCAAATACGTGTTTTAGCTTTCGTAATCTTAATAGTCAATTTTTCGGCCAAATGTCACCAGTATTTTGTCAAATATCACCTACTTATTGACTGTTGCCATATTCTCGTAACTCTAACCCGTATTACCCAAAATGACCCACGAATCAAATTTGATCGAGCATGTGACTTAACTCAATAGTCTTCAGGTAATTAAAAGCAATAGAATGTAAAGTTGAATCAAAATCGTTTAAGCCATTTCTTAGGTAAAATTAGCTTGACAGCATTCAGCAATAAAGCGAAATGATCCACTAATATAATTTTGTTTAACGTGCGACTCAGCCCAATAGTCTTCTCGTAACAAAAAACGCTTCGTTACAAAATTTAGGTAAAATTGATTGAGTCGTTATTATGTATAATTAATTGGACTCTAACCCATTTTGACCCAAAATGACCCACTAATCGAATTTTCGCGAGCATGTGTCATAGTCCAATGGTTTTCTCTTTCCCGAAAATGATATAATACAAAGTATAGTCAAAATGTTACGAGCCATTTTCTACATAAATTTAGCATGACCCATCATGACCACAAATTACCCTTATAATCGAAATCTCTCGAACATGTGACTTAACCCATTAGTTTTCTCGTGTCTAAAAATTGTTACATACAAAATTTCGTTAAAATCGATCCAGCCGTTCTTTAAATATAAATAGCTTGACCCAGACCCTTTATGACCCAATATGACCCATTAAAATTTTTTCTCGAACATGCAACCTAGCCCATGTTAGCCCATTAGTTTTCTCGTGTCTAAAAAATGTTACATACAAAATTTCGTTAAAATCGATCCAGCCGTTCTTTAAATATAAATAGCTTGACCCAGACCGTTTATGACCATTTATGACCCATTAATCGAAATTTCTCGATCGTGTGACCTAGTCCAATGATTTTCTCGTGCCAAAAAAATGTTACATACAAAATTTCATTAAAATCAATCCTCCTGTTCTTTAGGTATAGCTTGACATGATCCATTATGACCCATCATGACCCACAAATGACCCTTAGAGTCGAAATCTCTCAAACATGTGATTTAGCCCATTAGTTTTCTCATGTCAAAAAACTGTTAAATACAAAATTTCGTTATAATCGATCACGCCGTTCTTTAAATATAAATAGCTTGACCCAGACCCTTAATGACCCAATATGACCCATTAAAACTTTTCTCGGACATGTAACCCAGCGCAATGTTTTTCTCGTGCCCGAAAACCATAGAATGCAATTTTTAGTCAAAATTGCGTTAGAAAATCTCTAGATAAAAATAGCATGACCCACAATGACCCCAAAAATGACCCACTAACCGATTTTTCTCGAACATGTTACCTAACCCAATGGTCGTCTTGTAATCCGAAACGATACAATATAAAATTTGGTTAAAATCGTTAGAGCCGTTTTTTAGATAAAAATGGCTTGACCCATAATGACCCAAAAATGACCCACTAATCGAAATCTTTCGAACATGTGACCCAACCCAATAGTTTTCTCGTGCCAAAAAAACGATTGGATACAAAATTTTCTTAAAATCGATCCAGCCGTTCTCTAAATATACATAGCTTGATCCTGACCCATTATGACCCAAAATGACCCAATAATCAAATTTTCTCAAACATGTGACCTAGCCCAATGGTCTTCTCGTGCCCGAAAATGATAACATCCAAAATTCTGCGAAAATCGTTTGAGCCGTTTTTGAGATAAAATTTACACACACACACACAGACACATACAATTTTTGTTCGCATTATAGCATAAGATATCGAAAGGACTAAGAGACAGAGAGATTGATGACATTGTGCTAAATATAATGGCCGATAACGATGGCAGCAGTTAAGAGAAACATGGGCGGGAAGCAAGCAGGAAATGAAATATCTATGGAAAATGGTTAGATTTAATTGGAAAATTAATAGGTGCTTTAGAAATCACTCTGTATTTCCAAAACCGATGTTTTCACTTGTATAAAATCTGTGAAAAACTTGTTAAAGAATGATGAAAAATTGAAGAAAATAAAATTGACATCGATGTTTGAAAATTAACGGATAAAAAAAAAATTCCGTTTTTTTTTTCCCATTTCTTTTTTTTTTTCTTTTCTGTTTTTTTTTTTTTTTTTTTTTTTTTTTTTTTTTTTTTTTTTTTTTTTGGGGGGGGGGGGTAGCATTGAAAATATTAATAAAAGTAAGCTTTTTTTCGAATACCTAATCTTCTACTCTAAGTATCACTTGGCTATGAATAAAATTATAAATAAAAACACCATTAAGAATATCGAAGTATTTTTTTTTAATCCTTTCAGAAACCCGAAATTTACAAAAATCTAATTTTGGTTCAATTTCGAATTTTGGTTCAATTTCGATGATGCCCATTTTAGAAGTTCTATTCCATTTTTTTTTTTTATTTATTGTTTTATTTATTGTTTAACTATCCATATTATCTTTATTACTGCTTCTAACACAAAATATATAGTATAAGATATACCATATAAAATAAATATTAATATGATCAGATCTTTTATACAGAGCAGTATATTATGCTTAAATTATTATGATTTAAATTTAGAATATTCAAATTAAAACTTTTTATCTATTTCTTTAGAATGCAAATTAAAAATTATCTAATGAATTTCTAAGTAGCCTTAAAAAGCTGTTTTCTGTACATTTAGCAAAAATGCGATCCAATGTAAAAAGTTTTAAATTTCGAACTTCAATAACATAAATAAAACAAACATCAAAGAATAAAACCTCTCAAAGTTCAACATTTTTTCTCAAAGAAGATAAAGTAAACAATTAGGCATGCTTAAAGTAAATTAATTAAATTATTTTTTGACCTTCAAGTGATATTTACTTTTACTTTTAATGTTAACAATTTAGTTTTTGTACATATACGAATACTTTTTACTCGTTTAAAAAATTCTACTGTTTGGTTCAAAAATTCCGATTTCTTTAAATTAGGACTTTGTAACATCCCCAAAAGGTGCGCATTACTGTCATATTAGGCTTATTGGCATCAAAATTTTTAATAATCTATTTTGTTGGTTTAATTTATTGGCGCATGCTGAATACAATGCTATTCTAAAATTTTAAACTTATTTTTCAAATTGTGCGACAATTTTTTTAGAAAAATATTCGACCTATTTTTTTTTTAAAAAAAAGGTAATCGTTTATCTGTAACTTATAACATAAAAAAGTATAATTTTAACTGATTTATTTTTATTTTCGGAAAAGGTTTAACCCTTTGCACTCGAGAGGTCACTCTCACTCATCATTAGTGTTCTCAGGGATACCTCGTAAATCAGGACCCAAATGCTCTGCACACCAGTAATATCTGACAGTTTATTTTGCCATATTTTATCACTGATTATTCAGCTATTAGATAAGGCGAAGAAAATGAGTTCTAAATGCTGGTGTCCAGAGCATTTGGAGCACCCATTTATGCAAAATACTAGTGGTCAGTGAGAATCACCTATTGTGTATAAAGGGTTAATCCCTTGGAAACGAGCGATTGCAATCAGAACCTTTCATTATTAAAAAAAGGTATTTTTGATTGTAAAATTTATCTTAATTAATTATAGCACTTTCAAGATGCAAGTACAAAAAAATTCTACTTTGAAAAACCAGTGGTAAGAAATTAAAAATCCAACAAAGGGTTCTCTCGCGAAATGATTATAAAAGTCCGAAAAAGGTTGACATTTTATCAAAAATAAACTTTGAAATTTAAATTTGGTATAGCCTTCAGGGAATCTAATGTTCGTTTGTAATTTTCCGACTCAATTTTTTCATTTATTTGTGACCGGAGAAAAATGGTTCCCTAGTCGAAGCTCACAATACGCAACTTGAAACTACAGATAATCCTCACCGCACAATGCGTATTTTTATATATTTATCACAATAATTTAAATATAAACGCCTAAGAAAAGTTAGTTTATCCTATGTGAATTAAGGTGAACTAGTTTAGATTAGGAAAAACTGATTTATCCTATGAGCATTAGGATAAATTAGTTTCTCTTGCAGTTGGTTTGGCCGATATTTGTATTATTATTTTAGCTTCGGAACTGAAGATAATGTAATTAGATATCTTAAGTGAATAAATCTAAGATAAGAATATATTTTTTTTAATTGTAATAAAATTGCAAAATGTCCACATAGATCTGTTCTATGTTTCAGATGCCATTCGTTTTTTACGTGTTTGTCCTTTCATGGTTCATTCCTATATTCACCCTTAATGTAATTAGATAACTTAAGCAATTGAACCAAAGTTAAGAATCTATTTTTTTTTTCCAATTGTAATAAAATCACAAACTGTCCACATAACTCTCTGGTGTTTCAGGTATCATTCGTTCTTTATATAATGTTCGCCTTTCCATGATTCACTCTTATATTCACACTGGTACTACTTGGTCATCCCGTAAACCAAAAAACTATCGCCAAAGTATAAGATTAAATGCCAATAATGATTTATCGTAAATGCACATTCGCTTGACAAAAAAAAGTACCCGTGTTTGTTGCGTCATCAAATGATTTTTATTTCGATGTTTCATTTGTATTTTTTATTAATATTATACTAATTTATTTGTTTTTTGTTATTTAAGATATAAATTTTATCAATTTATATATTTTGTCGAGTAGTTTGGCGATTTCTATAATTTGGCAAAATTGGTCAACGGGTTAACCAAGTAGTACATTCACATTTAATGTAATTAGATACCGTAAGTGAATGAAGCTAAATTAAGAACCCATTTTTTTTTTCAATTATTATAATATCACAAAATGTCCACGAACTGCGTCTGATGTTTCACATATCATTCGACCTTTATATAATGTTCGCCTTTCCATGTTTTACTCCTACATTCACCCTTAATGTAACACAATAAATTCGCGAAATTATGTTCATCATTGAAGATTTATTCTTCCGGATAAATATGAATTACCATTATTGTGATATTCAGAGATAAGAAATAACAGATCGATGGCTGAAATACGGGATATATATATATATATACAAGTATTCTGACAGTTGTATGTTGTCTTCTATCGAAAATCGAATGCTTGCAGCTGCAAAGAGTAACAACCTAATTGCAAATAATTTAAATAATTATTCACAGAGAAAGTGATATCGTTTATGAGCATTAAAGGAAAAGATGTTAACGAGATCGTTTTCCCTGAATTAATAAGCGACGGAGAAAAGAGAGACGGCGTATTTATATTTACACAATTTAACGCTATTCATAACAGCCACATAAATCAAATATTCAAATTTATAGATTTCGATTATGTTTTTCTTCAACTCATTACAAACCGCGTTATGTATGCATGCTGGAAAATACTTTTTTAGATAATAACTAATATTAATATTAACGAGTAAATGCACTTTAGTTATAACGAAATATTATTTAAATAGGAATAACCTGTTAGCACGATTAGTAAAGATCTTAAAACCGTATCATTAATCAAAAAACTTTATTTATGCAAAGCAAATTACGAAAGTAAGTGATAGTAATGTAATTTTATCTTTTTCTGTAGAGCCTTTTTGGTTATTCATATTTATATATTTCAGTAAAGGGATGAGAGTTAAATTTTCATTATATTTTTTTATAACGGTTTTCATTTAACGGTAGCAATTAGCATACTTTTATGAATAAGAATAGCGATACATGAATATTGATATTTGTTTGTCAATATTAACTCATATTGGACCATCGTGCTATATACAGGACAGCATATAGTTCTAGTCCATACTCATAAAATATTTGTATTATTCCTTCACTGTTGCATTCATGCAAAAAAAAAAAAAAAATAAATAAATAAAAAAATAAAAAAATCATTCATTACACTGATTTAATCTTTAATTTAAAAATAAAATTATGATGAATTTTCAAACAATTACAATTTTGAGAGAATGGAAGACAATGCCGTTGTCAAATAGATAAATGCACACATACACACACAAAACTATTTGCAAAGAAACTTAGTTTGAACTGTTTCTTACTATTTCATTTGAAGGAAGAAGTTTGATTACTAATACTAATAATAATGTCATAGCAATGGATTTGACCATTATATATATATATATATATATATATTATATATATATTATATAGAAAAGCCGGTAAATTTTAAATAAAATTAACGATCATATTTGAATACATCAATTGAATTTAAAAATGAGTACATGTGTTCCTAAATTTTAAGTACATTTGGATGGGAGCTGTTTTTAGTCTGCGACGTATTTGAAATTGAGGATTTTAATTCAATTTTGAGAACCCCCCCCCCCCCCTAGCGCTGAAATTTTTATCGTCATTTATTTATTTATGTTTCTCTTTCAGCCCTGCAAATTAAGATAGTCACTCTAAAATACTAAGTACTTTTAATTTAAATACTGTAAGCATGCGCAATGTATGTATATGTAACTCCAGATCATTTTCTAGAATTGACAACTGATGATGTAAATAAGGGAAAGACAGACAAAGACCATTTGTGTTTTTTTTACAGCATAGTGCTTCCGCCACACATGAACTGACTGAAGGAAGTAATCTTCATTAACGCAGATAAAATTTCTGTGGTCATGAAGCGGAGGGATACGTTTTTCTAATCAATTCGGTACTCATTTTACTGTTTTCTGACATTTTTGATTTCCAGCAAGAGATACAATTTCTTAATTATAGCTAAACAGTATGCAGAGTTATAATACGGATAGAGTTACAATTTACTACTTAAATTATAAAAAAACATAAAGTACTTTTTGTAAATCTGTGGTACTTTATGCAGTGGCGCGCCTACGATTAAGCTGTGGTGGTGGTAAGCATAGCCTTCATGTGTCCAGATCTGTCTCTGAATTCGATACAAGCTCGATCCATTTTTTTTACATTTGATTGGAAATGGACAAAACAGATTGAGACCTTAACATACAACTTATTAAATACAGCCATAATTAGTCAGGGGAGCTCAGAAAAAACTATTGATAGGGCTTTTCTTAGGACTCGAACACATCTGATAATTTCTTTTTAAAGTTTTAATTAGTAAATATAAAACACGCTGTGTTTCAAATTTCGTTTGAAAATTTATGAATACGGAAAAATTATGTTTGAACAAGATAAATTTTTCCCCACTTTTTAAAGAACCTATAAAAATAATAAAAACAACTTTCATAATTTTAGAAAAAAAACTAAATACCTTGTCTCTTCTCGTGATCTGGGAGGAGTCTATCCCTTAACAGCCTTTAGGTGCGCCAATGACTGTGTTATGTTCATTAGATCCTGAATCAAAGTGATTTTATGGCTGACCTATGCTGGCCACTTTGTCCGATCTAAGCTGTAAAAGTGACCATTTCCTAATTTTTCTTTGAAAATGATGTTTACATTTTAAAATATTTAAAAACAAAAACAAAATAGTCACTGAAACTAAAATTATTATCGTTTCTATTAGTATTTGTTTCTAGAACTTTGCTGATTAAAAAAGTATCTTAAAAATTCTTGAAACCTTAAAGTGCCCATTTTTACTTTTCATTCTTCTATTTACATAATCTATGCTATTCGTAACAGCAGCATAAATCAAATATTCTAATTTATGTAATTTGTTTAAATGTTTGTTTGGTCGATTGAAAACCGTATTATGCATATCCTCTTATAAATGCCTTCGTTAATAATAATTAACATTAATAGTAACGAAATAGTAAAGCCATGTTTAAGTAGGAATAACTTATTAGCGTTTCTAGTAGAGTTGTTAAAACGGCATCATCAATCAAACACTTTTACGTCTGTAAAATGGTTTAGATAAGTAAGTGTTAATCATTTTTTCCTTTTTCTTGCTGCATTTTTAATGACCCGTCTTCATCGCGAGACATATATATTTACAAATTTGCACTATTCATAATCGTGACATAAATCAAATATTCAAATTCGCGTAATTTGTTCATGTTTTTTTTTTCCAATTCATTATACCAATAAGCTCTGATAAATTCTTTTTTTTGATAATAACTAATATTTATATTAACATTAACGATGCGTATCCACATTTCAATAAAAACAATCACTTGGTGCTGTTAGTGAACAGTTAAAAATAATTAATAAAAAATCTTTATTTACGTATTGTAAATTAGAAAGTAAATGATAATCATTTTATCTTTTTCAGTTGAGTCCTCTATTATTGAATACTAGAATCATTATCATAGCGACGCACAGTCGTTTTAGTAATAATTAAAATACACAGCAGGTGATTTTCTCCCATAGACCGTAATGTAATTAAATTTTTTTCAGTGTCCTTAACAAATTATAGCAGATACAAACTCCATTTTCAATACTGACCTTGTTATAGTAAACCTCATGCACGAATAAAACTGTTTTGTTGAAATAACTAAATATTTTTAATGTATTTTGGTTGAATTGGCGAAATTGAAAAAAAAAAAAATGTTGAATTAACAAAATCATTTGGTTAGTCTAATCGCAATTTCGTCGGACCTATTTTAACCAAAATTTAGTTATTTCAACCAAACAGTTTTATAAGTGAGGGTTTTATATATTCGCTAAGTAAAGACAAATCAAATGCTTAAATACTTTTGAAACATCTTATAACGTATTCATAATATGTTTATGTATTGTATTGTACCAAGGTTATCGTTGGCTTTTGACAAACCTTGGCTATTTCACTGTTCAACATAGAAAGACTATAGCCTTATGCGAATAATGTAAGCAGCAGATTCTTCGTAACTCACCGATTCTAAAAATCGTTCACTTTAACAAAAAAAAAAAAAAAAAAAAAAAAAAAAAAAAAAAAAAAACTTTTTTGTAAATATTTCTAGAGCAATTTATAATCTAAATTGAATTATCACCTATAGAAACTGATAAAACAAACGTATTAGAGGGGATTTTGAAAATTGAAAAATAAAATCTAATTTAATATTTAAAAAAAAGTTTTGTGAAACTACACTTAAGTTAACCCAGGATTCAAAATGACAGACTAATATGGCAAAACAAAATAAATATATAAATAAAAAATATAACTAAAGTTTGATTGTGAAGGATGTTTGGTTAAAATGCTTTATAATAATTTAGGGGATAAAACTTAAAAATATATTTAAAAATCCTAGTCAAAGTTTTAAACATTAGGTTAACGCTACATCGTAAGTTATCCAATTTCTACGTGGGTTCTTTCACCGAGGTCATCAGATCAACACGTAAAGCAACTCTACGTAATCTACCTACACGTCTTTGAAGACTACTTTTAGGCAATTTATGTTGCACCTGATTAAAAAAAGCAAAAAAATAGATTCATGTCAGATCTGTGAAAAAAAATAAAACATTTTCACATTTCACAGATCTTAAAAAATATACCTTTTTATCTTTAGACTTCGCTATTATGTTGTTTGGGCGCCACTTTTGTCGTGTGCAACAAGTTCCAAAGGCGTCCATTTATCTTAATATTCCACGAATGTTTTATATATACTGGAATTAACGGGCCGTTTGTGATAACCCCCACGTCAGAGGATGATAGATAACTATATTTCTCTCTATAGCTGCTTCTCACTTAAAGAACCTAATGCAATTATGACGTATATGGATTTATTCTACTGTTAGTGACGCAATTTCACACAGACGCCAGACATACGTGGGATTTGAATTTGTAGTTTAAGTTGTAGTGACTGCGAAAGTGTAAACCAAATGTAAAATTTCCTACCATATGTTGAATAAGATGTTATAATTCAGTGTTAGAAAGTCAGCATGAGAAAAACTTACGCATTTGATTTAAGAATGGATATAAAATTAAATATTGTTAATAATGCAGTTTCATATATACTTGAGATTTGCGCGGGATTTGAAATCGCAGTTAGAAGTTCCAGTGCTTGGGAAAATTTAATCCAGGTGTGACATTTCAAACCATATGTTGAAGAAGGCAATATCAATTAATAACAGGAAGTAAATGCAATGAGCAAATGCGTAACGTAGTCTACTTTTAAATGCTTGATTAAAAAAAAAAAAAAAAAAAAAAAAAAAAAAAAAACTCGATTTAAAAATGATTTTCGGTTTAATTTCTTAAATAAATAATAGGGAAAATGTGAGAAATGTACAGATGAGAGACAATCCGATGTATTATCAATAATACATAAAAAGTGCACATCAGTAAAGTGTATATCTGTAGTACATAATAGTGCATAAAAAGTACATGAAGCAAATTTGTCTTTCTTGCAGTAATCTTTTCCTTAATACAATTACAATCTTTTACAGGTTAAAAATTGTTTTTCAACTGAAGATTGGGCTACCATTGCTGCATTTTGTGCGCGATTTATAAAATGTTTAGAATGATACGTAAAGAGATAAACGTACTGCCCCATTCCTTTCACTCTCCCTTACATGTTAAATTTAGGGGTCTGATTCGCTAATCGATATGAAATAATTCATAATACAGCAAATTTAGGTTAAACATAATTGTAAACGCGAGGGAATAAAATAATAAAATAAAGCTAGAAATTTATGCTCAATTTACGTAAGATTTGAGGTAATATAATAATAAAATAAGTTATAATATCTATAATGATTAAAGATGAATTAACATCGAGTAAGAAACAAAATGCATGCAAAACATGATTAACGGATTTAAAAATAGATATAAAAAGAATAATGATACAGAGAATAGTGCAACACTTACACTACTTTTCTGATAAACAATAAAAATGAGGTAACACAGAACATAATGAAATTGATTTACAAGGTTTGGTTAATTGTAAAACAATCACCATTCTAATTTATCAAACATTTATTAGTAAAATTGTATTTATAACTTTCCGCTAAAATTAATTAAAAATTAATAAAAAATCCGCTTTTAAAATAATATTGTGTATTTTATTTAATGTAAATGTCAGTAGATATTTCTCCATATTGTAAGCAGCAGTATCGATTTTTTTTCTTTCATAGCGGTTTTCGTTCAAAGTATTGTGCCATATAAAACTTTTACATCCACCAAAACATTTGAATTTTAAGCCATTTTCATTGCCCTAATTGCCTCTAGAACTATTTTGTACAAAATATATTTTTGCAAAAGAAAATTCAATACAGACACTGATAATATTTCAAATGTATGGTATTTACTGAATTAGCTCTAAAAACGCTTTTGCCATTTGTTCAGAAATATGTATTGTACAATAAAACAAAGCATATCAATTAATTAAGGATATTTTAGCAATTTATAAGGTAGATTTTGCCGTAACATGTCTTTTTATCATTTACTTTTTTTTTTTTTTTTTTTTTTTTTTTTTTTTTTTTTTTTTTTTTTTGAATGCACTTTGTATAATAAGTATCAAGAAGATACTCATATGAAATTTGTATATTTAGTATAAACACTGTAAGGGAGATAATTTTCCAGATACTGATTTAACTACACTCTTTTTTTCTCGCTGGTAGTTTAGAATTTTCAAAAATAATATATGTATAATTTTTTAATACAAAATTCATCACTGTGAATGAACTGATTGAAAAGAATATATAAAATCATATTAAAAGAAATTTTTATCTTCATCTTACAATATTCAACATTATAAAATATTTAAATTATAAGTATGAACAGAAAAAAACTTTCTAAAAAGACAATAGCAAATTCTTAAGACTAATTTAAAATGTTTTTAAGAAGATTTTTTTTTTTTAATCATATTGTTTCACAAAAATTTCAACCTATTTTCTTTAGCCCTTTATCTACCGACTTATGATTTCATGAAAATTTTACATTCTAAACTGTTTTACATAAATTGTGTAAACTAAATTAAAATATTTATTTAATCATTTAATAAATTTTTGAAGTATTTTAGAAGGATTGAAGGATTAATTAAATTTGAATTTACATGGATTTTGTGAAATATTAATAACCCTACTCAAATCTTTTATTTTAAATTGTTTTCTTAGTATTTTGTAGAATTATAAAATGTACCAATATGAAGCTCTTGCAATATAAATATAGAAATTTTTCGGAGTTGAAAAATCCCCGTCCCCCTCCGTCAGCGCAAAGAAAGCTGAAAAGATACAAAGACAAAAGAAATCATCCTTTTAAAAACATTTTTGTTTTGTGTAACCAATAATCCTTTTGGAACAAAATAAAGTAATATATCTGTAACTCATTCGAAGCAATATTACAACTAATCCACGTATTAAAAGAATTTTTAATAAGTAATTTAAATGGTACTTATAAGTACCATCGGTAGATAAAGGGTTGAATTCTAAGTATTAATGAAATTATTATATGTGAAGAAAAAATTTATGTCATAATCTTAATAAAAATATTATATGTGAAGAAAAATTTTATTTATATCATAATTTTAATAAAATTATTATATGCGAAGAAAAAGTTAATTTATATCATAATCTTAATAAAATTATTCGTTCTTTTTATGGAAAATGTAACACACATTTTCATTCAATTTCATTTCTTGAAGAAAGTCGTAATTTATGCGAAAAAATTATTTACAGAGTTCGTAGTTATGAAGGAATTCAGAGGATTTTAATTGTTTTAGTATCAGAAATTTATAAAGTACTGGTTTGTATATATAAACTGGATATTTATTTTTTTTTTTTTTTTGGGGGGGGGGGGTAGATGATAGAAATATTATATTATAAAAATTCTGGTAAAAGGTCCTTATAAGTGCTTCTAGACTACGAAGCCTGATTTATGTTGTAGTTTGTCTAATTTTTTTTATGACTGTGAGAAATTTGTTCGTCTTTTTTCTGAAAAACAGAAAATACATTTTCATTTAATTCGTTAAAACAAATCGTAATTTGTGCCAAAAATTTTATTTGATTAATTTTTTATAGTTAAAAGTTTTTGAGAAAATTATTTGTCCTTGTTTTGAAAACCATAAAAACCATTTTCATTAAAGTTAATTTTTTGTAAAAAATCAAAATCTATGCAAAAATTTTATTTACATTCTAATCTTGACACATTTTTTATAATTTAAAAGAGGGAAAATTATTTTTCCTTATTCTGAGAAATGTGAAATGCATTTTCATTTAATTTAACTTCTTGAGAAAATCATAATTTATACAATAAATTTATTTATATCGTAATTTTGATTTTTTATTATTTGTGAAACACTAACAAAACTTTTTGTCACTGTACTGAAAAACGTAAAATAATTTTTCATTTAGTTTGATTTCTTGAAACAAATCGTAATTTATGCAAAAATTTTATTCACATTCTTGTCTTGGAGAAAATTAATTTTCTTTATTCTGAAAAACGTAAAATACATTTTCATTTAAGTATATTTCTTGTAAAAAGTTATACTCTATGCAAACGATTTATTTATATCCTAGTCTTGACTTATTTTTTACATTTAAATGTGAGAAAAATATTTGACCTTATTTTGAAAAATGTAAAATGTATTTTTATTTAATTTGATTTCTTGAAAAAATTAAAATTTATACAAAAATTTTATTCATATCCTCGTCTTGACTAACTTTCTTTATTTAAAAGACTTTTAGAAAATTAATTTTCCTTATTTTGAAACAAATAAAACACACTTTCATTTAATTTGATTTCTTGAAAAAAAAAATCGCAATTTATACAAAAATAGATCAAAGAATAAAACTTGGGACTTGTTCGGCCCACACTTTGCCTCTCAGTTAATTACTTTCGTAAGTTACTGAGAAACAAGACCGAATTAGTGTGGGCTTCTTTGCGACAGGTTCAGTAGAGGGCAGTGATAAACTTACACGTAGGACAGTTTTTTATTTTCACTTAAATTGAGATTCATTTGGACTTTCTTGACCACATAAACACTTTCCTCTAAACAGAAAATTTATGTAAAAAATATTTACTAACTAATTCTAAAAAAAAAAAAAAAAAAAAAAAAAAAAAAAAAAAATGTGGTTAACATAATTATAGACAATTAACATATCTGCCTGTATACTTAGATTGAGAAGCACATGGAGTTATTATAAAGTTACTGTTTATATTTTAACAAACCGATAGTAAAATCAGTATCCGTATAATATGTAGTCACATAAGTTACAAGTATACAGACTAAATCGCAATAATTTGTATTTTTTAAAATAGCATTTACAGAGCTGCCAACTTCTACGCCTTTTTAAATGAGATAAACGGGTTTTTAACCAGAAAATTCATTAAGTAATATGCATCATGAATTTATTTCATAATATTTAGCACTGCATATTTTCTTAACTTGTTAGACGGAATTTCTGGTTTGAATGTGTTTGTTCAGCCGTAAAAAGGCGTAGTAGTTGGCAGCCATGCATTTAAATATGCGATTTACATACGATTTTCCTAGTAGTCTTCCGTAAAATACAAATCAACACACACTGCAGTATTGTTATGAAATCTGTTTTTCCAAATATTAAAAAAAAACAAAGTAAATATTAACATTACATTGTAAATATTAATTTAAACTGTTTTTTTAATGATGAAAACAATAACACCCCATTTTCTTGATTTATCTTTTATATACAATGGAGAATATTTATGAAAAAAAAGATCCTGAAATTACTTGAATTCTAAAAAAAAAAAAAAAAAAAAAAAAAAAAAAAAATTCTTAGTGTTGGTATGCAAATGGGATATTAATGAGAACAGATTATGCATAAGTAATTTAGCATCAAACGTTCAATTTTAACCAGCTAAGCAGCGTCGTATGCCATTAGATCGATCATTCAAGCATAATAAATAGCTGTTATTTTCTTCCTTTTTCTTAATTATTTGAAAAAAAACCCCTATATTATACCTTTTAAATTTATCTTTTCGAGCAAGAGTGTTTACATGTTTATTCTCTTATTTTTTTCACCAATTTTTTACGTCTTATGAAAAAGAGAGGTATACAATTCGAGGATATATATTTTAACGTATACCTTAAGATGGGGTTACTTTGTGATAGGTGGGGTTACATTTTAGCACCTGATCTAGTTTGTATATTTTGTGCTAGAGTTTTGGGAAATTGCTAGATGATGTGGCATACCGTACTAAGATGAAACTGTTGTTTGCTTTCCCACACGCCGACGAAGCGGGAGATTCGATATATGAAAACTAGACCGGTGTCATAATATAATACCCCATTTTACCGAAACTCTTAAAGGGATATTCTTATATCGATTTTATTTTTGCTCTTAGCAACAATTTGTTTCCGCGGATTCATATGAACATTTTATTATTTCATAAAAAGTCATATTTATCAGTTTGCATCTACTTCTCAGCTTTCAAAAAATACTTTAATCCGTTTGTGTATTGTCACATTTTATAAAATGAAACTGTTAAACAAAATGATTTTTATGCTTATAAAAGATTATACTGCTAAATTTTGAAGGAAAAAAAATGAAATGGTGATAACAGTTGTGATAACAGGATTAAAAGTTTAAATTTTCTAAAACTGCAATATTTATGCATTTTTCCACGTTTAGTAACAGGAGACAATAATTTTATAATTTTACACTTACATGAAAAAAAAAAGACTATCATATGCTAAAATTGGGTTTAAAATATCATTTTCTCCGTATTTACAGCAACAAAAAAATGTGTTTGATCTATTTCAAAATCCGGTGAGGCAAAAGTATTAGACAAAATCGATTTAGGCTTTTATTAATTTACGCATTCAGATACAACGCACACCCTAACATACGTATTGAACACTCAATTAAATCATCAAGCAAGGAAAAAAAATGCATTACTTTGCATAAACATACCTTAAATCAAGCTTTCAATATCTTACAGAATATTCTTGACTAAAATCTCGTACTTTTTTTGTTTTGAGTTTGAATTTATATTCAGCTATTTTGGACAAACTCTGTGCATTTTAATGCGCAATTTTGCTCATCCTACAATTTAAGGTTCGTTACCCATCGGAATTGCATTTTTTACAGACATTCGACGCATTTGTGCGATGGCGGCAATATCACGCCATCAAACTCCGTTCCTTAAGCAGTGTAAGTATCCATGTTTCCTTGTGCGAATGGGAGGATTATGCATATTTTCTCGCCAAATAAAACCACAGAATTTGCGGAAAGACTTATTTTCATTTATGTTTCACTTTAAGTTTACGTGCTATGCATATTGAATCAATATTTCTGTGCAAGGGCTGAATTATTCTTGCTGTTATTTTTTCTTTTTTTTGGGGGGGGGGGGGGGTGAAGCAGACAATACCGTTTCTGTCGCCAATTGTCTTTTTTTTTCTTTTTTTCTTTTTGGGTTACAATGCTAATAAAATCTTCTCAGTGGAGTTTTGTGTAAAGTCGATTAAAAAAAAAATGATAATTCGTATACAAAATCGTAAAAATGGAGAAAGAAATCTTGTTATGGGTTTACAAGTTTTAGATTTCGATAGTCGAGGCAAGTTGATACATAAGTGTACAACAATGTGTTAGTCCGTTTTAGAATCTGTAATAAGAATTTTCTTCATGGATCTATGGTTCTTTAATCAAAATATTTTGCATAAAAATACATAGATAATTAAATAAGAAAAAATATAATTTAAATTAAAACAAAATGTAAAAACATTAACATGTTCGCTGCGGCTTATGTGAAGATGTGATGATTGTTAATGCCGCACTGTAGAAGTGGGTTTTTCCCAGAAGCCGATTTACTTTTTATAACAAAGAATCAGTAACAGATTTTCCCGCGCCAACGCGTGACTGGTTATTGGACATCACCCCACATCACGCGCTGGCGCGTGAGTGGCCCCTTAACGTTGGTGCCATATCACGCGCTTTCGCGTGAGCGGCAATGAACGTGTTAAAAATATTACAAATTTAATCATTTATGTTCCAAAATCTGAATCTCATCTTTCAAAACATGTTTTATGTATTTTTGAAAATATATCATGCAATATTTTCTATCTTTAAATAAGTTTCACAACGTTTCTTCTATTAAAATTAATAAATCTGTAATTATTGGGAAAGATAATAATAAAGAACGTGAACGCAAATTGCTTTGCGCTGCATACCACGGTGACTTGCATTGAACTTTCCGTTTAGGTCGTGTCAGTCACCGTAGACTAACAGTGTAAAATATATTACAAAACTAAAAGATTTTACGTTGTTAATAGTTATTAAGAAAATATTTTTAAGAAAATAAATAAAAGATAAGTAAATTTTTAGTATTTACTTAAAACAATACAATTTGTTTAATTTTGTATCATATATTTGGCTCTCAGCCTCAGGTGAGTGACGCGACCTAAACGGAAAGTTCAGAATCAGTCAATGGTGACTGACGTGCCACTCAACGTATTAATTGCGTTCGTCAAGCATATATATTCTCAAGCGATCAAGATTTTAGCTGTTTAAGAAGAAATTCCGAATTCGAACCCAATATAGAATTTTAAGATAGGTAGTGAGTGATTGAATCATTTATTTAAAGTGCAGTTGCTTCAGACTTCAGGAGTAATTAAAATTTTTTCAAGTATTTAAGTAAAAAAAAAAAATCCCTGCCGCTACAAATCTCGAATATGAATGGTACATTTTGACAATTATCGAATCGTATTTTTGGTATATAGCCTCTGTTTTTTTACTACTCTGAGCAATAAATATTCGTAACATAATCAAAGTTAGTAGAAACAACCTATATTATGCTATATTATAGTTGTTTCGTTTATTTGAAGTTATAAAATTATTTTTCGTTCATGAAGACTAATAGACAGGACTCGAACTGAAATGCGAATATGATAAATACTTTAAATGTTTAACCTTTTTCGAAATTTTATTTTAGCATTTCACAAACTTTTTTAGAGCAGTTATGATTTTATAGGGTATAAAGAAGGAAATTATTCTCTATGAAGCATCTTATGACCCCCCCCCCCCACACACACACACACACACTCAGAAATATTTCAGACTTTATGCTTTTGTATGTTCTAAAAATATATATTCTTTCTGTGATTTCAAAATGGCCCTTCTTTAGAACACACAAATACTAGAATTTTTTTTTATGGGATTGGTGCTACTTTGTGTCGTTCTGGGTTGGGTTGATTAAATGTTTTGGATTCGGGTTTGACTCTTTCGGGTCGATCTGATTTTTCAAAAAGAAAACCTAAGTATTTAAAAAAACTGTATATTTAATAATTAATGAGAGTTAATTTTTATACAAAAGGTGTAACATAGACATTTGAGATATAATTGTGTATTATTCTTAAATGATTGTACGAAAATGTAGATTATTATTATTATTTTTTTTTTTTTTTCGCATCAGGTGTGGTTCAGGTTTCGTGTTGGGGATTTTTTTTTTCAGTTCAGGTCAGAATCTGGTGTAATCAGAAATTCAGTATTCGGGTTAAGTAAAAAGCGAACCATATCGGACTGTACCATCGTCTCACCCTCCCCCTTCTCTTATACACACACAAGAAATTTCTCCCAGACGAACTTCTCTGAATTCAGCACTGCAAAGTTAGAAGCTTTCAAATTATTAAAATGTTTCAAATATTATTGAAAGTAAATGCGCAGTCTGCATAACGCTCTTCATTATCATTAAATAAAACAGGTCTTATGATTGGAAGTTACAAATAATTAAAACAGAAGCGCGTTTTTCAGACCGAGCTTACGTCAATCAAATACCTAAAGATAGCAAACCAGGCAAGTGGAATCAAGATCTGTCACATGTAGGTACATAAAAATAGAACAAAAAAGGTCAAGGGTAACATAGAGCAATAATTGTAATTTTGTGATCGCATTTATTACTTTTTATTAGAGCGACAGATGTCGCGTCTTTTAACAAATAAATTGGTTTATATAACATGCTGGCGGTTGATCGCTGTCGCAATTGCTCTTTTGCCAAAAGATATTCTTTTGCATTTTTTACATTGAAATAGGAATTTCAAATATATAAATTTGATTTCTTAATAAAAATGAATTTTTTTTTTCAGATTTTCAGATTTAGTCTAAAAAATTTAACCATTGGTTTGCCTCAGAACTACAACTATAGGCAGAGATGTCTACAAGACACAAAAAAGATTACTAGTCAGAAATCCTTTTCTTGTTTGTCGCCCTACGATGATCAGAATAATTTTATGGTAGTGGAATTCGTCATAAATTTCAGTAATTTAACAAAGGTTTTAATTTGAAAAAAAAAAATTAAAAATAATTTCAAATTGACAAACTGGTGGTGTGATTTTTTTTTAATGCGAAACTTGTGTCATTGTGCCATTTTTGTTCCCAGCCAATTATGATTTATTAATATTGACTAACTGATTATGACTTAAAAATATAAATAAAACGAATTTTTTTAAAGCAAATTTTAACTGTCAGATGAATAAATCCATAAGTATAATACTTATGCTTTGTTATTTTTATCTGAATCTTCTGGTAGGTAAAAATATAACACTAACAGAAAAATGCGGGGTACATAATCACACCAGAACACCAGTCAGTTGTTAAAACAAGTGAGTGTGTCATCCATCCCCTTTTAAGTAAAATATGGGCTTATCATTAGAAGTAATAAATATTTGAAACTGAAGTACGCCTTTTCAGACAGGCTTTATGTCAATCACATATATAAGATTATGAAATTTCGCAATTGCAATCTGGTGCTCCCAACTTAAAGAGTAACACTAGGCACAGAAAAAGACCCGGGTGATAAGTCTAGAGAAGCGTTCTTATCAAATATTTCGCTCAAATTTTAATATTTTTACATGATTTCTTTGCATAGGATAGCTGATGAAGATCTACAACCGGCCTAGTTTTTACTTTTCGATTTTGCTTATATATTTTTTATATTATGAGAATTTCAATTTCAGAACTGGTTTTAAACCGGTTTTGAAATTTCAAGTATTTTATTTTAAATCCGAAACCAAAATCAAAAAACTAAGTCTAAGCCGGTTGTGGATCGTCCACAGCTATCCTATGCAAAAAAAAAAAAAGAAAAAAAAAATCATATTAAAATACTAAAACTTGAACGAGATGTTTGAAAAAAACGCTCCCATAGACTTTACATTATCATCCGGGTCTATTTCTGTGCCTAGTGTGGGGCCTTAACTCATAAAAATAGTACTAAAAAAGTCACGGCCTAAACAGAGCAATAGTTGAAATTTTGCGATTCCATTTATCTCTTTTCATTGCAGAGATTATAATGTCATATAAATGGACATTTTATAAGATGTTGGCCGGAAGTACTTACGGCAATTAATCCAATAATATATTGTTTAATACAGGGCCGAAAATTAAGAAGAATCTGAAATCTGGAACATTTCGTCTCACAAATCGCGGCTGGATATTGATATCAAAATGTATATTATTTGAAATTAATTTTCAAAAGAAATATTAATCATAACCTAGGAATTTTCAAAAAGTAATCCTTTTAAGGAATCTGTGGATATGACTATTAATTCCAAAATGTATATTAAAAGAAATTAAAATTCATAAAAAGATATTAATTATAACTTGCGAATTTTTAAAAAATAACCCTTTTTAGGAACCCTCAACTGTGAATATTGATTTCAAAGTGTGTATTACTTGAAATTAAAATTTAAAAGAAATATGGATTGTAAGTTGTGAATTAAAAATAATCCTTTTTAAAGAGCTTCGAGTACGAATACTGATTTCAAAATGTATATTATTTGAAAATAATATTCAAAAGAAATGTGAATTATGAAGAATGAAATTTAAAAAAATCTTTTCCGTGAAGCTTCGAGTGTGAATGTTTATGTTGAATGTTTCTGTAATGAATGTTTCTATAAAAACTGTTATAATAACTTCATTTTATGCTAAGAAAACAAAGAGATGAGGAAAAACTGAAACTGCATAACTATTACAATATTAAATATCATGTTAGCTTCATATTTCAAATAGGATGAACGAGTGTTAAAATACTTGTTTTCGTTACAATTTAGTATTTTTGCAAAACTGTGAAAGGACCGTAAAACTAAATTAAATTTTTGAACAGAATTTCATTTGGATTTTCGGAACATAAATTCATTTAGTGACCTAGCAATCTTTTCCAGGGAAAGCTAAAAATGTTTTAGGGGGAAGGGCTTTGCCACTCCTAGCAGCCCCTTAGCTACGGCACTGTAGGTAATGATTCTAGGTGTCATGGTGATTACGTCTGAATCAGGATGGAGTCCTATCATTTCAGTATTACTGACTTTGACATATAATCCTAATAAATTTTGTATTTATGCATTTTTTCATAAGAGTTTAACAGCTATTGGAGCAAGATCTTAATACTTATAAAAACTAGTTACAATACGAGCACACATTAATTGCCACGTTTCACGTCCAATTTCCGACATGTTATATGTTACATTAGCACGTACTTTTTTTTGCTCGATAAAAAGAAAGCGAGAGGAGCTGTTTAAGAAAATGTACCATTCTTCATTTGTCATGAATTTTCACTAGAGGAAATCGATATGCCAATCAATAAATAAAACGTTTATGTACTTTTACAATCCTCTTAATAAGAATATAAATAGATCACGCGAGAGACATATGAGAGTTGAACTGTTTTAAGAAAACAGCGAGGTTAAATGATATTTAAATGAAGAATATATTGTAAATGTTGCTGTATTGCAGTAAATAATTCGTTTTAACGCTATGTTTATATTCCCGAATTCATTAATTCAAAAATCACTTCAGCAGAAAAACTTTACAAAGAAACGTTTCAGGCCTGTAGTTTAATTAGTTTTCCTTTAAATGCAGATATGAGAACAAATCTGAAATCAAGTGCACTTGTATGCCTTTTATGAGAGAAATCTTCTAAAAAATATTCAAAAAATGAATCAAATTGGATTTTTAAAAAAAGTTTTCGTATTTTATGTTATTCTGAATTGTTAAAATATTCTCAACAATATTCAAAGAAATTCGCTCAAAAATCTGCGTTATTTCTTCATTTTTAGCCATTTTTGGACTATAACCCAAGAAAGTACATGATGAATATAATTGAAGCTTGTCCATATTGAAATTTTAAAAGGTATTATCTCATTTTATTCAATTTGGAATTTGCGTACTGTTACTTTCAAACTAATATAACAGAAAACTCTCAAACAATAGCCAAACAAACGTTTCTTTTTAAGTTTTAGTGCTAAAACAAACAGAAGTCTCAAATTCTAAGTCAAACGTAGCAAATGAGAAGCTTTCATGCAATCACGAAGTTTAAAAAATATTCAGATATTGGTGTAATAGTAAACAGTATTTCAGATAAAGTACGGTAACTGAAATCTTTTGTGTGTCCCTGTACATACTATTTGTTTTCTATTATACAGGAAGTAACTTGTAATAAACTTCAGCAAGGTATATTAATTTTATAATATGTGAAATAGTTCAATATAACTGAAACGCGCACCATACAATGTTTCCCCCTAAGCCATTTTAAAACGAAATACTTTTATAAGGGCCTGTAAATTAATAACAAATGTATTTTGTACCACACACTGTACAGAATGAATATTTTAGTTTATAATTCACAGATACCTATCAATTTTATTATGTTCGAAAACTGTAACATCATTAAAACGCAGTTGAAACTGTTTTTTTCCGCTGACCGTAATGTAATGAAATAATTTTGATTGTCCGTATAATCGAACTACCAGGGCTGCGGAGTCGTGGAGTCGGAGTCGGAGTCGTAAAAAACAAGCCGACTCCGACTCCGGCTTTTTTCTTAGACAGTTTGAAGTGAAATTAAACCAATAAAATGTAATTTTAAATCCATAGAAGGAATTCTTATTGTTATTTTTGGATTATATCGGCCAACCCAAGTTAAAGAATCCCAATAAACTGCCCAGCGTACACAGGAGATGAAAACTGTTTTTAATTAAAAGCTCTAGTAGATCCTATATTATTTGCGAAATAGTAAAATTTCCATCTTCAATTTTATTTTCTTCTATCTTTACAAGAATAAAGTATTGGATTCTTGAAAAATTTCGATTTCCGGCATTCGATAGATTTATACGTTTTAGAAGATCCTGAACTGAACATGATTTGATAGTTTTTCGAAAATGTCTGTCAGTGTCTGTCACTTCGTGAGTCTGCATGCGACAAAAATTTTGGAGCGCGCTATCTCAAGAACTAATGAATGGAATTTCACAAAATTTTAGATTTTGTTAGATCTTGATAAAAAATGGATCTGATTAATTTTTGGTGTATATCACTCGACAGGTGGCTTTGGTATGCTGCATTATTCACAATTTCCACAGTAGCTATATCTTAAAAATCAATGCACGGATTTTTATAAAACTTTAGATTCAGTTAGTCCTTGATATAATTAGGTGCTGCAATTTTTTGGTGCAAATCGCTCAATAGGTGGCGCTGCTATACTGCATTGTTTATGATATTGCAACAGCGCTATCTCAAAAACAAATGCTCAAATTTTCACCAAACTTTATATTTAATTAGTTTGTAATCTAGATTAGTATAGTTTAGTGTTTGGTGTAAATCGCCCTTCAGGTAGCGCTGATATGGTAGCGCTGATTTATTTACGATTTTGAAATAGCTGTGGCACAATAACTAATGCATGGATGTTCATTAAACTTTAGATTCAGTTAGTATCTGATAGAAATTGATCCTGATTCGTTTTTGATGTACATCACTCAACATGAAGCAGTGTTATGCAGAATTTTAAAATTTCAGCAATAGCCCTTTCTCAGAAATTAATGTACTGATTTTCACCAAACTTACTCAGTTAGAAGTTGATATAACTTGTTGACTAGATTTTGGTACAAATCACATAAGAGGTGGCGCGGCTACGCTGTATTTTTCAGGAAGTATTAACATGTGTGATATAGAAGAAAGTTCTAAGATTAACACATCTGACTATTTTTTTTTTTCCTTTCCATTGAAATTTTTCTGCTTTGGATAGCACTAGTTAATATAAAAATTGTACAGATTTCCCCTTTTCGAGGCCACGGATCCGAAATAGTAAAATATCCGCTTTGTTATCTCTTTTAGATTTCGGTAATTTAATTTTTCAGGTTTGTGGTACGTAAAATTAAAGAATTTGTAAAACGGAAAATATTTTTTTTTTCCAAAGCTCTAAGAACTGAATACCGAAATAAAGACTTTTTGCCTTATTTTTCTTTTGTTCCCTCATAATTTTAACCAGCACCAACATTAGTATATTAGCTAGCCAGGTAACCAGGAGTCGGAGTCTGAGTCGTTAAAATTTCCGGAGTCGGAGTTGGAGTCGGAGTCGGAGTCGAAGTCGTTAAAAATTCCGGATTCGGAGTCGGAGTTGGAGTCGGCCATTTTTCCCACCGACTCCGCAGCCCTGCGAACTACACATCCGATTTTCATAAAATCTGAAATGTGACAAAAATGTGCAGCAGTTATATATTTCAAATTTCAAACGATTCAGTTGGGTAGTTTTTACTCTATTATATGCGGACTGACAGATGGACGGACTGAACGACGACTATTGGTGCTATGCATATATATAATTATAAACGCACCTAAAAACTCGCTCTTTTTTATTCGCTTGAGAAACATGAAAATAATTTGAAAAGCATTTTTTATATACTTTGTGCTAAAATTCAATTTTAAACAAAACGTTTTGTATATGGCTATTTCTATGAGTACTTATAATCACATGCTACGATTTTGGGTTACTAGTCTTTTAGAAAGGGAAAATGTGACTGATTTTTATACCTCACTAGCTGACCCTGCCGGATTTGCCATGTATATACAACATTTGTTTTTCTGAATACTATAGCTAAGAATATATTCTTAAGATTCTACGAATATATTCTTCCTGTACTTCATATACGCATTTTATTACACTTTGTTATACGTTACATGTGAACGTACTATTACTTACCCATCATACGTAGTATAGGGTAAGTCTTGCAATCGTTTTGAAAATCGAAAAATTTTTTTTGACGGATTTACACGTTTTAGATAGTGGAGATTCCGAAAAACATATTTTTAGAAAAAATTTTTTGCCGTCCGTCTGTCTGTCTGTCTGTCTGTTTGTCTGTCTGTCTGTCTGTCTGTCTGTAAACGCTCTATCTCCCGAACAAATTGAGATAGAGACTTGAAATTTTGTATGTAGTTAGTATGTAAGAATGGGACGAACCCTATTTAATATCAGTAACCTCGATTATCCGGAACAATTTTTTTCGGACTCTCGAAAAATTCGTTCTGATGAAAGGTATATAAAAATTTTCGAATTTTTTTGTTTTAAGGAATGGACGTAAAAGGCAATAAAATAACACACATTTTGTATATGGAACGAAGTCGATCGGATTATTAGTTGCCGAGATATTTGTAATCCTGTTTTCCACATTCTTCGATTTTTCATGTCCCTGTATTTCATTCAAATTTCAATTCAGAGGTATACTTTAATTGGAAATAAGTCGCTTAATCCGGCACAGTTAATTGTTAGTTAATGGAGTTATTATTTTTGGAGTTATAAGGATGTTTCTTTTACGCAGTTCGGTACTACTTGAGTAGTTTGGCGTTTTATATAATTTGTCGAAATTGGTACATCAGCAGTTCTTTAATAGAGCATTACCATGTATACTAACAATATTTAAATTTTGTTTTGGAATTGCAATGCATTGTATAAATAGTTTTCACATGTTTTATTTTCATATACATATCCATGATGGGTAAGTATTACGGTGGCCCCCAACGACTAGTTTTTATATTTACGGAAAAAAAAACGAGAGAGACACTGATTAAGAGCATGTACCATTCTTCAATTGTCATGAATTTTCACTAGAAGAAATCAATATGCCAATCAATAAATGAAACGTTTATGTACTTTTACAATGCCCCTAATGAAAATATAAATAGATCACGCGAGAGATGTATGTGAGTTGAACCGTTTTAAAAATTTAGCGGTGTAAAATTATATTTAAATGAAGAATATATTGTAAATGATACTGTGTTGCAGTAAATAATTAGTTTTAACTCTGTGTTTATTTTCCCAAATTCATTAATTTGAAAATCACTTCAGCAGAAATTATTTTTCAAAGAAACGTTTCAGGTCGGTAGTTTAATTAGTTCTCATTTAAATTCAGATACGATAACGAATCTAAAATCAAGTGCACTTGTATGTCTTTTATACGAAACATTTTCTAAAGTTATTCAAATAATGAATCAAATTAGATTTTTTCTAAAACTGAAGATGTTTAATTATTATTTCAAAATACATGATCGCGAAAAGATGCCATTGTGGTAATTGTTATTTATGCATAAGAGAAATTTACAACGACCGAAATTTTAGAGAGAAGAGAAATTTATAACGAAATAACGACCCAAATGGAATAATTACATATTATAAATGTACAGGGTCTCCCAAAATGACTGAAAAGTGCTTTTATATTTTACAATTGCAGATGTATAAGCAATGTAAATTGTAAAAGGATTCGAAACAAAGGAGGAATTAATATTATGTAAATGAAATGCTTATCCGATCAGTTTTTTTTTTAAGTTATACTTCTTAAAACTTTATACGGTTTATACATTTTTTACGTGTTCTGATAAGTAGAACAGCTTTTATTTGTAAGATATATCCACTCTTCTCTGACCAAAATTCACTGACTTACGATGTTTTAAATATTCTGATATTCAGAGTATTCCAATTTTAAAAACAAACAGTAAAACATTTAATGCCGAGAATATCGGAAATTTTACAAAGATCAAAGTATGATAAATAGGATAGTTTTCATTATGAAAAAATAGAACTGTTGTACTTGTAATAACACGGAACAAATTATCTTAAATTGGATTTATAGGATTCGGGGACCATGTAAAAAAAAATAAAAATATACATCTTAAAAAAACTGATGGCAAGATTGTTTCATATTGACACAATCTTTGCTTCTGTTTTATTTTTAAATACTTACATTGTCAACGTATCTATAAAGGTAAAAATTTACAGAACATTTCAATGTTTTTGTTGCATCCTTTTTGATAGTACCCTGTGTAATAAATATTTCTTATATTTAATTAATATTGGTATTTTAATCGGGTTATTTTCAATTTTATCGAAGTACTTCCTCCATGATGCGTTTTACTTGAGCGTATTATCCAAAAATTTTCACTAATAAAAGCATTTTAATTATAATATTCTATATTTTCTTCAATACTGCCGTTTTATTTTAAGTATTTTCAATTCTATCCAAACATTGTTAATAATGGATTTTAACTGCAACTAATACTAATTTCGTCCAAATATTTCTTCAATAGTGCATTTTACTTTGAATATTTCCTTTTTAATTTAAATGTCTGCAATAGTGTCGCTTTATTATGCATATTAAAGTCGACCGGGACATATTTTAAAATAATTTTTATTTATTGAGTTCAAGTTCTCAATTTTTTGTGATGATTAACCATATCATTTGTAAACAAAATCACATAATAAAACTTCTCATATATTTTTTTAATTTTAGTAAAAATGTAGGGCAATTTAAAATCGTTATAACTCAAAATATTATTTATAAAATTTCATTTTTTTTCTTTTTTTTCTTCTTTTTTACATTTAAATAAACAAAAATATCGAAATTTTCATTTTGATTCTTTTTTTAAAATATTAACTTTTTCTACAAAAAGTTAAAGTAAAAATAAAAAAAATAATAATTAATCAAATTTAAAAAATCACATTTTTTAATAGTAAATATTTTTTCCAAATTTTCTGAATCAAAATTAAAGTAAAACAGCAAATAAAGAAATGTTTCAAGTTTGAAGCACATATCATTAACAGTTTTTGATTTACAATAATTTAAATCCGAGAAAAAAACCATCATAAAGAAAAAACGCATTTTCACAAGAAGTCATTTTATGACAGCCATTTCTTGAAAGCTAGATTTTGAAAACAAACCTAAACGAAAAAATTAATATTTCCTCTTCTAATTAAGATAAAAACACGTTTCAAACATTTATTTAGAAATAAAAAAAGAAATTTTTAACGCAAAATTTTTTTAAAGAAAATTTGAAGATTTTATTGTTTTGGATCCCCTTAACCACGTTATGGAAACTCTTGGTATATATTAACCGAATCCGTGCTGTTTTTTGTATATGCTTACTTTTGAGGACGTGAGTTTGAAAACTCGCCTTATTCAAAATTTAACAAAATTGGGTTTTCTCTATCAATCTAGTCTATTGGTAAACATGCACCAAAACAACGCTACAACTTGCAAAAGATTTATCTTTATCCTGCATTTCTGGCATTGTAAAATCTTGGTTTGCAATTAAAACCAATCGTTCAGAGGTTTCTCGCAATCTCTCAAAATTTGATTTTCTGTATGAGACGAGTTTTAAAACTCACGTCCTTGTATAACACCAAAAGTTAACATTAGCCTCACGATTATTTGACCTTTTGGTTTCGTGAAAATGTCTAATTTTAACTTTTAAAAGCTGATTATCTAACTTAAAAGTGATTCAAGAAAAAAAAAATATTCCTTTTTTTAAAGCGATTAAATTCACTCATCATCGATCGCGTTACGTCAGATTGGTCAACAATGAGATTTACAGATGATCACTCTCCTGTTACCGTCAGACAGTGCGGTAACGTCAAGGTGTGCTGCTCTTTCAGCTGACTATGAAAGTAAAAAAAGACCGTGCGCAGAGAGTGGAATTGAATCCACAAGTGTTTTAAGCTAAACAAAACTGCATTTTGTTTTGGATCGTGGAACCGTAATTGGCAAGAATAAAAGCTTTGCACCGGGTTTTTAACTTGTAATTTTATCTTTACACTTTCTGCAGGAAGTGATACGATGCGGTTAATGATTACTATAACAAGTTGAGAACAATATATAATAGAAGTGAGAAATTATTTTTTGTACTATTTCAAGCATTATCATTCGTACTTTCGTATCTTTTTGTACTATTCCAAGCAATGCTACAAAATTTTGAACAGTTTAACAGTCTTTACAAATCAAGACAATTTTGGTTTAACCGATTTCCTAATTATCCTGATTTTTCTAGGGTCGTGTATAGTGCAAATAATAATTCCCGAGAACTGGGACATACAACGCACAAGCAATTATTCTTTTTCCATCTATTTGACCATTATTTAAGAAAAAATAAATTTTGTAGCACATTTCTCTTTTAAATATTGTCAAATAGCATGGAAAATAATTTTCTTTTGAGTTTGTGATGCAAGGTAGATTTTTTTTTAAAGTAATTAAAAACAATGGAAGAAAATATGATTTTGTGCTATTAAAGTGGTAAAGGAAGCTACAGGTATATACTGAATAATTTTTTGCTTTGAAAGTAGTATCTTGCCTTTTCTCTTCGCAGAGTCGTCATTAAAATATGCAGAGGAAGTAGATTTATTATATTTTCTTCTAACAAGCTCTGTAGCTTTTCTTCATTTCTTTCCATAATCGGGATGTCTCCTTTTTTCCATGGTTGGAGTTTTATCTTTTTCATTTTGTGGAATGCCACGTAAAATATTTTTAAAACTAAAAATTTACGCAATCGTAATGTTATAATTATCAGGGCTCCCATTGGTTCGTTTTTTGGAAACCAGTAATTTTTCAAAAAATATTAGGTCTCAGCCTGTGTTAGGTCTCAGCCACAGTTTTGTGAAAAACGCCATTTCAAATAAATTCCTACGCAACTTATAAACAGCTTTCAAAAGGAGTATTTTTTTCAAAAGTAGGGAAATTCAAAAAACGAACTGAGTGAGATACCAGAATAATACAAATGAAATATTATTTACACATATATTATTAAAGAAATTTTCTGAAAGCTATCTTCTGAAAATAAAATTTAAAAATAACTAAATAATTTCTTAAACCCGGTGTCTGCACAATTACAGATTAGCGAACTATTATTATACATATCTTAAGCAGTTTTCTAAAGCATTACACTAGCTTAAAGATTAAATAAATTTTTCTATCAAATAACATATAAAAGTTCCAAATTAAAAAAATATTAGTAATGACATTTTTACAACAACTTGTTGAGTATGTGCAAAAATATACATAATTATTTTAATTTTAATAATAGTCATAATGTTCTTTCTTCCTTGAAAATAATTATCTGGAATGTGTTCCAATCTTAGTAATATGAAAGCGTGATACTTTTTTCTGAATCTGTCCTGTTTAAATTGAGATCTGTTTAACACTTTAGGGAAATAATAAAATTATCAACAAACCCTTAAGCACTATGTGATACAGATGTTTCAACAATAAAATTTATCCCCGAAAGAACTGAAACTAAACAATGATAAGCATCGGAGTATCAATATAAGCCCCCATAAAGCAATATTTCTTGAAAACACCATACATCACGTGACATTCCATTTTCCGATCACGTCAGCTACTAGTCACTCATTCAATAAATTGCCGAGAGAATACGCGGTCGCAGTGAAGAAAAAACAATCAAATTCATTAGAAACGAAATTTGATTTTCACGACACGTGCACGATGGCAATTCTGGCTAACGAAGAAAATAAGCTGGCTCTTTCTTCCTCTGGAAAGATAATTTATACCGAATAAAGCGTCGGAAGAACATAAAAAGAAGAACGTCTTCCCCCAGAAAAAAGAAAAAGAAATATTCCTTTTGTTGTGTGAAATTAAATCTAAGACACAGTTTGGATTGAAATAGAAACAGATTCTGTTTTGATTCTCATGAAAGTGAAATTGATTCTTTTTTAATTTAAATGCAATAGATTGTGGTGCTTAATTTATTAAGAATAACAATTGCAGGGAATAAAAAAGGGCAAATTAATATTAGAGCTCACTGATTAGTTTTCAGAAATTAGAGATTTAGAATAGAATTTGAATAAACTGTTTATTGTTATCTTTTAATAAAACAGAAGGAAAAAAAATAGAATGTTCTTGTATAATTCAGGTGTATTTTCCAGATTTCCTGTCATAAAAAGATGACTCACATTTTAGTGACAAGATGATCGCAGTTTTCTTCACACGATGGTTTAAATATTTTATAAAAAGAACTAAAGACCTCTCTTTTGTTTTATTTTCATAAATCCCATTAATCTATATGTTTTCATCAGTTTCCTAAAAATTTCCTTGAAATCTTTAAACAAAATATAATATTTTAAAAAATTAAATATATATATTTACAACTGGGAATATGACAATGGTAGAATTCAGTGTCTTGTAATACATAGAGCAAAAATCTATATAATCAGCTCTAGAAATTTTAATACCTTAAATATGCAACGAAGTTGAAATCCAAAGAATCGATCACAGGACATCTGAGGGTTATTTTCTAATTTCAATATAAAAATCGTGCTATTACAACATCTAGATTAGAAAATGTCTTGCAGTTTCAGAAAATATTTAGCAGATGTGGCTACGGACGAGTCTTTGGATTTCAGTATCGGGTACATTTAAAGGATTCAATATTTTAGATGTTTTGAAGTATTTCGGAAAGTCCAATTATTTAATTTTTTTTCTGATTTTTCTAAATTAAAATCTTTTGGTTACGCAAATAAAACCCATTTTTTCTTCCAATACACTTTTCCTTTTTATCTAATAAATCGAACAAGACTAATTTTGTTTCCTTGTGACATTGGTGTTTTTGCAGAGATACACAACAATAAAGTCGACTTGTCATTAAATCATATTCCTATACTTCTGAGAAATATATCTATATTTCTGCAGTATTTCATAAAAATTCATAGCGGATTTTTTTTCTTCCAAAAAAGCATTTGCTTAACAATGATGAGCAGAGAATTTCGGCACCTGTGTAGTTTGATCATCTGTCAGCTGAGACGCAGCTGTTTAGTTATCTGGATTAAAATGAATGATTCAGTATTATATTCTTGGCAAAAGAGCAATTGCGACAAGCACCACCCGCCAGCATCTTATAAAGATCCAATTTATTTGCTAAAAGACATGACATCTGTCTCTGTAAATAAAAAACGAGATAAATGGAATCACAAAATTGCAATTATTTCTCTGTTCTGGCATGGACATTTTTATTCTATTTTTATATACAGTTGAGGAAAAATGTTTTGCCTTAGCAAGTGCTTTGACGTAATCCTAATCATGAATTTATCAAATTTAACATTTGAGCGTACACTTTACATGAAATAAGTATTATTTAAGTTTAGGATTTATGTAAGTCTAACAGCATTATTCTTTTTGAAAGTACAATTACAAACTTGTTCCGTTCAAGTTTTATATAAGAAGAGCATTAAATGTTCTCTCTGTTAATCACCTTAAAAATGAATTAAATATCATTAAAAACATTTCAGTTGAGAAGGCATTTTCAATATACATTATTGATAAAACTAATCAAGTCACAGAAAATCCACAAGACACAAAAAACTCCACCGTATATGAGGTATTATAAAATGAAATACATACCAGGACTTAAAAAAAAAACTCAGACATGCACTTTGGCGTAAATTTAATCGTCATTCCCCCAGTAAAATTGAAAGATCTAGTTAGTGAAAAATAATGATCCGATTCTGAAAGATGAAATTTCTGGACTGTATGTAATAACACTAAAAACAGAAAATATTTATCTCGAAAACATAGGATACTTCTCGTTAATTTAAAGACCGTATTAAAGAACTTTTGAGAGATATGAAACACAATCGACCAACAACATTCTGTCAAGGCTGAACCAGAAGCGGAATATACAAGCTGATTTCAAAGATGCAAACATTATGTGTCCCTTGAAGAATTATCATGAATTAATCATCCGGGAATTGTTATAAATTATTACTAAAGAAAATACTTTTTGTATTAATGTTTTATCCTACAACATACCCAGAATTTGGTTCAGTTTGCTTAAAGAATCATAAAACAAGTAATATTCTACTTTCCTCAATGTCTGTATTTTATTTTCGTAATATTTTTTAGATCTAAAAATCGACATTCACTCCTTTCGACACCATTTACGTGACATTTGAAAAATAAGACGTTAAAAACAAAAATTTTTTTTTTTTTTATTTTTTGACGAAGGCTGTGTTTATTGTTGAAAGTACTTAGACTTAAATTCTTTAATTAATTTAATATCCTTTTAAATATTTTTGTCATATTTTAACTAAATTGCGCATAGTGTAATTTTAAGTTTTACCTCGGTAAATTTTGAATTATTGCACAAAAATATAACTTGTACTAATTGATAAAAATTCTAGAATTTAATGCTATAATTAAACATTGCTTTTGAATTCGTTTATGTGAAGGAATTGTATTAAATTTTCTAAATTTAAGTACTAAAAGTAAATTATAAAATATTTGGATTATTATGCAAACATTTTACAGACTGCTTTTGCTCAAGCAGTATACAATTTGTAACAACTAATGATAAATTGACTTTATAGTAGTAAAACATATTTGAAAGAATAGTAGTAATTGGTAGTTTTGTAAGAATAACTCAAGAAGTTTTTGGACGAATGTTCTGTAGTTATTGATTTGTATATTCAAAACTTCTAAGAAAGAATTTCTTTTAAAAAATTCACAGCTTACAATTCATTTTTCTTTTGAATATTAATTTAAAATAATTTAAATTTTGAAATCCACATTCTAGTTTATAGAAACATAGTAACTAAAGTGTCAATAAGCACTAATTTATATTTCTTTGTCAGACGAAAGAGAGAGAGAAGATATGAGCCTCCCTAAATTTTCGTGAGACCCCTCCCCCCTCCACTGTTATTCATTTTTACCTATATCCTTGATTACTAATGAGGGAATATTATTGAATTAATTACATATGATAGATTTTTATAGAATAAAGAAAACTTTTATTAATGGCTTTTTAAGTTTTGATTACATTTCCATAAATTTTGAAATGACTCGATAAAATTCTGAAACGAGGATACATAATAAGAAGAAAATTTACTTTTCAACAAATTTCTTAATTTTTAAAAATTGGTTCAAATGGTTAATTCACGGTATTTCAGCGTTCAATTAACAGTGAACTTTGGAAAAAAAACTATGAATATCTTTATCAGTTTTTATTTGACTTTTAGAAAATTGGAAATGACTGGACATAATTCTACAACGATCATGCACAGTATATTTCAAATCATTCAATTGTGTAGCTTTTGTACTTGTTTATGGTACACACAATTTTCTACCAAATTTAAGTCTACTTTCCGAAAACTTTAAAATTAACAGTAGAAATAGTATATTGCAATTAAAACATAAATATTGAATATTTTATGATGAGTGTACATTAGTGTGAAGTAACTTTTAACTGCGCATTCGTGAAATATTCCAAAATATCTATTTCCTAATTTGGCTGATTGCTATTTTGCACAAAAAAATCGGTCAAATATTCTGAAAACTCGTAAAGACAAACTGAGCTGATTTGCAAAATGTGTAAAATCACTTAAAATAAAACTATTTTTAGGAAACAATTCACTATTTATCGCCCTAACTTTCTGAATTTTCGCGAGATATTTAACTGTATTTTTTTATGTAAGTTGCTCTAAACAGTTTTTTCCTTTTACATGAGACAGGAATTTTACACATATTTTTAAAATTCTCTTATGTTCTACATTAAAAACAGTGTGGTGTACCTCTTAAACTGAAGAGAGGTGTATCTCTTAACCCCCTGTGAGATGTACTGAATCTCACCTAATTTTAATCAATATTTTCATCAGAAATTTTTAATTAAATTTTACTTCGAAAACTTTGAGTGAAAAAAAGTTAAGAAAAAACTTCCTTTTTCTTATTTTGAAAAAAGAAAATTCGAATTTTCCTGTATGAATTCAACACTACAGAAACAAAATTATTTGTTCCCCAAAAAGTTAAGCGAAATATATACATTTTTCCTTTTTATTTCTTTTTAAAAACACAATATACTTTCCACACAAGTGAATAGACTAATCCATGGTGAAATTTTATTCAGAAGAATGTTACAAATCTCATGAAATTCGAATCTCTTTGAGTAATTAGATGATTGTAAGTTATAATGTCTCATACATTTGTTGTAACAATAACTGTGTAAGTAATACCGATTTATTGTTCTCTGTTGAGAATAGAATCAGATAAATGCAGTTTCAAGTTATTCCTTTTCAGTTATCCAGAGGAAATCGTGATTAAGTACAATTTTATTTATAGTTTCTTTGTTGATGAGTGGGAAGTAAAAGAAACTTCGTGTTTATTAGATGAATAGAATATTTTGATACTTGTATAAAACGAATTAAAGCTCAACGAGGGATAGACGACATTTTGAGTAACTTTCTTTGAACATTCACTTATTTTGATGTATTTTGGAATAAGAACTATTTAAGTTTGTTTTTGAATAAAATTAAATATTTTCTTAACTGAGTAAAAAACCCCTTAAAATTAACTTCATTGATTTCTGAAAATTAACCCTTGACGTACAGCTTTATTATACTAAATAATTTTCCTATTCTTTTTAATTCTTATTGTAGAATATTGTACAATACAATACGATTTCGAAAAAACGTACTTTTTTTGTTCTTTGGCATTGTTTTATAATAAGTGTAATTTTTTCTTGATTTTGTCCGATTTGCAAATTTTGAATAAATGGAATATTTGATACGAAAATATGCGAGTTTAAGCTTCAGTCATGCGCTAGTCGAGTTAAACTGTTTCAAACCCATAAATTATACTTAAAATCAATGTGAAGCCCAAACCAAACCGTCAAGAAAGATACATGTTGATCAAAATCCCGACATGATTCCGATAAATTCAAATCAAATAATGCAGAGCTCTCAAAATCAATGAAAATCTATACATTTACAAGGTTTTTATAAAATTCAAATGAGGATTTCGCTCCAGCTGCTTATGACTTCATTCCTACTTGACGCATTTCGATGAGACTTGCACTGCTAGTTAGATTGTTTTCCAGGAAAGGTTTTGAGTACATAATGTATCGTTTAGTTGCTGAGTAATATAATTACGAAGAAATTTGGTTATCATGAACTTGACCAGGTGGAATTAAAACTCAACCCAAAAGCTACATCGAACCTGAAACAAATAAAATCAAGTTAAACCGCAACGAAAGAAGGTATCTAAACTCTGACCCAGGATTAGCACTTTAGCCTCCATTTTAGTTTCGAAAGTTCAATTTCATACTAGAAATTTTGAAAGTAGTACTTTTACTGTATATAATAAAATTTTTGACCTTAATTGAAACAAAACAAACAAAAAAAAATACTATTTTTAATTTATGTTACGAATTCCGATTTTCCTAATAAAAATGGGGGTCAGACTGGCAATCCTTCCCTAAACTATGAGTCACCATTACGTCTGTGAAGCATCGACTTGCATGATCTTATGCAAACATCTAATTCCTGTTTAAAGGATTTCTATTAGAGTTTATTATCCCTCTCTTCACCATTGAGTTGTCATAATTCAGATCCATATATACAAATTTAAAATGTATCCATCATAAATCCTACCTTTTTATAGCCTCAAAATAGCAACTGTCAGTAACGGCTAACCGGTTACCTGACAGGGCAGACGTACTAATGCAAATAAGAAAAAAAATAAAACAATAAGCCTGTGTGAGTCAGTCAGATGGCGATGAACTTTCTACAGGTGCTGCGATAATCACTTTCTGGATGACCATCAAAAAGAAGTCGGAAACTGAACCTGACCCCGCCCACGTTTTTATTTACAGTGCTCGATAACTGATTTCACTGGAAAATACCGAGCGGCTTGCACAGAAGATAAATTATTCTATTGTCTTTTACCAGCCCAATTGGATTGACCTGTATTCGTAAACTGTGATTATACGTACGTGCATTGACGACCGTTACTTTTGGTGATCTAATAATTTTATTCGTAGATTTCCGTGTGAAAATGTAGCATAAAAACTAAAACACAATTCAAATGTAAATACATATTTTTATTTTATTTTGTTTGCCTATGCCGTTTTGCTTGATGAGGCTTCTTTTTGTCTTTGTGCGCAACATTTAAAAAGCATCGGTCAAATGGAAAATGCACAAAAATAAAAATCATTATAAATGTACTCATGAAATAGTAAACTTTCTGTTTTAAAACCAGCTTTATTGCTTTTAGATTGACATTAAAAAAATATTTTTATGGACACATAGCTACTGTTAATCATTTTAGATGACGTATAATCATTTTAGATGACGTTTTAATTATTAATATGCATATTTAATTGATTCGAGTGTCAGCTAATTTTAATTAATTTTCATAATATTATTACTAAACCTAATTAATTATTTTACAAAATTAATCCATTTGAATAATTAAAACATGCTTTAGTTCATTATGTATATGTATATTTCTGCAAGTGTATGACTATAACAATAAAAATTAATCAATATGGATATGTATTATGAAGAAAATTTGAAAATGTTTATGTTGAGTAAAATTGTTTTCTTTCTCTCCCCGCATTGTGTAAAATTGCCCAAACGATTACAAAATGCCTAATAATTTCCAGATTTCTTCCTAAGCGACAGTATTATTTTATGCTCTCAATCGTTGGAAAAATTCCATATTAGTAAAAGACTCTCAATTGATATTTTTCGTAAAATGTATGTTTAATGTGTTGTGCTAAATTAGTATTGAATAAGATTATTTATTGAAAAACTCCTGTAGGGCTGCTACAACGACTACATTTATATTTTGATGGTATATTATTTTTAAAATACAAATTCTTTAGTATATTTCATAGTTTTTTTTAAATACACGTGAAAGATTTTGGTTTTGAAAAAGTCCATGCGAGGCAAAACTAGAAAATAGACACCAATGACAGCAATGATTCTAACAATTTATTACGGTAATTTGTTAATCTGTATTAACCTGTTTACTTTAATTTGCTAATCTGCGTTAGATGTTAATTTGTATTAGTTTTTATAATTTTATTAAGTTAAGTCTATTAAGCTTATTTGAAATAGCCTTTCCTGTCAAAATATTAAGTATTCTATTCCAGTTTAAGAAGTTGTAAAGATACGTGACTATAAATAATACATTTCAAAGCTGCATTAAGTTATTAAAGGATAAAAGCGCTATGATTATGGACAGAAATTGTTGTGGTAGCGATTGTCGAATGCAGTTTTAAAATATGGAAGATTCTTCATTAAATGCCTTTTATTTACATTTTTTGAATTGAAAAAAAAGATGTGTCTATTGCATGTATGGAACAACGATATAATATTTCACTTCTTTTCTGAGTTTAAAAAAAACTTGCAGTCTGTGTTAGACAATCTTGCTAAATGCAGTTTAGTACTCTGTTGAACCCTTGTTTCAAAAGTGGAATAATTAAAACAATTTCGGGAAATCCGAAAAATTGCTTTGTGAGTTGCGAAAGGGCTAATAACAATCTTGCACACACAACTGCTACCTAGTGGCTGGATTTTCAGAGCACAGTAAAACCCCGATAATTCGGATTAATTGTGACCAGACCCAATCCGGATTATCCGGAGAATTAGAAAAAAAAAATGAAATAAAATAAAACATACTTAGAGAAAATCACCTTCATGTTTAACTTATTGATTATTTACAGACAGTAAAAACGTTTAGTTTGTAATATAAAAGCTTGTAATTTTTTTGCTGTGCCAGTTTTCTATACCTTTTGCGAGCCGTACGGTCACGCATCCGCTTGAGCATAAGTAGTTCGTTGGGTGTAGTTTAAATAAGAATTTAAATAAGAAAACATAAGGTATTCTTCCAGAAAGGTTTCAGAAAAAAGTTTAAAAAGTTTTTTTTTTTTTTTAAATTTAGAATACGACGATAAAACGAGTTAATGTTATGGAAATTAGCCAAATCGCTTTTCAAACTTGAAAAACAATTAACAAACCGATCCGGATTAACGGGGTCCGAATAAGCGGGGTTCTACTGTACTATTTAATACTTTAGGTCAGAGCTCTAAACATATGAGTCACGACTCACTGTGGGTCGCAGGCGAAGGTTTATTAAGATGCATTGCTCGGCGAAAGTTTTGGTGGGTCGCATATCAATCAAGGTTTATCACAAAAACGTATTTTTGTTTACAATTATTTAATATAACAGTTATTTGTTAATAGTTGTTATATTTATTTGTTTAAAAATATAACAATTTAAGCAGCGAATATTTCTGGAGAATATCCATAATTTCCTTCTGGGTGAACATACAAACAGAATACTCAAAAATATCTAAATCAACTGCAAGCTCCTTCATGGGAATAGTGGAATATGCTGCATAGCAACGTTAGATATTGTGCAATTTACGCCAAAACTAATCAGAACCAATTTAATTAAAAACTGACTGAATATATATTTTTATTATGTTCCGTGCATTAGTTTTCCAGATAGAGCGCCCACAAAATTTGTGTCACATACAGACAGGCAGAGTCACAGACGGATATTTTGCAAAGAACATGTTTTTTGGAAATTCTGACCCTAAAAACATCTGAATCCCTCGACAACCGGATTTCGAAATTTTTCACATATCGGATACTCTCTTCTTGTAAAAGTAGAAGAAAGTAAAAATGTAAATGAGGGTATGATTGAGCACTACTGACACAACACCTCAAACCTCTAGATCGATTATTTTTGCTATCATCTTTCGTTTTTCATCATACGTTTTAATTCTGTTGAAATTGCTCTTTTTGAGAATATTTAAAAATATTAACTTTTTAACCACCCTTTATTAAATACAATTATATAAAGAAAACTAATTTTAGAACATTAGCATTAGCATGCCCGTAACAACATTATGAATATATTTGGGGATATCACAAAGTTTCAATTACAGGCAAATATTTTTTATTGATACCTTGCACCATTTTTCCAAAACGAAAATCTTTTACATACGGTTAGACAGAGAATATACGTAAGAAAAACATATTAAAAAATTTATTTTTAAAAAATAGTGGCCCAAAGAGAGTGTGAAAATAGTTGCCTATAAATGGAACTTTGCGATACCCTCAGGTATGTTTTATGAAGAAGGAATGTATATATATATATATATATATATATACAACTAAATTCAATATTGCATAAAAAATGACATTCATACGTTTTGATTCAGTATTTAAATTATTGAAGAAAACAAATGTAAATGAAGAACCACTGAAAAAACAACTTTATCAATTGTCTTATAAAATTTGTGTTCCATGTTTACGAATTTAGTATTGTGTTGTTATTTAATATAGCCTCTATTTTTTATGAAGCAAATAAATAAAATACAAAATTTATTCGACACAGTATACAAAAATTAATTAATGAGACATATGTTTTTTAGTGCTTTATTTAGGCAAGGGGAAAAAAACCCAGCTGTAAATAAAGACATGACTTAGCACAACTGACATAATACTTCAAACCTGTAGCTTCCCTGTTGTACTTATTGTTCCAATCATCTTTTCGTTTTCATCATGTGTTTTATTTGTGCAGAAATAGCTTTTTTGCAAGTAAATGATGTCTTACTCTTTGGAAACTGATCCGGAGATGTCCCTTGTAAGGTTTCAGATGAAGTCGTAGCAATATTTGGTCATAAACGTTAAGCCTTGGGAACCAATTATAGGCTATTAAATCCCTGAAACCCGATTCTCGATCGTTGACTGTTACCAGATAACTTCATGGAAGGAAATGTTAAAAGGTGATCGAAAGACCGTTCAAGAAACAAGCGACAGACAGATAATCATTTGAATATGTGATTTCTTTAAGCCTTTCTTAAAAGCTTTAACATTTTCTCGAACTATACAGAGCTTCCAAGTCTCCAGCATTTTGCACACCGCTATTATCTTTGAGAAAATCTGGTTCTTTTCAATTGGCAAAATACGCTATAATGAAACGAATTTTTTTTTCTATTAAACTACTGGTATTCAAAAAGTCGGAGACTTAGCAGTTCTGTATAATACGTAAGGGTAATCCAAAGTATCAATTACAGGCGATTATTTTTACATTATATCATCACCACTATTTTAAAAAAAATATATATTTTTAGTAATTTCTCTTGCAAATGTTTTCAAACCGTATATAAAAGAATTTTGTTTCGAAAAATTCGTGAGAGGCAGCATTAAAAAGCATTCATTTGTAATTGAAACATTGCGAGACAGCCCTCCCCCCACCCCGTGCATTCCATATAGTTTGGTATAGAAACATTTATAACATACATGCACTACATATTACGAAGCATACATTTTTACATTCAGCACATTTTTTTCTATATACAGACGTAATTGTGTTTAATAATGTATCTAAAATCACCATTCAACTGTAACTGAACATTTTAGTACATTCGTCTTAAAATTGATACTTTGTGAAAGTACTATGGATTAAATCTTCTATGATCCGTGTCATAATCACTGTTGGTTAACTTTCATTTTGTATGTAATAGAGAGTGCGCAATATTTCAAGTTACCCGTACTTTTGTGCCAACTTCTAAAAATCACGCATTTTTACCTGATAGTCATATATTTATTTACAAAGTTTGAAATTATAATATGCGTAAGAAAAGAATGAAATAAAATCAACTTACAGTGTGGAATTTTATCCACATTATATATCTGTGGCTTCCGGTAATAATCAGGTAGGCACATTTTTAATATTTTGAGCAATTAATGTTTAAAGTTTTCAAATGTCTTTTTATCATTACTTTTATAAAATAGATTAGAACTTTATAATTTTAACTACATTCAATTGGGATATAAGAACCTCTTTTTTGCCAAAATAGTTATATAAAAATGGTTTTTATTAATTGCAAACCAATTAATTTTTTTTTCAATTTTTAAATGAAAATTTTAGTCGCCCTATGACGGGACGTATTTGATTTTCATTTTTCAGTACTATGGCAGATGAAAGTACTCTTTTAAAGTTACATTTTCCCAAATTATCTCAATTTTTTCAAAAATGTGCGTTACTTGGTTCTTACCGGAGGCCACAGATATATCCTTTTCAAAATCTGCTAGTTTGTTAAAAAATACAAAGGTCATTTTTCAAAGATCATTTTAGTACACTAGTATTAAAAGTGATGCATTGCGAATGTATTATGGATTAAAACTTTGCAGCAGAGAGCATTCTCATTGCTTAACCCTTTAAGGGGCAAAAGATTTCTTTTCTCAAAATGATGAAAAAATTGACTAACACCACAATACTCATACAATTAAAAAAAAAAATAAAAACCCACAATTTTGTAACTATACTTCAAAAGCAAAACTTTAATCCCTTGGGGGCGAAAGAACCGTGTACGTGCCGCAAAAAAGTGCTCAGAATCCTTGTTTATCCCCACCAGGAAAATTTTACTGTAAAATTTGCCTTATTTAATCACATCATTTTCATTTTAATAAAATTTTTTATTTTACTTAAGAAAGGTTATTATTTCACGGTTCCGAAACATGTCAATGTCTTTTATTTTTATTATAACACCTTTCTTAAGTAAAATAAAATTTTTTATAACATGTTTATATAAAAGGTGAATGTTTTAAAATCTGATGATTTAAAAAATCAATTGGATTTAATTAACTTTTTATCCCATTATTCTCTTGTTCTATAACAAATAAATTTCTGTTTTTAAAAATCAGTGACAAAGCATTAAACACTTCGTAAAAGTTTTCCATCGTGAGGGGGTTAATAAAATATTTTTTGTGCCATTTGTTAGTTTTGGAATTAAAATTTGGTTGCTTAGACTGTCTATCCATCGCTCTTGAGAGGGTTAACTATTCGATGATTTCTGTGTTAATAGTTGTGGGCTAACTTTCACTTTGCATGTAGAAGAATGTGTTGCAACGTTTCAAATTACCCGTACCTTTGTTCCAACTTCAAAAAATCACGCACATTTAAGCGATAGTCATACACTTATTTACAATGTTTAACATAATTATAATATCCGTAAAATGAATTACAGCGTGGAAATTCATACACATTACATATATCCCTTTCATAATGCGTTATTTTGTTCAAAACTAGAAAGATTATTTTTCTCTTTCAAAACCATGGCTTTAAATTATAGTATTAAAGTTTAAACGTGATATGCTGCAAATGTACTATGAATTAACTATGTTATGATTTCTGTCACAATAGTTGTGGGCAAATTTTTACTTATACATAATGTGTGCATCATTTTAGATTACTCGCATATTTATGCCAACGTCTAAAAATCACGCACTTTTACGCAATACACTGTAAGGAAAAAAAAAAAAAAACTGAAGCTTAAAAATGGAAATTGTACTGGTAATCGCTACGCTAATACAATTCACTGCTTTTTAACCTGAAAATTCCATTAAATACAAAAAAATACAAGAAAAAAAACTGAAAATTTTCTGGAATTTACGGAAATTTTTCCGTTAAAATGTAATGAATTGTACTGGCGTCCGGATTACCCATACAATCTCAACAAAACAGTTTTTTTTTTTTTTTACAGTGTAGTCACACATTTATTTACAAAGTTTGACATAATTATTATAATATGCGCATGAAAATAAATAAATAAAATGAATTACAGCGTGGAATTTCATATACATTTTATATGTATCCCTTTCATAATGTGCTATTCTGTTCAAAAATGCAAAAGGTTATTTTTCTCTCTTAAAACCATGACCTTAGAGTAAACACAAACAAAATGCATTATGATGGGTTTTTAAGTTTGAGTTTCCACTCCATTATGCAGTGTTTGTTTTCGTACAAAAATTTTGTGTGTGTGCGACCCGCAACACAGAAATGCATTCTCGCATCATTACTCGTGAGTTAGCTCGCGCTTCCATCATTTGCGGAAGATTATAAGCTTCCCAAAGTAGTTGCGAATAACAAAACACATCGATGGCGACCATTTTATCATACAACATTCATCAGAGAGTAAGTGAGGCATAGAAATATAATATTTTTGTTTTCAGAATGACCTACATAACTTCTGGTTCTTTGTAACAATTGTTAATATATATATATATATATATATATATATATATATAATATATCAGATATTCTCTCTCGTTTTGGGGGGGGGGGGAATGGGGTTTTTTTATGACTTTATTGTTCGGTTAATTTGTTTATAAATCGGTAATGTGTTTAAACTGAACAGAAAAAAAATATAAGCATAAAGGAGAATTTGCATTAAGTATAAAGAAAATATGTAAATAATAACAAACCCTCGTAGTTTTAGGGAGAACTTGAAGATGATTTTGTTAAGATAATTATTTTCTGGTAATATAATAAACTAAACTAAACAAAAATTACTTTGAAGGATGTAATTTCATAAATATTAATGTATTATTAAAACTATATTTTTATATGCCTTCTTATAAATATAAGAAAATGTTTTCTTAGATGTATTTTTATTTATTACAGAATATTTATCAGAAAATAAGTGACGCATAAAAATATAAAAATTTTGTTTTTCAGAATAACCTAAATAAACTTTATATGAATTGTTGAAACATATAAAAAATGTCAGATACTCTGTCTCGTCTTCTCTGGGAGGGTAAATAGGGCTTTTCGTCTGATATTATTGTTTTGTCATTTTTTTTATAAATAAATGACGGATTTAAAAAGCTTTAAGTATAATAAAGATAAATAAGAATTCTTGTCATGTTAGTTTCAAACAGTATTGTTGGGACAATTTTTCATAATATCATTAGTTGGTCCGCTCGGCGTTGCTCGGACAGCCTTAAGTTTGTATGACTTTATACAATCAACCCCATTTTTTCAGAATACAATAATTTTTCAAAAAGAACCTCGTACTGGCACCCTCCTAATATTTATAATTATAAAAAGAAATGTTTATTAATTTATAACCATAATTCGTTTTAAACTAAAATGTGAGCTTTTGAGTAGGGTGTTATACACTTTTCCTTATTTCAAGTAAATGAAAAATTATCTCAGTAATAAATACAAAATTATTAATTAATTTGCATATCTTTTAATTAGTAAGACAGTGAAAAACAATAATGACTTTTAGAAGAATAACTTATTTTCTGCGACCACATTGTTCTACCGAAATTTTGTGGTAGCGGAGTACCACATAGTCGACTATATTTTATTCGTACTACAATTTTTCTAATATAAACTTTGAGGCACATTTCTCTTGGAAATATTTGTCAAAATTTGTGTTAAGAATTTCTGTTTTTAAAAAGTTTTGCCAGGTAGAATTAAAAAATAGTCGCTTATGACAGCCATGTATTATAAAGCAATAAAATTATAGGAAAAATCATTTTTAGTTTGATTTCCGCGATATATTAGCAAATTTTTTAAGAAAATATTTTAAAGAATTAACACACTTAAAAAAAAAAAAATAAAGGTAAAAATTGCAATAAAGTAATTTCATCTGTATGTTTTTGTTGTTTGTTATCAGATATAATGCAAAAATATGCATATTTCAAAATATTCAATCTGATACCAAATTATTAACATAGCTTAGGAATTAAATCTATTCATACAAAAATGCTATTTTAAATTCCAATTTAACATTTTAATCAGAAAAAAAAGTAAAAATGAAAGTTTAAAAATGAAAATAAATGTGTCTTTATTTCTACATGGCTACCCGCCACAGAAAATCTTCTCTAATATATTTAGAAAAAAAAAACTTTGACAGAAAGAAATTTCTAAATAAAAGAATTTCCTTATTATTAAAACAAACAAAAATTCACCTTTTTTTGCTTGAAGAAGGTGTTTTCATTCCTTCGAAACTTAACTCTTTCTTGTCTTAATAAATTTTTATTAATTGATACCTAAAAATTCATATTTCAAAACAAGCATTTATTTCAAACTCTCCTTCTCCTCCTCATCAAAATATCAGTTAAAAAACAAATACACTTGTTTTTATTACATTATTATCCACAGCAAAAACATCACCTTAACTTATTTAGAAAAAAAAAAGGGAAAAAAGAATCCGAGTAACAAAATGTCCTTAACACAAAAGCAACCATGTAGTTGCTAGAACGGAAGAAATGACTTTTCCAAGAGCTCAAGCTGAGAACCTTTTTGCCCTCGTAAATCAGGTCAGGCGTACCACTCAACATTATCAAAAAAAGGGATATGGGGAGAAAAAAAGTTTAAAACGGTAAAGAAAACTGCAAAATAAAGTGTTTTACTAAAAACACTAAGCTGTACAGGACAGAATGTAAGACGAAGCATGAATTTATCTTTAAATGAAACACTTACTAAGTAGTATAAAAAAGTTTATGATAGTTTGTAAGCCCGTCTTTGCGGGAGTGTCGTTTGGAGAAAGCTGAAAAATTTAAAAGGCAATAAAAGGCTTTCGTAATTTTAGCGAGTTAAAGAGGTATTTTGGGATCACAAAACGATTATTACCATGTGGAACGCCATTTATATGTATTTAAAAGTAAATATATGGTATCCAGTTTATGTTATCTTCAGGAGGGAAAAAATCCCAATCGACGTATGCATTTTGAGAAACATACAAAATGCAAGGGGATTATAATCGTTTGTCGTGATAACCGTACTCAAATTTTAATTCAATACACATAAAGATACAAATTAACTTTCCTTAAGTAATATAGAGTTACTAGTGACATAGGCATATGATACCATGTACGATGTACAAAAGTTGGGAATTAATAACTAGTATATTCCAAAAAATATCAAATTTAGGATTTATTTACAAAACATTTACATTAAAGCCACATTACTTCTACATTATTTTCATTTATGAACAAAATTATGGCAGATCCTACCCCAAACTAAATTAAGATACTATTATCTACACATCAGCTTATTTCGCTACCAATAAACAATTCTTATTCTTGTATTATTGATCATACTCAAATAAACTTATTCAACTACTTAACTACACAGACATATTTCAAACTTTTGTGTGTGTTCATTAAAAAATACTTAATGCTCACAACAAAAGTAGTAACTTTCTCCAAACTAAACGTTTTACATCCAAACTAAGACTAACCTCTCCGATTTTCTTTTAGTACGGTTTCTGCAATTCTCCGGGCTTTTCTATGTAAAATCACGGTTGTGTGTCACAGGTGTCCTGTTCTAGCCACTCATTCACTGACAAATTATCACAGGAGATTATCTTTTGTCCATGATCATCATAACTTAAAACTATCTGCTCCCTATTGTTATCTACATTCCGGTATATAAAAGCTTCAATTCTGGTATTTTCTTTTCTGCAATAAATCTTTTCATGCAATATTTTTATGAATATAATGATACTCGTTTTCCTCCAATAGATTACAAATCTATGTCCATAACTCAAGTACGTAAGTAATCATATATAGATAAATATAATACATAAATAAAATTAATTGATATTAATTTTAATTAGGCATGCATTTTATTAACGTCATACATGTGACCTAAACTGGATTAAACTGGATGTATTCAGCTTGTTCTATAGAGCGATTCAATCTCATTTTTCACAATTTTCGCAACAGCTCTATATGTGAAGGACTAATGCACGTATTTTCACCAAACTTCCGATTTGAATAGCCTTTGATATGAATAAATGTTGTTTTCACTTTGATGTAAATCGCTCTACATGCGGCACTGCTATGTTGCCTTTCTCAAGATTTCTGCAATAGCTTTATCGAAAGATTTAATGCACAGATTTTCATAAAACTTCCGATTCAGTCAATCCTTGATATGAAATGACTGTATTTAAGTTTTGGTGTCAATTACCCAGCAGGCGACGTTGCTATGCTGATTTTTTTTTTTTTTTTTTTCGGTTCCCGCAATAGCTCTATTTCAAGAACTAATACACGAATTTTCAGATTCAGGTATAACTTGATAAATATTATTGCTGATTATATTCTGATGTAAATCTCACAACAGGTGGCGCTTTTTGATACATCTTTCTCGATGTCCACAACAGTCCTTTTTCAAGAGCTAATGCAAGGAATTTCATAGGTTTAGAATCCTCACAATGGGTATAGTGAGTAATTTAATTTTGGCACTATGATAGTGAATTTTAAGGTTTGAAATTAGATGAGATAGAAAAAAGTTTTGGGATTGTCTCATCTAACTGGTTTCAATTGGGAAAAAAATATAAACAAACAAATAAAAAGTTGGAAAGCACACTAATCTCTACAAATTTTTTGTAGTGAAATTAGCAAAATCCTTCACAGAACTGTATATATTTGTTTGAAAACTCATTCTCGATTTTTTATAATAATTTCCCTTTGATTTTTTTTAAATGAATAAAATAAATTCATTTTATTTAAGAATTAATCTTTCATGAGAAAGATTCATTTGGTTCGAGTTAATTTTTTGGAAAATTGCAATGATTCCCTGCTTTTATTATTATTATGCAAATCAGGAAAACGTATCATATCGGAGAAAAATGAAGAAAAACAGAAACCTTTTTTACCTTAGTTTAAAAAAAAACATGCTTCCAAAAGCTAAACACAAACATGCTAAACAAGCTAAACAAAAACATGCTTCACTTGTATCTCATTTTAATCCTTTTGCGGCCCCACCAGTGGCCGCGAGATTCTGACCTCCAAACTGGTAGACGGTAGGTGCTGGGTTCGAACCCAATCGCGACCGTCGGCCTAACCGTTCGGTGTTTTCCGTGGTTTTCTTCGAACCCTGCGTAAATACGGGTTAGGTTCCCTTAGAAAGACCCCCACGGAGGGCATCCCACCCCATAGGGCCTATATCCCATAGCGTAGATAATCGGCCGACATACATACAACAATTAATCCTTTTGCTTGTAAACTCCACTACAATGGAAACGAATAAAAAACCGACGAAAAAATACGAATTTATAAGCAACTATGTGTTTAAGGAAAATTAATGAATTCCCCCTTCTTGTGTGAGAATAGGATTTATAATAATATAAAGCATGTGTGTTAAAATATTAAAATATTTCAAACCTTAATATCGCTTCTTTGTAATAATTCTTCCTTCATTTTTTTAATCGATATCGTAAAAAAATCAAAAAAGTGAATCGGAGCATTTAACACTTTCTTTTAGAAGACACACCCAACTCGAATTATTTTTGTAAATTTACCGTATATCATTTCTTTTATTATTATCATGTAGATCAGAAAAATCAATCATATCAGAAGTAAAAAGAGAAAGAAGAGGGAAGTTTCTCCCTCCTTTGAAAGAAAATTGCTTCCAACTGTTAAACAAACCACATTATTTGCATCGCGCCCTATCCTTTTTTTTTTCTTTTTTTCAATGTCGAAGCAACAACTCTTTTTTTTTTTTATCCCCAAAATCGAGGTTCCTTTGCTATCAAACATTGCTAGAATGAAAGTAAACAAAAAAAGCACGAAAAAACACGAATATCTTGAACTGTTTTCCAGCAAAATTAACGAATTCCCCCTCACGAGTGTGTGTCTATACCTAGCAGATGGTAGAGGTTCCACGATACATCGATTTTTTAACAGCATCTCTTATTTTTGCGGCACGAATTTTTTAGTGCTCTATACGTGTGCGGGTTTACCCTTCGATAATTTGTTTGATTGGAACTTTTTTCCGGATGATTCTTTTCAACACGATAAATTATGACAAATATTTGCACAAATCATACAAACAGTTTCGAAAAAGCTTGTGTTGATTAGTACTTAGCAACGCTGGTGAAAGGAAAATACACTTTAGTTTATTATGTATTTTTATGCACGATTCTTCAGTGTAATGGTAAACACGTCATTCAGACTAAAAAAAATATTTTTAATTGTTGTATATTAATTATTTCCCAATTTTATATTAAGAATGGTGCGAAATAATTTCCATAACGCTAAACACTTTGCGTTTGAAATATATATATTTGTAATTTTTAGATACTTTGTGTTTTATCCCGTATACTATCACATAACTAATAAAGGAAAAGAATAATTAGAGAATAAATTAATTCTGACGATATTTCATTGCCTCATTTGAAAAATGATTTATTTAATTTAACCCTTAACTGCATGAATTACTCTTTTACAATTGTGTACTTTATTCTTATATTAAGGATTAGACAACAGAAATTTTTTGATAATTTTTTAATCTTATACAGAGGCACATTTTTGCAATTTTTACAGGATTAATATCTCTATATAAATATAGTGGTTGCTAAGAACTTAATCTCTTTTTTTTATATAAAGTTAAATAAAAGGTGATGTAAATTTGCATCACTCTGCAAAGAAAGGTTATATTTTCACATTTAGTCATAGATGAAAATATTTGTGACTCGACCAAGTGAAACATGTTTTAAATCAAAAAATGCATTTAGTTTGTAAAAAGATATTCATATCTGGAGTTGGCAAGAAATGAAACAGATCTCTGAATAGTAGGTGAGCGACATAGCATACAACAAAAAGTCAAGCCAATTACTCTAACTATTAACTCCCAATGTACTGTTCACATGGGATGGTATCGTTCTAAACCCTACTCCTGGTGAAGAAAGTCTTATTGACGCCGGATGACAGTTTTAGAATCGGGAGCAATGTCGTCATCTTATAGTTTGCATTTGTGATGAACAACTGTACGACATGTGTGATGCCGGCATGTCAGCAATTTGAGCACTTCAGAGACTTCGCTTGCTGGAAACCATTTATTTGCTGCTGCCGTTTGAGAATCGTTCATCACAGGAGAGTCCGTGACAGAAACATGAAATTGACTGGAATTGAACCTGAGACCTTTGAATAGAACACTAGTGACATGGCGTCGATCAAACTATTAAGCAGTCCTCAACCTTTAAAATACTGGCGATATGCTGATGTGTCACTCATGCAAAAAAGTCTGAAATTTAAAAATAACTACTTGATTAACATTTAACACCTTCGAACCGATTGTGCAGAAAGTGCACCGCCTATTTTTTTTAAAGTTGAAAATGAAACAGATTTTTAAATAGCAAAAACTAAATGAATTTCAAAGCTCTTATGTAAAAAGTATTTTTTTAATCTTATTTTAAGAAAATCCACTTTATTTTAAAGTTTAAATTGTAAAACTTAAAAAAGGTAACCTTTTGTTTCCCCTCTAAGAAACAAGTATTAATATTAGAACTGAAATACGCTCCCACGCCTACCTAGTCACTTATTAATGTAATGAAATCTAAAACTCAATTAGTGAACGCGTTCTTTTCGACTCCAACAAACTTACTTTTGGTTTATATTCTTTGTTTTGAGTCTCATTGAATATTTAATGATAAAAATCTTCGCAAAAAACAAACTTTTGATGTAATGTTGTATGACATCTTGTTTAATGAAGCTTTCTTTTTGAAAAAATTATTAATGTACAACAAATATATATGTACATAAATTTACTTAATAGGGATAGATTTTTTTTTAATTTAGGAAGAAAAATAATGTTTAAATATAACTTTCTTTTTCAAAATTATCTGATTTTACTATACATGCATTGTTTTTATATTAGCAAATCGCACTTTAAAAAAAGTAACTTAAAATTTCTTTTAAGTTAACTTTTTAAAAAATTTCCGTTTGCTGTTATACGAAAAAAAGAACCTTGATAAAAGAAACTTTTCTTACCGTATTAATACAAACAAAAGAAATAATACATAAGCCTCCTGTTATTCACGAAGAAATTACAAAATTCCTAAAACTCAATAGTGAAAGCGTTTCTTTTTCGAATCCAATGTACTTACTTTGGATAGATCTTCTATAGTTTGATAAGCTGTTTAATGTTTAAATTGTAAAAATTTTAAAACTTATGTGACTTTACGGCACGTTAGTTTTTTAGAGATGAAACTTTCTTTTAAACTCACATATTAATATTCACGCAGAAATATACCCTCCCACGCATCTACTTATTCACGAAAGGAATCTGTGAATCCCGAAACACCAATATTGAAAGTGTTCTTTCTGAATCCGGCAATCTTACTTCGGATCGAAAAAGTATAGGAAACTCCCGAACTCTCACGGAAGCGGAAATATGCTGCTACCGGATATTTTTCGAACGTTTCACGGAAGAACGGAAATATTCAATTGAGAAAACTCTTCCAGAGTATCCGTGCTGTAGCAGCCAAGAATGTGAATACAGATTCACAATATTTTCCACGTGCGAGAAAAAAAAAGAGGAGAGAGATCTTGGGTTAGGGATGGTAGAATAAGTTTATGCGCGAATTCCTTTTATAAAAGGCTATACTTTCATTGATAGTTGACGAGAGTATAGAAAATTTGAATTTCGAAGTTTGTTTCCTGGCAAATTTAGGAATATAATTTTTGTTTCTTTATATATTAGTTTTAAAAATCTGATAATTTCTATTTTATGGGGCAAGGCAAAAGAAAAAAATCATATTCAACAATTTTTCAATTATTTACGTAGCACTTATGATATGTTAGTTTGTTTAACCTTTTTAAGAACTGACCTACACATTTGAATTGGTAAAGCTAAAGAAAAAGTAGAAAGATAAAAAGAAAAGAAAAATCCCCTATTTCTGTGATTTAAAGCTGATTCTGCACCAACACAATTGTGTGGAGCTTTACTTGACGTATCCCGGCATCAAAAAATTTTTTAAAGTTTTTTTTTAAAATCAACGAACAAAAAGATAACAAGTGGGTAAGCATAATTGCAGATCACAAAGGGTTTCGTTTAATATTTCTTTCAAAACAAATTATCTTATAATTAATAAATCTAAATTGTTAAAATAGAGTTAATAAATTCTTACACAGGTAGTAGCCTCAACAAATTTAACTTTAAAATAACTATAAGAAGAAGTTATTTATTTTAAACAAATTAAAAATGTTCAGATAAGATTATTTAAATAAAATCCCAAATTCCAATTTTTTAGAAAATCCGGAGATAAAAAAAATTTGGTGGAGGTATAAATAAAATTTTAAATTTATAAAAATGAAAAAAACAATGTTTAAACTAAATTTAAAATACTGAATCATTAATAAATCGCAAGGGATTTTAAAATAGAAAAGAAAATTAAATTAAAAAACATTTAGAATGCCAGTGATAAAAATAAAACATGAACTGTTTAATTGGCAAAGAATACAAAATTTATTTTAATTAAATCCATCTTAATATGAAATTTTTAACTTCCAGCACGCGAATTCGAACTAAAAATCTTTTGTTTACTAGCGATATGCTTTACGTCCAAGTTATGACGACTACATGAATAACTTTGAAATTAAGGTTCTCTTAATAATTTAAATTCCAAAAATTAACGGATGGCACTGAAAAAAATGATTTAATTAGAATACTTTTCTCAAGATTTTATAATTTGTCGTGTGACACGAAGTATTCATTTGCAAGTATACAAAATTTGAAGTCTCTGATTTATGCACATTTTCTGTTCGGACTCTCTGTGACGAACAGACAGACAGAGGTGTGAGACGAATAGGGTTTCGTCAGATGAATGAAACCTAAAGACCAAAAATTTAGATTCTACTGATACTCTTCAGGTGTTAAAGGGTTAAGGACAGGTTCAACATATTTCACTTAAAATTTTAATTTTCTTTTTCACTTAAAATTTTCTACATACATCATCATATCCAATTCTGTTGATACACATTGTTTCGATCTAGTTTTTACCTATAAATTAACACTTTTTTATCCAACAGAAATGCATAATTAAACAATTTATTTTTGTTACTATATATTATACATTCATTCATTAGTAAACTTTTTTTTTTGTCTGGTATGATTTTAGCATTAGAAAAATCTACCAATGTACAAAAACAAAAGTACAAATGATATACAAAAATATTTCGATAATTGCTTTTGATTAATTCTTCTCAACTAAATACTCACTATCACAGGATCCGAAACCCTAAAGTATAATTATATTCAAAAAAGTAAAAGGCAATTTTTTCACTTCATTTCAAATAAGCGACAGAGAAAAAAATTCAAGATACATCCAGAAGATAACAATTGCTTTTTCGCCTTAAAAATGCTTTTTATGTATTTTAAAATACAAATCTAAGCAGCCATTTGATATCTACCTTATGCATTTCACGCTTTTCCTAGAAAATTCTTAATGCAATACTTTTTTCTTAACTGAAAATCTGGCGCCGTGTAAAATTTTACGGAGTGGAGATTTAATTTAAATTTCATGCTCTAAGAATTCCTTTGTCTCAAAGGCAGCGCAGAATGGGGACAATCATTTAGAGACTGTTTGTAGAAACATGACACGATGCCACCTCTAATTACCTAAATGTTTGTATTACGGCTTATTGAAACAGGGATTTTTGGAGTGTTGTGAAATGCGTAGAGGAAAAACATCAAAACATGCGTTCGTTTTCATTCACAACCTCAATTAACCTCAATTTTGATTCTTCATTCGATTTATTAAAAAACAAAGAACAATAGCAGAAGAATGTTTATTAAAATTTGTTCATACATTATTATGCAATGCAAATCATGTTGTAAATATTTATGTTTGAGAAGTAAGGTTAATTATGCAAATATTCCTAACGTTAAGTGTAAAATTTAAAAAATTTTAATGTATTCTAGACTAGCCTCAATTACAATGCTATGCCTTATTAAAAAAAAGGAAAACTTGTCAGATTTTAGTTAAAGATTATGCCTTAATTTATGTTTGAATCTAACACAATTGTTAAGAATTTAGTTGATAACAAAAAATGATTTAGGAAACAAATTATTCTTCAAAAGTTTTATGGCCCGTTTCTCGATTCTCTTCTAGTTAACTCGACTGCTAAAGTCAGCCTTATTTGAACTTCTATTCAGAAGAATAAGCAGAAATAATAATAACTTCAGAGCAACAACCAATATAGTTCCAATAATAATGTAATAATGAAAATATATGTGTATTCAGGTTGTCCCAAAAGTATTGTGACACATTTTAATTGTTTTACCTGTTGAAGATGTAAGTTTATGTTTAAATCGACCGTAATAATTAAGAATGTATTTGATAACAAAAACTGAATTAGAAAAAATACAATATTTTTTAAAACTTACTCAAGGGGCCACCGTAAATGATGTCACGTGAGAAATTTGAAATCACATATTTTATTTGAAAAAAAAAAAAACAATCATCAGATTAAATTTTGAAATTAAATATTTGTGTTGATAAAGTATGATAAAATTTAAAGCCATATATATTATTGAATTCAATTTCAAATTCCAAATTACTACTGTTTTCAATTGCTTCTTTATAATAATATTGTATTATTATTGTATATTAATTTTATTTTTTGTTATATGATCTGTATGCACTATAAAGTAAATTTAGAATGAATTTCTGAGTGTTCTGAAAGTACAACAATAAAAAACTCATTAACTCACGACCAAATTTCGTTGAGTCATAACAATTTGAATTTTATTAAATTTTAAAGACTTTCGCAGCTAAAAATATTTTGTACATATTTCGTACCGGAAATCTCGATTTTTTATAACATTCAAATTATTATAACTGCGCACGTTTTGGTCGTACAAGAATGAAATTTTTACTGTTGAACTTGTCACAACGTACGAAAAGTTTTCCTAAATAGAAATTAAATTACACTGGAACCGTAAAAAAAAAGAAGTGTAACTATCATTTAAATGAATAGCTCGACTATTTCACAAGGATACTAGTATTCTTCAATCCTGCCCTATTTTCTTACATTAGCACCAAATTATTAGTAATTTACATTGCATACGTAAATACAACTGGTAAAACAATTAATAAAATAAAGTAGTTGAGAATACTGAAGTTAGACTTAATATATATAAAAAACACAAAATACGATTAATATAGCTCAATGATGATAAAATATCAATTGCTTTCATCAATATACGTAGCTATGATCAGGATTTCAAATTTAAACAAGCTTTACGAAAATCGCTTTCCATATCTACTTCTTCATATTAGATATGGAGTATATATGAACAAGCAGTATTCGTAACGTATGTTTAAATATAAAATCTTGATTAAAGCTAAGTATATAGCTGAAAGCGCTTGTTTTAACATAGTTAAACTGGATTAGACATTTTCTAGTTAGTGAATATATGTATATATTTATATTAAAACAATGTCCATATCTAACCCAGTTTCTTCAAATTTTATCTTTTCATGACACTTTTAAATTACAATGGTCACTTCTTCACGAATAAGCGCAGAGAGAAATAACATTGAAATATCCACTGACGATGGCCATGTGAATTTGCCCGAAAACTCATTGGAATTATAATTTGTTTTTTGATGTATTTTTTATTACTTTAATGCATTTTAGGTAATTTTATATTATATATATGCACTTAAAGGCAATTCTAACACATTTCATTTATGCTGTATACGAATTTTAATTAATTATGCGTTTCATTATTTTTCAGTTACCGTGTAGATGTATTTCAACATGTGTAATCTTTTAAATGATACATTCAAAATTCTGAGAGGAGAAAAATTAAATCAAGTTCCTAAAATATTTTATTTTTACGCTTCTCGAAATTTTTATGGCACAGTTTCAACCTGGCTGTATCCATTTTTCGACTGCTGAGCAGTTTTGCTTTTCAGTCAGATTTGAAAATCGCATTAGAACACACGTCTGATTCTTGTAAAGATAAAGATAGAAATGACACACACGTATTTCGTCTGACGAGTTTAGGAGGTATTTTGTCTGCTCCATAAAATATACGCTGAGTGGATGCTCACGATTGCAGTCGAAGGCAATATATTTCAACTGACCATTAGCGCAGCTGATGGAATCGCGTACATAATTAATTTCGGGAACATGATCGATGAATTATAATGATTGATTATTATCCTTTAGTTGGGGTTTATGAACCTGTTGCTCGCCAATTTATTAGCGGTAAAATGTTTTTCATGGCTTTCTGAATACGCGATAAGCTTTGCGAGAGTTAATATTTCCATAAAATGTAACGTGGATTCGAGAGGAACGTTCTGTAATAACTAATGTAAATGAGTAGTTAGAAATGAGGTAGTTAAAAGCAGAAATGAGAAATAATTATGTACATCTTAATTCTTGTTCAAAGATTTTTATTTGATGGATTAATAAGGCAGTTGAAAAATCGATATTTTGGAATAGTGTTCATCGTATACAATCGACTCTTTGTAATTCGAACTTGACTAATTCGAAGTTTTGGTTGATTCGATAGTGGATTTATTCTCTTGCATAAAAAATCGTTGAAATTCTAATATAATTCGAATCTTAAAACCGTTTCTTTGGATAATTCGAAGATTATGTCTAATGCAGTTTTTTCAATCTTTAAATAAAATTTTATTGATTTGTTCTTTAAATTAATAACAATTAAAATAATGAATTTTAACTCATTTATTTTCTGTTTCTAGAAATAACCATGGTTTAGAAGAATTTAGTGCATTGTTTCTTGGTTCAAGAGTTAAGTGAGTTAGAAATATTTGCTCGTTCTATAAAGTATACAATGAGTGGATGTTCAGAATTACGTTCGCAGTTACGTTAGCATCGCAGGTAAATTATTTCAACTAACCGTTAGACCAGCTAATGTGATCGCGTACATAATTAATTTCTGAAACATGGTCGATCCATTTTAAATATCGATTATATTCTTTAATTGGATTTTATGAAACTGTTGCTCGTCGAGATTTAATATTTTATTGAAATGTTGCGGAAATAATTTTTGTAAATGTGTAATCAAAAACCATCTTGTTAAAACAGAAATAGAGAATAATTATGTATACACATTTTTTAATAATGAAATAATGTTTAAAGTATTAATTTTTAAATTAATAAGCAATTTGAGTTGATGTAGCACTGATATTACGAACATATTTAACATTTATTTTCATGACAGAGCACGAAAATAAATGTTTTTCAAAAATTCTGTGATTTCTTTATAAAATTATAAGTAGTTCTTTTTACATGGATAGCATAGAAGCACACTGATGGTGCTGTCATCTACAGATTTCTAAGCCAAACAAAAAACATCACCATATACATTTTATTTCTCGTGCATTGATTTTTATTTTACTTAGAAATCAGATAATTCAAATAATGAATTGTTTTAATGATATTCAATAGACTTTCCGTATTTGGATAATGTATATTTCAAAATATGGATTAATTCGAAATTATTACCTAAAACTTCGTATTAAAATATGTTAAACCTCTGATATGTAAATTTTTGAACGACATATTTTATCAGTTCGATTATCTTGATTTATGATGTGCCACATGGCATGCATTTACTGCATTTATATATAAATAATTGGTATTTTTCTCCGCTATGTGATTTCGAGTTTATTTAGTTCTAAAATGCAAATAATTATCTAACCAATTAAACGCTTAAAGAAAATGTAGTAATAAAAACTGTCAAAATTTTATGAAAATAATTCATTTTAATGCTCATTTTTACTAATGAAAATTGTTTAGACGAAGGCTTTGATAATAAATAAATGAGGAATTTTCCAAAAACAAAAGAACACCTTAAATTTGAAGAAAATATATTCACAAGTAAATTATTTAAGTTCAACAAAAATAGCACATATTATCCCATTTGTAGCAGAGCTCTAAAAGTTACAGAAAGGAAAAGAAATACTTAAGATTTCAAAAATAATTTTCAAAGCTAACGAATTATTAACAAAAATGTCCGTTAATTTTTAGAAAAAAAAAAAACTGCAATGAAACTATTTTCTTAACCTCTTCGCGAAGGGAGACTTTTACGGAATTTTTAATGCTTTGTAACCGGTTTTTAAAAACAGAAAATTGTGCCTTATTAAATCGAGAAAATGCTCCGATTTGATAACGCAAATTTTACAATATAATTTTACTGATGTGTATAGACAAGGATTTTTAAGCCTTTTTGAGGCACGTGTACGTGTTGTTCGTTTCCAAGGGGTAATAAACTATAAAGAGATGATAACTCAATGGCTTAAATAACTCAAACACAATGAAACATTCTAAATACCAATACCATTCCTTCATGATGAACTATTTTTTAAATAAAAGAAAATTAGTAGATGAATGTACGGTTGTAGTAAAACTGTAAAATTGACAGAAATTAAAGTAAATATGCAGGATTAAAAAAATATTTATGAAAACCAAAGAATTAATAACAAAAGGGTTCCTTCAATTCCTCGAAAAACAAAGAAAAGAATTTCACAATGAAATATGTTTACAAGAATTCTTTCATAATAAATAATGAAGGAGATTTTCAAAAACAAAGCAACATCTTAAATTCGAATAAGATTTACTGACGACAAACTGCTTTTTAAATGCAAGAAAATGAATGCATGAAAACATGTTAATAGTAAAGTTGTAAAAGTTACAGAAATGAAAGTACATACATATAGGATTAAAAAGGATTCCTTAAGGATTTTACTTACATGAAACTTCACAAGTAAATTCTTACCTGAAAAAAACAAGAAAAAATGAATAATTTATGATTTCTTGCCAAGAAAGTTTTCATTTATTAATATAAACATCTTTTAGATTAAATGATCATTAAAATATTCACTAGGCGTTGTCACCTAATTCTAAGAATTGCTTTTGAAAATATTTTTGTCGGAAAAAAGATTTGTATTATTTATGAGTTAGTAACATTTAAAAACAAAGACTAAGAAGTGTGAATTGTGCATTTTTTTGTAAGAATAATTAAAAGTTTTTTATTGTTTCGTTTGTTTATTTGTGGTTGTAATCGTTGAATATTTAGGAAAAATTGTTTGGATAAAAGAAATACACTCATTAATACACATTTTACAGTCTGAAAAGCAATATTAAAATAATTTTTAATATTTAATAACATAATAAAAGTACAATGTATTATTAATTAGTACATAACAATTAACATTAGTTAATATATATTTTTTAGGTTTCTTTTGGTCAAAAAATAATTAAAAAATAATTTCAAGGTTTACAGAGAATATATTTTTGGTAAGTATATCCAATTTATTATTTTTTATTTTCATAAATAAAAACCAAAATGATACTAATATTTGTAGTTTTAAAACAAATTCAATAAAATTCTGAGAAAATACAAACACTTTATTTTACACAAGCACGAAATATGCTTTAAAATTATGAAATTCTAATGCTTTAAAAATATAAAAAAATATCAAGAAAAACTTTGGAAAATATTTTTTTCATGTATTTACATGAAAGCAAAAATTTGCTTAAATCATATTGAATTTTTCGTTGCTAAATAAAAATACATTCTTGACTACGAAATATGGAATAAAATCTACGACTTCAAATTTATAAAATTACAATAAAATTGTGTATATTATAAATATATAATGTAATAAAATTCAATGCATTATTAATATATATTGTAATAAAATTGTGTATATTATAAATAGGCTGCTTTAAAAAAAGAATGATCCATAATATCTTGCTTTAGAATGACATTGTTAAAATTTTTATATTGATGCCAACGAGTATAGAGCAATTTTTTAATACCAACAAAATTGTTCCAGCTATAACTTTAAAAATGGTAAAGTGAATGCGATAGTAATAAAGTTTTAAATAAGACATGTAAAACTATTTTTTATTTTTATCAATATTCACAAAAAATTGCCATTAGCTATCACAATCATATTACTACTATGATTTATTGATATGCATATGTACAACGTCAGTGGTACAATCGTAAAAAAAAAAAAAAAAAAAAAAAAAAAAAAAAAAAAAACAGAGGGTATACATTTTAAGCAGAGGGTATATCCTAGAGTGTATAACTAGGTTTTATGACAAACAGAGTGTATGCGGTGTTTGTTAAAAAAATTCAGAATGTATACGCCGTATACCCTCCACTACATTCCTCCACGACCTTCAATTAGTCGAATTTTATCGGAAAAAAATGTTTAAAAAAGATTGCTACATTGAATTTATAATAAATCTACAAAATTAACTACAATAAGAAAAATCAAACTTACCTTAATTAGTCTAACTCTCAAAACATATTTATTTTCAAACTAAAGTTACCAAAATACTATTTCCATAAACTTTAACCGTTCAAATTATTGAAAAATTAAACCTTTTTTGGATACTTAATCAGTAAAACATAATCAAACTGAGCAATTATGATAAAGTTATCAACTGAGGCTCTTATGTTTGAAGAATGAAAAATCAGCAAGAATGATTTCACTTTGATACAATTTTGAATTTTTTTTCCATTTATAATCATGAAAGTTGAACCTAACGTTTTTTTTACCGCCTCAAAATTGGTATAAGTATCTCTCATATCCATATTTAACATTTAAAAATGTTTTAGCGAGTGTTAGACTATTAAATAACTATATTCCGAGACTTGAAATCTCATTTGTGAGTTATAGCTTCGTATGTGAACATTCATCTTTTTTATCTGAAGATTTAATGTCTCCTTCGGGAAGTCAGAGTTCCTAAAACGTATATTTTTTAGGCGATTTCGAATTAAAACATTCAGTTTTATCAAAGACAACAATTGTTTTCTATGACGTCATTTTCACTCACTGAAACATTCCTCTTAGCCTCTAAAACTCTTTTTCAAAGGAATGATTACATGAAAGAAAGTGTGTTTTATAAAGTGTTGCGTTATTTTCTCCTCACATTTATTATTATTTTTTTTTTTAACTGTAATGAGAAATTGTCATTAATAAATATACAATCAACAAAGCTGAACAAACCTCATTATTTCTCTATTCTCCGCAACAATGGATTTTATTCCACATCCACAATTTCTACGAAATTCCACTAAATACTTCGAAATTAAAATAAAATCTAAAAATAGAACTATTTAAAAAAATGGTAATATGGTGACTGGGCAAATAAGCAATTTTCATTAAAATAATAATAATAATAATAATAATAATAATTTGTTTAGAAAAAAAATTGTTCAGATGAATAATAATAATAATAATAAAATCCTTAGATTTTAAATACAGTCGAGTCTCTCTATAACGAAACTCCATACATCGAATTTCACTATATAACAATTTTTTAGCAGAAACGGTCCCATTTTCCTATGATTACATTAAAAACAGTCTCTATATAGCGAAATATCTATCTCCATATAACGAATTTTTTCATAAAATGTTCTTTATTTATTCAGTTTTAAAAAAGCTTCAAAATCACATGGAATCAAATTTCCATGACTTATTTTTTATTTATCGTTCAAGGCTGAGTTTTTTATATTGCTTCTCTACCTTGAATCTCCTTGTTCTTTAAGTACAACGAATTCACTCCACCAGCCCCCTCCCACACATCTTTTTACATCCTTCGAGAAACAGTGTCAATTTAATTGTTACACATATAAAAGCTGGATCAAGATGGTAATTGAAGTCAGTGTTGATTTCAGAGGGTGGCTTGGGGAGGACATTCTCTCCCGGAGCAATGAGATCGCCCCCGAAAATTTGAGATGTTGTGTTTTCAATGGCAAAAAAAATTAACGCACGTTTTTCTTGTGTGATTTTTATTAAGCTTTTAAATAAATGTCTATTCTCTTTTTTTAAAATGTTCAAATAACTAAGAAATAAGATATTACGTTAATATTTATAGTTAAACATTTGAAATTTTTAATTAAACGTATAAAAAAAAATACTTGTTCAAAATTTGCACATTAAACAGAAATTTTAACGGTTTTCTCTATTCAACGAATTTCTCTATATAACGAATTTTTTTCTGAAATAATGGATTTCGTTATATAGACTCGACTGTATATAATATACTGTTCTCCTCTATATAAATATGAGCAGAAATACAAATTTTTTTTAACGGATGATAGTAAGTTAAATACTACAGAAATCGATTTGCGGTAATTGATACATTGTTTAGTACTTTAGAATATTATTTATTTATACTGCTCAAAACAATAAAAAAATATTGCAAGACTTATATAAAATAAAAATGTAATCTATTTTTTTTTTCAGAAAATGAAAGAAGCGAATCACAAATGCAATTTTTTTTCATTTACAAAGAACGCAAATTTTAAACTTCGAAAAAAAAAAAAAAAAAAACGGAAAAAAAAGAAAAAAAAACTCATTTTAGTAGAATCGAATAAGATTTAGCTTTGAACTCACTGAAAGTCAAAGTGGAAAATAATGATCGGAATTGAGAAAGTGCTTTGTTCGGATGAGTGCGATGCTCAACGAGGTCATTTAACTAGATCAGAAGTTTGGAGAGTTATTAGTCAGTTAAACGGAAGGAAGTAACAAGTCAAAGTAACAAAAGGCACTAAATTTTCGCAGAGTGGGATTTTCTGTAAGCTGGGACCGTTTTTAGGCAAATGCCGGAGACCAATGAAGAGTCTTAGAGGTGCAACTACGCCCAAATGAAGATCGATATCTAAGGCTAACGGTTCGTAGATATCAAAATATGAATGACACTCTTCTTCATCAACACCTTCGCTCGGCTACTGCCATTACACTTTCGACTCAAAATGTCCGAAACCTGTTCTACGCTGTAGGTCTGTATGTTTACAGAATAGCAGTATGTGTTAACAGCAAGGAACCATGAGCAAGAAGAAAGTGTGCAGCAGAGCATGTGAACTGGTGGCATCTCCATTCATAGGCGCAATGAACACCACATCATTCGAAATGGAGCCCTGACCGTTTACAGATATAAGGATGAGATCCTCAGACATAATATAGTACTTTGCAACGATTGGAAATGTTGCAACGATTGGAGATGACTTCATGTTAATGGATGACAATTAACTGCTACATCGTGCTGACTTGGTGGCTGAATTTCTCTTAGAGGAAGAAATCAAGCGACTGGTATGGCCAGTGTATTACCCCGATTTACCTTGACCAATATAAAATGTTTGGGGCATTTAAGGCAAACGAGTTTGCCTTAGTTGACTGCCTACCACCTCCATAAGCTCTAAAACACCTGGAAAGGTCTTTAAGAGATCCTGCTGGAAAAATCTCTTCAGGAAGATCTTAATGAGGCAGAATATCTCAGCTCCTAATTAATAGCATTATTGACTCCATGTCTCAAAGTGTTCAACATTAATGGCCATTCGGGAAAAATCCTACCATCCACTAAAACTGATATATTTTGAAGGTAACACCTTTTTTTGTACGTTTTTTCTTCTTCCCCCAAATTTTCAATAAAATGCATTTTTTTCTGCGAAACGTGTATATTTTTTCTCTCATACAGCCTATTACATATAAATCAAATATATGTATAAATCAAAATTTCCCCAACCGGAAGATCTATCCACAACCTCAATATGCTATAATTGCTTTGAGCATTGCACTAATACTATATAGAATTAAAACTTGTATGTGTATATAAGTTTGTGAATAAGAATTATTTTCTTTCAGATACTATTAGAAATTTCAATTTCCCTTTTCCAAAAAAAGAGAGAACGTATGCGAAATTTTCTGATGCAAAACGACGCCTACACATAAATACACTTGTGGAAAGTTCGATGGCGGGAGGGTAAACGCCTTTAAATTTTCAAACGCAAAAGAGAAATTACTCCAAAGGCTTTCCTGCCGTTAATGCACTCTGACTTGACAGGAATGATAGCCTAGGATAGAGAGGAGCTTCAGAATTTCGAAAACATCATTTTCGATCCATCGGAATGTTCTAAATGTTTCCCCAGGGGGTCCTTCGAACGTGGAACGATATCAACCGAAGACTGAAGCGACGAGTGGAAACGATTGCTTCCACTTTCGATTTTTTTCTATTTATTATTATTTATTTTCGTTTTCCCAAAATTATTCTTTCCGTTTATCTGGATTTTTATTTGAAAGTTTCTATCGAAAATTCCAAGAAATTCTTTGTTTATTATTCTTTCTTGCAGGAAAACTCTCGTCATTCATTTAGTCAAGATTTTTTTTTTTTTTTTTTTTCTGTCTAAAGTTTTATATTTTTTGTCAGGTTTCTTTTTTATATATAACTTTTAAGATGGTTTGCATATTTCAGTTTTATTCATTATCATCAGTTAATGTGTGAATGATTATTCGTTCTAAGAAAACAAACATCCTTCAACTAATTAAATGTTTCCCTGTTATCTGCATCATTTTCTATGAGTTTAATCAAGTATTCTATAAATATCAAACATTTTTAGAAAGCGTTTTCATAATTCACTACGCCTTTAAAAATCTTGTCCTAGTTTGAATCAATTTTTGGTACTCAGTAACTGCCGCTATCAGATGGTAAAATATCGTATCAACATCTGGAGCTCCGGTTAAAACAGAGTTCCAACAAATGGAGTAAGATTGCGAAAAATTTAGCTCCAAATGTTGGTTCGAAGTCTCACCATTTGATGATTTCAGCTACTAAGCACCAAAATTTGATTCAAAATAGGATAAAATTTTTAGCAGTGTAGTATTTGTAGGAGACTAATGAATTGCCGATTAACGAAGTTTTAAGCTTTCGACGCATAACATTAATATTTTGCATTTAAATCTTTTTATGGATAGTGTGTATTTAATGTTAATGATTACGCAATGACCTATTTTATATTGTTAATCTCGCTCTCTCTTAAATTCTGTCGGAAAAATACTGTAGCACTGTTTTCGCTGCATATTTAAAAAATGCTGAACTGATTATTATTATATAAAAATTTAATATCTATAAAGTTAAGTGTTGAAGGTATTAATTATTACTAAATGGCTTAGCACTATGCTAAATCTTCAAAATGATACTGCTTTAAATAACACAAGCACTGCAGTGAAAACTGAAAATCTTTGAACAAGATATCTCGGACATAACAGTGAGAGGTTTCACAAATATGAACAGCAACAACAAATTCAACAGTAATGTTTTCAGTTTAGATGTATTTCAGATTTGAATCTTATACTATGCGATTACCTTTATTTTAAAATAACTGAGTGATGTTCCCATTCCCTAAAAGAAAAAATTACATTTTTAATTTGAAATCTGAAAATATATAGGTTTATTTATATCTGCTTATCAATTGCTCATAATAGCTTGTTATCCCTTACATTTAATTAAGAATTTAAAACATTATAATTGGATAGTCTTCAAAACGTTTGGGGAAAAAGATCGAAAATACATGTGATAAAATGCAGATTATGTGTATATTTCCATGTGTTTGACAGGCGACTTATTTACGGCACTTAAATATTTTTTCCTAACATGGCAGCCATAAATTGCTTTTCACCAAGATGAAAGTAAACCCGGAATCGTGACAATAGTGTGTTATATAAATAGATTTATGTACAGTAGAAATTTCATACTGCAAGCTTAAGTAATAAATCATTTAAAATGATCACAAATAAAAATGTCATATGGAATAAAAACTCATGTTTGCGCTATTCACTTTTGTGATTCGCTTATATGTTGCTGAAAGTTTTGAAATAACATAGTTGAAATTTAAATGGCAGACAAATTTTAACTCAATGGAAAAAATATTTTAAAAAAAATTTAAGAAAATACTCCATAAAGACTGGTTACCGAGAACGAAGGAAATAGTTACACACGAATAAAATTTTTATGAACTAAAATATACATATAAATTAGTGCTAAAATAATATGATTTAATCGCGTTACCGCTAAAATACATATTAGAACAAGATTACGTAACACGCAACAGTTTTTTAAAAGGCGAACAGTTTTTTTAATTATCTAAAAATTGTCATAAGCATCAAGTTTATTCCTCCACATTTTTTAACTATTCAATTTTTATTTTATTTATGTTTCAAAATTTATCATGATCATATCAAGCACGTGTGCGTCATCGTAAAATTTGAAAAAAGTTTTTGAAAAGACTAAATTTTTATGGAAGTTTGGAATAATGCTGCTGATATTTGAAAGCATGCTAGACTTTTAACTTAATTTAGTAAAAAAATATTTTTTATAGAGGGAAGAGCAGAGAGCATATATATTGAAACATAAAAAAAGTGGATGTGATTAAAAAAAATATATATTATAAAATAAAAAATGTATAGCTAGAAGCTCAAAAAGTCACCAGGGACAGTTTTCAGTATTTTCTATTATGTAATAGAAATAATTTTAAACTAGTTGGATGTGCCAATCCCAAAACTTTCTTCTATCTCATACGTACATTTTAATATTTTTAAAAAATAGTTACTCATTTTAATGCTTTAATAATTTTAATTCAATATCATGCCAAATTTGATTTTCATCTTCTCATCTGCTTAAGTCAATTAATATGAGTAAAAACAAATTTCTGTCTCTCCACGAGCCGATAGACAATAGAATGATAGGCAGATTTTTTTTTCAAATTCAGGGAGATCTTACTTGCCTTACCAAAAAACAATCATGTACAAAAAATTTAGTTCAGTTCTAGAACTAACTTCATGCACTTTTAGGAGGTGCAACATTGAAAATGGCATAAAATTCGCTATTGCAGCGCCCCCTTCCGACAGACTTTTTTCAAATTCAGGGAGTAACAACTAGCCATAACCATCCACGTACACAAAAAATTTGGTTCAATTCGATGCATAACTTCATATACTTTTGGTCGGTACAATATTGAAAATGGCACAAAAATCGCAATTGCAGCGCCTCCTGCCGGCGGATTTTTTTCAAATTCAGAGAGGACCAATTAGCCATAGTCATACACTCACACAAAAAATTTGGTTCAATTCGATGCATAACTTCATATACTTTTGGCCGGTACAATACTGAAAATGGCACAAAAATCGCGATTGCAGCGCCCTCTTCCGGTGCATTTTTTTCAAATTCAGGGAGGATCAACTAGCCATAGTCATACACTTACATAAGAAATTTGGTTCAATTCGATGCATAACTTCATGTACTTTTGGTCGGTACAATATTGAAAATGGCACAAAAATCACGATTGCAGCGCCCTCTTCCGGTGCATTTTTTTCAAATTCAGGGTGGATTAACTAGCCATAGTCATACACTTACACAAAAATTTGGTTCAATTCGATGCATAACTTCATGTACTTTTGGCCGGTACAATACTGAAAATGGCACAAAAATCGCGATTGCAGCGCCTCCTGCCGGCGGATTTTTTTTTTAATTCAGGGAGGACCAACTAACCATAGTCATACACTTACATAAAAAATTTAGTTCAATTCGATGCATAACTTCATGTACTTTTGGTCGGTACAATTTTGAAAATGGCACAAAAATCGCGATTCAGCGCCCCCTTCGGGCGGAATATTTCAAAACTGAAGTAGGACCTGCTTGCCACAGCCGAAAACATTCACGAAAAATTTGGTTCAATTCTATGCATAACTTTATACACTTTTTGATGGCAGAATGGCGACACACACACAGACAGACGGGCAGACAGACATTTCGTAAAAACATGCTTTTTGGAATCTCTGACACCCCTGAAACGTGTAAATCCGTCGAAAACCGGAAGTCCAAAAAAATTTCGATTACAATACTTTCTTCTATTGAAGATAGAAGACAGTAAAAGAGATTAATGTTGGGGAAAATTTATTACACTGTGTGATTTTAAAATGGACTAACTACATTCATTTCGTCTAGTTATTAATAAAAATCAACCATTTCAGTTTAATTTGTTCTGTTTTTACAAGAAGAAAGTATTGGATTAGTGAAAATTTTCGACAGATTTTCACGTTTTAGGAGTCAGAGATACCGAAAAACATATTTTTACAAAATGTCGAACTGCCTGTAACCAACAAAATTTTGTGAGAACTGTATCTCAAGAACTAATGCACGGAATTCAATAAAAATTATATTCAGTTAATTCCTGATATAAATTGATGTTGGTTAGTTTATATAAATCGCTCGACAGGTGGCGTTGCTATGCATCTTTTTTGACAATTTTCGGAATAGTTCAATCTCCCGAAGTAATGCACGGTTTTTCGTCAAACTTCTTATTCCGTTAGTTCTTGTTTTTCACTCTTTGATGCAAGTTTCTCAATAAGTGGCGTTACTATGCTGTAATGTTTGTAATTCCCGCAATCGCTCTGTTTTAAGAATTAATGCAAGAATTTTCATCAAATTTTAAATTCAGTCAGATCTTGATATGTTCGATGCTATATAAATTCTCGTGTAAATCGCCCAAAAAATGGCGCTGCTATCTGCTTTTTATTATACAGGGAGTAACTTGTAGAAAATCTCAACAACATATGTCATTTTTATAAAATGTGAAATAGTTTGATATTATTAAAACGCACCCCAAACAATGTTTCTCCTTATACTATTATCTAATAGAATACTTTTGTGTAGCCTTGTAGATTAATAACAAATATTCTTCGCACCAGAGATAGTACAGAATGTGTATTTTATTATACCCTTCATAAATGCTTATCAATTTTATAATGTTCAAAAGAGTGTAACACCATTAAAATGCACATTAAACTACTTTTCCATTGGCCGTCATGTAACGGAATACTTTTGATTGTCCCTGTGATTAAACTGTACATCCGATTTTCATAAAGTTTGAAATGACACAACAAAATTATGCAACAATTATGTGTTTTAAATTTCATATGATTCGATTGAGTAGTTTTAGCTCTGTTATTTGCAGACAGACGAACGGACTGAATGACGCCTATAGGTGCTACGTATTTACATAAATATGTACGCACCTAAAAATTGGACTTTTATATCATTGTATTATTTAAACATATTTTGCATTGGTCAAGTGATAGTAAGCTATGCTTCATTACTCGATTATCTAGTCGACCAATTCCTCCAATTTATAAAAAACGCCAAACTATGCGTAGAATTATAAAAATCGCCAAATTATATAAATCGACAAGTTTTATTTTAATTAACGATAAGTAAAATATTAATAGCAATACAAATAAAAAGCTGAAATAAAAATTGCTTAATGACGTAACAAACATGTGCATTGTGTTTAATTTTAAGTGAATATGAAATTTATGATCATCCATTATTAGCACGAGGGGAAACCCGTCGAAATTCGACGACAGAAAATGTTTAAGAAGGAACTGCTTCATTGATTTATAATAAATCTACAAAATTGCTTACAGTAAAAAATACATCTTATATTGATCAGTCTAACTCTAAAACAAATATTAGTTTAAGCTAAGATTAACAAAATACTAAAAAACTCAGTCATCCAAATTTTTAAAATTAAACTTTAATCGCATATAAAATCAGTAAAATATAATAAATATCAGCTATTATGATGAATTTATTTATTGAGACTCTTTTGTTTGGTATAAATGCGAATTAAAAAAATTATTCCAAATTGACACGATCATAAAATTTCACGCCAAATTAAAATCTGTCATAATTTTCATCCTCTAAAAATTTAAACACGTACTTCTCATATCCGTATTCACCATGTTTAAAAAAATGGTATTTTAATTTGATCATTTTAAAATCACTTTAACTCAAAACTTGAAGTTATTTAAGGGGACAAGGGACCTTGAAATCCTTAAAAATAATTTTTTTTATTTTTTGTAAATTTCACCTAAATATTATTCAAGGGTACATTATATGCATTATAACATGCATTTATCACAAAAAAAATAAAAAAAAAAATTATTTTTGACAAAAAAATGGCATTTTATCATTTTGAAATCTTCGAAATGCGCCCTGCGCATTCCATATCAATGAAAATCCCCAATATTTTTTATGAAAGTTTGTTTTATATATATAAACAAAATTGTGCATCGAATTTTGAATATTTGAATTCAAAAGGTTAAAAAAAAAAAATTGAAATTTTGGAAATTTTTTCGATTTTTTTTTCAAAATTTTCAAATTTTTTCAATTTTTTTTTTATTTTTTGTAAATTTTATCTTAAATATTATTCAAGGGTGCATTATATGCATTATGGCATGCATTTATCACAAAAATATTTTTAAAAAAATATTATTTTTGAGAAAAAAATGGAATTTTGCGCAGCGTCTTCGAAATCTTCGAAATGCCCCCTGGCGCTTTCCATATCTATGAAAATCCCCAATATTTTTTTGGAAAGTATGTTTTATATATATAAACAAAATAGAGCATCGATTTTTACATATTTGAATTTTAAGATGTAAAAAAAAAAAAAAAATTGAAAATTTTGAAAAAATTTTCGAAAAAATTTCAAAATTTCAATTTTTTTTTTTTTTTTAACCTTTAAATTCAAAAATAAAAAATTCGATGCACAATTTTGTTTATATATATAAAACAAACTTTCATAAAAAATATTGGGGATTTTCATTGATATGGAATGCGCAAGGCGCATTTCGAAGATTTCGAAGACGCTGCGTAAAATGCCATTTTTTTGTCAAAAATAATTTTTTTTTTGCATTTTTTTTTTGTGATAAATGCATGTTATAATGCATATAATGTACCCTTGAATAATATTTAGGTAAAATTTACAAAAAATAAAAAAAAATATTTTTAAGGATTTCAAGGTCCCTTGTCCCCTTAACTGATAAAGAAAAACGAAATAAAACCAAAATCACAGAATTTTATAACAGACGATATTTTTTGCAATGTATACGCAATTTAATTTCTGTTTTTTTTTCCAATTTTAAGAGACAAAGGAATGATTATGTTGCCACAATTACAAAATTGGTAAATAAAAACTATAAAAAAAAATTAATATCTCAAAAACTAATTGAAATACAGCTCTCAAACAAATTGCATTTAAAAGTATATTTTTCTCTCTATACGACGGTGTAAAAATCGGAAATATGCTATGTTTAGAAGTATAAAATTTGCAGTAGCGAAAAATGCAAAACTGAAATTGCATGGGAAAGTGTTGCCATTCGCAAAATGACGTATGCGTTACGCACAGAGACGTTTGGCCTTTATAATATAGATTTATTGTTTATTATTTTAATTTATTATTTTAATTATTACAATGGTCCTCATTTTTTAATATAATTATTGTCCATCAGTATTCTTTGTCTTGGCTAATCATAGAATTCTAAAGTCTTTCATTTTCAATATAAGCATAAATAAGAAATAACATCTTCATGAGCAAATTTGTTTATGATTTAAACGGTACTACTTGAATATACCGTCGACTGAAAAAATATCGCCAAACCCTAAGATTAAGTGACAATAATGGGTTAACGTATATGTCACATTTACTTGATATTAAACACGAAACACGTGTTTGTTATGTCATCAAGTGATTTTAAATACGACTTTTTATTTGTATTTTTATTAATGTTTTACTAATTGATTTTTTATTTCATTGTTGAAAATGAAATTTATGCCAATTTGCATTATAACTTGGCGAAATTGGTCGACGGGATAACCAAGTAGTACCATTTAAACTTACCAACATTATTTGAAAAAAATTAATGCATGAAATAATGCTTTAAAGCGGTGAATGCTCTTTATTTTTCGATATAGAATGTTTGTTATACAACACACAATTGATGTATCCGTTCACTAACAAGGAAGGTCTCCATACTGGGCATACCCAGAATTTTATGAAAACGATTATAATGAAACTCAAAACTGTTGGATATTTAGTGTACGTGTAAATGGTATTTAATGAATTTTAACATAAACAATAAGAGACTTTAATGTATTATATACATCTATATACATATTGTATTACATAAATATATATTACTCGTTGAAGTAGTTATTTAATTAAACGCTGGAAAAAAATGTTTTCATAGCTAAAAAAAATCATATTGAAAAAAAAATTTCATACATTTAAGCGTATTAAAAAATAAACGTCATATGTTTCCATAGCAACAAAATCTAATCAACAATTCTCAATTGGGCTTTGAGCGTGAAACAAATTTAGTTAAATTTAAATTATGAATTTCGTTTTAAATCTCAAATTTTGATGATTAAATTTGAACACAAATACATATAAATTTCGATATAACAAAATTATACTTAAAACAATCTAAAACTTACAAAACTAAAGTTATTTAAATTAAATTTATCAAAACAAGTTCAACATGAAACTTTTTTTTTCTTGAAGTGTATTTGACATAAAGTATTTTTTTGAAATTACATTCCATTGCCAACCGGCGATAAATCACCAAATAACGAAATTTTCATTATTTTTTTACGGTTACTGAATGGAGGTTCCGCCGAAATTTTTTTATAAACGTATATATCCGCACGATAAGAACATTGTGTAATTTTTTTTTCAGATTTTTCGGGGTATGCCCGTATGGAGACCTTCCTTGTAAGCTATAAGTTTCACTGGAATAAACACTTTATTTAAATTAACACAATTCTGCAGAAATAACCCAGTTTCCAAAAATTAAGTTATGATTAAATATTCTCAAGGTTTCTATGCCTATATGGGATAAAAATAAAGGCACACCTGTCAAATACGAGCCACTTTGGCGCAATTGCAACAAAATAGCGATTTTATGCCTTACATGGTTACCCGGCTAATGTTATTTACTTATTGATGAATTGCTTATTTTCTTTTATTTTTATTTTTAAAATCATATAAATTGTTTTGTACTATGAATATTAAATAAACTTTTGTATTTATTATTATTTCCTTTTTAAATTAATAGAAAATTATTTAAAAATATATGCGTAGTTGATGCTTAAAAACGAAGTTTTTGCCAAATTGGCTTTAGAAAAAAATCGCGCCAATGTGGTGCGTATATGGTATCTGGCCCAAAATAAACTATATCATGTTGGAAAAAAAACTTTTTAAAGCATTAAAAAAATATTTTGCCCTTTTGCTCTGCCGACAGACAGTTAAAGAAAAAAAAAGTTAGATAAGGTTTAATTGCCGTTTATATTTTCATATGCTTTTTATCTAGGTATTTTTAAGAAAGAATAAAATATAGCGATAAGATTTTGTGGTTACAGTACAATAAAAAAATACATTAAAGTACAAGCTACGAGAAAAAAATTCATCCCTGTTCTTACAAGTACTTTACGTTCAGAAAGAAAAGAAAAATGAAAAAGAACAAAAATTCCAACCTCTCATATTTCTGTATAATAACGGTATCACCAACAAGTTGTACATTATTTACAGTTTCACAAAAGTGTTTGCAAATCCTTTTAACAGGATTAGAACATTTTTAAAGAGCGCAAAAAAATTAAGCATCTTTAATGAATATCAACATTAAGTTCTTTTAAAAAATGATTTCCAGAAAAAGATTTGCCTAATGCTTGTTTTACAGCATAAGCAAACGACAAAGGAAATTAGAAAATATATTTCTCCAAATTTTTTTTGAGACTATTTGTTATTACTAGTGCAATTATTTAAGCTGCAGGAAAGAAATTTTATTATTCTAATTAAAGAAACATTTTTTTTTCAAATAAAAGAATCATACGTACCTAGAGGGTTTCGTAAAATCTAAAAATTTTCTCCGCAAACAAAATTTAGTTTATCCGCTAAAAATACATCATTAGGAAACTTAGAGAATATACGATAACGACAACAAAACGCGCGAGTGAAAATTACGCAGAGGAAGAAAAAAAATAAATGCACTGAAAGCAGACGATAAAATTCAACGTACGAAATAAAAGAAATATTTTGTTCTTTCTATAACAACAACAATGGAAAACAGTCTCCTCAACACCACGCAGCTTAGAAAATATCTTTCATTTAATTTTTTATTTTTATTTATTTTTTATGTCTGCTGCCACTACAGTAAAAATTAACAGAAAAGTTATTTAAAAGCTCGAGTGTTGGTGTAGAAATACGGTAATGCTAGTTAAAATAAAATAAAAAATGAAACATTTTTCCTACGCAAACGATTAAAATGTTTAATTGCTGTGTTTAAAACTTGGATAATTTTAGACGATTGGCTCATTAGCTTATGATGTGAGATGTAGTATAATATAAGTGATATTAAAAACTCTAAACGTGAAATAAGCGAATTCAAATTTCAGTTAAATAATTAAAATATAAAAAAAGTGATTACCAAGACTTTTTAATGAGAGAAAAAAAAATCCATTTAATGGTTAAATTGTGTTCGTGTAATTATTACTTCTATACTTTCTTGTATAAGACTAATGTTTTAGTCAACTATTTTTTTTCGCTTAATTTGATACATATTTTAATTTAGAAATAGCTGCTATAATAATAGTTATTTTGGGAGAAAGAGCATTTAAATAGTAGCACAAGCGTTAACAATATTATTTAACTTTATAACGAAAATATGTTTAATTTAATTTCTCAATGAGTAAAATGTTTATCAGTTGAATAAAATAAACATATATACGACAATTTAATTAAAAACACGGAATTATTATAAAAATCATAGATTTACCATTTAAGCAAGTAAACCCAAGCAGTAATAATAATAATAATTTTTAAAAATGAATGTTATCTCCTTTCACCAATATAATTATTTTATAATGTTAGTCTAATTATATTCATTATTGGGATTTTTAAAATGTGTATTCAAAATTTCCTTTCAATCTTCGCAAAACATTTTAAATAAAAATATAAAAAAAAAGCTTGCCCAATCAATTGCAATTATGGGTACTTACATATTAACGTCACCGCAGAAGAAATTGCGCTAATGCGCCAACAAAGAGCAATCTTCTTGTTCTTACGCGCACAAAAAATGGCGTCAAAAATAAGCGAAAAAAGCGCTAAAACAACACTCAAAAGCACTAAAGTACTAAAAAAATGGCGTCAAAAATCAGCAAACAACAAGGCAACAAAGAATCCAAAAGATAACTGCGTGCGCGTGCGAACAAACAGATTGCTCTATATTGACGCATAAGCGCAACTTCTGCTGTGGTGGCTTTAATACGTAAGTACCCATGTTATGTTTGTTAACCATATGTATAGTAAATATATATATAAGGATATTCATTATGGTCCCAATCCTTCCTAAGTGAAAATGTTATAAACTATATCAAGATTTTTATATTGCGTAATCCCATTTATTACGACAAATCATATAAATTACTTCGCAAAAGAATTCATTTAAAATTACTTAGAGGTGCTTTTACTAAAATATATACATTCCATTACTAAAATACCACAACAAAGTATTTTCGAGCATCTGACGTATTCGTGATGCGAGTAAAACCATTAAAAACCAAAGTTTGAGTTTATTCAATTATTCTTGATGGAATTTTTCTAAAATTCAAACTGAAAATAATAGACAAGAAGGCGCGGAAAAAATGATAAACAACCTCATCGAGTTCACGAATGAAAAATCAAGGATTAATTAAATCTTGATTCGCATAATAAAACGTAATCGGTCTGCCAAATCATATCTTGGTGGAAAACAATTAAAAACCCAATTATAACGGTTGATTCGTAGGTTTACCATTGCGCCTTCCTGCAAGCAAAAGTATGAAAAAAGATTGAGAGCAAAAAAACATAATGGTAAACTTACGAGTCAACCGCTAAAATCGTTTTTTAGGTGTTTTTCACCAAGATATGACTTGGCAAACCGATTGCGTTAAATATGCGAATCGAGATTTAACTAATCCTCGATTTTTCATCCATGAACTCGATGAGGTGATCGTCTGTGCTGCAACCTCCCGGCCTATAATGAAAGATTTTTTTTAGAATATTCCAAAATTCAAACTAAAGTGTGGAGGGACTTCGTGTTATTTCTATTAAATTATACCAATGGAAATGATTACACTGGGAGGCAGAAACACAAACCAACACCTCATCAAATTGGCGGATGAAATTCAAGGATTGGAAGAACGTGATTAGTATATTAAAATGCAGCAAGCATCCCAAATCATATCTTTATGGAAAACTGAAAAACTGGAACACCTGAAAAATTGATTTTACGGAGGAAACGTAGGATTACCATTGTGTTTTTCCTGATTACAGTCCTCCATAATTTCATATCTTTCGGTGCAGGAAAACACGATGTTCAACCTGTGAGCCTTTTATTTACACAAGTTTTCCACCAAGATATGACTTGGAATACCGATGCTTTTTAATATGCGAATCGATTATTAACTATTTCAATACCTTCAACCGTGACCTCGATGAGGCGATTTTTTGTGCTGCTGTCTCCCAGTCTAGGCGTGTGATAATATATTACATACGGCCGAATCCATGTCGATTCAGGCAGGGGGGTTACCTTCATAGTCTCAGAAGTTCTTTCATTGAACATATGTTAAAATTCAGGAAAAAATAAAATTTCCGTAATTTTTGGTTTTTCCCCAAAAAATTTCTGGACCGAGATACAGGGTGCCAAAGATGGCCACCCGAGCACCTTTTCCCGTTTGCGATTTTCGAAAAAAAGTTTAAAGTGCTCTATCTCTGAAACGATGCAGGATATTTCGTTGCAGTTTATTTTATTTTAAAGATAATATTTTTCTGCTTAAAAAGATATACTCCATTTTGAAATATGTATTTAATTATTTTTACAGCAGCCTTCTAAAAAAAATTTTTTTTAATCAAAAATACAATTTTGATTTTTTTTAATCAACAATTTTTTTCTCAAAAATGCCAATCTCAAAAATTTTGATTTTTTTACTGTTAGTCAATACCATTGAAGACTACTTTCACTGTAAAGGAGAACTTCCACTTTTGAGTTTAACAAGTTTTAGAATCATTTCAAGAATTTAGAAAATTTTACAGGAACTGCATATCAAAAGTTCCAATAAAAATCTCTCAATTTTTGTTTATTTGTATCATATGTAGCTTATTACATATCCTAAACAAGTTAGAAATCACACATCAAACATGGTAAATGAGGTGCATTCATACTATGACTAGTTTTAAAAATATTTAGATCTTGGTGCAATAAGTATTACACTCTTGTGAAAACTGGCATGAATACAAAATTTATTATGTTTCTATATATTAAATTCAGTAATACAGAAGTAATATGTATCCATCTTAAAAAGAATGTAATCACCAGGGCAACATAGAATCATTACCTATCATGGGATATGTTTGAATTAATTATGCGTGATAGGATTTAACAGGATGAATAAAATGTTTATGAGTGTCTTTTTTTCGTTTTAATTTAACTTTCATAACATCTGACAACCTTTTTCACAACTTTTTTTTTTTTAAGGTAACTTTTTTTTTTTGTTTGAAATGATATATTCAATTTTGCAAAAATGTATTCATATTTTCTGATGCAGTCTTTTGATTTTTTTTTAATTAAAAGAAATCAAAAATGCCAATCCTAAATTTATTTATTTTTTTTTTTGCTGTTGATTAATACCATTGAGTACTTACTGCCTTCCTTATTTCGGAAAACTTCCACTTTTGATTTTGACAAGTTATCGAAACACATGTAAAATTTTGCCATATATTTTACCAGTTCCTGTATGACAATCACATACTGGTCTCAGGAAATCAAAATCTTAGTCTTGTTTGACATAGGATTTTATTTCTTAATAAGTATAAGAAACTGACAGCTTTAAAAATAGCTTACAAAAGAAAAAAAAACATGCAGTAAAGTTTACAAAATATATGTATAAGTTTCAAAGCATATTACTTCCAGTGTACTCTGCTTAGAACTGAAATTAGAAATTCATAGACTTTATAATTTGTTGAACAGTATCTGTATCTTCCTTTGATATTTAGTGATGCCTTCCTGTTTAACTAATAGGGTCTGGGGCTTCCATAATCCTTAAAACATTGTGAATAGAAAGTGAACACTGGTGGTGATGTTGCTGTCTTGCAGGTGGAAATCTATACCCAACAGCCGATCCAAGTGGGAGCATAAAGTTAACGACAATTTCATAAGCAACTGATATCATTTACCTTTGCAACCCACCATTCACAGTAATATACACAGGCAGCAAAAATTCCTTTTTATAAATTGTGAATCTGAATATTTTGCAATTGTTTCAGAGATCTTGGTTGGACAAATGAAATTTCTTCTTGCTTGCTGTTTAAAGTTTGGGCAATATAGGTACTATGATAGCAATAGATGAATATACCCATCACTATAATATTAATGGATGATTGTTCATTCTATTAAATTCTATCATACATAATTAAATATCCCATGATAGGTAATGATTCTAGGTTGCCCTGGTGATTACGTTCTTTTTAAGATGGATTCATATTACTTCCGTATTATTGAATTTAATATATAGAAACATAATAAATTTTGTATTCATGCCAGTTTTCACAAGAATGTAATACTTATTGCATCAAGATCTAAATATTTATGAAACTTGTCATAATATGAATGCACCTCATTTACCATGTTTGATGTGTGATTTCTAACTTGTTTAGGATATGTAATAGGTACATATGATACAAATAAACAAAAATTGAGAGACTTTTATTGGAACTTTTGATATGCAGTTCCTGTAAAATTCTCTAAATTCTTGAAATGATTCTAAAACTTGTTAAACTCAAAAGTGGAAGTTCTCCTTTACAGTGAAGGTAGTACTCAATGGTATTGACTAATAGTTAAAAAATCAAAATTTTTGAGATTGGCATTTTTGAGAAAAAAATTATTTTTGATTAAAAAAAATTTTTTTAGAAGGCTGCTGTAAAAATAATTAAAGACATATTTCAAAATAGAGTATATCTTTTTAAGCAGAAAAATATTATCTTTAAAATAAAATAAACTGCAACGAGATATCTTGCATCGTTTCAGAGATAGAGCACTTTAAACTTTTTTTCGAAAATCGCAAACGGGAAAAGGTGCTCGGGATGCCATCTTTGGCACCCTGTATCTTGGTCCAGAAATTTTTTTGGGAAAAACCAAAAATTACGGGAATTTTATTTTTTCCTGAGTTTTAACACATGTTCAATCAAATAACTTCTGAGACTATGAAGGTAAAATTTTTTCTTTGGCTGCCTGAATTGACATGGACTATGCCATACAGAAATACATGAAAAGTATTAGCACTGCAGATAGGATAACATGCAAGGCGAATATAACAAGTTTATTGCTGATACGTTGCGATTGGGTGGTCACCCATTCCGACACCAGATACCAAACCCGTTCAGCTGATGCAACTCGCAAGATAGGGGTCTAGTCATCAGTTACAAATAAAAAAAAGTTTTTTTGAAAATTCAAAAATCGTAACTCACATTGCATGTAGATTATTTTGTGATTTAATTATTAATTGTATGTGAATAAAAACTGCAATCATTCAAATAATAATCATTCAAACTATCCGTACATTATTTTGAAACACACTTTATATTAGCAGAAAAGTTGAATGCACATTGCAACAGATTTTCTTACAATATATTTTTTTTCAAAACAAAAATTGTGTGTTGCCTTACAGAAAATAAATTTGTCGTACATAATTTTCTCATACCAATTCGAGCAAAAAATACAAAAACACAATTGTCTTTCGAGGTGATTTCATGCATTCCACCATGCATCAAACCTGGATACTTAAAAATAAAAAAAATATATATATTTTACGCTCATTCCATCAAAATAAAATAAATAAAAGCAGAATATCAACAAACATTCATCGTCTACTTCTTGAGAATGCTTTGTAAAATTTGAAAAAAGAAATTTTTTTTTCTAACATTTGTTTGCCGTTAAAATTTTATATTAGATACTAAAGTAAAAATTGTTAAATAAAATGCCCCAAAGACGTTTGTCTAGTACTGTAGCTAACCCTAAGGAATATGCCTTTTAATGCTCTTCAAACCAGATCTCAAGAGGAAAGGAATTTTTTTCCCTTATACACTACCAGGGGAAAATGCAAATCCTACAAGTACTGAACGGAAAGTGGCTATAATGTTTTTGGAAAATATATACATATATGTATATTGTTTACGTATATATCTATCAACTGCCGTAGTATATGTTTATATAGTACAGAAAAATGTACTTATGACATAATGTTAAGAGATATCGATCAGTAAACAAGCAAGCAATAAATAAAATGTCTAAAGCTTTAAATAAATAAATTGGGCTTACAACTATTATTTTAAAGTTCAGAAATTTATAAAAGGATAAAATATAGTATTATTAAGTAGTAGCATTAACCCCTTCTAGTAGTTAAAGTCCCTTAAACGATTTGCAAGTACAACGTACATGCAGGAATTGTTTGCTTGTTACGTTTCTAAAGACTTTACACTGCAATATTAGTTTTATTTAATAGTAAACATACAGTGTCTCACATAAGTGAAAGGACATTTGTGCTTTACAAAAGGAAACTAATCAAATAAATTTTAAAAAAAACATGTACACATTTTTTGTGGGTGTGTTTCATACTTAAATTTAGTAAAGATTATTACATAACATACATTTTGTCAAAATATTAAAATATTAATTTAATAAAAATACAAATGTTTAGAACGGAGCAAAAAATAGCTCACATAAGTGATGGGACACCATTATATATGCAACAAAAATCGTCTGAAATAAGCAGTAAAAATATTTTTTGGGGTTTTATTTTTACTTAAAAGCAATTGGCAATAATTTATAAAATCGTCTGCAGTATTTCGCTCCAGTTTGTTTTGGAATTTTTCTATTTTTAGCTCTGTATAGCCATGAATGCCAAACGAAAAGAAACATCGCCTGAAATTCGAAAATTAGTTATTAATTTGCATATTTAACGTGGAAAATCTATTAGAAAAACTGCTGAAACAGTTAACTTGAGTCGTTCAACAGTTTTCAATATCATTAAACGATATAAAAAGAATCATATGATTCAGGATAAAAGAAGACCTGGCCGACCATCAAAGCTATCCAATGGAATAAAGCGAATTATCGTTCGAAATATTAAAAAAAGTCCAAGAAATAGTGCTTCAAAAGTTGCTGCTGATTTACAAGCATTATATGGAATAATTGTTAATCCTGAGACTATTAGAAGGGTAATTCGATCTGCTGGATATCACGGTAGAGTAGCCAGGAAAAAATTCTTCGTGAGTGAAAAGAATAGAAAACTCAGACTAGCTTTCGCAAAAACCAACATAAATAAGAATTCTGATTACTGGAATAAAGTTATATTTGCTGATGAGTGTAAATTTAATATATTTGGTTCTGACGGTAGAATCTTGGTGTGGAGAAAACCCAGGGAAGAATTTCGCAAACAGAACTTGGTACCAACAGTAAAACATGGTGGAGGAGGAGTTATAGTATGGGGGTGTATGTAGTCCGCTGGAGTTGGTAATCTTGTTTTTATTGACAATATAATGGATCAGTACAAGTATATTGATATTTTAAAGCAAAATTTGAAATCTTCAGCACGAAAATTGAACCTTCAAAACGATTTTAAATTCTACCAGGACAATGACCCCAAACACACTACTCTGCTAGACTCTGTCTGCTATATAAATGTCCTGAAATAATAAAAACACCACCACGATCTCGAGACTTAAATCCCATAGAGAATATTTTTCAAGAATTGGAATCAAGAATTCGCAAACACACCATTTCTTCAAAACAACAACTAAAATCGGTGCTTCAAGAAAAATGGGGTAAAATCACTCCAGAAATCACAAAAAAATTAGTCGAATCCATCCCAAAAATATTAAATCATATTTTAAAAGTAAAAGGAAATCCAACAAAATATTAAAACCTTTTAAAAAGTAAAATTTTTGGATAAATATTTGATAGAAAAGTAAGTGTCCCATCACTTATGTGAGCCATTTATTGCTCCGTTCTGAACAATTGTATTTTTACTAAATTAATATTTTAATATTTTGACAAAATGTATGTTATGTAATAATTGTTATTAACTTTAAATATGAAACACACCCAAAACATTTTTGCATATGTTTGTTTATTTATTTTATTGCAGTTTCTTTTTGTAAAGCATAAGTGTCACTCATGTCATGTCATATATGTCATCACTTTTGTGAGACACTGTATTTCGCTAATATAAGGTAAATATTTTAATAGGCTAAAAAAAGGTATACAGTCTCTTTTTTTAAAAAAAATCTACTATGTCAAAACAATTACACTATTAACGAGTTTATAGCTACAACAATATAAAGTTATAATTATTGCATATATTTACACACCGTTTTGAAACACACTGTATATTAAAACAAAAATTGAACGCTCTTTGCAAGATATTTTTCAACAATATACTAAAAAATGTGCTTCACCTTGCAAGAATACAGATTGTAAATTTTCTCGTATATTCTTTTCCCATGCTTCTTATAACCGATTCAAGAAAAGTCTACAAAAATACAATTGTCTTTCGAGGTGATTTCATGTATTCCATCATGCATCAAACCTGGATACTTAAAAAATAAAAAATACATATATTTTGCCCTTATTCCATCGAAACTAAACAAAAAATAAAAGCAGAATATCAACAAACATTCATCATCTACTTCTTCTTGAGAATGCTTTGTAAAATTAGAAATTTAAAAAAATCTTTTTTTTTCCTCTCTAACATTTGTCTAACGTTAAAATTTTATATTAGATACTGAAGTAAATATTTTTGAATAAAAGTCCCAGAAGATGCTTGTCTAGTACTGTTGCTAACCCTAAGGAATATGCCTTTTAATGCTTTTCGAACAAGATCTCAGGAGGAAAGGAAATTTTTTTTCACTTACGCACTACCTGAGGAAAATGCAAATCATAGAAGTATTGAACGGAAAAGGTCTATAATACTTTGGGAAAATATATACATATATGCGTATTGTGTATGTAGGTATCCATCAAATGCCGTAGTATATGCTTATATAGTACAGGAAAATGTAGCTTTAATATAATGTTAAAAGATATCGATCAATAAACTAGTAAGCAATAAATAAAGTCTAAGTTTTATATAAATGAATTGAGATCTCAACTATTGTTTTAAAGTTCAGAAATTTATGATATAGTAAAATATAGTATTATTAAGTAGTAGTACCAACCCCTTATGGTAGTATTAATCCGATTAGCCGATATGAAAGTACACCATACGTGCAGGAATTGTTTGTTTCGTTTCTAATCACTTTAAACTGCAATATTAGTTTTATTTAATAGTAGACATCTTTCTCATATATAAGATATTTTAATACGCAAAAAAGTCTCTTTTATTTTAATCTATTATGGCAAAACAATTACACACTTAAGAGATTCAGATATAGCTACAATAACATAATTATATAAATTAAAAACTAAAGTTATAATTATTCAAATTATATATGCATTGTTTTGAAACACACTGTATATTAAAACAAAAATTGAGTACTCTTTGCAACAGATTTTTCTACAATATACTAAAAATGTGTTTCACCTTGCAAGAATACAGAATGTAAATTTGTTCGTATATTCTTTTTTCATGCTTCTTATAACCGATTCAAGCAAAAAATACAAAAATAAAATTGTCTTGATCAATTGAGACGATTTCATGTATTTCACCATGCATCAAACCTGGACACTTAAAAAATATAAAAATATATTTTTTCTATTATTCCTTCAAAACAAAATAAATAAAAAGCAGAATATCAATAAACCTTCATCATCTACTTTTTCTTGAGAATGCTTTATAAAATTTGAAAAGCTTTTTTTTTCATTTCTATCATTTGCCTACCGTTAAAATTTTATATTAGATACTAAAGTAAATATTGTTGAATAAAATGCCCAGAAGATGCTTGTCTAGTATTGTTGCTAACCCTAAGGAATATGCATTTTAATGCTTTTCAAACCAGATCTCAAGAGGAAAGGATTTTTTTCACTTATCCACTACCAGGGGGAAATGCAAATCCTACAAGCATTGAACGAAAAATGGCTATAATACTTTAGGAAAACATATACATATATGCATATTGTATATGTATATATCTAATCCTTGCCGTAGTATATGTTTATATAGTACAGAAAAAATGTAGCTTTAACATAATGTTAAGATATATCGATCAGTAAACAAGTGAGCAATAAATAAAAAGTCTAAAACTTTAAATAAATAAATTGACATTAGAACTATTATTTTAAAGTTCATAAATGTATGATAGGGTAAAATATAGCAGCATTAATCCCTTAACCGGATTGTCTATACACCGTACGTTCAAGAATTGCTTGCCTATTTCGTTTCTATAGAATTTAAACCGCAATATTAGTTTTATTTAACCCTCTCATGCATACTGGCCTCATATGAGGACGGATAAATATTACCCTATAAAATATTAGAGTTACGAAATTTTTTCAGCATTCATTCATGGGGACCTTATTTATGGACAGATAATACCTTGCATGCAACACAATAGATAGCAACAACATACCGATTGTTGTTATTCACACGAATGTTGCAATAAAATCAAAGTATCGAAGTATAGTGATATTGCGCAGAATTTGCTACAAATAGACTAGGAAATATTTACAGAATAGTCAAGGTAAGTTTTTTTATATACAATTTATCATCATATAGCATGTAATGATAGAAATTTTTTACAATATTTCAATTAGGTTTTTATTTAAAGTATAAAACATATCTGTCCTCATATGAGGACAGTATGCACTAAAGTAAACAAAACACATTTTTGTTTACTACCTTTATTTATTTTTGAAATACATTTTATAAATAATACAATGATTACTGATGACAATACAGATGAATATATAAAAATTCGACCGATTTTGACAAAGTTGCATGAGACATTTCACAAAGCTGCCTATAATGAGGAATATCAAAGTGTGGATGAGATGATGATTCCATTCAAAAGAAAATCATCTATAAAACAATACTTACCTAAGAAGCCGCACAAATTGGGATACAAAATGTGATGTAGTGCTGGTGTATCTGATTCCATTTATTCTTTTATATTGTTTCAAGATGTAACTGGTAACATCTGATTGTGGTGCATCTGTTGATGTCATACTTCGTTTGACTCATCGTTTGCATCAGACAAACTGCAAAATATATGTAGATAATTGCTTTTCCAGATTACCATTGATTTTAAAACTAAAACCCCTGGGAATTTGGTATGTTAGGACTATAAGAATTAACAGGGTGATAGGTGCAGAAAAGCAGCTAAAATCAATAAAACAACTGAAGAATGAAGGAAGGGGTAGTAGTTCGATTGTTTTATCTTCGGATAATATAAGTATCACCCGATGGATCGATAATACATCGGTTTATACAATCTCTTCGTACTATGGAAAGGTACCTGAAGGCCAAGTAACACATTTCACTACAATGGAAAAGAAAAGTTATTTCTATCAAGTGTCCACATAGTATCTCTAAGTATAATAAGGATATGGGATTGGGGTTGACCTTATGGACTCTCTCATAGTCCTCTATCGTAATGATTTCAGAAATAAGAGGTGGTGCATGTGTATTTTTTATCACCTTATAAATGTCACCATTGTAAACGCTGGGATTCTATGGAAATCAGAAAACACCAAAAGCATAGACCTGCCGGAATTCAAAAGTTCATTTGAAATGAGTTTGATATATAAGGGTACAGCTGCGATAAATAAAAATAAAAGAGGCCTCTGAAAGATAATCAGCAATAAAACATAGGAATATACACGATGTACCCCAAACTATGCGTTTAGATGGAGGAAAGCATTATCCGAAGAAAAATGAAGCAAAGTTTGCCAATCACTGTAGAGATAAAAATTGCAAAAGCAAAACATGATACATTTGTGGAACATGCGCTGTACCTGTACGTACTTCCAGAATGCATAGAATCATTTTATTATATACTGAATAAATCATATGAAACGTATGCAGATATGTGATCATTGAATCATGTTGTCCCCATATTTGAGGACAGTACGAATGTGCCCCTTGACGCACAATGTCCTCAAATGAGGACGTATGAATATACTAATAAATAATGTATAAAAATTTCCAATAAAATTATTTTCATGATAAACTGCTCTCATTTGTCACAAAAAATGATTATTTGATTTTTTTTACTCCGTAGAAAATAATTCATGCATGAGAGGGTTAATAGCAGACATCTTTCAATTATAAAAAGTAAACATTTTAATACGGTAAAAAGGATGTACAGTCTCTTTTTTATTTATTGTGGAAAACAATTAACCACGTAAGGTATTAAGATATAGTTATAACATATTATTATATCAATTCATTGATATATATTGTATATGAGTAAAAACTACAATTATCATCATTCAAACTATTCGTACGATATTTTGAAACATTCTGTATATTAAATCGAAAATTGAATACTGTTAGCAATAGATTTTTCTACACTATATATTAAGTTTTTTTTTAAGTTGCAAGAATACAGAATGTAAATTTGTTCATACATTCTTTTCTGATACTCGCTCTACCCGTTGAAGCAAAATCTACAAAAATACAATTGTCTTTTGAGGTTATTTCATGCATTCCACCATGCATCAAACCTGGCTACTTGAAAATCATATTTTTTGCTCTCATTTCTACAAAATAAAATAAATAAAAGCAGAATATCAACAAACATTCATCATCTACTTCTTCTTGAAAATGCTTTGTAAAATTTGAAATAAATAATTTGTTTTTCTTCTCGAACATTTGTCTACCGTTAAAATTTTATATTAGATACTGAAGTAAATGTTGTTGAATAAAACGCCCGGAAGATGTTTGTCTTACTGTTGCTAACCCTTAAGGAATATGCCTTTTAATGCTCTTCAAACCAGATCTCAAGAGGAAAGGAATTTTTTTTCACTTATGCACTACCAAGGGAAAATGCAAATCCTACAAGTGTTGAACGGAAAATGGCTGTAATACTTTGGGAAAATGTATACATATATTCATATTGTATATGTATGTATCTATTATGTCAAATGCCGTAGTCTATGTTTATATAGTACAGAATAAAGCAGCTTTAACATAATGTTAAGAGATATCGATCAGTAAACAAGTAAGAAATAAATAATAATAAAAAAAATATTGCCCAGTTAAACTGATGGCATTGAGCTCACAGGCTACGCATACTAATTGTACATTACAGCCTTGTATTTTCGTTAATTCCGTTCGAAAAAAAAATTAAGAAAGGGAAACAGCCTCCCTTTTCTCCTTTTTTATACTTAATCATTTAACCTCCAAAACCATCAAGGACATGATTTATCATATAAAAAATCTGTATCCAAAATTCAGAGCAAATTGGATAATTCTTAATAAAAATCCATTTAGCATTTATATAATTTAAGAGGAGTTATTCCCCTCTTTTATACTTAACCATTAAACTTCCAAAACTATTCAGAGATTTGAACGAAATCTGACAATTCTGCTTGAAAAATCCATTTATACAAGTTAAGGGGAGGGGCATTAGAACCCCCGTTCCCTTTGTTTATACTTATTCAATGAACACCTAATAACAGCCACGGACTTGCCTCATCAGAATGATCCTATATCTAAATTTTGAACGAAAACTGTTAATTCTGCATGAAATCCCGTTTATATCAATTAAGGGGAGGAGCATGAGTCCCCCGTTCCCCCTGTTTATACTTATTCAATGAACACCTAATAACAGTCACGGAATCGCCTCATCAGAATGATCCTATATCTAAATTTTGAACGAAAACTGTTAATTCTGCATGAAAATTCCGTTTATATCAATTAAGGGGAGGGGCATGAGCCCCCCGTTTCTCCGCTTATGCATATCGAATGAACTCCAAAAACTAATCAGGGAAGCGCCTCATCAGGACATACCTATATACAAAATTTCAAGTGAATCCGATATTTTTATCATGAGTTATCGCGTTACGCACGTACGAACATACATACAGAACGGACGGGCACATAAGCTCTCAGGCTATGATAGCCTGTGAGCTAAAAAGTCTAAAGCTTTAAATAAATAAATTGGGCTTACAACTATTATTTTAAAGTTCAGAAATTTATGATTTAGTAAAATGTAGTATTATTAAGTAGTAGTACTAACCTCTTATAGTAGTATTAATCCCTTAACCGCTTTGCAAGTACACCGTACGTGCAAGAATTGTTTGCTTGTTTCATTTCTTAAGACTTTAAACTGCAATATTATTTTTATTTAATAGTAGACACCTTTCGCTTATATAAGGTAAATATTTTAATAAGCTAAAAAAGGTGTATAGTCCTTTTTATTTTAATCTATAATGGCAAAACAATTACACACTAAAGGGATTAAGATATACCTACAACAATATGATTATATCAATTAATAAAAAGAATACTGCCCAGTTAAACTGATGGCATTGAGCTCACAGGCTACAAATACTAATTGTACATTAAAGCCTTATATTTTCAAGGGTTAATTCCGTTCGAAAAAAAAATTAAGAAGGGGAAACAGCTCTCCCCTTTCCTCTTTTTTTATACTTAATCATTGAACCTCCTATACTATCAAAGACATGCTTTATCATATAAAAAATCTATATCCAAAATTCAGAGCAAATTAGATAATTCTTAATAAAAACCCATTTAGCATTTATATAATTTAAAAGGAGTTATCCCCTTCTTTTATACTTAACCATTAAACTTCCAAAACTATTCAGAGATTTGAACGAAATCTGAAAATTCTGCTTGAAAAACCTATTTATATAAATTAAGAGGGGGGGGGAGGCATTAGAACCCCTGTTGCCCCTATTTATACTTATTCAATGAACACCTAATAGCAGTCACGGAATCGCCTCATCAGAATGATCCTAATCTAAATTTTGAACGAAAACTTAGTTCTGCATGAAAATCCCATTTATATCAACTAACGGGTGGGGGGGGATTAGAACCCCTGTTCCCCCTATTTATACTTATTCAATGAACACCTAATAACAGCCACGGAATCGCCTCATCAGAATGATCCTAATCTAAATTTTGAACGAAAACTTAATTCTGCATGAAAATCCCATTTATATCAACTAACGGGGGGGGGCATTAGAACCCCTGTTCCCCCTATTTATACTTATTTAATGAACACCTAATAACAGTCACGGAATCGCCTCATCAGAATGATCCTAATCTAAATTTTGAACGAAAACTTAGTTCTGCATGAAAATCTCATTTATATCAACTAACGGGGGGGGGATTAGAACCCCTGTTCCCCCTATTTATACTTATTCAATGAACACCTAATAACAGCCACGGAATCGCCTAATCAGAATGATCCTAATCTAAATTTTGAACGAAAACTTAATTCTGCATGAAAATCCCATTTATATCAACTAACGGGTGGGGGGATTAGAACCCCTGTTCCCCCTATTTATACTTATTCAATCAACACCTAATAACAGTCACGGAATCGCCTCATCAGAATGATCCTAATCTAAATTTTGAAAACTTAATTCTGCATGAAAATCCCATTTATATCAACTAACGGGGGACATGAGCCCCCCGTTCCCCCTCTTATACATATCGAATGAACTTCAAAAACTAATCAGGGAAGCGCCTTGTCAGGATATACCTACATACAAAATTTTAAGAGGATCGGATATTTTTATCATGAGTTATCGCGTTACGCACATACGCACATACATACAGAACGGGCGGGCACATAAGCTCTCAGGCTATGATAGCCTGTGAGCTAAAAAGAATACTGCCCAGTTAAACTGATGGCATTGAGCTCTCAGGCTACAAATACTAATTGTACATTAAAGCCTTATATTTTCAAGGGTTAATTCCGTTCGAAAAAAAAATTAAGAAGGGGAAACAGCTCTCCCCTTTCCTCTTTTTTTATACTTAATCATTGAACCTCCTATACTATCAAAGACATGCTTTATCATATAAAAAATCTATATCCAAAATTCAGAGCAAATTAGATAATTCTTAATAAAAACCCATTTAGCATTTATATAATTTAAAAGGAGTTATCCCCTTCTTTTATACTTAACCATTAAACTTCCAAAACTATTCAGAGATTTGAACGAAATCTGAAAATTCTGCTTGAAAAACCTATTTATATAAATTAAGAGGGGGGGGGGAGGCATTAGAACCCCTGTTGCCCCTATTTATACTTATTCAATGAACACCTAATAGCAGTCACGGAATCGCCTCATCAGAATGATCCTAATCTAAATTTTGAATGAAAACTTAGTTCTGCATGAAAATCCCATTTATATCAACTAACGGGGGGGGGGGATTAGAACCCCTGTTCCCCCTATTTATACTTATTCAATGAACACCTAATAACAGCCACGGAATCGCCTCATCAGAATGATCCTAATCTAAATTTTGAACGAAAACTTAATTCTGCATGAAAATCCCTTTATATCAACTAACGGGGGGGGGGGGCATTAGAACCCCTGTTCCCCCTATTTATACTTATTTAATGAACACCTAATAACAGTCACGGAATCGCCTCATCAGAATGATCCTAATCTAAATTTTGAACGAAAACTTAGTTCTGCATGAAAATCTCATTTATATCAACTAACGGGGGGGGGGATTAGAACCCCTGTTCCCCCTATTTATACTTATTCAATGAACACCTAATAACAGCCACGGAATCGCCTAATCAGAATGATCCTAATCTAAATTTTGAACGAAAACTTAATTCTGCATGAAAATCCCATTTATATCAACTAACGGGGGGGGGGGATTAGATCCCCTGTTCCCCCTATTTATACTTATTTAATGAACACCTAATAACAGTCACGGAATCGCCTCATCAGAATGATCCTAATCTAAATTTTGAACGAAAACTTAATTCTGCATGAAAATCCCATTTATATCAACTAACGGGGGGGGGGGGCATTAGAACCCCTGTTCCCCCTATTTATACTTATTCAATGAACACCTAATAACAGTCACGGAATCGCCTCATCAGAATGATCCTAATCTAAATTTTGAACGAAAACTTAATTCTGCATGAAAATCCCATTTATATCAACTAACGGGTGGGGGGATTAGAACCCCTGTTCCCCCTATTTATACTTATTCAATGAACACCTAATAACAGTCACGGAATCGCCTCATCAGAATGATCCTAATCTAAATTTTGAAAACTTATTTCTGCATGAAAATCCCATTTATATCAACTAACGGGGGACATGAGCCCCCCGTTCCCCCTCTTATACATATCGAATGAACTTCAAAAACTAATCAGGGAAGCGCCTTGTCAGGATATACCTACATACAAAATTTTAAGAGGATCGGATATTTTTATCATGAGTTATCGCGTTACGCACATACGCACATACATACAGAACGGGCGGGCACATAAGCTCTCAGGCTATGATAGCCTGTGAGCTAATAAAAAGAATACTGCCCAGTTAAACTGATGGCATTGAGCTCACAGGCTACAAATACTAATTGTACATTAAAGCCTTATATTTTCAAGGGTTAATTCCGTTCGAAAAAAAAATTAAGAAGGGGAAACAGCTCTCCCCTTTCCTCTTTTTTTATACTTAATCATTGAACCTCCTATACTATCAAAGACATGCTTTATCATATAAAAAATCTATATCCAAAATTCAGAGCAAATTAGATAATTCTTAATAAAAACCCATTTAGCATTTATATAATTTAAAAGGAGTTATCCCCTTCTTTTATACTTAACCATTAAACTTCCAAAACTATTCAGAGATTTGAACGAAATCTGAAGATTCTGCTTGAAAAACCTATTTATATAAATTAAGAGGGGGGGGAGGCATTAGAACCCCTGTTGCCCCTATTTATACTTATTCAATGAACACCTAATAGCAGTCACGGAATCGCCTCATCAGAATGATCCTAATCTAAATTTTGAACGAAAACTTAGTTCTGCATGAAAATCCCATTTATATCAACTAACGGGTGGGGGGGGGATTAGAACCCCTGTTCCCCCTATTTATACTTATTCAATGAACACCTAATAACAGCCACGGAATCGCCTCATCAGAATGATCCTAATCTAAATTTTGAACGAAAACTTAATTCTGCATGAAAATCCCATTTATATCAACTAACGGGGGGGGGGCATTAGAACCCCTGTTCCCCCTATTTATACTTATTTAATGAACACCTAATAACAGTCACGGAATCGCCTCATCAGAATGATCCTAATCTAAATTTTGAACGAAAACTTAGTTCTGCATGAAAATCTCATTTATATCAACTAACGGGGGGGGGGGATTAGAACCCCTGTTCCCCCTATTTATACTTATTCAATGAACACCTAATAACAGCCACGGAATCGCCTAATCAGAATGATCCTAATCTAAATTTTGAACGAAAACTTAATTCTGCATGAAAATCCCATTTATATCAACTAACGGGGGGGGGATTAGATCCCCTGTTCCCCCTATTTATACTTATTTAATGAACACCTAATAAGAGTCAAGGAATCGCCTCATCAGAATGATCCTAATCTAAATTTTGAACGAAAACTTAATTCTGCATGAAAATCCCATTTATATCAACTAACGGGGGGGGGGCATTAGAACCCCTGTTCCCCCTATTTATACTTATTCAATGATCACCTAATAACAGTCACGGAATCGCCTCATCAGAATGATCCTAATCTAAATTTTGAACGAAAACTTAATTCTGCATGAAAATCCCATTTATATCAACTAACGGGTGGGGGGATTAGAACCCCTGTTCCCCCTATTTATACTTATTCAATCAACACCTAATAACAGTCACGGAATCGCCTCATCAGAATGATCCTAATCTAAATTTTGAAAACTTAATTCTGCATGAAAATCCCATTTTTATCAACTAACGGGGGACATGAGCCCCCCGTTCCCCCTCTTATACATATCGAATGAACTTCAAAAACTAATCAGGGAAGCGCCTTGTCAGGATATACCTACATACAAAATTTTAAGAGGATCGGATATTTTTATCATGAGTTATCGCGTTACGCACATACGCACATACATACAGAACGGGCGGGCACATAAGCTCTCAGGCTATGATAGCCTGTGAGCTAAAAAGAATACTGCCCAGTTAAACTGATGGCATTGAGCTCTCAGGCTACAAATACTAATTGTACATTAAAGCCTTATATTTTCAAGGGTTAATTCCGTTCGAAAAAAAAATTAAGAAGGGGAAACAGCTCTCCCCTTTCCTCTTTTTTTATACTTAATCATTGAACCTCCTATACTATCAAAGACATGCTTTATCATATAAAAAATCTATATCCAAAATTCAGAGCAAATTAGATAATTCTTAATAAAAACCCATTTAGCATTTATATAATTTAAAAGGAGTTATCCCCTTCTTTTATACTTAACCATTAAACTTCCAAAACTATTCAGAGATTTGAACGAAATCTGAAAATTCTGCTTGAAAAACCTATTTATATAAATTAAGAGGGGGGGGGGAGGCATTAGAACCCCTGTTGCCCCTATTTATACTTATTCAATGAACACCTAATAGCAGTCACGGAATCGCCTAATCAGAATGATCCTAATCTAAATTTTGAACGAAAACTTAATTCTGCATGAAAATCCCATTTATATCAACTAACGGGGGGGGGATTAGATCCCCTGTTCCCCCTATTTATACTTATTTAATGAACACCTAATAACAGTCACGGAATCGCCTCATCAGAATGATCCTAATCTAAATTTTGAACGAAAACTTAATTCTGCATGAAAATCCCATTTATATCAACTAACGGGGGGGGGGCATTAGAACCCCTGTTCCCCCTATTTATACTTATTCAATGAACACCTAATAACAGTCACGGAATCGCCTCATCAGAATGATCCTAATCTAAATTTTGAACGAAAACTTAATTCTGCATGAAAATCCCATTTATATCAACTAACGGGTGGGGGGATTAGAACCCCTGTTCCCCCTATTTATACTTATTCAATGAACACCTAATAACAGTCACGGAATCGCCTCATCAGAATGATCCTAATCTAAATTTTGAAAACTTATTTCTGCATGAAAATCCCATTTATATCAACTAACGGGGGACATGAGCCCCCCGTTCCCCCTCTTATACATATCGAATGAACTTCAAAAACTAATCAGGGAAGCGCCTTGTCAGGATATACCTACATACAAAATTTTAAGAGGATCGGATATTTTTATCATGAGTTATCGCGTTACGCACATACGCACATACATACAGAACGGGCGGGCACATAAGCTCTCAGGCTATGATAGCCTGTGAGCTAAAAACTAAAGTTTTAATTGTTCAAACTATCTATACACCATTTTAAAACATACTGTATATTAAAACAAAAATTGAGTACACTTTGCAATAGATTTTTCTACAATATACTTTAAAAGAAATGTGTTTTATTTTACAAGAATACAGAATGTAAATTTGCTCAATTTGTTCATATATTCTTTTCTCATGCTTCTTATAACCGATTCAAGCAAAAAATACAATTGTCTTTCAAGGTGATTTCATGTATCCCATCATGCATCAAACCTCGATACTTAAAAAATAATATATATATATATATATATTTGCTCGTATTCCATCAAAAGGGGAAAAAAGCAGAATATCAACAAATATTCATCATCTGTTTCTTTTTGAGAATGCTTTATTAAAAAAAAATAAAAAAAAAATAAATAAATAAATAAATAAATAAATAAAACTTTTTTTGTGACATCTGTGCACCGTTAGAATTTTATATTAGATACTGAAGTAAATATTTTTGAATAAAATGCCCCAAAGATGTTTGTCTAGTACTGTTGCTAACCCTGAGGAATATGTCTTTTAATTTTCTTCCAACCAAATCTCAGGAGGAAAGGAATTTTTTTCACTTATGCACTATACCAGGGGAAAATGCAAATCCTACAAGTATTGAACGAAAAATGGCTATAATACTTTGGGAAAATATATAAATATATGCATATTGCGTATGTACATATATCTATCCACTGCCGTAGTATATATTTATACAGTACTGAAAAATGTAGCTTTAACATACACTGTTAAAAATTTTGTCATATTTTGAACCAAATTTTGGTGCTCAATAGCTGAAACTGTAAGATAGTAAAATCTTGAACCAATATTTGGAGCTCCTGTTGAAGGATAGTTCCAATAGTTGGAACGAGGTTCAAATAGAAAGCCCTAAATGTTGGTACGATATTTCACCATCGTATGGTTGCAGCTACTGAGCACCAAAATTTGGTTCAACCTGAAGCAAAAACTTTAACAGTGTAATGTTGAGAGACATAAGAGACAATTAAGCAATAATTAAAAGTCTAAAGCTGTAAATAAATAAATTGATATGAGAGCTATTTTTTTAAAGTTCAGAAATTTATGATAGAGAAAAATATAGTACTATTAACCCTTTAACTTGTTTGCCCTGTATACCGTAAGTGCAAGAATCGTTTGTTTGTTTTATTTTTAAAAACTTTTGACACAACTAACTTTAAATTGCAAGATTACTTTTATTTAATAGACAGCTTTTATTTATATAAGTTAAACATTACAGCTTTTAAAAATGACGTACAGTCTCTATTTTTAGTTTATTGATTCGAAATAATTAATCATTTTGTTTTTAAACTTTTAATTTGCGCATTTTAGCAATTAAAATTAGTTTTATCAATTTACTCTGCATAAAAAGCGCTTTTTAGGCATAATATACGGAATTTCGTTAGTAACACTTCACATATAAATTTGAAAATTCATTATTTGTTCATTAATTTATTAAAAACCTTTTCCAATAGTATTTTTTAAGGAATATAAGATCCAGAGATTTGTTTATACAAATGTTTCTTACTTTTGTGTAATATTTGATTTCATTTAATATTAAGGATTCCTTATTCGACGTATATTTATCTAACATGAAAAAACCCGGAAGATTAGAGTTATATATTTAAAAATTTGTATATCTCTCTCTATATATATACAACCGTACCAAACTTTAATACCATCAGTATCAGTACAAGTATATAATATCATTAGTTAAGTGCTAATCTTCCGTAATACGTGGATTAATTTGAATTAGTTTCACAAAGTTTTGAACCAGAAGACTTATTTGATAAACCTTTAATTTCAGATTACCATGCAAAACTTATTTTCTTTTCTTTAAAAAAATCTAGTTTGAACCGTGTTAAACCTGGGTTAAATTAACTGTTGCATTCCCTTTTAGTCCACATGACTTCGAAGAACATTCCTTTATTTGGATATGCTGCCACCACTGATATAATTACGTGATATCGGGCACGCTATAAGACACATCGAAAGAACTCATTCAATTAAACTTAACTAATGATTTATTTACACATTATGTACAAGAAACAAAACAATATTTACATTTAAGAACTCGGATACAGGTGATCCGGTGCGACAATAAGTTAAATACAGCAAATACTCTGTGTGTACTGTTAACACGTTCGCTGCCGCTTACGTAAAGATGTGATGATAGTTAATGCCGCACTGTAGAAGTGGGTTTTTCCCAGAAGCCGATTTACTTTTTATAACAAAGAATCAGTAAAAGATTTTCCCGCGCCAGCGCGTGACTAGCTATTGGGCATCACCCTACATCACGCGCTGGCACGTGAGTGGCTCCTTAACGTTGGCGCCTTATCACGCGCTTTCGCGTGAGCGGCAGCGAATGTGTTAAACTACTCTATATCACTCTCACACTATGCTAGTTAAATTGGATTTAACGGAGACTACTCTTAGTCTCCCTGTACCGTAGCTCTATCTTCCAAGAGCCTCGCACAAATTAAAATGTGCAAGGAAACTTCTGTACGGAAGCTCTGTTCAGAAATAAAGTCAATCTCTCACCATGAGTTCCTAACATCAGACTGACTCTCTCTCAGCGATTTCCACGAGAGAACCCAAAAAAGAAAATCGGGCAATTCTCCTTGAATGAAAGAACTACACTTTCTTCATCGCTTCCAACTGTCACCGTGAAATCTATTATCTTGCTTCATAACTGGTTGTCTAGTTTTGTCTCACTTATCTCAGTTATGAATTTTAAATAGCAACAAAAACCGCACTTCATTGATAGAATACATTCTTTCAACTAATACTATGTAACTCAAACTAGCCCCGATCAACTTCCAAATAAGAAAAAAATATTACTTTAAAAATACCGACACGAATACACATACAAGTAAAAAGATAATATCATCTAACAATAGTTCTAAATAGGATTTTTCATCAGCATCTGACATTAACCTTCATATTACGGAAAATTAATGACTGACGCTGCTGTATATACCATCCAATAAGGGCGATTTAACTTTTTTTTATTCGAGACTTTAGTTAGTAAATTTCCGTTATGCATCCTAATAATTTGTCATAAAAATTGCATTCATAAAGGTAACTAGCAGCTGTAAACCTAGAGCTAAATGCTGCATAACGTATCCGTAAACCTTCATTAACACATTTACATCGTGCACCTTAAAATATTGTAAGAGCCAAAAGTTAATGTTCGTTTCTAAGGCAACCGGAACTGAAAGAGGATTAGTAGCACAGCTTCTTCTCTTACCATAATAGTTTTAAAAAAAAAATAGAAACTACCAGGAAGAAAATAAAGAAAGTGTAATATGTGTAATGTACTATTATCAAATAAATTCTTCTTAAGAAAACTTTATATGGACTTTAGCTAGTAATTTTCTGACTTCCTTAGAATTTCGCATAAAAATCCCAATTCATATGGATAGTAAACTTTAATATGAACAGCAACGAGACTTCGAGCTAAATGTTTTTGAATCGAATTTATTAAGTAATTATGATATTTACAAAAAACAGTCTTTTAAAATGTATCAGCAAGTGCACTAGGGAAAGAAAAAAATCCCTACCGGCTCGGTCTGCAGGCGGAGCTAGATTTCGAAGTTAGATAAGAATTTCGCAACAAACTAACAAAATTAAATCAAAGTTAGAGATAAACTCGATTTCATCACTAAGAATGAATTCTAAGGATCTAAACCTTTTGCGAAAATTCCAATATACACGCGTACACACACACATATATATTAAATAGATTAAAAAAAGGCGAAAACAAAATCAGAGAACTTCAAAATGTTAAAATATGCCAATATTTCAATAGTCTGATTTTATCATGTTTCGATACATTTTTTACAAACTCATATGACGTTATATATTCACCCGCTTTGCGTTCATTACATTTCCAATATGACATATTATTTGCTTTTTTACCCCCAGGGAGAGGAACGGAATTTTAACTCTTAAATATTTCTACATTTCTATTGTAAGAACATTATATTTATGCAATTCCTAATTCTAAAAAATGCTAAAAAATATATTTTAAATAAAAGATTTGAGTGAAGTTTTAAATATGGCATAAAATCTCTATAAACTGAAAATTAATTAATTAATTATAATTGGTAAAAGCCTCCTGAAATTTATTAAATAATTATTTAATAAGAGATTTATCACAATACCAAGTAAGCGTAGAACCAACAGGTTGAAAAATGTCCAAGTCGGGATCGAACACGAAACCTTTTGACTAACGCTCAAGATGCTGCAATCTGTTGGTTCTACCACGCTGAAGCACTTTGTTGGGTCTACGCTTAGTTAATATTGTGAAAAATCACTTATTAATTATTCAAGAATTCCAAACGTAATTTTACTGCTGAAAATTAATTGATAAATGAATTAAAACTACATATATATGTATGTTCACCAATGTTGGGTTTCTTTGGATCTCATGTTACGCCGCAGGTTTGTGTGATCTTGTAGACAATACCATCTTGTGCTGCAGTTGCGGCCTTACCAATATGTGGGAATGAGAAATGAGAAGCTGGGCATTGTCCTCGTAGCTTAAATGGTAGACCACTTGGAGAGTTATTCCAAGTATTCGACCCCCGGCTTGTACATTTTTCATTCACTTTCATTGGTTCTTCTCTTAGTTAGCATTGTGATTATCACTTATTAAATATTTAAGAATTTCGAGCGTAATTTCCCTGCTGGAAATTAATAGATAAATTAATTAAATTTATATATAGTTATTAAATGATTCCTTAAATTTCCAATGTAGCTTCGAAATTTCACGAAAAATTCTGTGGAAGATAAAACTTTCATCAAATTGGGACATAGTAAAGTTTAAATACCAAAATCTAATCCAGTTATAATACATCCATTTTAAAAAATATACAATTACCTCTTTAGAGTCACCCACGATCCCGAAAGACATTCCATATCTTTACAAACCTCGGAAATCCATTCATTAATATCTACACAATAATAGCCTGTCATCAACAATTCCAGAAGTCGCAAAAAAAAATTCGATTACAATACTTTCTTCTTCATAAAGAAAAATGGAAAAACTGTGGTTTACAGTATATTAAATTAATTAACAGCTTCCCTGATTCACCCGTATGTCATAAGGGCAGCGTGTTTTTGCCAATCATAATCATGATTTATTATTCGCAACAGTAAATTTTTATTGTAAATTTTGTATTATTTAATGCGAGCATTTTTTTTTTTTTTAATTGTTAAGCAAGAATTTTTGTTTTGAAAAAGATAAAAGATTAATCAGTAAAAGTCGCTCATCCCGAATGGATTAAGTCGAAAATAGACAAATTTATATTTGCATATATTGTCTTCAATATGATCTATAATTATATTTTATATATACAAGGTAGAACCCGTCGAATTCTTCGACGAAAGAAAATGTTTCAGATGGAAATGTTTCTTTGATTAATAATAAACTTACAAAATGAGTTACAATAAAAAATGCATCTTATATTGGTAAGTCTAACTCTTAAACAAATGACATTTAACCTAAAGTTAACAAAATACTATTTCTGTAAGACTCAGCTGTAAAAAATATTAAAATTAAACTTTAATCGCAAATAAACTTTAATCGTATATTTAAATGAGCATACCGAATTTTAAAACGTACTCTCCAGTAATACGCAAAAACAGTAGGGTAACAGATTTCTTTTGTATTTCCCTGTAAATTAATTTAAAAAATGCTATGAGAGCTCTGTTTTAACATGATCGTAGTGAAATTCAATGATTTATGTCATTTAAAATAACTTAATGTCATTAAAATACTCTCGAAATGATTTTTCTCCATATATCATAATGTAATCGCATTTCTTTAAGTATCTTTGTAAATGAATCATTAATAATACATATTTCATATGAAATACCAAACATGCTTTTGTAACTTTAAATAAGCTTTATTAATTGGATAAAAATGCGAGTATATTTGCGGGAGTTTGAGCATCTACAGACGGGCAGACAAACCGAATGCGAAAGCACTTTTCAACTTTGATGGAAAGTGTTAAAAAGTGTATGTATATATATCAACTAATAAAAATGATATTAAAAAATGTCAGCTCTTAGTTAGTAATTTTCTTTTGTACATCTTCATAATTTCACATGAAAATAGCATTCATAAAGGTAACTAACTGCTGTGAACTTCGAGCTAAATGCTGCGTAACATATCCGTAAACTTTCATTAACACGTTTACATCTTGCAACTAAAAATATTGTAAGATCCAAAAGTTAATGTTCGTTTCTACGGCAACCGGAACTGAAAGAGGATTAGCAGCACTGCTTCTTCTGTTGCCATAATCGTTAGAAAAATAATAATAAAATAAACGCATAAAAAATGAAAAAAAAATAGATACGAACGTTACAACTTGAAGATTAGAGCGAAACCCTGCAAGCTAAATGTCTGTGCAAGTAAAAAGACCAGTTTGAAAGTGGTTGTTCACCTAGTTATTTAGCAAATTGGGGTTTGTTCTTGTTATGACAAGTAATATAAAAAGATTGAATATTGATTAACATGGGATTTTTTCGCTTTTGTTTATGTAGTTTAATCATATACAGTGGTGCGAAAGAATAAAAATGTGATACTGAACCTTGATCTAGTTTTTATATGTATTGAAAAACAGCCTTTAAAATTATATGGGCATTATGTTCGGTGAAAGTGTTTTTAAAAGTCAATAAAAGTAACAAAATGTTCTGCAGCAAATTGGGCTTATCGCGTTTATCTCTGACATAAAAGTATGATAAATATCTTGGTAAATTGTGTTTTCCCCTCATTTACATATTTATTATGATTGGTTATTTCAAAATCTTTTCTGGGGAATGGAATGCTTAGATAAAATTCTAACTGAAAGAAAAATTTCAAAACTAGTGATAAATATGATAAAAATAAACAGTCAAAGTTAAATTGAAGTTTTCTCGTATTTGAATGTTCTTTGTGTTAGGTTACATAAAAATCTACAAAAAATTACAAAAAAAGTTTGTAAATCTAATCTGTTTAAATAAAATTCTACATGCTAGTAAAACTGACGAACTAACATATAAAACATATACAATTGTAGAAAAATCGATAAATATGAAACAAAATCTTGATTGCGTTTAACGTAGTGATAAAATACTCGCGTTATGTGATACTTGAATTTTTTTTTAATTAAATCAAAATTATAATAGCATTAACAAGTAGCACTGTTGCTCATTTCCTATTATTGCCTGAAAAACGATTCTGATATTTATAGCAAAAGGATTTAGTTTAACCGATTATGTACTAAAACTTCTTAATTGGATTACTCTTGGACTTGTTTTTTTAGGATATCCCTGTATATTGCCCGTTATCCTTGTCATACTATTAGCTATTAACTAAATTCTTCATTTCTTTTATAATATATTACTCAGCAGTCTCAAATAAAAAAGTGTGTTTAATAAAATGCTACATAAAAGTAAAATTTCTGAACTAATAGTTAATACGTAAAAATAAGCTTTAAATAAAATAAAAAAGCAATTATGATAACTATTAAAATGAAATACTTCTCTTTTTATAATACTTTTCGTCTTATTGCATTACGTAATATTTTTATTAATATTATAAATAATTCCATTGCATGCAATGTAATTTTTTTTCAAAAAGTAATTTTAATTATACGTCTAAAGCGCTTTCTATATCGAACATGATAATTGTTCAATGAAGAAATCCCAGGATTCGATAGAAACTTCGTAGTTTTTAAATTAGTAGATACATTTAAATAAGGCAAAATAGTTTCATGATTACTTGCAGTTTGATTTTAGTTTTATCATTGTTAAAAATTGGCTATTTCTATGTTTAATGAGTTTCGTGAATATTTGTTTAAAATTTTACTAGAACAATTTGTTAAAAACAAATCCTTAGATGTTTGATGTATTTCGAAAATCGTTTTAAAAAATTTCTTTTTTTATAAATCAGAAACGAAAATATAGCAATCTGAAGGAAATTCAATCGAAATAATGAAAACAATGAAGTAGTAATTAAATATAGTAATTGTTTGTTTTTTCTTTGGGTAGGGGGGGGGTGATGCCACAAAGGTATTTCTTGCGAACGAAAGTTCGATTTTAACGTTGTTTTTCCTAATTACAAGCACCCTAGTTTACTATCTAATTTTGTAAATAATAAAATCTTAGTTTTTTTTTTTTTTTTTAATAAGTCCAAGTTTTTAAAACTTTACTTATGCAAAATATTTGAAAAGGGAATAAATTATAAAAAAAAAAATTCTTTTTTCATTTTATTATAGTTTACACAGAATGTATCTAATATTAATTTAAATACATAATTATAAGGTGTGTTTCAGAATAATTAAGGTTTATAAATAGCAATTTCAAAAAATATTATAAAATAATTTAATCTTTGATAAAAAAATGCATCGGTATTTTGCTTTTAGGAATCAGTACTGCAGACGATGGAAAAGCAAATAATAAATCACTAGTATACATATGAGATTAAATATTTTTCTTTCATTCCAAACTTAAATGTTTATTACACTTGGGTTAATAAGTGTGGATGACAAATATGTTGTTATGGCATAATATTATATTACTGTATTAAGAAGGATAGTTTACGATATAAAATAATATACTTATTGTCAAATTATTAATGGCCATAGAGATTAATATATTTATATTTCTTTATGCATTTTTCACTAAAATAAATAAATAAATAATTCGATGGCAATTTTTGAAAGAGGAACTCTCACAGTCTTTCTTAAAACATATGCAAATTTTTGTGGCAATCAATGTACTGTCTCAAATAAGTACGAAAGCAGACTAAATCGCATATTTTAACCACTTACTCGTCGCGTCCGAGACATTCACGGGCTGCAAGATTCACGGATTTTATTCAGAATTGTTTGATTCCCATCAGTTTTATAAAACAGAGTAATTGGTTTTATTCTGGTATCATTTTACTTGCCATTAAATAAGATGAATATTTTTTTTTTCAAAAAAGTGGTGGGGATAATGAATTTGAAATTTTATACCGTAATTTAATGCGACCATTAAGAGGTTAAGTAATTTTTATTTTTATTTATTCTAAAGTACATCTATTACGAAATTTCAATTTTTTGGTATCTTTGGTTCCCCCCCCCCCCCCATAGGTTCCCTTTGACACATTCCCAAATCCATTTTTACGTGTAAATGCAAGGAGTTGTCATGTTCTGTTATTCAGAAACTATGAAAACTAAAATGTTTTCTATTTCTAGAGAAAGACATAAAAATTATGTATCTAATGTCTTAATTTATGTACACGTGCGTTTAGATATACTGTAATCTCTTTCAACATTATTGTACATTTTTTCCTAACCCTATTGTTAAATTAATAATAATACATTTATAATGATTCTGGCTCAAGTGAAAATCATTTCTAAGCATTATTTAAACTTGGTACGCGAATGGATTCATTGGTACTTCAATTTTGATATGCTATCTTTACCTCATTTATTTTATTTTTATTATTATTTTTTACGAAGTTACTGTTTTTGAACTTCTTTTGACTGGATCTATGGTGTATGGTAGTCAAATTTTTGCATTTTTAGCTTGATATAATTTATGTGTTGATGAAATCGTACATGTCAATTGTGGAACTTAAAGTAATTTGGGAATAAGGAATCTTCTTTGGTTCCTTAAATATTTCTGTTTTTTTATAGTTCACTGAATGTTTATTTCCTTATTTCGCTTAAATTCGGGACATATTATTTTTTTCTCCCCACCCCCCCCCCCCCCCCCGAAAAAAAAAAAAAAATCAACCTTCATTGTTTATTCGCAAAAACTTCATTTATAATTTATGTATACATTTTGGGGAATGATAATATATGTATGTGTGTGTGTCTTTGTTTGGACAAGAGCTTTAAACTAGTCGGATGTGGCAATCTCAAAATTTTCTCATGTTTCATTTATGCTAATACTTCAAAATTCGCTATCACAGCGCAGACTTAAATGACAATCTATGCTCATCGTAAAGATTTTGAAAGGTATAAAATTCCGTGCATTAATTATTGAAATAGGACTATTGAGGATACCGGGAAAAATGCAACATTAAAGCACACGATTGTTGGGCGATTTATATAAAAACATAAACAGCAATAATATTTATCAAGCTATATCTAAATCTGAATTTTGATGAAAATTAGCGCATTAGGTCTAGAGATAGAGCTATTGCAAAAATCGTGCAAAATGCGGCATAGCAACGCCACCTGTTGAACCTTTTACACGAAAATGTAAACTAAATCAATTTATGTTAACATCAATTCATTTCAGAAGTAACTGAATCTGAAGTTTGAAGTTAATTCTTTCATTAGTTATTGATGTATAGCTGTTACGTAAATCGTAAAAAGTGCAGCATAGCAACACCACCTGTTGAGTTATTTTCACCAAAAACAAATAAGTATCAATTTATATCAGGACTACCTGAATATAAATCTTTATTAGATTCCGTATAATAGTTCTTGAGATAATGTGCCCATAAAATTTATATCACATACAGAATAATAGACTTACAGGCAGACATTTTGTAAAAACATTTTTTTTAAGATCTCTGACTCTAAAACGTGTAAATACCTCAAAAAACGGAATTCAAAAAATTTCACCAATCCAATACTTTCTTCCTGTAAAGATAGAAGAAAGTAAAAATATGAATTCGGTGCCATTCTTTAAGAATGGACAAAATATTTCTCTAAATTATGAATCTCCGTAACTAGATCTTTATCTAGATACAAATAATATAACTAGATCCAAACACTTTTACATGACTTTTGTAAATGTGAGAATTTGATTACACACTTATGTACGCGAGATAACCATCAGCACTTGTGACAAATGCACTTTCTCTCTCTATCATTTCTTAGAATCGTGAATTGTTCCTTTCAAATATTAACTATGCATTGTTTTAACACAATCTTTCGTTTGTTCCGATGAGTTACCATATTAATATCATTAGATTTTTTTCTTTTCTTCTTTTCAAACACTCTTGTTCTTATTTTTTTTTATTTGTTATTACATCATCGAAAACACTCGATCAGAAATTATTTCAACGACTCTAGAATACCTTTTATTTTCTTATTTTTAAACACACTATCATTATAGTTTTATATTTAAAGAATAGCAGAAAACAGCAATAATGGAAATTCAATACGAAAAACGCTTTATTATTCAGGCGAAAGCATTATTCTTTGTAGAGTAAAGTAATCCGTTTATCTTCCATCTTGTTTTATTTTAAACCTTAATGTTCGACTTTAAATAAGAACTATTTACATATAATTTACAATAAGGGAATAATTTGACAATTATCTGTTATGTGTTGAAAGATTAAACCATGTTTTCCATCGTGTCTTTACATAAAATATCAATTTTTATGCAATTATAAAATAGAAAAAATTATCTATAACAAATAAGGCATTTTAAAACTTATTTTTAATAGGTCTGTTTTTGCAATTAGCATATAATTAGCATTTATCTCACGTAGTTTAAAACTATTGTAAATCGATAGATTTTTAACAATTATGATTATTTAAATAAATGTAAGCATGATTAATGTATTTTGCTGGTAAATTTCGTTTTAATATACCTGCATTGCTTTTGCATTTAATTTGATCTTGGATATTTTCTTGACTGGATGCATTTTTTCCCCTTTATTTTAACGAGGTGGAACCAGTCGAAATTCGAAGAAAGAAAATCTTTAAAGAAGAACTTTCATTTATTTATAATAAATTTACAAAATTAGTTACAGTAAAAAGTATATCTTATATTGGTCAGTCTAACTCTCAAGCAAATATTATTTTAAGCTAAAATTAACAAAATACTATAAAGCTCAACTATCCAAATTATTAAATGAAATAAAACCGAAATTCACCGGATTTTATAACAGACGCATTTTAATTTCTATAATTTTAAGAGAAAATGGAGTGATTCTGTTGCCACAATTACAAAATTGGTATTAAAAATTATAAAAAAATTAATATATCAAAAATAAATTGAGATACATCTGTAAAACAAATTGCATTTAAAAGTACATTTTTCTTTCTATACGACGGTATAAAAATTTAAAATGTACCGATCATTAGAAATGTAAAATTTGCAGTACCGAAAATCACAAAATCGAAATTGCATGGAAAATGTTGCGCATTTTATTTTATTTTATTTTTATTTTTATTTTTTAAAGAGAAAATTGAGTGATTCTGTTGCCACAATTACAAAATTGGTACTAAAAACTATAAAAAAAATTAATGTCTCAAAAACAAATAAAGATACAGCTTTCAAACAAATTGCATTTAAAAATACACTTTTTACTCCACATGACGATGCAAAAATTTAAAATGTGCGATGTTTAGAAGTGTAAAATTTGTAGTAGCGAAAATTGCAAAACCAAAATTCCATGGAAAAGTGTTGCTATATGCAAAATGACGCATGCGTTACGCACAGGTACGTTTGGCCTTTATAATATGGATTAAAGCATATGCACTGTGGCGGGATATTTTACCGCTCACCCGTAAAAAAAAGTGCCACATATCGCAAATATTCATTTTGAGTTTTATCCCACTAATATTTCTGACATAAACGCGTCTTGCTACATAAACAGTTTCTTAAGTGCAGCAATAGGAAAACCACTTTATTATGCTATATATCCATGTATGACCACAGCAGAGAGGTGGATTGTGAGGAGAGGTAAAATTTCCGAATCCTCCAAACCTCATTCTATATCTTTATTTTTAAGGGTTTTATGCTTTTGTGCGCGTTTTTATATCTGCGTGCAGAGATAAGTACTATATTTACATGATACAGTAAAAACATGCAGTTTTTATTTTGCCTTTTCTGTAAAACTTACTTTTATAAAGATTTTGTGATCAATTTACTTTTGCTTTTTTTTGCGAAAGAGCGATATGCCTTTAATTTTAACATAGAAAAGCTACAATGATACTAAAATTTTGGAAGAATTTTGTGATTGTATAATAACCGTTACAAAAACCGTGTACAAAAACCGTTTGCAGAGCTTTTCGAAAAATACCTCATTCATTGCTGCACCTTTTAAATTGTTCAGAAATGATTTTTTTTCCTATGATGATGATTCCACTGATTTTCCAGAGATGATATTCTATATTACGGGAAGCCCGAATTCAGCCCCTAGTATTTTTAAATTCAGATTTAAAGTCCTCATTAATTTTGCATATAAAAAGCTTATTCAGTTGAAATTACCATGTAGGTCACGGTAATTTAATTTCACATTTTAAATTTCGAAATCTTTTGAAACGACATGATTAAAAAAAATAATTTGCCATTTCTAAAACGTAAGATTAAAAATTAACGAAGTTAAATCTAAAAACTGCTATTGACACACTTTCTCAAGAGTTTCTTGCTTTATTAAAAACATACGAAGTTTTGAAAAATAAAGCATAATTAAGGAAGAAACAGCAATTTCAAGATTTTTCTTTTATAACCTTAACATGAGCTTTAACTGACCTGAATACAGTAGAATTTTTTTGAAAATGTATGCAAGCTAATTTCAATATTTTTTCAGGAAATTAATATTATTACAGCTATTTAAAAAATATATGTATTAAACATATTTGCCCAGCTCCCAACATTTCAAGTCTTTTTAAAAATCAAATAAATGTATTTCGTATAACTAAGCATATACTATTTCATAATAGGCATATAATGTATTAAAATATCAACCTTTGTTTACTACCTTTTAATTCATTATTTGTGCATTTCTAAACATTGGTTTTCTATCTTTATACAGGTATATAGTAATAATATATTGGAGATAGATGGGTGCAGTAGATTTAAGTACAAAGAGTTAAGTTGTAGTAGACTTAAGTACACACGGGACCACCCCTTACCTATTATTTTTGTTTTCAAATTTTTTAAGATTTTCCTTTTGGTTAACTGATTACCGCATTGGATTGATTACGTGTAGCTTACTAAACACATCGTTAGCTCAAAATCGGCCATTTTGTCATGACAGGTTGTTTTGGGCTTCTAAAAGTGAAATTTTTCATCATCGTACTTTTCTGTATTATTTCTTAAAGATTGAAAAAGGTTGACGTTCAAAATGAGAACAAACAACTTTTTTGTAAAGGTAATGTACTTGTTTTTATTTACTATTAAAATTAATATGCTTAAAAGAAAGGTTTAATTAATATTTTTCATGAGAAAGTATTGAACTTCAACATTGGGACGGTTGAGCACCTACTGCTGAGGTACAATGGTCCACATCCACTTCGTTTACCATAATGCAGAATTTTTAAAATATTTAATATTTGTTTCTTCTCTACAAAGAAATATTATTTAAAAAAATTTGGATGTAAAATAATGTAAACAAAGAAAAATATCAAATTTCATAACCCTTTAAGACCCGATGAAATTATAAACAAAGCTAGCCATGCTGATTGAAAGAAAAACATGTACTGCATCCACTATCTGTAGATAAAAAATGATTCTTCACTCTTTCTGCAAAACTGAATGACTGTTCGATTTGGGTTTTTATTGCATACAACTGAGAAGCAACAATTTAAAAGAATGTCGAACAAGCACGATCGCGCTGGTTGGGTCTTAAAGGGTTAACATAGTAAGAAATATATGGGTCTGTATTTACTCCTTAAAAAATAATCTTATTGACTTTAGGCTGTTATTATTAAAACAATTTCTGGTAGGTTCAGAAGTTTTATTATTTTTTTCAGATGTAACATAAAACAAATTTGGAATTAAAACTTTGATTATTCATTTGTTGTTTCGTAAAATCACACTTTCCAAAAGTGTTTCAAAAAAATTAAAATCTCATAAATATGTTGCCGTTACATTTTCAAATTTTCTTGACAATGAACTTTTTTTACATAATAACTTCACCTTGTTGTCCAAATTATTTATTTCTAAAAGACTAAATAAATAATTAACAAAGACGACAAATAAAAAGTGTTTTTCACCGAGTTTCTTCATATTGTCTCGTTTTCATTCAAAATATACGAAGTTTGAAAAATAAAAATCTAGCCTCATTGCTATGCAAAAGCATTCATGTCCTAATGTGAAAGTTAAAAACCAGTTTTCAAGTTCAGAGTTACGTGTCATGAGACTAAAATTGCAGGTGGGATTAGGAGCGTGGATTTTTGGTTTGGTTCATGTTGTGCTGAAACATTAATGAAGGCTTCTAAATGCTTGAAATTTTAATGCCGTTGAAACAAGTGTCAAAGCACTTATTATATTTCGTTATCCAAACTATAAGTGTTTGGATTTATTTTAAAATATTGATCTGCTTAGCTGTTTTGTGTTCACTGTTGTTTAGAAATGAATATTTTTGAATTTGAGGCTTTATCTTTTATAAAAATATTTGGACATCAATGTATGCATTTAAGTGTAAATGCCTGTATTTATTAACATATTACCTGTCCGACAATTAAGTTTATATTTTAAATATTTGTGAAAGTGTCGAAAGAATTTCTCCTTAAAAGATGTTAGAAAATTTGGAGATTGTTGGGTAAGGATCGATTTTAAATTTCTGTTTACTTACTAGCTTGGTTTAAATGCTGGAATAAAATATTCTGCAACTTAAAGCGTATTTAAAATTTCAGCTGTGAAATTACGCTAGAAATTATTAAATATTTAATACGTGCATGATCACTTGCTTACTAAGCGTAGAACCAACATTGTGAAAATTGTTTGAAGCGGGGATCGAACCCGGAACCCTTGGAATAACGCTCGAAGTGCTGTACCATTTAAGCTACAAGGATGATGCCCAGCTTGGCATTTTTCACTGATATAAATATGTTGATAAGACTGCACTGCAGCACAACATGGAAGTATAATTATGAAAAGTGCAAAGCTGAGCATCGTCCTTGTAGCTTAAATGGTAGAGGATTTAGAGCGTAATTGCAAGAGATTCCAGGTTCGATCCCCGGCTCGCAGAATTTTCACAATGTTGGTTCTACGCTTAGTAAGCAAGTGATCATGCACGTATTAAATATTCAACTTATAGCGTTCTGTCTTTTTAAGAGATTGGGAAAATAAACAGCAGTATTTTACAAACAATAATGTAACTTATAGACACTTTTTTTATTGACACATTTTTTTTATATTAATGTTATTAATTTTAATTTAAAACAAAAAGGAGGGTGTTTAATACTATGAAATTTACATGTCGTTTGAACAAGTATTATAATTTGTTCCTTTATTTTATAATCCGGCTTTCACTATTTGGTTATCTTTTAAAATTTTGTTCGTCTTACACATTTGGTAAGGATACTAAATGTTTTATCTTTATTTAAAAAGTTAATATACAAAACATACGCTAAAGCTTTTTCGTATATGTAAAGTGTTTAAACAAGTAGTTCGATTACATGTCTCTTACGTTTGTGTTTTATTTTTATTACTTTATTCATATATTCACAAATTTACCAACTGTTAATCTTATTGCAGAATATTGATCGGATATTTGCATATAGCATGTTTACATGCAAACGGATTAATAATTGTAATCAAGCTGCGAGTAATACAAATAGATTTTTTTTTATAAAATCATGCTTGAAAATTATTTTAAAACCATAAAAACCAGTAAATTAAGACACAGTTTTCAACCAAACTGTATTTACAAAGTACATTCCAATCATTTCGATAGTGTAAAAATTGAAACTATTAAATGCTTAGTAGTTAAAGTTTCCACTAAAATCTTAGACCGTTGCCACTGACGATATGATGTTTGATTTATTCAGGGAGATGCTTTTGCTTCATAGTATAAATGTAACCATTAGAAAAGTATGATGTATAGAATAAGTAAATATATTAAAAGATTGAATAAAATGAATTAAAGCAGACTTGAATACAGTTAAAAAATTAAAATTTATACATAAAAAATAAATATACTAAAAAAATATTTAAATATACAAAAAGTAAACATTTCATACGAATTGAATATTTCCAATTCAGCGAAAAATTGCCCAGGCCGGAAATCGAACCCAGATACTTATCTTACAAGACCAATGCTTTGCATGTTAAGATAACTAGGCTATAGCCGGCTGGGATTTCTCGCTCAGATAACCTTATTGGGCATAACATCTCGTCTATCATTTAGACAGCTCGGCAGAATAAACCGCAGGTAATGGAACTCCCTATAATGATGGATACGTTGATGTACTATTATTTTAACACAATCAAACTGATTGGTAAAGTATGATAACTATAATTAACCGTATGATAACTATAATTTGTATCATAACATTGATAACGTATGTATGATAATGTATGTAACATTGATAACGATGTATCATAACGTTGATATACTATTATTTTAACACAATCAAACTGATTGGTAAAGTTATCCGTATGATAACTATAATTTGTATCATAACATTACCAATCAGTTTGATTGTGTTAAAATAATAGTATATCAACGTATCCATCGTTATATGGAGTTCCATTACCTGCGGTTTATTCTGCCGAGCTGTCTAAATGACAGACCAGATGTTATGACCAATAAGGTTATCTGAGCGAGAAATCACAGCCGGCTATTGCTTAGTTATCTTAACAGGTAAAGCATGGCTTTGTTATCCAAGTATTTGGGTTCGATTCCCGGCCTGGACAATTTTTCCTCAGTTGGAAATATTCAATTCGTATGCTAACTTTACCAATCAGTTTGACTGTGTTTTATTATTATTATTATTATTATTATTATTATTATTATTATTATTATTATTATTATTACTATTACTATTATTAGAGCTTTGAGGAGTAAGTGCTACAGCAAAGTGTCGACATAAATTCAAATGATCACTTCATCATCAGTGCAAATATCCATTGCATAACAAACAGTGAAACAAATCAAGAACAGTTACAGCTAGTTATTCATCAGAAATAGATAATATTCATTAGAAATAGAACAAGCCTCATTAAGAGTCTGTGATCGCAAACAAATGAACCAGCCATCGAGGTGATCTACCGTGATAACTGTTACAACCCGATTTTAAAATACGGGCATTCGCAAACTGAGGCTTGTGTTTCATTTGAAGACAATATTGGAAAATTTTAGAATTTAAATTACCGCTTTTCAGAGCACCAATATGCTCCTTCAGGCGAATTTCGAAATATCTGCCAGTTTCATTAATGTATACACTTACGCAATCTCCAAGGGAATGACTTAGATAACACCGTGTATCTTTAAATGTTTATTAGTATTTTTATTTTTTGTACATAAATTTTAACTTTTAAAATGTATTGAAGTAGTTTATTTTATTCAGTCTTAATAAAGTTTTAAATTCAGACATTACATGTATATGTAGTAGAAAGTAAACATATTCTCATAGATAAACAAAGATAATCCATGCTTATTTTAAACAAATGGTTGCAAAAGCAATGTTACAAACCAAGAAAGCATATATCTACTAAACGATTCATTACTGTCTTCACAAGTTGCGAACGAATGAACGAATCTGAACAATTGCACATCTGTTGCGAACTAAATCGCTCAATTCTCGCCCTTCCGTTGTGTAACTTACAAACGACGCCTACAGATATAGACATAACACACTACAGGCCATAAATTTCAATCTGTGCAGACAGTTCTAAACTGGGCCCCGCTTTAGGTCTACTTATTTTCGGGGCTATACAACTCAACTCGTGGTATGTGCTCGGAGAATATAAGTGACTCATTAGATGGTGCGGAAAAAAGTCACACTGATAAACGTGCATTCGGCACGACATGTAGGTGACATTTACATTATGGGGCTATTACTAAATACGAGGAGGCTTCCAGTCAGTATAGGGAGTGGTTTATTATTGTTTTTCTTGCGGGGAACCGTAGGGATTAAAGATACATTTAGTATACAAGAGTTTAGCACAGGAAGCCGATTTAGTCTCTGAATATATAGTGTGCTTAAGTAAGGAAATTGGATTTTGTTATGAATTGCAAATGTAAATCGTATTCTATATTTGTAAAAGAATTATGTATAAATAAATGTTTCATTTTAAATTATGAAGATATGTAACAATCTTTTTAGGCGCTTTCGTAATTATATAAGTAAGTTTCACCCAGTGGCGCCAACTTACATGGGCCCGTGGAGCCCAAGCCCACCCAATATCTTTGAATCATGCCGTATGCAATTTTCATTCTTCTAGTTATTTATTTCATTATTATTTTATTATTCATTTTTCCCTTCAGAATACATTTCTTTTGCAAATGACCATGTGTTTTAATGCTCCGACTAACAGACATAAATCCCAAATGACTGAAATGTTTTACTTTCATGTTTAACTTTTCTTCTAATTCAATTCATGTTCACAACATTACAATAAATATAACTGTCCTTATAAATAAAAACGCATCAGAATATAATTTAATGAAATTGCGACTTTATTAAAACATGAAAACTTGACTGAAAATTCTCATCTTTTACATCTGCAACCCTTCAAAGAAAAATAAATGGTCACACCATTTTACAAAAATATTTTTAAGCCCACCCAATATTTTTCAAAAATTGGCGTCACTGGTCTCACTTATTAGTCGTTGTCTGATCCGTCCGTCTCTCTTTTCGTTTGCCCGCATGCGACCGTTAAAAAAAACTACACAGCCGAATTGTTTATAAACGAATTTAACTTATAAATTCGTTTTAGAACTTGTTTTCCCCTTAAAGAAATACAAAATGAATTTTAACTATTTCTGGATTATAAAAAGAAATGAAAGTAATGCATTAATGTACATTATTAATTATTAATGTACATTATATATATATATATACACTTTTAAACATATCTTTCACCATTATTAAAAATACATGTATTAATTTAGAAATGACTCATCGTATTTAATTTCTATATCATCTACAGCTTTATGCTTATAAATATAATTTCAACTTCGCTCTTTAATGTTTATATAATGATAAAAATAAAAGAAATATTAACCTATTCAGTAACGATTTATCTATGGGGAGAAAAAATATGTTCATTATTATTATTTCATTATTATTATTCATTCATTTTTTTAAAGCTTCTTGTATGGTATTGTTAAATCTTGTCTTTTATGTGTCGGATAAAAAAAATATCCAAAGTTGTAGCGTCTTGCGAAAACAAGATTAAAAAAAAAAAAAAAAAAAAAAAAAAAAAAAAAAAAAAAATCCATCGAATATCTATGTCAGTCACAGAGATCAGTGTACGTAAAGCGACTAAATTGGACTGAAACTTCAATGGCTAGAGAACAACGTTTTGTAATGGAACATAAAGACTGCGTTTGGAACTGGTTGTTGGCATTTATGTCTCTTTGAACCCAACAATTAGAGTTAATGGATAACTGGCTGTTGGCATTTATGTCTTTTTGAATTCAGCTATTAGAGTTAATGGGTAACTTCCATATTGTCTTCATCTTATAGAAATACAAAATGAAATTTAACTCAATTTCCGGATTAAAAAGAAATGAAAATTGTAGGATTATATATATATATATATATATATAAATATTTTCTAAAATGTATCCGTCTGTATTTTTGGAAAATACATGTGTGCATGGTTTTCTTTCCGAAATAGCATATTCCTGCAGCGTTATGTTTGTAAATTTAATTTCGCTCTTCTATTTATGTATCATGATAAAATTAATAGAAATATTAACATTTTCAATAACGATTTTACTATGGTGAGAAAAAAACCCGTTCATTATTATTATTATTATTTCATTATTATTATTCATTTTATTTAAATTGGAATTTAAAAAGGGAAAAAAATCACGAAAATAAATTTTCCCAAAAAGTAATAACGCCCACATTTGTGGCCGCTGAGGGTTGATGATAATTTATGAGTGAAATGATTTCTTATAAAATAATAAATAAATAAATAAATAAAACCAATAGGGTCATTCTATGGTAACTTACGTTAAATTTTGAACTATTTTCAGTAATTTTAGTAATATAACGCACACAAAAAAATTATTCATAATGTAAATTTGACATGGTTTGTTAATTAAACTTATTAAATCCAATTTAGATGAAAATTAGCTAATTTTAATGCTACTTTTTTAGTTTTGATAGTTTTATTTACTATGGGCCCCACCAGTGGCTGAGAGGTTCTGACCTCCCAACTGGTAGACGGCAGGTGCTGCGTTCGAACTCAATCGCGGCTGTCGGCCTAATCGTTCGGAGTTTTCGTAGTTTTCTTCGATCATTGCGTAAATACAGGTTAGGTTCCCTTAGAAAGACCCCCCACGAAGGGCATTCACTTCCCCTGGTCCTATATCCCTAGTGTAGATAATCGGACGCCAACTAAACCAGGACGAAAAATAAACCAAACCAAACCATTATTTACTATGGTAAGTGCCATTACTGAAAAAGGAATGTAAGTTATCATATAAAGTGTAATTTTCATTATCATTTTTCAGGTAATTTTCACCCAATTTGAACCTTAGATAGGTTTCATTGACAAATCACGTTAATTTTACATTTTAATATATTTCAATGCTACATTATTAAAATTACTGCAGTAAATTGTACTAAATGTAACATAAGTTACCATGGAATTACTCAATAGCGAAATTCTTTTTTGCATTTTTAAACATTATTAAAACTTAATATATTTAATATGTCTGATTTTATTTTTATAAAATATTAACAATTTGTTCGAATAATCTAACACCGTCTGCCAAAAAGTTTTCACTTTTTTTTCCTTATAACTAATTGTAGATCGGTGCAATCAAATCATAAAAAAATTTCTTCTCTTATTGAGGGATTCTGTAGTGAATATGTAATTATCATTTTTTTATTATTATTAACAATTATATATCAAGCGTTCTGAAAACATTTCTATTAACTGCATAAAATAAAAATGCTTACATTAAACGTTTCAAGTTATTTATCTATATAAAAAAAAAGCTCATTTTGAACATTTCAGTTATTTATCTTAAATAAAAAAATAAAAAATAAATAAATACTACAATTGTTTAAAACATATTTTGATTATATTCATTGTCTTTAAATCAAGGGTAATTTATAAACTCTGCATAGATATATAGAAATTTTTCAACCCAATCATGCCATTGCCTAAATTTCTAGAAAAATGAATTTAATCGGATTGACTTCTAAAAACTTCAATTATTAAAAAAAACTAAACGTCCACATATGTGGCTTAGGTCGTGAGAACGTTAAAGCAGCGATTGTAGATTACACGAATCCGTCTTCAAAATTGCGTCTGAATTTAAAGATTAAATTTCTGATACTTACTGTTATAATTAAATAAATCATATATAAATAACAAAAAACAGTAAATTGATGCTGATACAATAAGCCGTCTAAGATATAATCAATAGGGTAAAAAATTCAAAAGATTTTTCTCGTGTTCTACATAAAAAATATATATATTATTTTTGTTCAAAAATGTATATATATCATATAAAAAACTACCTTTGCAGACCCAGAAGATAAATTTCGAACTCCTTTGGGTCTTCAGACAGCAGTTTAAGACTGGCTGCATAAAAAGATTTAAAATACTCTAAATCATATACGTTCAAACAATGTTAGAAAAAATATGTCATAATCCATGGGGTATACATTTTTTTATGTCCTGTTTGAAGCATTTAAAAAGTAATGTAAAATAGAGCTTGGTGTATAAACAAATTTTAAAGGCTTCTTCTGAAAGCCCGTCTAATCTCGTCATCCAGCGACCAGAAGGGAAAATATCTAAAGTTAAAATCTCAGGAAAACAAGATTAAAAAATTCCATCCAATATTTGTGTCGGTCACATCGATCATTGTCCGTAAAAACGACTAAATTGGATATAACTCGAATGGCTACGGAATAACGTTTTTCAGGCCCTGATTACCGAAAAAGCACGAGAAGCACTTGCTTTCTTTAAAAAGTGCAAAGAGGCCCGAAATTCAGAAAAGAGAGGCCTGATATTTTACACTGGTTTATTCCATTCAAAAATTCTATTTTCAAATTATTAACTTATTCATGTATATATATATATTTCTAAAGTGTTTCAAAAAATTACTTTTCATAATAAATTAAATTTTTCATGAAATGAATCAGTTTCAACCGCATTATCATAATTCCTCAACTTGTCCGACCAATCAAAATCGTCAATTTATTAGACATGTCGTTCAACCAATCATAATCGAGAAAATCCAATAATAAGTAGTAATCTGTAGTAATTTGAAAAACAATTGAGCATTGGTGAGTTTTGGGGAATATAGAATTTAGAAAACCCTTCTCGAATGAAAGAGGTCCCCGAAATGACATTGTGCTTCCCATAGCTTCAGAGCTTAATCGGGTCCTGAAGTTTTGTGAGGAATAATGATGTTTTCACTTGGAACTACTTGTTGGCATTTTTTATTCTTTGAGCCCAACAATTAGTGTTAATGGATAACTTACATATTTGACTATATATTTTACTACGTTTATAAATATTAAATGAATTTCCGTCACAATTTTTGAAAGAAAAAAAAAACTTATGCTTGCATGTATATATATATATATATATATATATATATATTTATTTACTTTTTTTTATTTTATTTTATTTTATTTATTTTTATTTTTATTTTTATTTTATTTATTTTTTTGTCGCACACATGTCTTACATATTTAGATTCTGGCATAATATAACATTAAATAAACAATAGATATACAACCATTTTTTCCACAAATAAAAATAATGCTGACAAATGAGGATGTTATGTATATGATTTGCCCCCTACACTGGTCGGTTTCACTGAAGAAATCTTGAATCAAACGAAATACATCTAATAAGGATTTAAGGGGGAAAAAACTTAATATTTAATCAAACACCCGTAATTGTTGTCTTATTCGTATAATCTTAAATTATTCTGTTCAAAGTCGATGATGACGACATAATAGACAATATAGCTCTTAAATGATTGAAGTACTCATGTTTAACTATTTTTTTAGAAAATGAATTTTTCGTTTTCACCTAAACCTGCTCCTGTATGAGGAAATATCCTAAACGTGACTATTACATTAAACCCGCTTAGGTGGGTCTTTCTAAAATATAAAAAATACATGTTTATTTTAGTAGATTAGGTAACCTCAGATTCAGATAAACTTGCTGCTGAAGTATGGCGGAATGGCCTAAATTTTAGTAACTCCTTTTAATCCTTTTGGACGGGAGAAATTTCTAAAATTACTAGAATAAATGTTTAATAATTTTTTAATAAATTTGTTTTCAACTATTTATTTAAAAAAATAGTTTTTTATATATGATTCAATAAAAAATTTACAACAAAGTTCAATCTTTAAAAAAAAGCTTTTAATTATTATGACGTAACAATACTCATCTTACACAATAATCTGTCAAAAAACGAGTATTACAAACAATTACTTACTCGACTTCAAAATAGTCAACCATAAAAAACATAAAGCTGAAGATACAATGCATACATATATATTTGTATTATTAGAACAGAAGAGAACAAAAATATAACTTTAAAATATTGTCTTTATTTAACATACAAATATAAAAAATGGTAGCCATTAAGTTATTTTTTCCCTAGCTTTTATTCCAAGAAAAAAACGGGGTTATTTATTCATTGACGCCATACATTCCAACAGTGACTTCTGACCTACCCATTAAACTCTTTATGTTTTGTTATAATGAAAGGAAAAAGAAAACTTGATATGTTACATAACATCAATCAAAACTGGTAGTCAATGGTAGCTTAAAAGCATCATTTGCAAATTCGGGTCAAAACAGTAATTCCTCATCTGACAAGACTTCTTTCATATTTCTTGCGCGCTATTTTAAAAATGTCGGAAGAAATTGGATTTAAGCTTTTAATGGTTAGTATCAAATTCATGCTGCTTCAGGCTTGTGTGTTTTTGGTTTGGGATACAACTTGAAAATAGCATTTTAATGTTATTTATTGAAGATATGCATTGGCAGAATGCATTTAAAAAGGCATTTTATGCTTTTATCGTCGGCAAATTCAATTCAAAAGAATAATTATTCTTCTGAAGTGACTTTTATAAAACGTCTGGTGTTGTTCTACACATATATAAAGAAAATTAATTAATGGTATTAATAGCAGATTTGATTAGATAAATTCCATTGCTTTTGACAGTGAATATTTTAAAACTTATTAAATGCAATTGTAATGATGTCAATCATTAAAAAATATTTGTTTTAAATTTACTATGCTTTTTGTAAATAAAATTCGATTATAATTCTTCATTTCACAAAATTTCTTTTTCATTCAAAATTTCATTTTTATATATAATTTTAATAATTTCGTAAGATATTGGATATTAGTTTTTAATAATTAAATAATTAAATTCGTGCTGCTTCAGGTTTATATATTTTCGGTTTTAGATACAACTTGAAAATAACTTTTTAATGTTATTTATTGAAGCCATAAACCACCGTGATAGTATTATCTATCAAATGATATAATTTGTAAAAAAATCCATCGAGTAGTTTTTGAAATCCTTCGAGCCTAAGTTTAGAGGCTTGCTGCTTTATAATATATATGCAATGGCAGTATGCATTTAAAAAAGGCATGTTATGTTTTTATCGTCTGCAAATTCAATTCAAAAGAATAATTCTTCTTCTGAAGTGAATTTTCTATAACGTCTTATATTGTCCTGCACATACGGGGAAAAATAAAGATTCTAATAGCGGTTTTGGTTAGATAAATCTCAATGCTTTTAACATTGGAAAAACTTATTAAATTCAATTGTAATAGTGTAAATCATTGAAAAATATTTAATTTAAATTATAAACAAATATTATGAAATTATTATAAAAAAATTATGAAAAATAAATATTTATATTATTAACTGATGAATTTTGTCTCACTGACCATATTAGTTATAGATAGCACTAATGGATTTTGTGTACACTGTTATTAGTTTGAGATATATTTTATACACAAATGCCCAAATTTGCCCCAGAAAAATTTATGCAGTCACTTTCCATATAAGTTATTTGTAAAAATGCCGTTTTTTCTTTCAGCAATTATAATTAACCATTCATATTTATATCTTAGCCATCTGAGTAATGCTTATTACTAACTGATGGGTTTTGTCTGTATTTTTATTAGTTTCAGATGAGTTTTAAATTCAACCACTTTAATTTGACACACAAAAATACATGCATTCGTTTCAGTTTATTCACTCAATGTCAGTAAAAGACTTTTAAAAATACTCTGTATATTTCTCAAATTAGAATCAACGCATTAGTCCATCATTCATAATGACTTGTTCTTTATTTCTTGTCCTATTTTAAAACTGTCAGAATAAATTGAATTCTAGCTTTTAATCGCTTGTGATATGAACATTTTAAAGATTTATTTAGATGAATTTCTGTATTTTCGGTTTCAGACATATTTTAAAAATCACCATTTTGATTTGATTTAAGAAAAGACTTGCAATTATATCACAGATTAAAAATGGCGTTTATCACACTGCCCGGAATAGTTTTACGTCAAGAAAAATCTCAATAAGTCGTTAATTTTCCATTGCCTAATGTACCTTTTAAAGGCTTTTAAAACACTCTAGTTTTAAATCGGCATTAAGTATCGCTTTGCACTTAATCCTTACTGTTTTGATTGGCTTAACAGCGTTGTTTATTTCATAAAATAGATTACGTTCACTGAAGAAAACATTCATTACTGTAAAGATTCTTTATTTCTTGTTGCTACTTTCAAACGGCTTTAAAAATATTCTTCTAAAATAAAATAAACGGCATTGTCAAGTCATTGTTTTGATCATAATATTAGTGTTCTGCTATTAAGAATCGATAATTCTAATTACCAATATCTAAAATGATGTAAATATGAAGTATATAAATTTAATTAATGAGTTCTCTATAAGGCTACGTTTTAGTATAAAAGATAAAATTGTAATTAAGATATGTAATACACTTTTTACAATAAATTCCATTAAATAATTTGTTTTTAATTTTTACTTCAGACTCTGGATTCAAAAGGCTTTCATTTTGTTCACGTTTCGGGTTAACAAACATTATTTTGTCCAAATTAGTTGGGGTTCAAGGTTGATTTCAAATGAAATTGTCGGGTTCGAGCACAGCATGTTATCGCTTCTAATCTGTATAAAACCATAGAATTTCACAACTAGAGTTTCAAAGACTAGAAAAATCCCGGTTTAAAACAAGGAATAAACCGGATCTTTGAGGAATACCCTCAACCGGGACTACTTTAAGTCTTGAGGGGTTACTTTGGCTCATCCCATAAAAAAAAGTTTTTATTCTTTGTATGGAACAAACAATACAAGACAATTTGGAGATTTTGCTCTTAAGGAATATTTTATGTGTATTTGAATATTTTGGGGAATTTAAATTTTTTTTAGTGGCACCACTGGATGCGTTTGTAAAGATTTGCTTTCTTGTGTAAATTTTAACTTTCCAAACTTTCTATAGTGGAAAAATCTGAATAAGAGCTACAAATAAGGTAAGTATCAAAATATTACCTGTAGTAACCTGTAATCCATGTGTGATTATAGTTTTACCTTTAACTTTTTATTTTTACATTAAATGCTTACGTTTTCATAAGGCTAACATAATAAGTATTAGTATTTCGGGAATCCTTTATGCCAGGTTCTTTTTGGTCCGAAAATAGCCCCAATTACTTAGAAATGCCTTTTATCCAGCCAAATATCTTAAAAAGTGTTTTAACTAACACTTTTTCTCAAATGTTACTACTGTAGCACGATGTTAAATTAATTGTTTTTAGTCCAGTTTCTGTGAACAACATGACGAAAACTGTTTCTCGTTTCTTTAATAATAACAACTGGTTTTTGTGTAAAAAAAAAAAAAAAAAAAAAAAAAAAAAAAAATGTTTATCGAATTTACAGTGTTAATTCATTAAGAGATCCTATTACAAAGGGTTTTCAATAAAAATGCATTCATTTACATATTAAAGTGCGTTCATTTTATATGAAACTAAAGTAAATGAATCACTTAAGGGCACAGCAGAACTACTGTGTTTCAAAACTTTAAAAATAGTAAAAAAAAAAAAAAAATCCTCTTTAAAACCTTTCAGTTTGTTTCACAGTTTGTTTATAATTAAACTTCGACATTGACAAATCATAAATAATGTCTTTTAATAATGGAGATGCAAGTAGAACCAGGTAAAAGTGGTCCAAAGTAGTTGACGGTACACTAGGTCTTTAGGGAATAAACCAGTTTTTTACAATTCCATCACCAACACTAGTACTTTTCATTTTGTCAGAATTTTCTCATTATAGAGACATGTAGTTGAGAAAAACACTATTGCTCTAAGGTTAAACATAACTCGATGTAGGCACTCCGTAAGTCCGGTGGTGGTGATGATGGTGAAAGTGGGTTAAATCAATGCTTCCACGTTTTTCTGACACAAAACGTTTCAAATAACAGCTAAAAAATAATAATAAAAAAAAATTTCAAATTATCCATTCTCAACTTTTATACAACCTTAAACATATATACACATATTAAATTTCATAATGATATTTTAAACGCAATAACAGCATACAGAACATTTTAAAATTTTAAATTTCAACAATTACTTTGAAATATTCAAATAAAAATTAATTAATATTGAAATTATCAATAGTATTTCTACACTTTTACGAGGAAATTCTTAAATGGAATTGAAGAAAAAGATAATCATAAAAATAATTTTGCAAAAATTAACCTATTATTTCAGCATGCATTATTTCTTTTTAAAATTAATAATACAATGCAAATGAAATATAATTTTTCATTCATGTATATATCTACATAACTTACGAAATACTTTATTTCAAACTAATTTCCAGTACATGATTTCATTAATGTTTTTTTCGAAAAGTCATTTATCTTAAAATTCAAATATTCTATTTTAAATAAATGTAAAGCTTTACATTATAACATGAAATATACTTATAGGGATATACAAACAATGCTTTTTTTTAATGAATAAATATATATTCAGAAAATTCAACACAAAATATTTATGTTAATTTAGTATCAGAATGCATTTGGGTGTGAATTTGACAATAGCAAATTATATTCCCGAAAGAAAATCCAAAGTAATTCTTTTATATTTATTAAAGAATAACAACATCTCGCCAGTTTGAATTATTAAATCATAAAATGCTTCATTGTGTTATTACTTTTATATTTGACTATCTGCTCAGTGACCTGTTGTATTGTATTTTATAAGGTCTTTCCATTTTTGTAGGAAATATTTATTGATCCAGTTTTTAAATTAAAATGCATGTTATGAGTTAACAATATATTTATCATTAGTTATCGGAACAAGTTTCTAAAACCAAAACCGAATTTCGGCTATCTTCCTCGTTTCGGCTATAAACAAAAGTGTCCGAAAATGTTTTTATGTAATTAGTACATAAATATAAATACAAAAATGTACATAATTATTAATTAAATATACATGTGGCCAGTGGAACCAATTTACATGGACCCAAGGTGGGCAAGCCAACTCAATTATTAAGTCTCTCCGCACACCTAATTTCAATTGATTTAGTTTGTAATTTATTTTTTAAGTTTAATCACTAAAATGAAATTAGGTTTTATTAACGTTCTTAAAATAGTTTTGTTCAGTGGCGCCAACTTTTGAATGATATTGGGTTGGCTCAAAAATATTGGGTGGGCTTAAAGATATTTTAGTAAAAAGGTACAACCAACTTGTTTTTCTTTGAAGAGTGGTCATCTGGTGAAAAATGAGACTTTTAAGTAAAGCTATCATGTTTTAAAATAGTTGAAATTTTAAAAAATTATATTCTCATGTATTTTTTCTTATAAAGACACTAATATTTATTGTAATATCATCATATCATTAACATGACTACAAAATGAAAAGCAGAAAGTTAAACACTTACATTTCAGTCATTTTTGATTTATGGGTGCCAGTCGAAGAATGAAAACGCGCGGTCTTTGGCAAAATAAATTTTGTTCTAATTAGGAAATGAATAATAAAATAATAATGAAATAAATAACAAAATAATAATGATATAATAATGAAATAAATAACAAAATAAAACGATGAAAATTGGGCACGCTAGGATTAAAAATTATTGGGTAGGCTCAGGCTCCACAGGCCCATATAAGTTGGCGCCACTGGTTTTGTTTGTTAAACCGTAAAGACATTACTTATATTTAGAGGGGCACTAAAACCCCTTCCGCAAATACATATGTATAAATTTTAAGCGAAAACAGATTTTAAATTCATTTTACCATGTGTTTTGATGCCTTGAATTGATAAAGCATTTAGGGCTATTTCCATGAGTACTTGTAGTGTAAGTCACAAGCTACGATTTTTGGCTTCCAGTATTATAGAACGAAAAAAAAAATGTGATTAATTTTATTGGCACATTCTCATTAATTGAATAAGGCCAAGCAGACTTTTTGAAAATAACGGTAGCTAACAAGCATAGCAATTAATAAGCTATGTGACTTACACTACAGAACCCATGGAATTAATCTTAGATGATAAAAATGTATATTTTTCTTGACCTTTTATTTATTTTTTTACTTTTATCTTTTAATAACTACTAATTCAAATGCAATTTAAAATAAATATTAATGCATTTATAAAGAAAAACTTATAAGAGTATAATCTATATATATATTACGCTAACGTATGGTGGCACAAAAATCACCGTTATTTGTTAATTACTTAGTGGCAACGCTCAAATAAAACGCATGTAGGCCGTGGTAAATTGGTGTTTATTTACTTTTTCTTCTTTCGTTGCAGTTATATGGAACTTCAAAATATCTTTATTTGTGTTTTGCTTTTTTATTCTATTGGCTTAAAAAATAAATAAAAATCATGAATTTTAAACGTTTCAATTTCAAATTAAAGTTATGTTATCATAAATTAAATGAGTGAAAGGATTAAATGAATGAATATATTTTAAATTAAAAAAAAATGCCACAGATACAATATTCGGCGATATGCCAAGTTAGCATAAAAATACCCAGTACTTGATTTATAGGCACATATCATATACGCAACACAATGGTGCGATTGTTTTCTTATGCCAATTTGGCGTCAAGTCTTTACTATTATTTTATAAAGGAAATAATAAATAAAAAAGTTTAATTAATAATTATAGAACAAAACATATTTTTATCATTTTAAAAAAGAAAATAAAATTAAATAAGCAGTTTATTAAAGAATAAATAACAATTGCCGGGTTATCATGTGAGGCACATCTAATTGCCATTTCGTGGCAATCGCGCCAATATGGTGCGTATATGACATCCATGTTTATTTCTCTAGCAAATCTTCAAATTTGAAAAAAAATTGAGCAATTAAAATAATTTATGAATAAAAGCAATATGATTTAATGCTTAGTATGCATTTAAAAGGAGACCAAACTGGTCGACAAGGACGGCTAGTTTAATAAAATAATCGATAAAATTATAATTAAATTACAATAATTTAAAACTTTGCTTAGAATTAAACAATTTCGAATTATCTGTAGTCATTCACTCCTCCGCTTTCTTTCGCCACGCACGTATACAATAAGGCAATATATACCGGGTGTGCCAAAAATGACTGATGGATTTTAAAATTCAATAACTTGCAAACGGTGACAGCTATTTAAAAAATTTTTGCAGGAAGGTTATGTATAATGTCAGGAGTTTTTTATTTTAGTTCGCATCTCAAACAATAGGTGGCGCTGACGGCGATTGAAGGCCAGGTCGACGCTTCACTCAGCACTGATCACCTGGCCTTCAACTGCCGTCAGCGCCACCTATTGTTTGAGATGCGAACTAAAATAAAAAATTACGGTAAAAAAAAACTCCTGACATTATACATAACCTTACTTCAAAATTTTTTAAATAGCTGTCACCGTTTGCAAGTTATTGAATTTTAAAATCCATCAGTCATTTTTGGGACACCCGGTATATATATGTAAAGCATACAACAAATAAAACATACATGGCTGTTATATATATGTTATACATCTCAGCCGTCAGCCGTCATACATTATCAGCCGTCTACATCTTATAATACAGCTAGCCTTATGCTCATGAATAAATTATAAAAGTTTATGGCGATATGATTCTTTTAATAGTGCTCTGGTGAAAAGAGCATTAATAATTCATAAGACTTTCAAAGTAATTTTTCTCCTTTTTTGTTACCTTAAATCTTATTCATTACACGAAAAATTTCTTTTAAAAGTATTAATATTTACTCAGAATTTTTAACTACACAAGAAAACTTTACAGATTTAAAAAAAAAAAACTAATAGTAATTTTAAATTCTCAATTTCAAACCATAACCTCCAATTATTGTAGATAAATAATAATATGAATAACATACGAAATGGACCCCCTCGAAATTCGTTAAAAAAGTTATAAAATGTGTTTTGCAACCATTGTTTGATTTAATTTCATATCGTCTGAAACTCATTCATATATTTAGTTTTTTTATGCATAAAATTTGCTTGTGCAGCTAAAAAATTTTGCTTACATATAAAAACTTTTGTATATTTTTTCTGCATGTATTTAGTTAATTAATTTTAATGTAAAAATGTTTTTACTTTTTCAGTTTCATTAGTTGTTTTTAACCATCTTCACCCTTTATGAAAACTCAATTCGTAAATACAAAGCAACAGTTGCTCCATGTTCCTGTGTGTCTAAAATCTATAAATATTTAAAAATTTAAAAGAAATTTTAACAAAAGAAATGACAAACAGACGAAGGCGTTAAATTTACATAATATCTCACGAAAAGTTTATGCTAACAATACACAAAACAGCACACAAACCGCACATTTAGGTGAGAAAGAAAAAGAATTACCTCTAAAAAGTAGCTCGCAATAACATTAATTGTCCATTCCTTTTTTCCCCATTATCTTTAGAGAAGTCTCATTTAGTTTTCATTAAATTTATTTTAGATTGTTGTATAGCTTAAGAAGAAGCATCTCTGGTAAATTTATCCACGTTAGAACGCAACAAATAAAGCATGTATGGGTGGTATATACGTGTTATATAAGCCGTCTACATCTTATAATACAGCTAGCTTTATGTTTATGAATAAATTATAGAAGTTTATGGCGATATGATTCTTTTAATAGTGCTCTGGTGTAAAGAGCATTAATAATTCATAAGATAGTTTTAATTCATTTTCAAAATAATTTTTCTCCTTCTTTGTGATTTTAAATCTTAATGATGCATGAAAAAAATGAAAAAGTTTTAATATTTATCCAGATTTGTTTAGCTACACAAGGAAACTATCAAAAATAAATTTCATGCAATAGAAATTTTAAATTCTCAGCTCCATAGCATAACCTCCAATTTTCATAGATAAATAATAATATAAATAGCATACGATGTGGCCTCCATTGAAATTTGTCGTAAAAAAAGTTTTAAAATGTGTTTTGCAACCATTGTTTGTTTAAATTTAATATCGTCCGAAACGCATGCACTTTATTTAGCTAATTAAATTTATGCAAAAATGGAGAATTTTTTTCAAAAATAATAGAATAATCTGCAGATGAGAAAGATTTTTAATGGTTTCAACTAATAATTTCTTTGAGTGGTTTCTTCATTCCCTTTCCATGATCAGAATGGTTGGCATTTTTGTTATAATCTGAGATCCTTCCGCTATTTTAAAGTAACATAACCGCTGGATATAAGAATAATAATCGAAATCAGTAAAGAAATCAAAGTACAATTTCTACAAGATTTTGATGTAAAACATATTTCAGTTAATTTAACGTTATATTAATTTTATGTTTAACAAAGACAGAATATTTGTTTTTGGTTAGTACATTTTAGTTTACTGTAAAAATTCTGCATGCTATAGGTAATCTAATCTTTTGGTTTATTTTATTTTATTTTACTTATTTGGATTTTTAAGTTGGTTATAATTACCCTACCATACCATGCCATGTCATACTCGATAAATAAAACTTGCAATTGCAGCTTCTTTTGTTTAGAAAAAACAATTATAATTGCAAAGATGTTTAAAATACAACCATGTCATATTTGGTGATTTGATTGTTTTTCCTGCAACGAAATAGTGTACAGAAAGATCCCTTGTCAATTATAATACTTCCGAGTCCTGTCCAAATGATATCTTTATTAATTGTCTAATTCATTTTTATTCTTGCATTTTTTTTCCTTTTTTTACAGTGATATACAGATATAGTTATAGATTTATTATTTGCTTAGACTTCACATCATTTACAAGCGGAGGAAAGTAAAAAAAAATATCAGTTATAAATGAAATAATTTTATATCAAAGAAAGTATAAAACGAAATTGTTACTGTTTGAAAGTATTTAATAATAAATTTTGTTACACAATGCATTCAACAGAAATAATGCTTTATTGTACTTGCTCCCGCGCTGTTAAAGAGGGGGGAGGGAAGAACTTTTTATCAACAGAACAGTGGTGTACAACATTTTTCATCTTTTTTTTATTGGTGAACACAAGTATCATTTCAAATATATTTCGCACCTAGTTTCTGTATTTACAGAATACACATGTATTCGCATACAACAAAAGAATGCTAATACCAAATGTCGAGATATTCAATATTTTGGTATTAAATCTATAATAATTTAATAGATATAATAATAACTTTGTATTTTCATAAAAATATGTAATAGAATAAAAAAGATTGGAGACAATTTTTTAATGCGAAGAACAACTTAAAAAAAAAAAAAAAAAAAAAATTAAAAAGATAAAGTTTTTGTTGAATCAAAAAATATAACGATATCAAAAGATAAACCCCCTTTCCTTAGAGATATCGCATGATATCATTCACCAGACACCCCTCCCCCCTCTCTTTTAATCGATAATATCATTTATGTTCAGCCCCAATGTGCTGTAGCTATTGCATAAAGTTGAAAGGAAACAAAGCCTAATAATGTTTTTTTATGGTATTAAATGTTAATTGCGTGCTGAAAAGATAAATAAATATATATACAGATTATCTCATCTCATCTCATCGCTGTTCAAAAGCGAATTCCTAAAATATTGCTATTATATGTAATATCAGTTGTAAATTTTCCACGTAGGTGAAAATAGTCGAGGCCAGGATTCGAACAAGGCGTATCTTGGCTGAAATCGTCAATGCTTTACCGACTGAACCATTGCTGACAAACCAGGAGGACTTCAATAATATCAATTTCAAAATGTGGTCTGATATCTGAATCAGCTCAACAGAATAAATAGTAGGCTTATTAGAAGTAATGTTCGAATTGCAAAAGAAATTTACATTTTTTTTCTTCTTTTTGTGAAAGTTAGAAAATTAAAATTTTTGTAAGCTTCTTCGGTCTTATAAGTTTATTTAGAAAGCTTTATCCATGCTCTAATAAGTAAAAGAATTAAAAATTGTATTCTATAACGAATAAAACTCATTCAGAAATGACACTTTAAATTTATTATATTTCCGGTACTAAATATGAAAAAAATATATTTTTAGTGTTAGAAAGCTGAAAGTTCAAACTGATATTTAACTGGCTTTGCTGCTACTTATAATTAAAAAAAATGCTTATGACTTCATTTTGACTCTGTACATTTATAAATGGTCTTATTATTTTTGCAATTATCCATCTTATTGTTTCCTTATTTTAAATATCCCAGGACTTTTTCAAAAGAAATTTTGTTGTTGGTTTCCGATTTACATTACTTTATTTTTTAACACATTTTCCCCCCTTTATGAATTCAAACATACCACACTACACATACTTTATTTTCCCTCGGTGTTTAAAAATGTAAATAATTAAAAAAGTAAAATAAATTTTGACAAAGAAGTGTAAAACACACAAAAGCATTAAATTTACATAATAGTTTGCGAAAATTTTATGCTAACAACACATAAAGCTACACATAAAACCTCATACTTAGCTCACAAAGAAAAAGCATAATCTCCGAAAAGTCGCTCGCAATAACATTAATTGTTCATTCTTTTATCTTTGCTGTAAGTCTCGTTGAATTTTCATTAAGCAAAGTTTTTTTTAGATTGTTCTACATTCAAAGGAGAAATTCGTCTGGTAAATTATTCTACGTTAGCACGCAACAAGAGAACCTATACGAGTGATGAATATGTTGTATGTATGCGGTATACACCGTATAATAAAGCCAGCTTTTTAAGCATGAATAAATTATAAAAGTTTATGGCGATATTCTTCTTTTAATTCTACACTGATGAAAAGGACATTAATAATTCATAAGACAGTTTTAATTTATTGTTAAAACAAATATTTTTTTCTTCATATTATTAAATGCTAATTATGCGTAAAAAAGCTATGAAGAAACTTATTGAAATCGGCTGTAAACTATCGTTTATATTACATATCGCTTATTTTTATTTTGCTAAAAAAAAATAAGTTATTTTATTGTTATAACAATTTGTTTTCAGACATTAATTTCGTTGTAGTTTTAAAGAAATACATATCAGATGAGACTGATTTTACAGAATTAAGATTCCTTAAGATTTATTAAACTATTTCTGAACTTTTTAAACCGATTAACGAATCTATAACTAAGACTAAATTCAGATCTGGTCTGAATACCTTTCACTCGGTTGAAAGTATTTCAAAATTTGAATAAAACAAACATCATAAGTTCGACTTTGACCGGTATACATTTTACTACCTAAGAAAGTTTTCCACGACTTGGCTGAGACAAAGGTTTTAGCTTCGACTGCTTGTATGGAGGATTTTAGTTTAACAGATGAAATCTTCTTATAAATACCATAAAAATACTAAAATACGCTAAGCCTTTCGAAAGAACTGAGTCTTTCTTCGTCACGCGCAAAAAAGACATGCGTCATCTATGAAAGTAGCGACACGACTAGAGCTTGGTATATACTGCTGGCTTGTATGCTTTTCTTCAGAGGTAAAAAAAAAAAAAAAGCATCATCGCTTATGAAATAACCTTTATCTTTGGAAAAAAAAAAAGTCATTTTAAAAGACTAGGGATGTTCAGTGCTACTTGATTATCCCGTCGACCAAAAACTATCGCCAAAATGTAACATTAAATGTCAATACTGGCTGATCGGAAATGTCACATTCATTTGAAATTAAACACATTACACGTACTTGGTACATCATAAAGCAATTTTTTTATTGGACATTTGTATTTTTATTACTTTATTCGTTCTTTTGATATTTAAAATAAGATCTCTGTCAATTTGTATACTTTTGGTGAATAGATTGGCGATTTATATATTATGACGAAATTGGTCGACGAGATAATCAAGTAGTACTGGATGTTCAAATAGCTTTAGAAATTCATATTTTAAATATTTTGTATGGGTCTATTGGTCGATTATTCAGCCTTATCACCTTGCATGTATGCAAGCATGCTGTTGTAATCGCGGAATCTAGATTCATTTGACTTCAATTGTCTACGAGGGTTTTGTCTTAGTCGTATCATTACTTTGAGAAAATACTAACGATTCGCAGTCAGTCACGCTGACAAAATTTGACGGTGGATAATAGTTTTGGTTTTTAAAAGACAGTCAACATCATTTTGAATTTCGAACTGATTTGTCTCGCTTTTATCGGCCTTTCGACCTTTTATTAGCCAGTCCATTGGAAAATTAGATTTTCCTATCAATATTGAAGCCATGAATCTATCAGTGATTTTTCTTCTCTCGTTTTAGTTTCTACGATCTAAAAGTTCCTGAACAAACACAAATGAAATTTTCATTCTGATTTTGCGACAGCCGATGCGGGTCAAATTTTGAGATGTATTTCTAATTCGATATTAATTAGTATCAGGTAACATATGATCACTATTGATATACCACCTTTGTAATGTCCTCACTTGGCAGAATGCCAAGCCGATTACATTCAGACTTAAGGGAATAGCATATGAGGCCAAGACTGCTTCTACGTATTCATGTAAATGATATTAAATATTGTTTTCTATTTTTTGTTCCGAATAAAATTTTATTTTAAATTAATTAGATTGTGCACCTTCTATCAGTTCTCGGAATAACTTTTTCAAAATATATATTTTCTCCTACATTTTTGTCAATTTTAATAAAAGGATGTCTTTTTTTACATTTATATTTATGGCTAAAACACAGTTTTAACGATTGCTTGTCATCTGACTAGGAGGCTATGCGGGAAATTCGCCAATTGTGACAACCTAAATATTCAGGGCACGTGTATGTTATACACTCACTAGGATTTACTTGGCATCAAAATGGCGTTATTTTGCCTAATGTGGTAACCTTGATATTATTGTTTATTTTTTGATAAACTGTTTATTTACCTTAATTTTCCTTTTATTGAAATTATATAAAATGTTTTTTGTTCTATAGTTATTAATTTTTAAAATTTAATATATTTAAAAATTGTTTTATTTATTGTTATTTTTTTAAATAATAGAAAATAATTTAAAGATGTATATTTAACCAGTATTCGAAAATGAGGTTTTCGCCAAATTGACGTTGGAAAAAAATTGTTCTCGCTCTTTTTGCCCATGCGCAGTTCTCTCCAGGTTCCTCTCAAACGTGGTTTATCAGTATAAAGTTCTTTCAACATTTCATGGGTTCCTGCTAATTTCTTTCTAAGTTTAATGTAAAGTGTTATGCTATACTGTTCGCCATTTTGATTCATTTTCAAAGTTACATAATAGACATAATAAGCATTTACAGAAAATATTTAAACATCACTTCTGATAGCTTAAATACATTACAAATGTAGTATCTGGCCAAGAACAAGGGGATGCAATTCACTACAGATAGTTGTGAAGACACGCAGCGTTCTGTTGCAAAAGTTAAGAAATTTCTTGAACGGCCTTCATTAATTAAATAAATGAAAAATTCAAAAGTAAAGTAATGCATCACGAGACAAATGTATATATGTATATAATTAGAAAAACTTTTAGATTTATCATTTCATATATTAATTTTAAACAAAATTCAGACATTACCCAAATAAACGTTAGTCAGTACATAAATTAGTTTATTATTTCAAAGATAAAAAAAGAAAAAGATTTTAAAACAATATAACATCCATTAGTTATACTATAGATTACATACTGTATATTTTATTTGATATTGTCTTTAATTTCTTTTAATTAATAAAAATTTCTATAAATTCTTCCATATAAGGATTTTTTATCCAATATATTATCACAAAAATATTAATGTATTCGAGTGATTTTATTTTTTATGTCTGTAGAGCTTAATAAATAGATTCCCAAATTACTGATTGCTATAAATAAATACTTTCGCACACAGAGAAAAAAAAAGGAGCTAGCTACCATTTATTTCGGAATCAATATGTTCTTAAACGATAACATATGGTGCAGAAAATTATCCACTTTTTCTCTTTTATTGCTGTAAATAACGCTATTACATCGTGAGATTTCAACTAGCCAATCACTTATGGTATATTTGAGTGATGTTTGATTAATAATGACTTAGTAAAGATAAATGATCCATTATGTTTTTTCTAAGACTTGTAATGCCGCTCTTTTTAAATAATTTGCTTGTGTTACAGCTGCATACAGGCACAGAAAGCATCAAACGATGTAAAAATCTAGTATCTTCATCAGTAGTTAAAAAGTAATTAACAAACTTGGTTATTAATATTTATATTTAATTATTTATTCATCTAGTTATGGTTTTTATTTCCAATAGAGTTAATTATTTTTGGATACTGTTTATTATAATTAGTTTAAGATAGTTATTGTGAAATTTAAAAATCTATGAAAACTGTTTTCAGATTTTAAAAACTAATTATGAGTTGCATTTCTTTTTGATAAATAAAACAAAAATCACTAGGATTACATACATTGTTTCTCAATAAATCTAGTGATTAACGTATTCTGCCAATATTGACATAATTTATTGCCCTAAATTTTTACGTTGTGGCAGTAAAAACAAAATATAAACACCCCAACATCAAGCCAATATTGCAAGGTATTGCTGTTCATATTTCTCAAGATATAACTAAGAGAAACAATATTTCCCCAATATTCTTTTGTTAATTTAGTATTCATTCATTAAATATTTAAATTTAACTTCGCTAAAATTTTAACCAAAAGTGTTTTTTTATTTTCTATTCAAATTTGTCCGATTTTGATTGCTTTGCTCATAATGTATACTACAAACTGTTGATTATGATTCGTTCGATAAAACTTAGTGGCCTGGTGATCATGTGGTTCAAACTGATTTATTGTTTAAAATAAATTTTTGTAACGAGAAAGTGTTGTATCGTGTGTCAAGTAACTTTGCAGCTATCTAAAAATCCCCTCCCCCCCCATTCAACTGATAAATAATAAAGAATACTGCCCAGTTAAACTGATGGCATTGAGCTCAAAGGCTACAAATACTAATTGTACATTAAAGCCTTATATTTTCAAGGGTTAATTCCGTTCGAAAAAAAATTAATAAGGGGAAACAGCTCTCCCCTTTCCTCTTTTTTTATACTTAATCATTGAACCTCCTATACTATCAAAGACATGCTTCATCATATAAAAAATCTATATCCAAAATTCAGAGCAAATGAGATAATTCTTAATAAAAACCCATTTACCATTTATATAATTTAAAAGGAGTTATCCCCCTCTTTTATACTTTATTTACCATTAAACTCCCAAAACTATTCAGAGATTTGAACGAAATCTGACAATTCTGCTTGAAAAATCCATTTATACAAGTTAAGGGGAGGGGCATTAGAACCCCCGTTCCCTTTGTTTATACTTATTCAATGAACACCTAATAACAGCCACGGACTCGCCTCATCAGAATGATCCTATATCTAAATTTTGAACGAAAACTGTTAATTCTGCATGAAAATCCCGTTTATATCAATTAAGGGGAGGAGCATGAGTCCCCCGTTCCCCCTGTTTATACTTATTCAATGAACACCTAATAACAGTCACGGAATCGCCTCATCAGAATGATCCTAATCTAAATTTTGAACGAAAACTTAATTCTGCATGAAAATCCCATTTATATCAATTAAGGGGAGGGGCATGAGCCCCCCCGTCCTCCCTCTTATACATATCGAATGAACTCCAAAAACTAATCAGGGAAGCGCCTTGTCAGGATATACCTACATACGAAATTTAAAGTGGATCGGATATTTTTATCACGAGTTATCGCGTTACGCATGAACGAACATACAGAACGGACGGGCACATAAGCTCTCAGGCTATGATAGCCTGTGATCTAAAAACGAATTAAAACCAAAATTCACCGATTTTGATGACAGATGATATTATTGACGCAGCGGTTATTTGAATTTCATTTTTTTTTCAAATTTTATGAGAAAATGGCAACAAAAAGATGCAGTAATCCGTTTTTCTCCTTTAGTTTTAAAAGAAACGGCGTACTTCTATTGCTACTATTACAAAATTGGTATTAAAACTACAAAGAAAATTAATGTCTGAAAAAGAAATTGCGATGCAGCTTTTAAACAAACAGAATTTAAAAGCACATTTTTACCCCTATAAGACGGTAAAAAATTGAAAACGTGCGACATTTCGAAGTTTAAAAATTTGCAGTAACGAAAACCTGAAATTTCGATTGAAATTTCAAAACGTTGCTATTCGCAAAATGACGTATGTGTTATGCACAGATACGTTTGCCCTTTATAATATAGATAACAGTCACAAAAAATCACAAGTATCAGAGACAAGATTAAATTGCAATGTTTTAATTAGTGAAAGAGTAATTTGTGTGCGAGCACATTTTGGAGAGTATAGCATGGAGTTTGGGACCACTTCTGATTTACGTATCGTAATGTGATGTCATGTGCCATGTGACGCCATTTTGAAAATGCTAAATACAACAATTAAAAATATTGCTTTATATTGGTATTTAATTATTATGTTAACTTCGATAACATAAAACATTAGCATAAAACAAAACATAGCAACTTCACAGTGATTTAATTACACTCAATTGCCTAGTTTTGAGACCGATTATGAGAAATTCGAGAATGATGACAATTTTTGTGTTTATTAACTTCATAATGATAATATTTCAAATATAATATAAATGTTATATAAGTGTGTACAGTAAATTTTATATTGAATTGCTCAAAATTGTGCAAAATTCAGTTACTGAATTTTTATACAGGTTTAAATATTTATACAAATATCAAACTCTGTTCAACTGATAAATAAAATCGAATTTATAACAGTTAAGGTGACTCTTCTCTCATTTGAAAACCCCTTCTCCATGCTGTTAAACCAATGGGCAGGTTTTTTTCGAATTTCTAGAATAATTTTAAATATTTTTAAACTTTTTTTTTTTTTTTATATAGCTGAAAATGGAATATTTATTATGATTGATTTTTTACTTTTTCAATTTCGGTTGTTGATTTTTTTTAAAGATAGTTTTACTTTCGGAGCCGGTTTAGAAACTGAAAGTTCCTTCTTTTAATTAATCTACAACCAAAATCGAAAAAGTTAAAAAATAGCCATATTAAAGATCAAACTCTGCTATCCTATGCAAAAAAGACGTTTAAAAATATTCAAATTTAAAACGAGGAATTCGAAACAACCTGTCCATTGGTATAACATTACGAAGCTCGCGCATGTCACATGTTTTCCCACAACGTAGAATAATTGATAAAAATGGACCGCTAATAATGATCTATTGCAACAACAAGCTGTCAAATTTTGCGCAAACCATTAATTTAAAATGTATTTGAGAAATTATATGATAGTAATGATAAGGAACAAAGACGAAAAAGTGTCAATTTGAATCAGGCCTTATGACAGATATAGGCCATACGTTAAGAAGTTTAATTCTTTCACATGAATAAAGAACTTGACATATATTGGTTAATAAGATAGTAATTAAAATATGGAAATTTTGTAACTATTTATTTATTTATTTATTTTTGTACCACAATATGATTTTGTGACATAATTGTTTGAGATGGTTTTCCTGAGATTCAAGCGATAATTAACGTGGTTGGCGATAAAAGTTCAGTTTTAATGTTTCACATTTTAATTTTAATTTAAGTACTAGCTAATGCATTTGCAATGCTGCAATTCTTTTTTTTAATAACAATTTTGGGGGGCTGTACATATATAACGTTAACACTTTAGGGGGTGGGTGGCGGGTCTTCACATACTGATATGGTACATTACTTCTAGAGGGATGCGAGGCTGTTTTTTATCATTGTCCCTTTTGAGATTTTTATTGATAATTATTTGAGATGGTTTTCTTGTTTCAAAGATTCAAGCCGTAATTAACGTGGTTGGCGATAAAAGTTCGGTTTTAATGTTTCACATTTAAATTTCAGTTTAAGTACTAGCCAAAGCATTTGCAATGCTATAACCCTTTTTCTAATAACAATTATTGGGGGTTGAACTATATAACGTTAGCACTTTAGGGGAGGGCGGCGGGTCTTCACGTAATATGGTACATTACTTCTAGAGGGATGCGAGGCTGTTTTTTTATCGTTGTCATTTTTGATATAAGCAATTTTTATTTTTATTATTTTTTTGATGGGGGAGGGGAGCACATTTATTTTTATTTTAAAATAGTCTTATTTTTTGGAGTGTTATATCTATTTTCTTAAAACCACAGCCACAAAATAACTCAAGTTGAGCCAAAATCCACTCATCTCATATTTTGAAAGCCAGCTTCTCGTAAAAAGTTGAATCAGCTCAAGTGAACGAGTTGGTTTAAATAATTAAAAAATATATAAGAAATTTAAATCAAGATGAGTAAAACGCGTTTAAAAAACAAGTCATTCACGATCCAATAAATTACAACTCTTTCACCAAAACCACACTTTCGTTTTAAATGTGTATTTTTATGAAAATTCAAACGTTTTATAAAAAACAATAGATAATCGTATTTAATTAAAGAACGGTTCTTTACGTATAACGCTTCTAAACGCTTCTTTGGTTAATAATTAAAAATATTTTCAATTCTCCTTTTAATTATTAGAGCTATTTGAAAAAAAAATTAAGTAAAAAAGTAAAAATAGTTTTAAAAACAAAACAAAATAAATTTATTATGCTAATTATATTTTAAAGCAATAATAAAAATATTATAAATCCTTAAATAAACAGAAAAAAATGAAATGTTTTTTTTATCAAATCCATTTCAAACAAAAGTTTCAACTTACAGCACCAGCGTTTGAACTTTCTGTTTACTGGCGAGATGCTTTACCTCCAAGCTACGATTAAAAAAACGTTAAAATTAAGGTTCTTTTTTTTAAATTTAAATCGTAAAAATGAGCGGATGACACTAAAAAAATGAATTTCATTAAAATAATAGACTTTTCAAAATTGTATGATTTGTATTGTGACATGAGGTATTAAGCTGTAAGTACATAAAATTTTAAGTCTCTGACTTATACAGTTTTTGTGTACGGACTCTGTGACGGATAAACAGAAAAAGGAGTAAAGCGCATAGGGCTTCGTCAGATGAACAAAAACCTAAAAATAGTCTCTAATGGTAGCTCTGTATTCGCATTTTCGAATGTACACTGAATCCTTCAACAAAATCTGAATATAGCGAAGTAAACTCTGCTCTTAAAATATAGACTACACTCGCTAAATTAAAAAAATAAGTAAGTTTAAAAGATAAATAAGTATTTTTAATTAACTAATTTTTCATAAAGAAACTGTCGTTGATTGCAATAAGAAAGTAGTTTTTACGATCACGGATAGTAAGGTAACAATGTAAACGAATTGATTAAAAAAAAATTCAGTATTTTACGTATGCAAAAATTGCAAAAATTTTTACAATCTAAGAACATGAATGATTTATATTTCTATTGTTTCTCATTTTGAAAAATAATTGTTTTGCACTTGCAATATATCTCAAGACAACTATTTAAATAAAATTTTTTAAAATGAAAATCGATATTTTACTTTAATAGCATTAGAAAAGATTCTACAATCCGAGAACAAAACAATGATTTATATTTCTTGTTTCTTATTTGATATCAAAATATATTATTGTGTCAAGATTACCGAAAAGAGTTTTAACCTAAAGAAAAAAAAACTCTTCTTATGGCCTGATTTTTGCATCAATTTTCAAAAGAAGCATTGCCTAATTTTTCACTCCTCTTTTAAGCACCCGCATAATGTCCAAAGCTGTCAATGGAAATCGCTATTATTCACAACACATTTATATCCGAAGATAACTTTTAGAAAAATCCTTTGATTTTCCGCTTTAAGTGACAGTCATTTTTTTTTTTTTTTCCTCACAGAAAACTTATCTTTAGAGACTGACATTTTTGTTTTGAGTGCGGCATAGATTTATTTCTTGGACGCAAAAGCACAAGATTTGTTTCAAAAGCCATTCGAACTTATCTTTCCGCATTATCTTTTACGCGAACTTTCTGTTATCTTATTCTACTTTTACTATTGTACTTTGGAAGTCTTGAAGTAGGCGATTTATCTTCTAACATGCATGTGCTGCATTTGAAGTCAATTAGATTATCGCCATTTCGTGAAGGTTTCGTTCTTTATTTCTTCTGAACTTTATGCGTTTGTTCGCTCGCACAATTATTTTAAACATGATAGCTTAGAATTAAGTAATTGCACGAGCTTTTCCCATGTTAGTTTGAGCAATAAAGGAAACATTATCAGTTATCATTTTGTCATTTTTCTCAACCGTTCACTTTATGTGACTTGTAATCAAATGCGTTTTATTTTTATGTCGTAATTCACATTCGCTGAGAATATGTTCTTGAATTCATGAATTGTTTCAGCTTTTATACTTCAATGTTTGCTCGTTTAGATATTGCGTTTTGGAAATTCGAAACAGTTAAGTTTGTGTTTCAGTAATAGTGTATATTTTATGATGTACTTAAATTATATTAATCAAGATAAAAGAAATAACTGAAACATTTAATATAAACGAGTAATTTTATTAAACAGGTTAGGAAATAGTGTGCTCTCAAAAAAAGAAAGTATCATTACAATTCTTCTTTTCCAATTAGCGTCAGGATGTATTATTTTGTCAAGATTATTATCCTTAATAATGCTTTTTAACTAACTTTACGCTGTAACTTTTGCATTAATTTACAGAGAAGAATGGCGTATATATATATATATAATTCTGTTTAAATTTCCACATAGTATCAGAAGATATCATATATAACTTATGATAAATTTTAAATAAATGTTTTATATGATAGCTATTTTTTTTCCTTAAGAAATGATTGAAAATTTATTTGTACAGTGAAAATACTTTTAGCACTTGTGCTAAAATTATCTATTTAAAAAGATGATAGGCTGTATCCATATTCCATTGATTAGTATCAATACAGCATATACAATATTGCACGTGCTACTATATTTGGCCACAATCTCTCATCTTTTTGCTTCCTTTTGATAACAACGGATTTGAGCTGATTCTACTAATCATAATTTTCAAGCTATGTTTATTAGACTTTCACAAAAGTTGATCTACACATTTAGCTAACACATTATGCAAATTAAATTTTTATTGCATTCACACAAGTGCTGTGAATCATTAATTAGTAAACTCGTTCATTTTTCATACAATTATTATTTTTTATTCTGATTAGAGGGTATTATAAACAAGGTTTTTTGGATATTTTCTGAAGATAAAACATTGTTTTTCATTAAAAACTCTGCAAATGATATGAAAAAAAAAAAAAAAAAAAAAAAAAAAAAAAAAAAAATTAAGACCGTTTTTATAAAAACGTTAATTTTTTATGAATCGGCATGCTATCTTTATAAAAATGAACACAGATTATTACAATAAGCCATTTAATCATAGTCTTCAGTTTGAATGCTTTTGCTATATTAGTTTTAACAGAGCTATCCAAAAGATCCGCGTTCTTTTTCAATTCCCCCCTCTCTCTATGGTAAAGGGGGGGGGGGGATCTTCCTGAAAACATATGACCCATGCTATTTTGTTTATCCGCCTGGAATTTCAAAATAATTCCTCATTGATATTTCTAGATATTTAACAAAACATCTAAAATAGCAAAAGTCAAGATTTTTTTCTTTGTTTGCACTGTATATAATTACATTTACCTATAGTAAGTTGAATAAATTATTTATTTTTCAAAGAAGTGTAAAATAATTATTAAAAAAATAAATGTTATGCTTCCATTTTTTGTTTAGAATAAGCTTTTCTTTAATTACTTGTGCAAAAATTTACGAGACAACTAATAAAAATGCTCCTTTTTTCTTATGTATATTTAATGAGATTAAATACAGAAACACAGGTGCAACGATGCATACACATACATATCAAATACTATACAGAATTTAAATATTGCATTCTCTACATATATCTGCATTTAGTATAGAGACTGCAAATGTATGCAAAACTATCAGTACGGAAATAAACTTTAAAAAAGTAGCATCAAAAGCAATTAAGAGAATATTTTTAACACCTGACTTCGATGGGAACAGTTTGAATAAATATCAGTCACATTTTAATTCTGGTTGCGAAGGGAAAAATCCTTTCTGAGAAACTTGGATATTATCTTGTCTCAAACTGTCGTAAGCTCATGCCAGAAAGTAAACATCTTTCATTGCTTTTTCTCTTCTTTTCGTCAAACAAACAAAAATGAAAATATATTTTTGGGCAGCAAAAAAAGATTCAGTCATCTCTGAAAATAAATTTTTAAAATTTTTGACGCTATTTTTATGTGTTATTATTATTTTTTTAATTTAAAAACAAATAGCTTGTTTGTGCGACTATCTCTCTAAATTAAGTAATATTTTTATTATAAGTATAATATTACGTTATGCGTTGAAGTTATAAAATATATTTTAACTCATTCTATTTTAATTACTTAATAAAAATACATAGCTGTATGTTACAATAACGTGTTGTTAAATGTTCAGAAAAATCTAAAAAACAATTGCATTTGTGAGAAATAATTTATAAACTTTATTATCATTATCACACAAATCATATATCAAATTGAAAGTTTTGGCATTGCTAAACTCGACTAGTTTTATATTCTCTTCGTATACTATTGGTAGATATATTTTGAAATTGTCTTGAAAATTTACAAAAATACTATTTCTTTTTTAAAAATTGGTACGAAAAGAATTTTTAAAAAATTAGTCGTTAGTGGCATCTTTGAAATATATATGTATTTTGAGGCATATTTTAATGGATAAATGCAGTATAACCAGAAATACAATGCAGTATTTAGCAGAGTATGAGAAAGAAATATTTCCCCATAGTAAATGTGCTTAATTTCTGTAATAATTAAAGTCATACATTTGGGAGAAAGGCTGCAAATTAACTTGCGAGTTTTGCAACACAGTTTTACTCAGCCATTATATGAATGATTCAGAGAATGTCTGTAACTAATAACTATGTAACCATTTATTAAACATTTTAATGGTAACTACACAGGTAGCAACTTTTTTCCTTTTCGTAAATGGGTCATTCCAAAAATAAAGCACCCTTTGGTGTCCCGACACTTTGTATTGTTATATTTTCTAAAATTTTGTTTCAAAATTAAATTTAAATACTGGAAAATATATTTTAAAGATATTTTCTTTAACGCAATTTTTAAATTTGAGATAAATTCCATTTATTGTTATTCAAATAACTTTCTTAATAATTGTGTCCTGTAAAAAGCCATGTCCCAAGAACAATTTTTGGTTTTAAAACCCTATTTTTTTTTTACTATATGTATTGTTTAAGTTATCTTTCGGCATGCTTTTTATGTCTTTGTAGTCTTTATATTATTCCTATATACTTTAAATGTTTTTTGTAATTTTTTTTTTTCATTTTATAAGAAAAATTCATGTGTCCCTTAATTTTTGTCCCCTGTGTTACCGCCACTTTTTTCTTAATATTAAAATAAGAATTTGCAACCTAAATGCTGTTAACAGTAGTCATTCATGTACTTTTAGAGTTAGCATTCATCCTAGGAAATCATTTTCCTCATTTGTTAAATTTTGAAGAATATTATCTAAGTAAAAGTGATTTTTGAAGGTGGGTGTGTTTTTTGTGTGTCCCCTGTGTTACTATTGATTTATATTGATTAACTATTAATTTTCTAGTTTATCGGCATTTAAATTGTAAGTCTTAGTTAAAAGAAAATATTCCATCTAACTTTATATTGTTTCTATGAAAATAGTAATACACGGGTGATAATTTATTTCATTTTGTCTCCTGTGTTACTTGTCCCCTGTGTTACCATGATATTGGTAACCATGTTGTTAAGAAACAAAAAACCGAAGTTTAAAAATGAAATGCAACAGAATATCCTGTTTTTTAATGCATTTGTTGGTCTGTATCAGAAATACATTTTTAATTAATACATAAGTACACTTTTAAGATTGTTAAATTTTTTATGTTCAATTAGGATGTCCCTTTTGTTACTTTATTGTCCCCTGTGTTACTGACATTTCTTTTATCAGAACAAAAGAAAAAAAATTTCTTATGAATCAGTTTTATAATATGCACTAGCTAATATGTATAAATAAGTTTTACTGTAATTTTATTATATTAGAGTAATTTTTACCAAGTTATATAAAGTTTTAGACAGGGAGAATACAAAAAAGGGTAACACAGGGGACATAATATGCCTATATCATGAAAAAATATATACATAAACAAAAATCTATATGGCACTGAAAAAGAACATTTGTATCAAAGTGTTAATATTGTAGAAGCAATTCTCTATTTCAATAAGAAAAAATGAGAATAATATTTAAAATATGGTAACACAGGGGACATCTTTCAGCCAATGTGTCTGTGTTTCTAAGTGTAGTGATTAACATTTTAAAAAAAGTGTGCTGCTGATATTCAATTTCAACTCTTGAATATGTATACCACCCTCTCAAAGATATTTTTATTTAACTTTAAATGAAAAATTTTTTGAAACAAAATCTCTCAAAAGGACCTTTATTTTTGGAATGACCCAAATATTACTTTAGACTAACAATAAGAAATATGGCAGCTCCCTTACTATGCAGTTGACTCGTATACACAAGATGCTGCACGTGATACGTAACACATGATACGTAACTCAGCTTAAATACCGGGTGATCCAAAAGTCAGGACGAATTTTAAAAGTGAATAATTCGAAAACGAGTCAAGATACAAAGATATGGTTTGCACCAAACCTAGGGAAAAGAAAACGGGTTTTGTGTGTTAACGAAAAAAAAAATAGTTATGTCGGAGTTTGTTGATGTACCCTTGCAATAGCCAAAAGTGACAGTCTAATGTGGTTTCGCTGCTGATTTCATAATAGATCTATTTTTTTCGATGTAGTCACAAAGATGGGTTTAACAATCTGTAACTTTTGGTTGTGGAAATTCTTGAAGTCAAAGATGTACCGAGAGCAAGCGGCATCACCAACAGCACTGAAAGATGCCAAAATGTGCGCCATAATACAAGAAAGGCTACTGAATGCTGTAAACAGTGCGGTACGTAGTCTCACAGCTGTACTTCTGATTTATGGACATCACATTGAACATTTACAGCAGTACTAATTAACTGTAACTAAGCTGACTTGTAAGTTGTCAATATTTTTTAATTTGTAAATCATCTTTTGGTGCAATAAAACATTATAGAGACATCTGTTGGTCGCCAACTGAACTATTTTATTTCGTTGCCACACATAACCCGGTTTCTTTTGTATCCGTTTGGTGCAAACCACATCTTTGTATCTTGATTCGTTTTCGAATTATTCATTTTTAAATTTCGTCCTGACTTTTCGATTACCTGTATGTATCATAACTATTACTATTGCACTAAAAGGTACCTATTTTATCTGCCCGACGGTAGCTTCATTACACATAATATAGTGGGAGTCCATAACTAAATTACCTATATTTTAAATTTATCTATAGATGAAATTCTTGTTTAAAAAGTTGTGAAATTTTGAGAAAGATGATAAAAGGAGAAGTGAAAGAAATTCATTCAAAATTTTGCCATCAGAGGGGATTGTAACTGAATTGCACATTCAGCATACATTTATGATAGATTATAAATTTTATTTATTAACTTTATCCGATGTTAAAGACAATATTTCATAACATGCTCTTAACATTTCCTAGAACACACTGCGGTAAATGCATGTATCTTACAGAACTTACGATATACATGATCGGATACGATACATGACCGGATGGTACGCGAAATTTTTTTTCCAAGCACCTTCGTCGTTCCAAGCCCAAGCTCGCACTCTGATTGGTTGTTGCTTTCGGCACTGTTTTCACATAACTTGGTGATAACCATACTTGGCGAAAAATACTTCGCTCGTAAGTGAACGAGTAAACTTAAAACCTAACCTACTCATTCTTATTCTTTCTTCATTCTTATCCTTGTGTACTTGTGCTCTTGTGTGTAAAAACTTTTAAAGAATACAGCTTTCAGTAAGACACGTTCCATCCAATCCAATGCTGCAAGAGAAAAGTTACTTTGTACTCAGTTCGGAAGGAAATCAAACTCGGCGGAAGCATCTATCGCTACGCCAAGTATGATTATCGCCAAGTTACATGAAAACAGTGCCGAGAGCAACAACCAATCAGAGTGCTTGGGCTTGGAACGACGAAGGTGCTTGGAAAAAAAAATTACGCGGATGGTACTGAAAATGATGACCACCATGTGGAAAATATTTTTTTATTAAAATTTGTAAACCATCGTTAATTTATGCTAAATGTATAATTCATTTTAAAAAACGGTCTCAGGTAAACAAATTCTAAACTTTTTTTTTTAAATAAATTTTCATACTTTGATTGTCTTCTTTAATATTGCACATCTTTCTGAACAACAGTTTTGTCTATAGACACCAGTGTTGTCAGATGGCCTACTTTTTTTTAAATTCAGATGCTTCATTGCCACCACTTTTTTTGAAATGGTAAAATTAAGTTTATTTAATGTCATATTAATTAAGGCGAAAAGAAAGGGAATGTTACCGTTTCAAAAAAATGGTGTCAACCAAGAAATTTGAATTAAAAAAAAGTAGCCCACTGGCAACGCTGACAGACACAATGGTCATTTTTAGCATACCAGGGTTAAAACAGTCCAGGACCAACGTTTAAAAAGGAAACCGTACTGCTACACATAAACATGTTTGGTTGGAATTGGGATTCGAACCCTGCAGATATAGACTATTTCCCAATTATCTGAAAATTCTATGGGCTTCACATTATATGGCTCTAACAATTTACTGCACGATTTTTTCTATTTTTTTTTTGAAAAATATATTTAAAATCTTTATATCGGCCTAATAATGAGAAAATTGAAAAAAAAAATAAATTTAAAAATTTCATCTAGAATTTGATATTTTAAGGCATGTATCCTATTCCTATGTATACACAATTAGGGTTTTTAAATATTGTATTGCTAAATTTGCAATTGTATGGACTTTTAATTTTATCTGCTTAACGCTCTTCAACCTTTTCTATATTAATAATTTTAAGTATTTAGTAAAAATAATAAAATTAAATTTTGCCTTAATAGCTTGATCGAACATTTTTATTGCTGCTGTTTTCCGAAAAACAAATTCTATTTTTTTTTTTTTTTTTTTTTTTTTTTTTTTTTTGTCAAATGCAGTCATTTGACATGGGCAAAATGAGTGTTATTCCATTCTTTTATCTTGATCTGTTATAGTAATCCTATTGGACAAATTTATGACACAATGAGATTATAGTGTTTTTAAGTATGTGCGAGGTGTGGAACATGGTGCAGTGAAGGGTTAAATGTTCTTATGTTGCAATTTTTGCTAATTCTATTGTCAGATTTTGTTTACATTCAAATGAGTTTTATTTTAGTATAGCGTAAATATTAAGACAGTTAACAGAAATTATAAGAACATTAGCTCAATCCGATGTATGAAATAAGTCAGCAAATGTGCCACATTCAATGCATTCCGCATTACTTTACTTCCTGAATATATTTTAACATTCTTATGCCATTTTCTTACACTCAAGATAAAATACAACTTCAGCAATCCTATCTTTTTCTCAATTTTTATCCTTTTAAAATCCTACAGGTATTTTGCGATACAAAATTTGTTTATTTCTACCAAATCACAAAGAATTCCTTTTTGCAACATAATTCTCTTAAACAACTATTTAATAAGAAGAAAAATATTTACTGAATACACAGACTTTCAAACAATATCAAACAAAAAACAGGAAATAAAATTAATCTTAGTTTCAAGCTGACTCTTTTCTCAATATCAGATTTTTTTTTCCTTCAGGTAATCCAAGATATTTTTCTTGTTACAAGCCTTTAAGAAAAAAGAATGAACCTCCGTCCTCGGTATACAAGAAAATAAAAGTTAATTCAGATAAAGAAGAAAAACTCTTTTTCGTTTCCAAGAATCATATTTCTTTGACTTTAGTCTCTTATTTGCGTAGAGCTTGGAAAAAGTTTTATCGGTGGGGATTTTTTTTCTCCTTGCAAAGAAATAAATCGCGTTTTTAGATCAAATTATAAAACAATTTCTCATAAGCTAAAATGCAATTTTTTACACTTTCTCTATATTGTATCAACACAGATAAATATAGAAGCATAGTATTGGATATGGTGGATTATATTCAATATTTTGCGAATATATGTTTGTCAACAGATTGGATTAATTTATCTGTGGGAATATATGAAATGATAGGAAATAAAAACTAAAATTAATTTTCAAAATTAAAATTCCTAAGTTTTTTTCTCCCCTAACTTTAAATCTTATCTTTAAAACTTGTTTTGCCCCTGGTAACTTTGTTTCCCAGCCCCCCATACATTTCTTTCTGAATCAGTTTTAGATGATCTTTAAGATAAAATTCGCTGAGTTTATGCTTTTTACAGGCATTTGTGATTAGTCATGTTTCGTTAGTCCCAGTTTCGTTATAAAGCTCCAGACATCACCTAAACACTGATCAACCAACTTAAAATGTTCCTCCCAGATTAATTCTTTCACCTTTTGCAAGAAAATATTTCAACACTAAAATATTAGAAAAAAATTGCATGAAAAAGAATAGATTTTGTACATTTGACATAGTTTGTTTAAATTTACAATCATGTAAATCCCAAAAATAAAGCAATGACATACCAATTTTTTGTGTTACTGCATTAAGTATGATTCTAAATTAATAAATTACTATCATACTCTAAATCTCTAAAATAATAATAAAAAATTCCCCAATAAGTATCTAACGCTTGTATAACTTCATGGTCTCTTTACATGCAACAGTTTATTTTTCTGTATATAATAAATATTTAAGGCCAAATGCAAAATTTTATTCTCTACAATAAGTCATGAAATTTCACATGTACAATCTTCGTTAAAGAATGTACTGACTTTACAATAAGTAAAATTAATGTTAGTTGATATAATTACAATACCTTCTACCCATTTAACACAGGAATGTTAAGTTATAAATAAAGTAATATACCCCTGAAATATAATAATCTCTGTTATTAGCCGGATAATGATCGCTAAGTGACTATACGCCTTTATTTTCCTGAAATCTCTGTTTAGTTTTGTAATTAAATTAACATTTAGTAGTTGCATTGTTTAGCCATCAATTTACTCTAATGGAACTTTAAATAACATGCACGAAAAGGAAGGTTTAAAAGATTTTATTTTAAAAATAAAGATCTGACTATATTGGGCATAAACTGAAAAGATTGAATAAATGCAAGTTTCAGTGTAACATTACATGCAAACTTTTATTAGCATTAGCTGAAATCATCTTTTAATTGTAATAAAAAATAATTATGATTAAAAATTTCGGTACTTTTCTATTGGAGCAACACATTGCAAAAATGTATGAAAATACTCCCATTCATTCAATCCTAACCGTGTAAATGAATTGTATTGCAAACCTTGCCCAGATTATAATCTGCCACTTATTGACCGTTAATCTTATATTTATTATTTCTTTTTTCCCATTATTATTTAATCTTAATCTCGTAAAACATCTTAATTTACTTATTTTACGAATCGTTTTTTCAGTTTTTGTCTCATAGATGGTACTACTATACATTCTCTAATATATAAGGAAAGAAATATCACACAAAAAAATTAATACCACCCTTTCAAAGTATAATAAACTTTGCTATTTAATATTGGTACTGTAAAAATTTTCGGTGCCAATTTATTCCGGAGACAAAAATTCTACCCTAAAACGTAGCATTAGCTATATAATAGATATGAAAGATGTATTTATGACAATGCAGCATTTTCAGGAGATTTTCTCTAATAAATTAATATTTTTCTCAATGAAAAGAAAAAACAAGTTGGAAATTGCACGTGAACGTAGCAAATGAGGTGCTTTCGTACGATAACGAAGTTTTAAAAATATTCAGATCTTGCTGATATAGTAGAGCGTACTCCGGATACAGTACAGTAGTCGAAATCTTTACGTTTCTGTAAATATGCAGGAAGTAATTTTTATTACACCTCAGCAACGTATATCTTATTCATAAAATGTGAAATAGTTGAATATAATTAAAACACGTACCAAACCATGTTTCCCCGTATAGCATTATATAGTGGAATACTTTTGTGTGGCCCTGTAGTTTAATAATAAAAATTCTTTGCATCACAGATTGTGCAGAATGCATATTTTAGTATATATTTCATAGATTCATGCCAATTCTGTTATGTTCGAATGAGTGTAACATCATTAAAATGCATTTGAAACTTTTTCCCCATTGACCATAATGTAACGGAATCCTTTTGATTGTCCCTGTAATTGATCTATGCATCCGATTTTCATAACATTTGAAATGACTCGACAAAATTACGCAATAATTATATGTTTTAAATTTCAAACGATTAAAATGCATTTAAAACTTTTTTCTCTATTGACCGTAATGTAACGGAATCCTTTTGAATGTCCCTGTAATTGATCTATCCATCCGATTTTCATAAAATTTGAAATGACTCGACAAAATTATGTTATAATTATGTATTTTAAATTTCAAACGATTCGGTTGGGTAGTTTTTGCGTTGTTATATGCGGACAGACGGACAAACAGACAGACGGACGGACAGACAGACAGACGGACAGACGGACGGACTGGGCGACAACAATAGGTGCTACGTATTTACATAATTACGAACGCACCTAATAATTGCAGAAATATATAGAGCAAGTTTAATTTAGAATGATGTTTTATTATTGTAAAAAATTAAGAAATTTATATATCAGTGTTTGATAAATAGACTACATGCAAAAATAACTTCCGACAATGGAAATGGCTTTTAACACTTTTCAATTAAAATCTGTCCTTTTATATATAATTATCTTCCGAAAAAAATTATAAAACGACGCTGAAAATCTTTAATAGTTTTTTATGCTAATCTCGATTAATTCTTCAAATATGGATCAATGATTATGTGCCTTGGGCCGCACATAAAATTTCGCCGGGCCACATGCGGCCCGCGTTCCGCAAGTTTAGTATAACTGCTTTATACTATTTAGGGTGTTTTTTATAACAACATATGTTAAAATAACGAAAATTTTTACGCACTGTGTTAGGTGGAAGCAAAAGGAAAATCGCGCCACTGATTGTGGAACGTAATAATTATTAGTATTTTCTTATTAGTGTTAGTGAGCGTTATTTTTCGCTTTTCCTTATTATGTCACTTCAACATTAGAGACATTTTGATGTTTCCGCATGTTATTTATTCCATAAAGATACTCAAGATGATATGTTAGAGTTTCCGGGTGATTTGCTAATAGGATATAATTATGCTGATATAATTTTTACATTTCCATTTACTTGTACGTTATTTAATCATTTTAAATATGAAATGTATTGACAGATGACATATATCCATATGCGATATCATGGTGTGTAACTTTTTAATATATTTGCTCTGACTTCTTTGTTTAAGATATGTAGCTGACAACTATTTGGGTGAGGTTAAGGGGGTCTCAGGAGTATTACTTTTTACCTGGCATTGACATTTAGCAACATGTCATATTTAATTTTTTTTTCTCAGTCCCAATAAAACATAAATTCTTATAATTTTTAATATAGACAAATTAATATCTCTTCTATTTAAAATATTTTTTAAATATTCTACATTAAAATTGTATTTTTTTTCTTTACATATAATTAATTTTGATGAAAATTTTAAAATTATTTTTTGAATTTCATCCACTACACGCAAGATTGTACCAAAACTTTTGGTTTCAGAGCACACAAAAGTATTCATAATGAGGTAAATTTATTGTATCTTGAACATAAACTTCGTTTTTAAGCAATTTATTTATTTTAAATTATAAAAATTTATAACAAATGGGATTTTTTTTCAAAATTTTATCATTTAAATTTAAAATACATAAATGAATAAATTGCTTATAAACGAAGTTGGCGGGCTCTTAAGTCAAAAGTTTTGTTACAATCTTGCACGCCGTGGATGCAAATTAAACAATAATTTTAAAATTTTCCTAAAAATTTAATATATAAAAAAGTAAATAAAGTTTCATATATAATATTTTTAAAAATATGTTTTAAATAGAAGAGAATATTAAGTTGTCTATGTTAATTTTTTATGTTTTATAGGGACTGAAAAGAAATGAAGTGTGGCATGTTACTAAATTGCACCGCCAGGTAAAACGCGAGAATTCTGAGACCCCTTAAAATCTCAGGTAAAGCGTAAATTGTTAAAAGTTTGCAATGTAGATTACATTGTATGTGGAAAGAATTTTCAAGTAGAAACATTTTATAAATTTATTTTTTATTAAAAAAACACCTTTATTTAATTGGATTTATTAAATATTTAACTAAGAAAAGCTTACCAGCTCTTACCAGCAAAAATAAAACAGTTCTTGCATAAACCAAAAGTATCCACTTACCTAAAGAGAAGAAAGAATGAAAAGAAATTACAATTTAATAATTACATTTTATCAATAATTATATTAGTTATAATGAATATGTCTAATGAAATATTAGTAATACGCATGCGTAAGTAGTTTGCTTGAAACATTTTATGTGCTATTATCACATTGTAGTGAATTAAAGCTCCTAGTTATACATATGGTTGTACTTTACATCTCCAAAATTTATGTTTGGACCCAGTTTACAACACAAATGTACACCACTACTGAGTTTAGATTAATCTGAATTTTTTTTTTTTCATTGCTGTAGCAGAATATTGAGTATTTATTTACTGCCTTTCTTTGTTTTTCTTCTATATTACAGAAAGAAATTGAATCTAAATTTATTTTAATGTATTTCAATCATATACGATTTTTTTTTTATGTGATACGTTCCTAACACATTGTTTTTTGTTTTTTTATAGGTGTTTATATTGGATTAATAAAGTTAAACGGATATAGAAAAATGATGGTATCATAAATTATTCATAAATAAATAAAAATAAATTTATATATTCTAATTAGGTTACGATACTTATGTTTTTGATTTTGTATACAACATTTAATCAATTTACAAACAAAAATTAGTCGCAGAGAGGTAGTGAATCCTAAAATACTCAAAAATAGTAAAATTATTGAAAAATAATTATTTATCAAGTGCCAATAAATGAAACTTCTTACAGTATCATTATTGAACTATTATAATATTTATTTCAAGTTTTGTGTGTTTTCCAATTTTTTTTTTTTATTAATGTACATAGTACAGCTTTAAGATAGTAAATATTTTTTTAAATATACTAGAACATGAAACAAGTGTTGAAAATCAACACATATTTCACGTGTAAAAGTCATTAAAATTTACAAACTTAACCATGTCAATTTATTTTTTAGCTCACAGGCTATCATAGCCTGAGAGCTTATGTGCCCGTCCGTTCTGTATGTACGTTCGTACGTTCGTGCGTAACGCGATAACTCATGATAAAAATATCGGATCCACTTGAAATTTTGTATATAGGTATATCCTGATAAGGCGCTACCCTGATTAGTTTTTGGAGTTCATTGGATATGTATAAAAGAAGGAACGGGGGGCTCATGCCCCTCCCCTTAATTGATATAAACGGGATTTTCATGCACAATTATAAGTTTTTGTTCAAAATTTAGATATAGGATCATTCTGATGAGGCGATTCCGTGACTGTATTAGGTGTTCATTGAATAAGTATAAACAGGGGGAACGGGGGGCTCATGCCCCTCCCCTTAATTGATATAAACGGGATTTCCATGCAGAATTAACAGTTTTTGTTCAAAATTTAGATATAGGATCATTCTGATGTGACGATTCCGTGATTGTTATTAGGTGTTCATTGAATAAGTATAAACAGGGGGAACGGGGGGCTCATACTCCTCCCCTTAATTGATATAAACGAGATTTTCATGGAGAATTAACAGTTTTTGTTCAAAATTTAGATATAGGATTATTCTGATGAGGCGATACCGTGGCTGTTATTAGGTGTTCATTGAATAAGTATAAACAGGGGGGAACGGGGAGCTCATGCCCCTCCCTTTAATTGATATAAAATGGATTTTCATGCAGAACTAACAGTTTTCGTTCAAAATTTAGACATAGGATCATTCTGATGAGGCGAGTCCGTGGCTGTTATTAGGTGTTCATTGAATAAATATAAACAGGGGTAACGGGGGTTCTAATGCCCCCCCCCCCCCTTAACTTGCATAAATGGATTTTTCAAGCAGAATTGTCAGATTTCGTTCAAATCTCTGAGTAGTTTTGGAAATTTAATGGTTAAGTATAAAAAAGGGGAATAACTCCTCTTAAATTATATAAATGCTAAATGGGTTTTTATTAAGAATTATCCGATTTGCTCTGAATTTTGGATATAGATTTTTTATATGATAAAGCATGTCCTTGATAGTTTAGGAGGTTCAATGATTAAGTATAAAAAAGGAGAAAGGGGAGAACTGTTCCCCTTTCTTAATTTTTTTTCGAACGGAATTAACGAAAATACAAGGCTGTAATGTACAATTAGTATGCGTAGCCTGTGAGCTCAATGCCATCAGTTTAACTGGGCAATATTCTTTTTATAAATGCTATAAGTGATCTATTAAAAATAATACAAATACCTTATAGTTTTACATGTTTCATTGCTCTTACTGCAACTTTTTCAAAAACAAATAAATGATAAAAAGCAATTTATAATAATTATAATTTATCATTTATTTGTTTTTGAAAAAGTTGCCGTAAGAGCAATGAAACATGTAAAACTATAAGGTATTTGTATTATTTTTTAATAGATCACTTACAGCATTCAAAAATAAATTGATATTTAAAAATAAATGTTTTATATTATATTAACCATGTCTCTTATACATTCCATAAAAGATAAATATGTTTTTTTTAAGATTTAGTGACAAAATATTTTAGTCATAATCTTTCTCTTGTCTAATCTTAGGTTAGATTTTCTGGGTTAAATAAGGGGAAAAATAACATACTAAATGATTGATATTATAAATTATTTTTTTTTCTAAATGTAGGCATTTACAAAATTAAGACAAAATTAAAAAGTTTGAACGCATATATCATTAACGCATTTAATAAAAATTACATGAAAACAATTTTACACTCTACGCCGAAAATATATATCAAACTAAACAAATAGTTTATTAAAAATAACTACTTGAAGTTTGATTTGACTTTAAAACTCACAACCTACCTCATTCGAAACAAGATTAAAACAGTCATTATTTCATAAACCTATACCTTTTATCTTTTCTAATTAACCCTTCTTTGCTAAAACAATAACCTGTTTCATATTCCTCTCCCAGCTTTAAATTACTACTCGTACAGAATTCGGGAAAATATAATTAAACACAAGCCTTCGTCATTATTACAGAAATGCTTAGAGCATCCCCAACAAGAAATCATTGTGGAAGACGGTGTTGTTAGTCTTTCAAACTAGCTTTTCTCTCGCGCAGAATTCGGCAAAGAATATTCCATCTCCAAATGGAAGTGGTTTTAGGAGATAATGATTTCAAACGGTAACTAGAGATTTTACTCGCGAACTATGGCGCGTTTATTCTTGCGAATTCTGGAGATAGTGCGATTGTTTCGAGACCTGCGAGTATTTATTGAATTTAGCGAGAGGGTTTTTGGAAAATGAGAATTAGAGCGGGCAAGGTAAATCGGGGCAAAACACAAAAGTCGGCAGAAATGGTGAGGAGGATAAGAATAAATTAATGAAGACTTAATGCAAATATTCACCTCACAGTCTGGGGTATCACGTTGTTTGTGCTGGATAAGAGGTGTTATTTACAGGAGGTGTTATTCTCAGTTTAGCTCTTTCTAAGTTAAATCTCGTTTTCTAGAATAGCGATAGATATGAGACAGGTCGTTAAAATATTTACAGCATTCACTATAAAGAATTTATTCTAAGTGAATACCAGAAGTCTTATCTGAACAAAATTGATTTTATCTCTTAACTACTTCTCTGAATTGCCTATACGTCATACGCGTCACGTGTTTTTGGCAATCATGATTTCAAATTATGATTTATTACTCTCACCAGTAAATTTTTATTGTAAATTTTCTGTTATTTAATCCGAGCGTTTTTCTAATTCAGTTGGACCAAAATTTCTGTTTTAGAGAACCGTTGATAAAAGATTAAAATTGCGCGAAAAAATAGGCATTGGTTGAAAATTTTTACAAAAATAGTGATCAGTTAAATCGTTAATATACAAGAAGTACACAAAAGTAAAAAATCGTAAAGTTAATGTCACTAATTAATAAAATTGGTCATATAGAAGTGCAGCGTATTTGAGGAATTTAAAATAAAACTGATTATTTTGTGAATTATAGATGGATTTTACATGAATATATACCTATATGCGTAGTTATTCATGTATAAATATAAATGTTATTTTCAATGGAGTAAACTTTTCCCGAAATTTGACATTTTGTTAACTAAAACATCAAAATTCACTTTTAATAATTTTGTAATCAAATATATCAAATTTGTTTTTAAGGTCAGGAAATATAAAAGATGGACATTAATTATACGAAATTAAAACAGATGCGGTTAGATCGATACGACAACGATTTGTTTTTGCGTTTTTCTTCTTGCCTGTAGCTTGAAAACACGAAACAAACGCATAAAATGAACTAAGTTTGATGAAAATGTTTTGTTCTGTTACTGTATCCCCCTCAACCCTCTCACCACACCACTATGTCAGATAATGATACAAAATAGTTATTCGTTACCAGAATAGTTGTATCTTTTGTTTCTAATTGTAATTAAGATACAAAATGATGTTAATATTTAAGGAATTGTGTTATTTTTCTCAGATAGATTTTATACTAGTTCAGTTAGCCTAATTAGTTAGCCTATCGCGATGTGAATAGGCTCAATTCTTATTGTTTATCTTAATGTCAACAACTTTATGCCATTATTTAAAAAATATATCATAAATAAAAAAAAATACTTTTTTCTTCAAATCTGATAGTTTTTTAATGTCATTATACTAAGTTTGCATGCAACACTTTTTATTCAAAACATATGAAAATCTTAGTTACAGAGTTGCAAGTCTCGACTTGTTGCACACCACTATTAACTTAGAAAAAATGTTGTTCCTTTGAATTACTGAAGTGGACAAATTTAATAAAATATAATTTTCTGCATTAAAATACTGGTATGGAAAGAGACAGAGGCTTAGAAGCTCTTGTTTAATGAATTTATAGAGTTATGAATAAAGAGGAAGTGACATGCACTCTCAAAAAAAAAAAAAAAAAAAAAAAAAAAAAAAAATTCTTTTCACGGAAAATTTACTGGCAGCACTGCTACCAGTAATTTTCTGTCAATTGACGGACATCCGTTTATTTTTTTTCTCCGTTCCAAGAGGTAAAATATCCGTCAATTCAAGAAAGTTTGGAAAAGGAAAAAGCCACAGACGCGGGGAACGAACCACCGACCCCAGCGTTGGAAGGCGAACGCGTTAGCACGAAGCTGTGGTTGTACAGGAGGAAAACGCTTTGAAATAAATGCGTTCGTTTCATATGGGTGTAATTTGATCTATTTCGGTAAAAAGCTTTTAATTTTGAAGGTAATTTCTGAAAGATTTCTTCTTTAATGAGATTGTGGCTGGAGTTTTTATACGATAGTTTTAATGTAACATAAAAATGTGGAATTTAAATATATTTACGTATATTGCTAGAAGTAAAATGTGGTGATCAAATGGGTGATCAAATTTTATTTAATAAGATTTTGGAGATAATATCGATATAATTTTCATTTAATTTTTTAATTAAAATTTCTTTTAAATGTGTTCACTTAAAGTATATTTTAAATGTGAATATTTATTTATAAATATTACATACATAAAGTCAACATTATTCAACTTATCCAACTTTAAATAACAAATTGTGAGTATTTTTGAATGAATAAAAAAAATTAATTGTTATTTATTTTTAAATTCAAAAACATTTTTGTCTTTTTAAACTAAATTAGACATCTTAATCTATAGAATTTTTCGTTTTTCCTTTTAAAAATAAATTTGATTTTATTACTAATAGACCCCATACGCATGCGTGCTAGGAATAAACAGAATCCCTTCCCTCTTTTTTTTGGACGTTCGAAATGAATTCAACGGATCAAATATGTTTTCTGGGAGTACGAAAATTTTTGTGAAATAATAAGAATAATTTAGTGCATATTGACGAATTTTTCTGAGAGTGTATAACAAACGGTCGCTTTTTTTTTTTTTTTTTTTTTTTTTTTTTTTTTTTTTTTTTACATTAGATAAACAGTTTCTGATTACCGCCGCCGCAGGAAACTTCCATCGGTAAATTTTGAATAAAAAATTTGCCGTAATTTAGCAACTTTTTTAATGGAACATTTTCTTCACATACATAATTAAAATTTTTATTTGTTTTTTACTGGTAAAAATTTGCCCATGTATATTTTTTTACTGACTGAGAGTAACAGGCGATTGTATAAATTGTCACAATATGTCGGAAACTCAAGGACTGATTATCACTAAAGTAAACTCTCACCAGTAAAAATAAAAATCTTCTTTTTTTTCATTATTTATAATAGAAATTTTTCGTTAATAAGACATTTGAAAAAGGCGAAATTTTCTATTTAACCCTTTCGGACACGGAATAAATCTGTCTGAAAAATTTAATTTACACCAGAATTAATAAACGAATTTATTAGAAAATGCGACCTTATTCTCAAGTATGTTATAAAAGGAAATTAAATGTCCTTGGTGCCAGTAAAATTAAATTTATGTGTCTTTTTCTAAGGCAGGGTTGGCGAACCTTTTTGTTGACGCGTGCCAAATTTTATCAAAAGCTATTTTACGTGACCACGACATGCCAAATAAAAAAGAAATTTAATAAGCGGAAATATAATGGTTTAAAATTACTTAAAATTTTCGATTAATATTTTAAAAATATACATATAAGGAACATCCAGTTAGACATAACAGTAAAATAATTGGGGGAAAATATTAAGTTTAGAAAAAAAATGTATAATAATGCGATGTAATTTGATTTCTGTTATTTTATCTTAACATTAAATTAATTTTAATGCAAATTTCAGTTAAAGTTTTCATATTATTCATCCATGAAAACAGAAACTGTGACTAAAAAACACAAATAGCAGAATAACTATTAAAATAGCAAATTTCATGGAACTAGAAATAAGATCTTGTATCTAGTTCCGTGGCAAATTCCAGTTTCATTAAATAGCTGTGGAATAAATTATACGTTGCCATGACTTTACCATCGGAATTTAGTAAAATTTAATTATCAATTATTATAGATAGTTATGTGATATATCGTCTTTGTTTGAAAAAATTTTGAGACCATAATTAATTTGATTGGAATATAATATGTCGCAGTTTTTTTTTTTTTTTTTTTTTTTTTGTTTTCCCAAATTGCATTTAATCAAGTTCAGCAAAGATCAGTCGCTGTTTTGTGTAATCTCATTTCTTTTGATTCACAGCCACAGCAATGCCGTGCCAGAATTATGAGCCAAAAATGGCACGTGTGCCATATGTTTGCCGCCCATGTTCTAATGTCACTGCGCCGGAAAAGGTTAAGAACACTGGTATACGTTTGTCCCGGTGACAATCAAACCCTGCGAAAGCAATTGCAGTTGAAATTTCACTATTTTGAGGATTTGTCAGCTCTCCTTATTAATAGTTCCATGAATGAATTTCCCATACAACACAAACTTTGACAATTTTATTTATGTTTATTTTTTTATAAGACAAAGAGCTATTCATTTTTAATTTTTTAATATAACAGAATTTTCTTGTACAAATTTTATTTATTTACTGCTTCCCTTTCCTTATCAAAACTTCGGAAACGAACTATACAATTTATCTCGAACACGCAGATAAAATTTTATTCCTAGTTTTTGTGTGTTATTATACGTTTTTTCCCAAATAATGAAACTGTGATAAAATTTTCCAATATAAACAAATAATTTGTTTTCTTAAAGTTTTTATAAAACCCGAAATTTAAATTAAAAAAAAAAGTCGTATCAATTCATTATACGAAAAATAACTGAGCTCATATTATTTTAATACAACAGAGCTGTCCTTGTATCATCCTAAAACGTGTGGATAAAATCATGGATATTTTCCTTATTAATTTAAATTCAAAATATGTTTTGAAATGTTATTATTCTAGCAAAAACTAGGAAAAACAACAAAAACAAATCCTTGGAATTTCCTCTAATACAAAAATCTGATTCGAATAAGCATATTTCAATTCATTAAATGACAACAAAATAAACATTCTCGTGTTTATATCTAACAAAACTGTATTTTTATAAACAGACCTACTCGTTTGTCCAATTTAATAAAATCACCTCTTTATTCAAAAATGTTTATAAATTTTAATTTCGTTTACCTATACAAACAATGCTCTTTTTGATAGAATTCTGATTAATTGTTTCTTCTATAATTTGTTTGTATTTTTAAATGTTAATATGTCTACAAGCGGTTCTATTAAAATACTTTTTCTATCTGAAAATGAAAACATTTTTAGTTATTAATTTTCTGTAAAATTCAAAATCCGACTTGAATTAATTCCTATTAATCGACAACGAACTGAGTACATTTTAAAATCTAACTGGATTTTCCTTTTAAACCTTTTGAAATGCTATGTACCTCAAGAAATAACCTACTTATTAAATGCTTTAAATCTTTCCTTATCAAAACTTGGGATACAAGCTGATACATCTAAACTCGCTTCGATTTCATCGGTATCAGAGGTAGGAAGTCATGTTCCTTCCTGCTGAGCCAATACCCTGGACCAGTTCATTTGCTTCCTAATCATCCCGGTAGCAATCGACAGCCAGACCTAGAGTAATTAACATTTTGCCTGGCAGTGTTAGTTTCCTAACACTATTAATTTCACAATCCGACGCCGGCTGTATATTTAGTATCCGATTCTAATTGAGGACTCCCCGGACAACTCGTCAAGTTTCCTATGCACCCCTCCGGGTGTCCGGGCGCACTTAGCACAAAGGATTAGGTTCAATACAAATGAACCGAGAGAGGGAATTATTACTCTCTATATATATTTATACATGTGTCTGTGTGTGTGTGTGCGCGTAATATTCCGAGTGCAGGTATATGTAAGTTTAAGTCAACAACCTACTGCCCGTATGCACACATCTTCGGTGTGTTGTTTCTAGGATTAACGTCTACAGATATGAGAGAAGTACGTTCTTAATGATCAATAATAACAGTTCTAAAGCTGACAGGAAGTTATTAGAAAGCGGTGGAAACTTTGCCATGTAAACATACGAAGTAACGCGGATATAGAGATGTAAATATGCATATTGAGAAACGTGTCAAGAACAGAACTATAGCTTCGAAATCTATATAGTAGTTGAAAATGATTTCTTAATTATTCATGCATAGATAGCAGAGTAGATCTTTTGAAGTTAGAACCACTACTTGTAATTACGGAATTCAAATGAAATTGTACAATTCAGCCAAGATATATTCCACTATCGCATGAAATTCAAATGGAATTGTATTGTCCAGTCAAGATGTATTCCTACAATTGCTTGCAGATAGACGTAAGTAATAATCGTACTTCAGTCAATCGATTGGCTTTGATATAGATCTTGCTTAGCAGTTCCTACTATTGTTAGTGGAAAATTGCGATTCATGTGAACCCATAAAATTAATTTATCATAAATCATTTCATCATTTTAATAAAAGCATATTTTTTTTTCGAGAAAAAAATAAAAAGACAAATAGGTAAAAAAATGTATATACAATGTGTTTTCTCTTATCGTTAAGCAGTTATTTTCCAAAACTTAATGTACGTCCTATTGAAAACACCATATGAAAAGCCCTTTACATCAAGTAGTATTTTTTTTTAATTAGGAAATTTAAATTTTCATACATAAAAAACTCTAATCAGAAATTTAAAAAAAAAATCATTTTTGTGCCACTAAAATCATAGAATGGTGATATTTTTAATCCATTTTTAAGATTTCCTTATACTAAATGCATAAAATTTATTTGCAAAGCAAGAAAAAACTGAAAATTCAAAACTGTTACAGTACCACTCACCCCTCCCCCCCACACACACACGCATGTTAGAATACGTTTCTTTTAAATGCATAGCCCAGGGACCGTATAAAAACCTTAGTTTAATAACTTTTACAAAAGTAAATATTTTGATTCAAATAACGTCTTAAAGAGCTTCTTTACTCACTTGAAAACACCCCAACCGTAATGTCAATCTTATGGGCATGTTGATTTCGAATTTATCTTTGCTTAATATTAAATGATTCTTTTGCCTAACATAGCTGAGCTTAGTTTCTAATATGGCTATTTTTTACTTTTTCAGTTTAGGTTTCAGATTTTTTTCAATAAAGGCACTTTCACTTTCGAAACCGGTTTTGAAATTGAAAGTACCTTTATTAAAAAATTCTGCAACCGAAATAGAAAAAAAAAATAACCATATTAGAGATCGAGATCAGCTATCCTATGCAAAAAAAATTATTTAGAAATATTCAAATTAAACGAGAAATTAGAAAACATTCTGTTCATAGGATTAAACATTACGGAATGGGTGTTTTCAAGTCCGTGAAAACTTCCCTTGTCAGTTAAAATCAGACTTTTTTTTCAAAGTTTGTCTTAAAATTTATGGGTTGCGGAATTAGCCATTCGTCAGAGATGAGAGTAAGGATTATGTTGTGTATAGCCGAGCTCGAGAGACAACTGTTCATTATTTGAAAAAATAGACTGTCATAATTAAAAAGCATTTTTTGTAGAACATTTTGTTCCGGATTCAAATTTTAAGCTTTCATTGCAGCAGACTAGTTAATATTGAAGCATAAGGTTTCTTTCTGTCTCTTTCTCTCTCTCTCTCTCTCACACACACACACACACTCGTTCTCTCTAGAGTACCATCATATTTATGGTGAAGCGATTATACTTTTTGCGCATTATTTAAATTTAAATGTCGGAAATATATCTGATTTTTAGGGTAAATTTCATAAGAAATAACACCTAATACAGGTATTACTATGGTGCAACTTAAAAAAAATTCCTTCTTAATTTTCATCATATGACACCAGGAAACGAAAACCGCTCCCACTTAACCACTCCACACATATATATACATATATATGAGTGTGTGTGAACTAAGAGGATAGGGAGTCAGTAAAAGCGTCGTAACATAGTTACTTTTGAAGAAGATGGTTTCCCCGTTCTACTGCACAGGAGTCATGGCTTAACCACAGAAAAAATATATTGACTGCTTCAAATTAGTTTATTTATGCAGTCATATCACCAGAGAAATGTTCTAATCTCTCAGCTAAACGACTTAAATTGAAAATAATAAACGTTCAATTCAAAAGCGCAGCGATCCGTCGTATTATTCCGACGACTTGTTCTAAAACCCACTATCACATTCATCTCCAAACCTCCTTGCTTAAATAAATAATAAAAAAAAAATTCTAGAACATTCGATAATCTCCAACACGATCCCTTCATGTAAAGAGAACTGAAGTCGTCTTTCAAGTAGAGGAATCGAACGTCTCAGCAATACACAATTTTATTAATAAGTATATTATTTAATTTATTTAATAATTGAAATAGGTTAAAATTCGAATGTATTCAACACACGATAATTCCAATAAAAAAGGGAAATAAATGAATTTATTGATGCGTAATATATTTAAAACACGAAGAAAAAAAGTAAAAGTAATAATGTTTTGAATAAGAATTCTTTTTCGGAATAAATTTAATAAGACTAATAAATAATAAAAAGGGGTTGATAAAAACAGGGTGAAAGTTACATGGGCAAGTATACTCAGACCGTAAAATATAAATTTAAAAATAACATTAAAAACTAAAGTTGTTTTTGAATTTATAAAATATATAACCTTTAAATAATCCCATAACAATATAGAAAAAAATTAATACGTGCAGGTTTTTTCTTTTTCGTATATAATATAATATAAAAAATAGTATAAATAATATAAGTAGTATAAATAAAAATAAGTAAGTAATAATAATAAGTAGTATAAATAATAAAAAACTGTTAAAACTGTTAATTACAATTCATAAAACACATTGCTCTTATCAGAAAAGCCATACATACATTATTAAATCAAATATAGGTGTGGTAATAGTCAAACATAAATACATTCAAGAAAAGTATTCAAAACTTTTTGTAAATTATTGAAACATTAATTACAATGCATAAAACATACATTGTATTTATAAGAAAAGGTAATAAATACAAAATTGCAAAAAATATTGCAATAATCGTCAAATAGAAACACATCCAAGGAAAATAATCAGAAGTTCAGTCATCATTTAACACCAAGTAATAAAAACAGCACATTTTAACTATTCCTCTTATAGTAATACAATCAAAAATGGAATCTTCCAACCTCCTCCCTTTCCCAACAACACCAAAATAAAAGTACAGAGAAAAGCAATTTTTTTTCTTTTTACAACTTCGCTTTCTGATACTATCTTCAGCAGGCTTCAAGATTTGGAAGATGACGCCTGTTCAAGAAACCTTTTCTTCAGGTAATGAGTCTCCATAACAGGCGAAAAAAGAATCCAAACAAGAGATTTGACAAATGGTTTGTCATCCTGAAAGGATTATGAAATTAAAAGATGCGGTATGGGCGGGGTTCATCATATAGTCAACAATAACGATCTTAAAAAGAATCGTTATCGTTTTCACTTTCACAAAACTAATCTGTGGTTTTTAATGCGAGGAATTTTGTAATTAATGATATCTCTCTTTAGTTCCATTTTTCGAAGTTTAATAAGTTATTACGTTCTGGAAAACTTCTGCTTTCTTTTATTTTACTGTCTTTTATCTTAATTTAAGATTTTGTCTTTGACATATCTATTGATTAGCGGCTCCAGAACTTATAACGGTCACTGACTTAAGGCTAATTAGGTTTAGTTGTTAATGAGGCTTAAAAATTCAGCAATAATAAACATCCTATAAATCATAGGCATAACAAATGAGGATGTTTAATGTTTGAAATTGTTTTTATTTGAATTAGAAAATCAAGAATATTTGCATTATACGTGGGGGGCACTATAAAGTTTTAATTACAGGCGAGTATTTTTTTAATACTAACTTACACTATTTTTTCAAAACAAAAACCTATTAGATACACTTTGAGAACTTTTGCAAGAGAAATATACTACGGAATGTATTTATTTTATGGATATTCGTGCGCATACAAAGAAAATTGCAGGGCTCACAAATGGTCCGCGAGCTGAACACCAATATTTTTTTTTTTCAGAAAATTCCATAGTAGGTTTCCACAGTATTTGTGCTAAAACTAATCTCCGAAGGCGTTTTCTGCGCAATTTGCAAGAAAAATATAGAACGAAAATCTTTCTAAGAAAAGATTGTTGTTCAGTTGGCGGACCATTTGGGAGCCCTGAAATTGAGAATGCAAATTCAGATGGTTTCCCGGAGTATTTATTCCCCGGAGCCGCAAATGTCTCTCCTAGGAAGATTTCGAATTTTGCACATTTTGATTGATCTAAATGTTACACATAAACAAAAATGACGATTATAAATAATCTCCTCAATGGCTAATATCTCACTGAGCTAAACTTCTGGCGCCCGCTTATATATATATACCAAGGGTCCAAAACGTTTTCCAAAGGAGATAGCCGCCATTAAATTTTAGGGACCAAAATTTCAAATAAACATAAAAAATGGAAAAATCGTTCGATTGATTTGCGGTTTTCACTAGAATTAACCTTTATGTCGGCATTTTCTTGAAATTAAATTATAAAGATAAATATCAAAAAATGCTGATAGAGGGCGCTTTACACTTTGGAGTAACGAACAACTATCTTTTGCCAGTATTTTATGCATCTCATTAAATGTTTTCGTAAGCTTAGACTCAAACTTAAATTTTGAGCTCAAAATCTGAAAGTGGGAGTGGTTAAGTAGCACAAACTGAACCGTGTTCAGAGGGATAAAATTTCAAATGATTATAAAAAAACGGAAAAATAGGTTCATTGATTTGCGGTTTTTACTAAAACTATTCTTTATGTCGGTATTTTCTTAGAAATAAATTATAAAGATAAATTTCAAAAAATGTCGATAGAGGGCGCTTTAGACTTTGGAGTAACGGACAACTATTTTTTGCCGTTATTTTTTGTACCTCATTAAATATTTTCGGAAGCTTAGACTTAAACTTAAATTTTGAGCTCAAAATCTGAATAGTAGGGAGTAGTTAAGTAGCACAAAATGAACTGTGTTTAAGGGGAGGGGGGGGTGTTCAAATTTAAAATAATTATAGAAAATGGAAAAAATTGTCGATTTGTTTGCGGTTTAAAATAAAACTATTCTTTAAGTCAGTATCTTCTTGAAAATAAATTTTAAAGATAAATTTAAAAAAAAATCCATTAGAGGGCGTCTTAAACTTCAAAGTAAACAATAATTAATTTTAACCATTATTTTTTTGTTCTAATTAAATGCTTGCAAAAAATTATTAAATGTTTTCGGAAGCTTAGATTTAAACTTAAATTTTGAGCTCAAAATCTGAATAATTAGGAGTAATTAAGTAGCACAAATTGAATGTGTCTTCAGGAGTTGAAATTTAACCCTCCCCCCTCCACGAACACAATTCAATTTTTCGCTACTTAAACACTCCCAACGATTTAGAATTTGAGCCTAAAATTTAATTTTACGCATTTGAAAGCATTTAATGAGATTAAAAAATAACAGTTAAAAATAGTTGTACGCTACTCCAAAGTCTAAGGCGCCCTCTATTGGCATTTTGTGAAATTTATCTTTAAAATTTAATTTCAATAAAATGCTCATTTAAAAATTAGTTTTAGCGAAATTCGCAAACGAACCGACCAATTTTCCGTTTTTTATAACAATTTGAAATTTGAACCTTCTGAACACAGTTCGGTTTGTCTACTTAACCACTCCCAACTATTCAGATTTTGAGCTTAAAATTTAAGTCTAAGTTTACGAAAGCATTTAAAAAGATGCAAAAAGGAACGCCAAAAAAGAGTTGTTCGTTACTCCAAAGTCTAAAGCGCCCTCTATCGGCATTTTTTGAAAATTATCTTTATAATTTATTTGGAAGAAAATACCGACATAAAGAATAGTTTTAGTGAAAACTGCAAATCAATGAACCAATTTTTGCGTTTTTTTTAATCAATTGAAATTTGAACCCTCTGAATAGAGTTCAGTTTGTGCTACTTAACCACTCCCACTTCCAGATTTTGAGCTCAAAATTTAAGTTTGACTCTAAATTTACGAAAACATTTAATGAGATTCAAAAAATACCGGCAAAAAGTAGTTGTTCGTTACTCCAAAGTCTAAAGCGCCCTCTATTGGCATTTTTTGAAATTTGTCTGTATTATTTAATTTCAAGAAAATGCCGACATAAAGAATAATTTTAGAGAAAACCGCAAATCAATCGACCGATTTTTCCGTTTTTTATGTTTATTTTAAATTTTGGTCCCTAAACTTTAATGGCGGCTCCTTTGGAAAACGTTTTGGACCCTTGGTCTCCTATTTATTATTGTTTGTCTTTATGTGTACTATCACCCCTCTTTTATTGTAAAAAAAATTTGGAATCACCCTGTATATACATATATAAAAATTAGCCGTATAACAAAAAAATAGATTTACATTGAATTCTCATTAATTGTTAAATTCATTAATTAGTATCAGTTGTATCAATACCGCAGAGTATTTCATTTTTTGATTGAGCTTCTTTAATATTTTATTTTAAAATGACATCTTGCGTGATCAATGTAGCGTTTTTCTAATAAATAATATCTTATTAAAAAAACACGTTTATGAAAATACTTACAAAATCTCATGTGTTTTTCAATAAACATGAAATGTCATTTAAAATTCATTTTCTTCCATGCTACAATTATTATCGAAGAACTATCCAGCTATTTCTATTAAAAATCCAATAAACTAAAGCGGATACACTAAAAACACATATTAAGTTAAAATAAAATCTATTTTGAATTGAATAAAAGCAATCTTATGTGAATCACATTATACGTACGGAAAATATTGAAATAGTTTTATTTATTCCACGAGCATTCTGGGACACTAGAGAATTAAAAATAATTGACTACAAGAAGATAAAAATAAGAAGAATTTATAAGAGAAGAATTTTGTACTGAAGTATTCATGTTTTTCCGCATTTATCAACAAAAAATGTGAATTTAATATCAGGAATAGCATAACACGGAAAATAGTTTAAGCCTTTTTTTGTGTGTTTGGGAAGTTTACGACATATGAATTTTATTTTGTTTTACAGATAAATTTTGTGTCAGGGGACCGATGGATTTTTCATATTTCGTAAATTGTTATTCGTGTTATGTGTGTCTAAATATTTTGAAAATAACAAACATATGTGAAAATACATTTTAAATATTAAGATATATGAGACAGAAAAAAGTTTTTGGATTGGCACGTCTAACTAATTAAATATACAAACTTAAAAATTACACTGTATGTAAAATACTTAAAAAGATGACAAAAAATATTAAAAATTTTTTTGAATTACTTTGATTCTTTGTACTTTCAACTGTAAACATAGTTTTCATCAGAGAATTAAAATAAAATAAAATAAAATAAAATAAAATAAATAAATAAAAATACTGTTGTTAACATTTTATTTTTCAAATATCATGCAGTTGGTGTCAAAAAACAGACTGAATGACTACGTGACATTTGAAAAAAATAAAACTTTTTTTGTAATAAAGTTTTTTTTCCCGCTTCAGCAATTTCGTCTCACAAGGAAAATGGTATGCGAATACTTCTGTGCATCCCTGTATGAGGTATAAAAATTATATATCAAGAGTAATGTGAAAAAACTAATTAAATTTAAAAGCGCATACCGAATTTTAAAACGCAATTATTACACAAAGATGGTACTGTAACCGATTTCTTCTGTGTGTCCCTGTAAATTAATAATAACGTGATCGTAGTGAAATTTAGTGATTTATATCAGTTTTTATACATTTGAAATAGCATAATGTCATCAAAAACTCTCCAAACGATTTTTCTCCTTATACCATAATGTAATCGAATTCTTTTGAGTGTCCCAGTAAAAGAACTATTCATCGTACATACTTCATATGTAATACCAAACATGCTTTGGAGACCCTAAATATGCTCTATCAATTGCATGAAAATCCGAGTATATTTACAGGAGTTAGAGCGTGGATAGACAAACCGAATGCATAAGTACTTTTCAACGTTGTTGGAAAGTGCTAAAAATTGAAGTTTCAGTATCATCATTAACTTCCATTTTCATTAAAGTAACAGGGCCATTAAAATTGCAATTAGCAATAAATAAGAACATTAAATTTCTAATAAACTATCTGTCCATTATGAAGTTCAGTAGAAAATTATTAATCATAATGCAATTAGCCTAAGCTGCGCAACGTATCCCATAAAATTACGAGCTTTCATCAAAGGAAAGCGCGGCGTTTTATCGCCACCTGGCGCAATAAAAACGCGCAATAAAACCGAAAAATCACGAATCCATTTTCAATGAATTAGAATATTCATCCCTCATCACACACAGACTTCTTAAAACTATCTCTCTCATTATACTTCTAGTTCTTGCGTTAATGGCAAACCAATTCAATTAGAACTGCAGCAGCTGTACAAACGCAAGTCGCATTCCTAATAATCGAATGCAAAATAATTACGAATTTTTGCCACCGGAAATAAATAAAAGTAAAACTAAACAATAAAATAATACAATCTTTTGTATGAAGCTTATGGCAACGTTCATTACATCTTTTAATTAAATTAACGGATAGTGGCCATTTTGTTGAAAAGAAGTGATAAAAATAAATAATATTTTTGAAAGCATATTATTGGAAAATAAATGGTGAGGAAACGGTAAGATGAAACGAATGGTGAAAATAACATTGACGTACTGAAAGGAAAATTCGAGATGGAAAGATTTTTCAAATAAGATCTCAAACTGGGCAATTTCTTAAATAGTGGAAATTCGATTTCCTGTTTACGGCTTTAAGCTATCATAGTTTAAATTATTATTTTATAATAAAATATGAAAAGTTAGCAAAATTTATGATAAGTTGTCTGAATTCCATGATATTTATTATTTACGCCAGTTTGTAAGAGTACAATTAATTTGAGCAAATAATTTAAACATTTTTCTTTAATGCTTTTTCTTTATTATAACTTTTTAGTTCATTTTTTAAAAAATGAAACACAATATTTTTTTACACTTTAAATTCAACCAAAAAGAAGACTGTTCTGAACCAAATATATAATTTGAAGTTTTGCACCATATTTTCATTTTTTCAATACATTTTGTTAGTATTTTACAGTTTTTTGTAAACTGATATGAAAAAGCACATATTTGTAAACACACAATTGTATAGACTTCATAAAAAAAAAGTAATAAAAATTATTCTACACTGTAAAAAACTGTTTGCATTCTCCAATCATCCAAACATTTTTATTGATAATGGTTATTTGGCTAGATTTTGAAGCGTTTTATCAGAATAGAGGAATTACGGTTAAATAACCGTTTTCAGAGGTGCGAAACTCCACTAATATTTCGTGATATGTAGATTAATCTACCCAGTTTAAATGAGCTTCGCACCCAATATTTTTTAAAGACATGAAATGAAATAAGTTCCATGTAGAAACTTTAAATTAAATTGATAAAGGTTCACGAGTCAATTTTTACGGTTGTAAACGTTGTTAATTTTTTTTATTTTATTTTATTTTTTATTTTATTTTATTTTATTTTATTTTATTTTTTTTTTTTTTTTTGCATTAGGAAAAATTTGCAAACAACTTTCCAGTCATTTAACAGTTTTTATAAAAATCGCAAAAATGCTAAGCACCACTAATGTTCTTTAATATGTGGATTAACATGATGCAGTTTAAACAAAAATGCATGAATATATGATTATCTGCGTATTTGGAAATATGTACAGTAAACATAGATAGCGTCTACCGTTGAGAAAATATAGAAATCCGAAGTAAGGTTTTTTTTCTATTTTTTCCACATGCCAAAACATAAATGGTATTGAATACCAAGTTTAATGATAAACTTTAAAATGTACCGCATATATCTAAATGCAAGTTAACATATGATCTCTACTTGCAATATAAATAAATAACCAAAGCAGTTTTAATTGATACATTCATTTTCTTCAAATCTATGTGTAATTCGTACTAAACAAAATGTGTTTAACTTCAAATACCACTGAACTAACACATTAATTAAATACAGTTACATCGTTAAGCATTATCAAGTCTCTTCAAGTGTCTCTTCAAGACACATGAATTTAGAATATTTAATCTTTATCACCCGATTTTTAGAATACAAATTTATTAGTTTAACTGAAAAAATGTAATTATTTAGGGTGCTAAAATTTGTAATTATTGGCATAGGAAAATAAAAGATGCAAAGAACTTTAACCCTCTCATTCTCATGATAAAATACGTTCTAGAAATTCCGAATTCATACCAGAAAATTTCAAAAATAAATTTCGTGTTTTTAAAATAGTAAATGATTGAAATTAACCCGCGAGAACTCGCGCATGAGATTTTCTTTCACCATTTCAATTTCACCATTTCTTTTCATTTCAAAATGTGATTTCGATTACTTTACCCCTTTTGTGAATAACGTACTAAGCCAAATAAAAATTTTTTATATTGACTGTAAAGTAAAAGAAAAGAATTTGGCACCGTGAGAGAAATTCTCATAGCGACTTCTCCCGGGTTAAACAAATATTGAGATTTTAAATTTATGGCATGAATTTGGAATATCCTAGTTAAAAAAGCCATTAAATTCAAAACACTGTTAGTATCATATATCATAGCTCTTTTGTTTTTGCATGTTATTTATTTATTTATTTATTTTTTAACCACAAAAATTTAATAAAAACTTTTGCCTTATTTAAGAAATGGATTTTTTTTACGACGAATTTAATTTATGGCGATTTTAAAAAGTAAAATTTACTATAAAAGTTTTATGGTACAAAAAGGCGTAAGATGTTCCATGGATATTAGAGGGTTAAGAGTCAGATATAAAATAAACTTAATCATTGTAAGTATAAAATAAACTACAAAAGGCAAAAGATATATATTTTATTAATGCATTTTTTTTAACTATAAATACATAAAAAAAGTCGTTGAATTTTTTTTTCTTATGCTGTTTATTTATTTTGTAACATATTAATCTAAAAACTTAATTTTTTGTTGGCAAAGGGTAAAAATTTTTAAAGCAAAAAATTTTTAAAGAAATTTTTAAAGAAAAAAAAAACTACTGAAAGATTTATAACACAAAAAGATTTTTAAGAGAGAAATACTGAAAAAAATTTCATTAATACCCTATTTTCCAAATAAATAACAAATGAAATATGAGAGAGAGCGGAGGAAAACTTAAGTCCATTTCTAATTCTCTCAGTATTATCCCAGACTTTAGCATTTTAGTTCTGTTTGTTTCAGTCCATACTTATACTGAATTAAATCCATACTTATATTGAACTAAAGGATTCAGAAAACTTTAAAACTAATTTCAATCTTAGAATATGGGCTAGAAGTTTTGCAATTCAAAAAATATGAATTCACATCGGAAAATTTCAATAATAAATTTCAGTTTTTAAAATACGAAATCACTGTTATTAAATAAGGCAAATATTGCTATTTTAAATTTCTGGCATAAACATGGAATTGAAAAATCCACTAAATTCGAATATCTGTTAGTGACGTATCGTTACTTGAAAATAATAAGGTTCTATCTGTGTTTTTGGAAAAAAAATGACTTATCGATATAGATTTTTTTTTTTTTTTTTTGTATCTATGAAGGCATTTCTTGATTAAAATAACGTCATAATATATTGTAATGTCATGTGTAAATTATATGTAACATCATTTCGATTCAAAAATGCCTTCATAGATACAAATAGAACCTCTCTATATCGAGAAGTCATTTTTTTTCTAAAACACAGATAGAACCTTATTATTCTCTGGTGACGATGTACCGTAACTGACAATTATTATTATTATTATTATTATTATTATTATTATACCATAAAAATCTAATAGAAAATATTGCTTTATTTAATCGGTAGATTTTATTACGATAATTTAAAAAGGGTAAAATTTATTATAACACTTTTGTGGCACAAAAAAGCGTAAGATGTTGGCAAGCAAATATGATATATGCAACCATGAGCATTACAAAAATAAGAGTCACAAATATGTAACATCACGAAGGGATTAATAAAAAGAATTAAAAATACAAACTGCATTGTGAATACAAATAATAATAATAATAATAATAATAAATAAATAAATAAATAAATACAATAAAAAATAAACTACAAAAAGCAAAAGTTTTGTTTTTGTAAAAGCATATTGTTGCAATATTATTTTTATAAGCAATATTTGTTAATGCGTATAGTTTAAAATCTATATATATATATATATATATATACAGAAAAAAAGTCACTGAAAATGTCTTCCTTATGCAGTTTATTTATTTATTTTATAACATATTAATCTAAAAACTTATTTTTTTGTTGGCAAGGGGTAAAAAAATTTGAAGCAACATAAAAAGAAAAAAAAACTACTGAAAGCTTTATAACACAAAAAGACTTTATTACGAGAGAAATACTAAAAAAATTTCATAAAAACACTATTTTCCAAACAAATAACAAATGAAATATGAGTGAGCGCGGAGAAAAATTTAAGTCCATTTCTAACTCTACAGTAATATCCCAGACTTTAGCATTTTAGTTTCTATTTGTTCCAGTCTATACTTTTTTTTTTTTTTTTCGCATTCTCTAGTCTCAAGAAATATGCGAATTTGCTTTTTCTTTCTTTTTGGGCACTTTCCCAATTGTAAATCTATTCAGTATATTTGTCTTGCTAGCGACACCACACACGTTTTGCATTTTCTGAACGCCAGAAATTTCAAAGGGGGAAAAAGGAACAATTTTATTGGCTTTTTAAGTAATTAAAATTTTGGAATTTCTATCGTTCCATTGTTTTGACTCAAGTCAGTTTTAGAAATGAGAGAACTAAAGTGATTTGTTTATTTCCATTTATTAATTAAAATAATAAAGTTCAGCAAATTTCTTATCTATTAGGAAAGCATTTTTATTAAATACCTGCATTAATATTGTTTTCTCATTTTTCTTCTTTTAAATGAAAAAAAAATAACAATATTATTTACATAAACTAAATCTTTAAGTTTCATTTATTTTAAATTTCTGGCATGAATTTGGAATATCCTAGATAGAAAAATCCACTAAATTAAAAACACTGTTATTATCATATATCATAGCACTTTTGTTTTTGTGTGGTGTTATTATTATTATTATTAATTGGTACCACGAAAATTTAATAGAAACTTTTGCCTATTTAAGAGATGAATTTTTTACGACGAATTTAATTTATGGCGATTTTAAAAAGTAAATTTACTATAAAAGTTTTACGGTACAAAAAAGCGTAAGATGTTCCATGGATATTAGAGGGTTAAGAGTCAGGTATATGTAACGATTTGAAGAGATTAATATTAATAGAAAGAATTAAAAAAGCAAATTGCATTGTAAATATAAAATAAACTACAAAAAGCAAAAGATGTATATTTTATTAATTTTATTAAAAACTATATAAATACTTTAAAAAATTAACTGAAAATGTCTTCCTTATGCAGTTTATTTATTTATTTTGTAACATATTAATCTAAAAACTTATTTTTTTGTTGGCAAGGGATAAAAAAAAATTTGAAGCAACATAAAATAAAATAAAAAAACTACTGAAAGCTTTATAACACAAAAAGACTTTATTACGAGAGAAATACTAAAAAAAATTCATAAAAACGCTATTTTCCAAATAAATAACAAGTGAAATATGAGCGAGCGCGGAGAAAAACTTAAGTCCATTTCTAACTCTAAAGTAATATCCCAGACTTTAGCATTTTAGTTTCTATTTGTTTCGGTCCATACTTATTTTTTTCGCATTCTCCAGTCCAAAGAAATATGCGAATTTGTTTGTTTTTTCTTTCTTTTTTGGGCACTTTCCCAATTGTAAATCTTTTCAGTATATTTGTCTTGCTAGCGACACCACACACGTTTTGCATTTTCTGAACGCCAGAAATTTCAAAAGGGGGGAAAAAAGAACAATTTTATTGGCTTTTTAAGTAATTGAAATTTTGGAATTTCTATCGTTCGTTTTGTTATTCCATTGTTTTGTTTTGACTAAAGTTAGTTTTAGAAATGAGAGAACTAAAGTGATTTATTTATTTCCATTTATTAATTTAAAAAATAAAGTTTAGTAAATTTCTTAATCTATTAGGAAATTTTTTTTATTAAATATTTACATTAATATTGTCTTCTCATTTTTCTTCATTTTAAAAGAAAAAAAAATAAAATACAATATTATTTACATGAATTAAATCTTTAAGTTTCATTTATTTTATAATTTCCTTTGGGTCCTTTTATTTAAAAAGATAACGTTTACTATACAAATTTTATGGTACAAAAAGGCGTAAAATGTTCCATGGATATTAGAGGGTTAAGAGTCAGGTATATGTAACGATTTGAAGAGATTAATATTAATAGAAAGAATTAAAAAAGCAAATTGCATTGTAAATATAAAATAAACTACAAAAAGCAAAAGATGTATATTTTATTAATTTTATTAAAAACTATATAAATACTTTAAAAAATTAACTGAAAATGTCTTCCTTATGCAGTTTATTTATTTATTTTGTAACATATTAATCTAAAAACTTATTTTTTTGTTGGCAAGGGATAAAAAAAAATTTGAAGCAACATAAAATAAAATAAAAAAACTACTGAAAGCTTTATAACACAAAAAGACTTTATTACGAGAGAAATACTAAAAAAATTTCATAAAAACGCTATTTTCCAAATAAATAACAAGTGAAATATGAGCGAGCGCGGAGAAAAACTTAAGTCCATTTCTAACTCTACAGTAATATCCCAGACTTTAGCATTTTAGTTTCTATTTGTTTCGGTCCATACTTATTTTTTTCGCATTCTCCAGTCCAAAGAAATATGCGAATTTGTTTGTTTTTTCTTTCTTTTTTGGGCACTTTCCCAATTGTAAATCTTTTCAGTATATTTGTCTTGCTAGCGACACCACACACGTTTTGCATTTTCTGAACGCCAGAAATTTCAAAAGGGGGGAAAAAAGAACAATTTTATTGGCTTTTTAAGTAATTGAAATTTTGGAATTTCTATCGTTCGTTTTGTTATTCCATTGTTTTGTTTTGACTAAAGTTAGTTTTAGAAATGAGAGAACTAATGTGATGAAAAATGAGAAAACTAAATAATTTTCGGGTTTTTTCGCGTTTTCACGTTATCATTTTTGACTGAAATTAAACAAATATCGCTATTTTAAACTTCTGGCATAAACTTGAAATATCCTAGTTAAAAAATTCACTAAATTCAAAACACTATTAGTATCATATATCATCTTTTTTTTTTTTTTTTTTTTTTTTTTTTGTACCATTAAAATATAATAGAAACTTTATTACGACGAAGTTAATTTATGGCGATTTTATAAAGTAAAATTTACTACAAAAGTTTTATGGTACAAAAAGGCGTAAGATGTTCCATGGATATTAGAGGTTTAAGAGTCAGGTATATGTAACGATTTGAAGGGGTTAATATTAACAGAAAGAATAAAAAATGCAAATTGTATTGTAAATATAAAATAAGCTACAAAAAGCAAAATATTATTAAAGCATTTTATTAAAAACTATTTAAATACTTAAAAAAAGTCATTGAAATATTCTTTCCTGTACAGTTTATTTATTTTGTAACATATTAATCTAAAAACCTATATTTTTGTTGGCAAGGGGTAAAAAATATTAAGCAACATAAAAAACTACTAAGAGCTTTATAACACAAAAAGACTTTATTACGAGAGAAAAAAAAATTCATAAAAATGCTATTTTCCAAATAAATAACAAATGAAATATGAACGAGAGCGGAGGAAAACTTAAGTCCATTTCTAACTCTGTAGTAATATCCCAGACTTTAGCATTTTAGTTTCTATTTGTTTCGGTCCATACTTATTTTTTTCGCATTCTCCAGTCCAAAGAAATATGCGAATTTGTTTGTTTTTTCTTTCTTTTTTGGGCACTTTCCCAATTGTAAATCTTTTCAGTATATTTGTCTTGCTAGCGACACCACACACGTTTTGCATTTTCTGAACGCCAGAAATTTCAAAAGGGGGGAAAAAAGAACAATTTTATTGGCTTTTTAAGTAATTGAAATTTTGGAATTTCTATCGTTCGTTTTGTTATTCCATTGTTTTGTTTTGACTAAAGTTAGTTTTAGAAATGAGAGAACTAATGTGATGAAAAATGAGAAAACTAAATAATTTTCGGGTTTTTTCGCGTTTTCACGTTATCATTTTTGACTGAAATTAAACAAATATCGCTATTTTAAACTTCTGGCATAAACTTGAAATATCCTAGTTAAAAAATCCACTAAATTCAAAACACTATTAGTATCATATATCATCTTTTTTTTTTTTTTTTTTTTTTTTTTTTTTTTGTACCATTAAAATATAATAGAAACTTTATTACGACGAAGTTAATTTATGGCGATTTTATAAAGTAAAATTTACTACAAAAGTTTTATGGTACAAAAAGGCGTAAGATGTTCCATGGATATTAGAGGTTTAAGAGTCAGGTATATGTAACGATTTGAAGGGGTTAATATTAACAGAAAGAATAAAAAATGCAAATTGTATTGTAAATATAAAATAAGCTACAAAAAGCAAAATATTATTAAAGCATTTTATTAAAAACTATTTAAATACTTAAAAAAAGTCATTGAAATATTCTTTCCTGTACAGTTTATTTATTTTGTAACATATTAATCTAAAAACCTATATTTTTGTTGGCAAGGGGTAAAAAATATTAAGCAACATAAAAAACTACTAAGAGCTTTATAACACAAAAAGACTTTATTACGAGAGAAAAAAAAATTCATAAAAATGCTATTTTCCAAATAAATAACAAATGAAATATGAACGAGAGCGGAGGAAAACTTAAGTCCATTTCTAACTCTGTAGTAATATCCCAGACTTTAGCATTTTAGTTTCTATTTGTTTCGGTCCATACTTATTTTTTTCGCATTCTCCAGTCCAAAGAAATATGCGAATTTGTTTGTTTTTTCTTTCTTTTTTGGGCACTTTCCCAATTGTAAATCTTTTCAGTATATTTGTCTTGCTAGCGACACCACACACGTTTTGCATTTTCTGAACACCAGAAATTTCAAAAGGGGGGAAAAAAGAACAATTTTATTGGCTTTTTAAGTAATTGAAATTTTAGAATTTTCTATCGTTCGTTTTGTTATTCCATTGTTTTGACTCAAGTCAGTTTTAGACTAAAATTTGTAATTATTGGCATAGGAAAATAAAAGATTCAAAGCACTTTAACCCTCTCATTCCCTTGATAGAATACGTTCTAAAAATTCCGAATTCAAAGAAGAAATCTAAATTTCAAAAATAAATTTCGCATTTTTAAAACAGTAAATGACTGAAATTAATCAAATATTTCTATTTTAAATTTCTGGCATGAATTTGGAATATCATAGTTAAAAAATTCACTAAATTCAAAACACTGTTAGTATCATGTATTATAGCTCTTTTTTATTTATTTATTTATTAATTGGTACCACAAAAATTTAATAGAAAATTTTGCCTATTTAAGAGATGAATTTTTTTACGACAAATTTAATTTATGACTGAAATTAATCAAATATTTCTATTTTAAATTTCTGGCATGAATTTGGAATATCCTAGTTAAAAAATTCACTAAATTCAAAACACTGTTAGTATCATATATTATAGCTCTTTTTTATTTATTTATTTATTAATTAATTGGTACCACAAAAATTTAATAGAAAATTTTGCCTATTTAAGAGATGAATTTTTTTACGACAAATTTAATTTATGGCAATTTTAAAAAGTAAAATTTACTATAAAAGTTTTATGGTACAAAAAGGCATAAGATGTTCCATGGATATTAGAGGGTTAAGAGTCAGGTATATGTAACGATTTGAAGGGGTTAATATTAATAGAAAGAATTAAAAATGCAAATTATATTAAAAATAAAAAAAATTACAAGAAGCAAAAGATATATATTTTATAAAAGCATTTTTTTAAACTATAAATATATATACGTATATATAAAAAAAGTCATTGAAATTTTCTTCCTTATACAGTTTAATTATTTTGTAACATATTAATCTAAAAACTTACTTTTTTGTTGGCAAGGGGTAAAAAATGTTAAGCAACATAAAAAAAAAAAAAAAAAAAAAAAAAAAAAAAAAACTACTGAAGGCTTTATAACACAAAAAGACTTTATTACGACAGAGATACTAAAAAAAATTTCATAAAAAGGCTATTTTCCAAATAAATAACAAAATGAAATATGAGAGAGAGCGGAGGAAAAATTAAGTCCATTTCTAACTCTACAGTAATATCCCAGACTTTAGCATTTTAGTTTCTATTTGTTCCAGTCTATACTTATTATTTTTTTCGCATTCTCCAGTTTTAAGAAATATGCGAATTTGTTTGTTTTTTCTTTCTTTTTTGGGCACTTTCCCAATTGTAAATCTTTTCAGTATATTTGTCTTGCTAGCGACACCACACACATTTTGCATTTTCTGAACGCTAGAAACTTCAAAAGGGGGAAAAAGGAACAATTTTATTGGCTTTTTAAGTAATTGAAATTTTAGAATTTCTATCGTTCTATTGTTTTGATTCAAGTCAGTTTTAGAAATGAGAGAACTAAAGTGATTTATTTATTTCCATTTATTAATTTAAAAAATAAACTTCAGTAAATTTCTTATCTATTAGGAAAACATTTTTATTAAATATCTGCATTAATATTGTCTTCTCATTTTTCTTTTTTTAAATGAAAAAATTAAATAACAATGTTATTTACATAAATTAAATCTTTAAGTTTCATTTATTTTAAATTTCTGGCATGAATTTGGAATATCCTAGATAAAAAAATTCACTAAATTAAAAACACTGTTATTATCATATCTCTTATGTTTTTGTGTGGTGTTATTATTATTATTATTAATTGGTACCACGAAAATTTAATAGAAAATTTTGCCTATTTAAGAGATGAATTTTTTTACGACGAGTTTAATTTATGGCGATTTTAAAAAGTAAATCTTACTTTTAAAGTTTTTTCGTACAAAAAGGCGTAAGATGTTCCATGGATATTAGAGGGTTAAGAGTCAGGTATGTGTAACGATTTGAAGGGGTTAATATTAATAGAAAGAATTAAAAATTCAAATTGCATTGTAAATATAAAATAAACTACAAAAAGCAAAATATATGTATTTTATTAATTTTATTAAAAAGCTATATAAATACTTTTAAAAAGTCACTGAAAATGTCTTCTTTATGCAGTTTATTTATTTATTTTGTAACATATTAATCTAAAAACTTATTTTTTTGTTGGCAAGGGGTAAAAAAAAATTTGAAGCAACATAAAATGAAAAAAAAAACTACTGAAAGCTTTATAACACAAAAAGACTTTATTACGAGAGAAATACTAAAAAAATTTCATAAAAACGCTATTTTCCAAATAAATAACAAATGAAATATGAGCGAGTACAGAGAAAAACTTAAGTCCATTTCTAACTCTAAAGTAATATCCCAGACTTTAGCATTTTAGTTTTTATTTGTTTCGGTCCATACTTATTTTTTTCGCATTCTTCAGTCACAAGAAATATGCGAATTTTTTTTTTGTTTTTTCTTTCTTTTTGGGCACTTTCCCAATTGTAAATCTTTTCGGTATATTTGTCTTGCTAGCGACACCACACGTTTTGCATTTTCTGAACGCCAGAAATTTCAAAGAAGAAAAAAAGAACAATTTTATTGGCTTTTTAAGTAATTGAAATTTCGGAATTTCTATCGTTCGTTTTGTTATTCCATTGTTTTGACTCAAGTTAGTTTTAGAAATAAGAGAACTAAAGTGATTTATTTATTTTTATTTATTAATTTAAAAAATAAAGTTCAGTTAATTTCTTAATCTATTAGGAAAACATTTAGTTTTAGAAATAAGAGAACTAAAGTGATTTATTTATTTTTATTTATTAATTTAAAAAATAAAGTTCAGTTAATTTCTTAATCTATTAGGAAAACATTTTTATTAAATATTTACATTAATATGGTCTTCTCGCTTTTCTTCTTTTAAAAGAAAAAAATTAAAAGACAATATTATTTACATAAATTAAATCTTTAAGTTTCATTTATTTTATAATTTCCTTTGGGTCCCTTTATTTAAAAAGGTAATGTTTTTAAGAATATGTTTCTTGTTATTCGAGTTTATCTATTTTGTTTGTTACTTTTAGTTTTATAAACTTTTAAAAATTATTTATTTAAATTAAGTATGGTATTTTTTCCATTTCATAATTTCACGAGACATTTTATTTAAATGTAAGGTTTTTTTTTTTTTTTTTTTTTTTTTTTTTTACCTTTTTATGATTTCAATAATAAAAATTATTTTTAACATTAAATTAATATATCTGCATAAGCAATTGGTATTAGATTTTTTAAATTATGTATGAAAGTTTTTTTTTTATGTATAAGTATTTTAATGGTTAAGTAAGATACTTTTCCTTGTTAAAAATTTATTGCCGAAACGATTACATTTAACCCTTTATTGGCCGGTGGGCTATATTATATCCTAACTAATTTTAATCAGGATTACACCAGAAAATTTTTATTAAATTTTACCTTTTTCATTTTAATGAAAGAAACAAATGTATTATCTTATTTTGAACTGTTTTTTTTTTTTTTCGAAAATTCTTGTGTGAATTTAACGTTACAGAAGCGCAATTCTTTGTCCCTGGAAGAATTAGTCATAGAAATATCCTTAGTGCTAAGCACTATCGAGAAAACTAGAAACGAAACTCCTTAATGGAACTCCTTAATCGTAGGAATAAAATCATTCATTAAAATATATATGTATCTTATTTGCATTAATTAGGCAATATTTTCTAATTTGAATTCAACGTGTATTTTGTGCTTTGTGTTTGCTGAATAGAACGATTTCACATATTATAATAATTAATCTAAAATTATTATAATTACGTTAGATACTAAGGAATAATACAATTTAAAATTTCAAGTTTTTGCGAAATATTTATTTTAATTTTTAAAATACTTTATTCTAAGCGAGTATATTTCATTTAGACTGAAAGGTTCATAAAAGAGAAACTGGTTTAGGCATACTTTTAATTTTCAATGCTTTTTCATTTATTTATGTATTTAACATTTCATATATTTAATAATATTAATAATGATAGTTTTATAATGAGCTGGGTGAATTCCACCAAAAGGTAACAAAACCAAATTCATTCCTCATAAAATATCCCTATTAAATAAAATATATAAGAAATATATAAGCAATACAATCCAAACTCTGACAATTTTAGAAAAAGCTATTTTTAATCACATTAACAGTTCAAGTCTAGGTCTGCCCTTTTTTTCTGATAATTTTTTTTTATGAACTCTGGTGTCAGTCCATGGTTGGTTACAATTATAATTACTCCACGCCGGGAAGAGTTAAATATATATATATCCATATACAAGCTACAAAATAATTATTTAGTGAGGCTGCTTCGTTCTCCACATTAGGGTTGCCTTATTAGCTATTAAAAAAAAAAAAAAAAAAAAAAATTACAGGATTTCTGCTATGAATTTGAAATTTTTCAAAAATAATAATAAAAAAGCCAAGTTAGCAATGCTGCTACGAATAAGGCATGTTGTCATTCGTTTTTTTTGCTGTAATATAGTGATCAGAATTCTACTTGCAATAGCCTGATCTTGTGGTAAGCGATGATTAAATAAAATGTATATAGGCATTAAAATTTAATTCAATTAAGCCGCAGAATTATATGTACGGTAAAAAAAAGCATGGTATTTGTTTTATTGTCTGCATTAAAAAAAAATATTGTTGCATAAGTTTATTTTATTAACATGAGTTTTGCATAAAAAATGACTATTGAGTAATAATTCGTGGCATCATTCTTGTTAATCTGAAAATATATAAAAGTTTCTATAAAGATTTTTCAATTACATTTTCTCACTTAATTTCTCATTTAAATATTTATAAAAAAGAATAAATAATAGTTAAGACAGAAACAGAAATCACGCTTTAATGGGTTCATAAAACACAATTAAATTCTTCTTTTGTGATTGCATTTTTTTTTAATTATTATTTCGCCATTTTCTTATAGTTTTTTTTAAGTTCTGCATCAATAAGTGCACACACAGATTTCGCTGAAACAATAAAATTATTTTTTTTCCTCCATTTAAATTATAGCACAAAACAAACAAAAGACTCGCATCTGCAAATACGAACTTTTTTTTTAGCTCTTCTATTAAATTTATGCATGAGAAATTCAGGGTCGGTGAGCGGTAGGTGGCGAGAAAACATGATTTTAATTTCAGAAGATGTGAAAACCAATATTCTACATTAAATAGAATCTTTTGTAGAGTACATTTACTTTTCAATAAGCAAAATTTGTTTGCTCCAAGCCAGCTCGACCAATGAATCGGCGTCCATCGAACAAACCTTTACGTCCGTAAATAAATTGATTCTTTTCAATTTTCTGAAAGGCAAAAAAGAGAAAAGAAAAAAAAAAAAACTAATCAATGTAGATTGAAAAATCAGGTCATTCAAATGTTTTAAGCAATCTCTCTTTTTTTCTTCGTCTTTTCTTTTTCTCGCTCTTTTTTTCCAAATTACGTGGTAGTTGGAGATAGGTGAGAAATTTCAATTATTTAAAAAGCCAATAAAATTGGTTTTTTCCCGGCTGAATACATTTAAAATGCAAACGCGGTGTCGCCTGGAAGACAAACTGGGAAATTTACAATTGGATAAGAGTGTTCCAGGAGGGAAAAAATAAACGAAGTAACAAATAAAATGAAATAAAGAAACTAGGGCGAACATACGGTCCCGTTCGTTGTTTTGTAGGAGAAGTTTTCTTTACTTAAAAAAGTATGGTATATTATCTTTAGTAAATGAAATTTTCCAGAATGGAGATCTTATTCTATCAATTTGATTAGTTTCGGATAAATGTGAAAAATATACATCTTTAGATTGAAATACGCGGTGCCCATAAAATCACTTTCTCATTAAAGTGAACAAACACACTGCAAAAAGAAGCGTCTTAAATTTAGACACATACTTTATATGGCTGAAAAAAAAGGACCTCTAAATGTATAAATCTGAAAATTAAGATATTATAGAATTAAAAGATCACTACTATTTAGGAAACGCATTTTTCATTCACAATATTCACATGTTGTGAATGAAATATACACAGAGTGTCCACTCTCAAAGGTGTCCAATGGTTAATTCCTAAACCATTACTAATAGGCATACAGTCAAATTACAAAAATATTTTAAATGAGGTAAAGAAATATTTCAAAAGCAACAAATACATTTTTTTTAATTACGAAATTTAAATTTTATAATATATTTAATATAATAATATGTTATATTTATCAATATTAATAAAGCTTAAATTTTGTTTTCGAATTTGTGGTGATAACCGACTTTCAACAAGAATTTTCAAAATTCCACTTTCATAGATTTAATTGTTAATGAGCTAAATTATAATAATCAAATCTGTTTGAAATTTTGTCAATAATCTTCTCGATTATTCTTTATTCTCTGTATGACCATTTAATGGAATTCTTTGTGCATCTGTTCAAAAATTAAAATTATCTTACTTTATCATCATTACAATTTTTAAATAATATCCATGACTTTTCTTATTCCTGTTTCCATTTGACCGCTTCCTAGAAGGTGCATTTCATACACTGTAAAAAAAATTCTGTAAAGGTACTAAACTTTTTCTAGGAGACTGGGATTCCATGAACTTTTCCTGTAAAGGTAACAGCAAAAATTCAAGTTTCAGAATCGGTTACATGAATTTTTCCTGTTATCGTTACATGAAAAGTTCTTGGAATCCCAGTTTCCTAGAAAATGTTTAGTACCTTTATAGAATTTTTTTTACAGTGTAGACTGTCATTAATAGAAAATTCAATAAAATCAGGCCGATTCGACATTCTTGAAATGTAGATTTCCAGAATTTTTGGGAAATCTCATATGCCTAAAAATACAAATAATCTAACATTTTTAATTGCTAATTTTATAATATTAACATTAGTTAAACTTCAAAACAATACAAAATTACCAAAAACTAAAATTAAAAAAAAATTACAAAATTACTAAAAAAAAAAAAAAAAAAAAAAAAAAAAAAAAAAAAATACAAAACGAGTTGAAACTCCGATGTCACCGCTGCAGCGACATGGTATGGGGATTTGAAAATTCCGTTATCACCGCTGCGGCGACATCATCTTTCAATGGAAAATTAATTTTTGGTACCAGTAATAAAGGAAAATAAAATTTACCTACTTTAATGAGAGATTTTTTTTTTAATTGTATAATTGACTTCTTTTAAAAAAATGGTGCCGACCGAATAAAATTTATGTAATGGCACGCAGTTGCCGGTAGCCCATATTTAAAATGACGTGAAGCGCAAAGGGTTAAAAATATCATTTATGATTTAATTTCATATCTAAATTTAAAATACAATGTTACAATTCATTCCACTAAAAAATTAAAATTCAAAGTCATTTAAGATATAAAAGTAATATTGTTAATAAATAAATAAAAAGAACATTACAGCATTACTAAAAATAAAATAATTAGCTTTAAAAAAACGCTATCATTAAAACAATAGAAAAACAAATAATATATAATTATTTTCTTAACCATCGAGTTGAATTAATTAAAAAACACAGCGATTCGAAATAGGATTATTTCAAACCCGTTTGTTACCTTTAATTTAAATACCTTATTTAAATATTTGCATAAGATAGGAAGTTAAACAATTTTATTGAAATGTAATACAGGCAGTATTATTTTATTTCAGTCATAATATTGAATTAATTTTCTCGTCCTCCTTATATATCTATAATTAAAATCAAATTATTGTATAATCAGATATAAAGGTATTTCTCTTTACTCTTTTTTTCCTCTTTCTGTAAATACATTTAAAATATATTTTAAATGAATTTGCACGCCATTCAATTTGAGATTTTAAATCTTTAGAGCTTAAAGATTATTTTTTTTTCAGTCATAACAATTTGCATACATTTGCAGTTAGAAAATGCATCTGTGACCATAGATCTGACGAATGTTAAATCAAACAATTTGTTTTTTTTTTTTTAAGTAGAAAGGGGGAGAGAACAGCACGGTGTAAAAAAAAATGTATATATATATATATATATATATATATATATATATATATATATATATATATATATATATATATATATATAAATGCAATTATCTAAGAAGAATAATGAAAAATAAGCAAAGGTAACAACTGGGTAACACGTATGCTTAAAAATGTTTAATAATATTTTTTCGCTCCTCCCCTCCTAACATGAATGAAAACGAATGAAAATGAAATACATTAATATTAATTCTTAACTACCACTTTTATTTATTCAATAAGAAGAATTGATAAAAAGTAAAAAAAAAATAAATTTACGCGGGGAAAAGGCAACAAGAAATACAAAAATAAGATCATTGTACCACAACCACAGACAGCTTAACGACATGAGTAAAACATACATATGCAGTTTTTTTAAAGGCAGGGAGATGTCTGGAGATAGTGGAAAAATTTGGTGCTATTTGTTTAAATAGCACCAAATTAAAAACTTTTGCCACGTGTTGCACATGGAGCAGAGGATAGGATGGAATGACGAATTATACATCTTCAGGTGTTTCAAAGAAATCTCTAAAATTATATTTAGTTCTTGCTCCCGAATTGTGTCGGATTAAAAAAAAAAAAAAAAAAAAAAAAAAAAACATATTTAAATTTGTGGAGCTTAATATAAGTGATAAAAGTTGTTAAAGAGACATAATAAACAATTAAAGAACATATACTATGAGTAATATTGCTAACAGTACATTATAAGTAATTCTAGTAGTACACTAGTAGTAATTCTAGTAGTAATATTACTAGTATTACACTATTAGTATGCTAGCAGTAATATTAATATTAATACACTATTAGTAATCAGGACTTGATTACCGCACACGCCAACTAGGCCATGGCCTTGGACTCACTATTGAAAAAGGTCAAAATTTGACAAAATGAATTTAGAAAAAAAAATCTTACAATTGTAGTTTCTTGCAATTATTTTCTCAGAAACAAAAAAATATTTTAGTTAAACTTACAACCATATGATAATCTAATGATAACCTTTGGAATATTCCTGAAGGAAAAAAAAATCTAACAATTGTTTTGGTGCGAAGGGGGCCCTGAAAAACTGCTGGGCCTTGGGCCACTTTCAATATTAATCGGACTTTATTAGTAACTATAAGACAGCCCGTCAAAAGGACGTGTTTTCATTTTTAAAAGGATGATAAAAAATTACAACTGTGGTCAATCAGCCACTTTAGGCTTAAACAATTTTAAAAAATATAGCGATTAAATATATGGAAAAAAAATCTATTAAAAAAAGAAAATTTTAACTGAAATTTGCATTTAAAACTATAACAAAACTATCTGGTGGACAGGGGGGGGGGGGTTGTAATGAACAAATCGTAAATACATAAATTTTAAAAGAATAAACTAAAGCAAAAAATTAATTACAAAATATTATATTGTGAAACTACAGCCAAAAAATATATAAAAATACTTAGAGAAAATAATAAAAACCAAAATGCACAATCAAATCAATGTAAAATTTAATTAATAATTTTTTTCTAGCTAATTAATTAAAAAACATACATAATAATATTCATGGGGCAAACTTTGATAGTTGGAGTTTATCATTGATCGTTATAAATAGCGCTACATCGCCCTTTTAAACAAAGATAACCAAGGTTCGCACACTCCTTGGAATTTCCAAGGACTCTGGCACCACTATTAAAAAAAAGAAAATTTACATTTAATTTTTAAACCACAACCATTCGTAATCCCTGCCTTCATTCACAGATTTTACGATATTTTTCTGCAGTGAAACGCTTTGAAAATATTCTTAAAATTTTGTTGTAGAACTGTGCGAACCATGAGATAACAAACATTCCTTTTTGATAAACAATTTATACTACACGAGAAAGATGTTTGAAAAAATATTAAAAATAAATAACATTGGCATGTTTCGGTTCCAATTTGATAGGACCATAATCATAATGATTATGGTTCTTATCAAATTGAAACTGAAACATGTAAATGTTACTTGTTTTTAATATTTTTTTCAAACATCTTTATCATGTAATATAAATTGTTTATTAAAATGTTTACAAAAAAGTTGAAGGTTTTAAAATATTGTAATTTAAAAATCTAATGGATTTAATAATCTTTTTAACAAATAAATATTTCGTACAACTTGGTTGTCACGTCGACTGAAAAACTATCGCCAAATTATATCATTAAATGCCAATGATAGATTGTTGTGTATGTCAAATTCAATGACTTTTAACACGATTAACATTTTTAAAATGTCATTAAGTGGTTTTTAATTCCACATTTTATTTGTATTCTTATTCATATTTTACTAATTTATTTGTTTTTCCGTTATTTAAAATAAAAATTATGTCAACATGCATAACTTGACTATTAGTTTGGCGACTTTTATAATTTGGCGAAATTGGTCGACGGGATAACCAAGTAATACCAAATATTTATTGTACATTAATACACTTTCAAAATTAGAAACGCTTTTAACAAGCCATTTATTTTCTTTTTCACTTCAATAATGAAACTTTTTTCAAAATGTGAATATTTTTTGTACAGTATAAAAAGAAGAGTAGAAAGAAGGAAAAAGATTGAAAACAGAAAAAAATCACCAATATTGCTTGCACAAGAGTTATAATAAATTTAAAAATCGCACACAAAAACTAAAGCAATTTAACCTGTTTTCTCTTTATATCTGTCATAGATATATGCTTGTTCTTTGCAATTCCTCCGACTGTATTTTCGAAAAAGTGTAGTGTTTGCAAATTAAACATTTTCAGATTTTATATTAAATACATTTCTCCCCGGGATCCGGGATTTAAATGTGAACAATTTTTCAACAGCGCAAAAATATGGAAGCCTTCTTCTTTTAGAATGCATGTAACACAATTACTCCAGACAAAAACAGATTAAACATTCTCCCTATTCCACTCCTTCCAAAATTTCCGTGTTGCTTTAGAGCAATTCTTCGAACTGACTTTCCCCTCTGTTCTCCCCCTCCGCTTTTCCCTCTCCATCTCTTTCGAAAATTTAAACAATCTTGTTTCCAAAAATGCGATTTAAAAATAAAAAAAATAAATAAAAGAAGAAAAAAAATATTGATAATAATAATAATAATAAAAATCATATGCAATTTGTCTGAATCAATGACTTTACCCAATATTAAAAAAAATGCAGAAATTCCATCTCTTCTAGATTCAAAATATGAAGAGATTAAAAAGAAAAATTGAAAATTGCCCGATATAAAAAGAAATAGAAGAGCGATAGAAATGAAATACACACGGATCCATAATTTTCCTACAAAATGGGCATTTATACAAAAATCTTCATGTAAAACTGCGATTTTCGTATTTCTCATGCGAACATGATCAGATATTTTATACTCTACCCTTCCCCCTCTCCCCTATCGTCTTTTCTATTTCCTTTAAGCTGCAGCAACATCAGTAGGTTCATCCATATGAAATAGGCCTCCTTGATATTGAAGAAGAGAAGATTTTATTATTATTATTATTATTTATTTATTCCTCTGATACATTTGTATGGATTCAGTCCTTTTTCTGTATATGGGACCGCTACCAAATAACGTTAATTTCGAATTTGCGTGGTATTATGTATGAATCCATTTTTTTTCTTGTGCTGGTAAACAGCCATTTCAGTTCGTTCCCTTTGTTCTTTTTTGTTGTTCTGTCGACGGTTATACGATGGTTGAAAGCTATTACATATGGATTTCATTTTTTCCCCATTTCAAAAAAGAAATCAGTTTGACATTTTATATTTTTCATCGACTGAAAAACAAAATTTTTTTGAACATTCAAGATATTTATGCTTCAAGAATACTTGTGTAGAAATCTTGAAATCCATTTTTTATGCTAATGTGTATAGAAGTAGGTTATATTTAAAATTGTGTCTTGTCTCCAAGAAGTGTCAAATTTTGTAAGTTCAGCAAAAAACAGATTATATTTTTCAATCGACTTAAGATGTTTTCTAAGACCTTATTTCTTTTTAGCCTTATTTTTATTTTCTTTTTAAACATTACCATCGATTAAGACAAAATTGCAGAATTCTCAAATGTTAAAAATCGTAAATAATATGTATTTATTTATTTTAATATAAACAATAACTTACGTAAAAAATATTCTCAAAATTTTGATATAGGCTTTAAATTATAAAAATGTTATCACTAGCAATTTACTGTAAAGCAAATTTGTCACATTAGTAGTAATAATAACAATAACTATAATAAAAACTAAGAAATGACCGAAATTGAAACTGGATTTCGATAATCTTTCTGTTTTCATTCGAAAACGAAAATGCCTAAAATTTTTTGACGATTAATTAATACAGATATAAATATACATAATTAATTAATTAATACTGTGCTAATAGTTTTTTCTGTGCCAACGACCAAAACATTTTTTTTTTCATATAGCAGAAAATGCATTTATGTAATTAAAGGAACTGTAATTAATTCATCATTGAAACAAAATGAATTTCTAAATATACGAATTCCATCAAATTAAAAAATACTTTAGATATGCATATCTCGATTTAATTATATATATATATATATATATATATATATATATTGGTAATTAATCATTTGTTATACTAGAGGTTACCAAAAGAGTGTTCGAAATACTACTGAGCTTTCATGTTATTTTTTTATGACAGTTACTCCTGCAGTTAAATTGAGCACGTAAAATGTGTGTTTTAAGCTTAATCATATATGAATGATTTGCTTTATAATTTTCACTCATGTCTTGAGTTGATTTAAGTGATCGTACAGAAATTCAATAACTTATATCAGTTTCAATACTTTTGAAGTAGAAAAATGTTATTAAAATACGCTCCAAACGATTTTCTCCATATTCTATAATATAATCGAATTAGTCCCTGTAAATGAACCATTAATCGTACATATTTCATATGCAATATCAAACTTCAAGCATACTTTGGTGACCCTAAATAAACTTTATCAATTGCATGAATACCGAGTTTATTTATGGGAAGTGTTAACCGGCCGTCATAAAATAAACCAAACTGTTTACGGGAGTGAGAACGTGCCGCCAAACCGAATGCATAAGCATTTTTTTTTTTTTTTTTAACTTTGTTGGAAAATGCTAAGAAAAAGGAAAGAAATATTTTTTTATTAAACTATTTTACTGAACTTCTGTTCTACAATTAAATATTTTCAATAATCTCACATAGTAATTGAAAAAAAATGAAGACGCATTAAATGATCATACAATAGTAAGCAAAAATACTAATAATACATATTTATCATAACTTTATTTTATTTCATTTTATTTTTAAAACCTGTAAATCTAATATTTATGTTTAATCATATTTGCGCGTATAAAGCCGACAAATTTTGCATCAAAAGTAGCAATAAATATTCCATCATGAATATATTTTTTTAAAAAAGGAGATTGGAAAAATTATTCAAAAATATGTCGCATAATTTCAAAAATCAAAGTGTAAATATGGGCAAGAAAATATAGAATCTGAACACAACAATCATTATATAACATGTTATTACGTGGATTTTATGAAAAGACGTCACTTGCAATACGAAAAATTTCTCACATTCAAGACCAGTTTCTACCTCTCTTTTGCTAAAAAAGTAAAAGATAATAATATTTGCGTGCGCGTAAAGGGTTCGGACTTTGCGAATATTTTTTTTTCTGTTTTTTATTGTAAGGAAAAAATTTTTGTTATTTGTCACGTGAGATTACAGAAAATGTATTTTCGCAATAAACTTACAGAATCATATGATTTTATTATCCGCAGTACCAACTTTATTTTCTTGCTGAAAAATTCAGTATAACTGACGAAAACGGAAGTTTTTTTTATCTTTTTTCTAAAATAGATTTTGACATTATACATAAACTTTTACACATAAATGAAATTAACTTTTTTATATCATTTTATTTCTCTCTTCATTTTGTTTACCTTCACTGTAAAAAAACGGACGATTTTACGGAGAATGTACTGGTGATTGGGATGCTAGTACAATTCCCTTTTTTTAACGAAAGAATTCCCGTAAAATACCAGAAAATTTTATTTTCTTCTTGGAATTTACGGGAATTTTTCCGTTAAAAAAACGTTGAAATGTACTGGAATCACCAATACAATTTTCCGCAAAATGGTCCTTTTTTTTTTTTTTTTCTTTTCTCCTTACAAATGTTGTTTTAAGGCGTACTTTCGAGACATTAAAAAATGAAATTTTTATTGCTTTTTTTGTTAAAATAGAGATTGAAACTATGAATTCAAACAAATTTTCAATGGAATTTTAAATAATTTTTTAAAATTTAGGCAATATTTATTCAAATTTTAGTAAAAAATTCCGTTTATTGCAAATTTTCTACAACTAAATTTATTCAGTCTATTTCACTTTTTAAAAATTATATTTGAGAAACATTACCTGTGTTATGAAACAAAATATTTATAAATACTGTTAAATTTACTAACACATTCCAAATTTTGCATACAACATGATTTTTCAAAAATTCTTTTTTTTTTCAATAAAAATAGCTTTTAAATTAATATATACATACTTAAAGCTATGTTTTGCTTCATAGCATACATATGTAACAATACATAAGCAGAACCTTGGACAAATTTTATTTCAGTATCTTAACTTTTAAATCGAATATTTATGATTAATATGCATCGCATGTAGCAGAAATACTGACAAATTTTGCATTAGACATGACAATAATGTATTATTAATATAGATTTTTTTAAATAAGATTTTTTAATATTCAAAAGAATGTTGCATAATTTTAAAAAGTCTAAATCTAAATATGGGCAAGTTAAGTCTGAGGAGCCTGACTACAACAATCATAACAGAACAAGTTATTACATGGATTTTATAAAAAGATGTCTCTTTACATTACGAAAAAAAATTCATATTTGAGACCAGTTTGTACTTATTTGCTAAAAAAAGAATAGGTAATTATATTTGCGTGCAAGTAAGGGGTTTGGGTTTTGCGAATAATTTTTTCTCCTTTTGCTCCATGAAATGATTATTTGGTATTGCTCAAGTGAAATTATTGAAAATGTATTTTTCAAATAAACTTATAGATTCGTATGATTTTATTATTCACACTACAAAATTTATTTTCTTGCGGAAATATTAAGTTTACCTAACAAAAATTGAGTTTTTTTTTCTTTAAATTCTTACATTACATTAACTTATGTATATATATGAAATTATCAGTTTTATATCACTTTATTTCTTTGCTTATTTTGTTCTCCTTCTTTTAAGATATGTGCCTACTTTTGAGGCAATGTTTTATTTTATTATTTATTTATTTATTTATTTTTGAAGGAAAAAAAACGAAATTTATATTAAAAAACACATTTTTTTTGATAAAACAAAGAAATAAAACTATGAACTCAAATAATTTTTTAATGGAATTTAAATTAAATTTTAAAATTTAGGCAATATTTATTATAATTTTGTATTGAATTGCATTTATGGCAAACTTTTTAAAATGGAAACTATTTAATTTATTTTTTTTTCTTTTACGAAGCAATATATCAGCAAATCTTTTACCCGTGTTATGACGCAAAAGATTTGTAATACCTCTTAAATTTACTAAATTATACATATACAAAATTTCGAATATAAAACATTGTTTTTTAATACGCATTTTTAATAACATGTTATTACACGGATTTTATGAAAAGCTGTCACTTTGCATTACGAAAAGAATTCTCTTATTCAAGACCAGTTTGTACCTCGTTTCTGATAAAAAAGGAATAGATAATTATATCTGCGTGCACACAACGGAATTGGGTTTTGCGTATAATTTTTTCTCCTTTTGCTGTGTGAAATAAATATTTGGTATTTCTCACGTCAGGTTACTGAAATTGTATTTTTCCAATAAACTTATAGAATCGTATGATAGTATTATTCACAGTACCGAATTGAATTTCTTGCGGAAATTTTCACTTTAACTATCGAAAATTGCGATTTTTTTTTAAATATAATTTTACATTATGTTAATTTATGTATATATATATATATATATATATATATATATATATACAGGATGAATCTAAATATTTTTTACAATAAAAGAGGGATGATAGTACGCATCAAGACAAACAATATTAAATAGGAGACCAAGGGTTCAAAACGTTTTCCAAAGGAGATAACCGCCATTAAAGTTTAGGGACCAAAATTTCAAATAAACATAAAAGACGGAAAAATCAGTCGATTGATTTGCGGGTTTCACTAAAATTATGTCCGCATTTTCTTGAAATTAAATTATAACGATAAATTTCAAAAATACCGGTAGACGGTGCTTTAGACTTTGGAGTAACGAACAACTATTTTTTGCCGGTATTTTTTGCATCTCATTAAATGTTTTCGTAAGCTTAGACTCAAACTTAAATTTTGAGCTCAAAATCTGAATAGTTGGGAGTGGTTAAGTAACACAAACTGAGCTGTGTTCAGAGGATCAAATGATTATAAACAAGTAAGAAAAATCATGCGTTAAGCATAGATTATGAAGCACTTTCCAACACTTAATGAAATCTTTAACAAAACTTTCTTATTTAAGGAAATAATAGTGTATAGCCAAATATACCCAAATATGTATTCCAGTACATTAGAACAGCCCTGTATTTCATATGTCAGTTCATATAATGGGAAAATTTAGCTTAGCAAGAAAATACCCAGTAGCTTGAAATTTCTTTTTCAGCAATTCATACTATTAGATGGAAACATACTTGAATACTTTTGTTCAGCTCTGTAGTTTACATTGTACCTTTATTACACGTCAGCATTAGGCTAAAATTTATTGTAAACCAAAACACTTTTAAAACAACTGAAATCACATTCTCATAAATCATCATTCATAGGCGTCCATGTATCGAATTCTTTGCGTGGCCCTGTATATCCCTTTATCTATATTCTGCAAACATTTCTCAGTAAATTGAATGCAGCTCAGCGTAAAAATGCATAGCTTATTTAAGAACCACGTTTAAATAACTTACGCTCATATTCAGTAACAATGGTCAGTTCTTTTGGGTAGCCGTGTATATCTACTATAACATTTATACACACCATATAATGTGCATATATTTAGCGAAATATAAACGCGACTATCATAATTAAAATGCATTTCATCCCTCCATCAGCCATCATCGGACACATATACGGTACTTCGGAAAGAATATACTATTTGAAATCTTTTGCATGGCCCTGTAAATGCTATGTACTTCATATTATGCAAGACAGTAGCGTATAATTTATATTAAGCTTCAGTGACATATATCAATTTTATTAAACATGAAAAAGCTTAATATATATAAAATATGTCACACACAATTCCCCCTTTTACCATTATCTAATGGAATTCTTTTGTGTGGCCCTGTAAATGAATAATAGATACATTTTCACCTTATATTTTATAGAATGCATATTTTAATATGTTTGACAGGTTATAACATCTTTAAAATTCCTTTAAAACGATTTTTCCCCATAGGCCGTAGTGTAATAGGAAAATTTTGATTCGCCCTGTAGATAAGCTAATCATGGTAGAAACTTCATTTTCGATAGGACTTGTGCTAGGGTAAACGTCAATAACGTCCTAAAATTTCATGGCAATCCGAGTATATTAACGATTTTTCCCCATGGGCCGTAATGTAATGGAAAACTTTTGATTCGCCCTGTAGACAAACTAATCATAATAGAAACTTCATTTTCAATAGGGTTCGTGCTAGAGTAAACGTCAATAACGTCCTAAAATGTCATGGCAATCCGAGTATATTAACGATTTTTCCCCAATAGGCCGTAATGTAATGGGAAACTTTTGATTCTCTCTGTAGATGAACTAATCATGGTAGATAGTTCATTTTCAGTAGGGTTTGTGCTAGGGTAAACCTCAATAACGTCCTAAAATTTCATGGCAATCCGAATATATTAACGATTTTTCCACATAGGCCGTAATGTAATGGGAAACTTTTGATTCGCCCTGTAGATAAACTAATCATGGTAGAAACTTCATTTTTAATAGGACTTGTGCTAGGGTAAACGTCAATAACGTCCTAAAATTTCATGGCAATCCGAGTATATTAACTATTTTACCCCATAGGCCGTAATGTAATGGGAAACTTTTTATTCTCTCTGTAGATAAACTAATCATGGTAGATACTTCATTTTCAATAGGGTTCGTGCTAGGGTAAACCGCAATAACGTATATAAATTTCATAGCAATCCGAGTATATTTACGGGAGTTAGAGAGCGGACAGACGGACAGACGGACAGACGGACAGACGGACAGACGGACGGACAAACCGAATGCATAAGCACTTTTCAACTTTGTTGGAAAGTGCTAAAAACGGAAAAACTGGTCGATTGATTTGCGGTTTTCCCTAAAACTATTCTTTATTAAGGTATTTTAGAGAAAATAAATTATAAAGATAAATTTCAAAAAATGAAGATAGAGGGCGCTTTAGACTTTGGCGTAACAAACAACTCTTTTTTGGAAAAATTGATCGATTCATTTGAGGTTTTCGCTAAAACTAGTTTTTTCTTGAAAATAAACTTCACAAAATGCGATAGAGGGCACCTTAGACTTTGGAGTAGCGTACAACTATTTTTAACTATTATTTTTTTAAATCTCATTAAATGCTTTCAAATGCATAGACTTAAATTTTGGGCTCAAATTCTGAATTGTTGGGAATGTTTAAGTAGCGAAAAATTGAATTGTGTTCGAGGAGGAAGGAGGGTTAAATTTCAACTCCTGAACACATTTCAGTTTGCGCTTCTTAACCCCTCATAACGATTGAGAATTTGAGCTCAAAATTTAAGTTTAAATCTAAGCTTCCGAAAACATTTTAAAAGCTTTTGCAAGCATTTAATGAGAACCAAAAAATAATGATTAAAATGAATTGTTGGTAATTCTGAAGTTTAAGGCGTCCTCTGACAGAATTTTTTGAAATTTATCTTTAGAATTTATTTTCAAGAAGATACTGACTTAAAGAATAGTTTTATTTTAAACCGCAAACGAATCGACCAATTTTTTCCATTATCTATAATTATTTTAAATTTGAACCTATCCCTCTCCCTTAAACACAGTTCAGTTTGTGCTACTTAACCACTCCCTACTATTTAGATTTTGAGCTCAAAGTTTAAGTCTAAGCTTCCGAAAACCTTTAATGAGATGGAAAAAATAACGGCAAAAAATAGTTGTTCGTTACTCCAATGTCTAAAGCGCCCTCTATCGACATTTTTTTTTAATTTATCTTTATAATGTATTTTTAAGAAAATACCAGCATAAAGAATAGTTTTAGTGAAAACCACAAATCAATGAACCAATTTTTCAGTTTTTTAAAATTATTTGAAATTTGAACCTTCTGAACACAGTTCAATTTGTGCTATTTAACAACTCCCAGCTTTCAGACTTTGAGCTCAAAATTTAAGTTTGAGTTTATGCTTACGAAAATATTTAATGAGATGCAAAAAATACCGGAAAAAATAGTTGTTCTTCACTCCAAAGTCTAAAGCGCCCAATATCGGCATTTTTTGAAATTTATCTATTTATATTTATACTTGAAATTTACAATTTAATTTCAAGAAAATGCCGGCATAAGCAATAATTTTAGTGAAAAACGCAAATCAATAGACCGATTTTTCCGTTTTTTATGTTTATTTGAAACTTTGGTCCTTAAACTTTAATGGCGGCTATCTCCTTTGAAAAACGTTTTGGACCGTCTCCTATTTAATATTGTTTGTCTTGATGTGTACTATCACCCCTATTTTACTGTAAAAAATTTTAGAATCACCCTGTATTTTGTTTCATTGTTTTAAGATATGTGCCTACTTTTGAGACACTATTTTATTTTATTATTTATTTATTTATTTTTATTTATTCATTTATTTTTGAAAAAAAAAAATGAAATTTATATTAAAAAACACATTTTTTACTAAAACACATAAATAAAACTATGAACTCAAATAATTTTTTAATGGAATTTCGATTAAAATTTAAAATTTAGGCAATATTTATTACAAATTTTGTATAGAATTGCATTTATGGCAAACTTTTCATAATAGAATCTATAATTTTTTTTTTTACTAAGCAATATAGTAAACCACTTATCCGGTGTTATGAAGCAAACGATTTATAAAACCTCTTAAATTTACAAACATTTACAAAATGTCGCATACAAAACATTTTTTTAGTATGCATTTTTAAATAAAAGTGGCATTTAAATTAATGTATACATACTTAAAGCTAATATTTTGCTTTTAAACATCCCAGTAGATAAGCAGAACCTTGGGCAAAATACTGTTTCAATATGCATGGTTAATCGAATATGTATGATTAATCGTGTGATAGCAATAAGCACTGTATTATTAATATAGTTTTTTTTAAAAGGCGATTGCAAAAAATATTCAAAAGCATGATTTAAAAAAAATCTAAATATAAATATGGGAAAGTAAACATGGAGTCTAACCACAACAGCCATTACAAAACATGTTATTACACGGCTTTTAGGTAGATTTCGTATAAAATACTACCTATTGCAATCGCACCAGTTTATCTATCTATCTATCTATCTATCTATCTATCTATATATACATCTCACTTTTTTATGGACACGATAACTTCTATAATTCTTCACCAATCTCCACCAAACTGGTACATAAAATCAATGGGGATAAAATCTCGGCTAAGTTCGTTAATGGGCAAAATCGGACCAAGGGGGCCAGAATAGGGGGCGTTTTTGTGAAAACCGAAAAAACACCATAACTTCTTTATTAAAGTAGATATCGAATAGGTTTAAAGTTTATATTACTTCTTTAATATAGGCCAAAAGTTTATGCATGACAGATTTTTGATAAATTTAAAAGTGGGCTCAAAGGGCGAAAAAAACAGGGGTTTTGAGAGAAAAAAATTCATAACTTCATCAATTTTCAAGATATCAAGTCCAACTAAATTTTTTGTAAATGTTCATAAAATCATCTAAAATTTTTGTACTTACAAGTTTTTGATAGGACCAACTTTTACCGATGAAAAAAATTAAAAACGAAAAGAAAAAGGGCGGTGAAAAAAGAGAAAAATCCATTAATTTTTAAGATATCAAATCTGATTCAATTTATTTTACATCTTCTCAAAAATATCTACAACTTTTATATTGACTAGTTTTTCATAGGACCAATTCGTATAGCAAAAAGAAATTAAACAAAAATTGGAGTTGGAGAAAAAACCTCAAATCTAAACTGCTTACATTCTGACTCATTTTTAAATTCATTTTTGATTTTAAACGCATCCAAATGGTAGATCCTCTTATTTAGAAACTGTATAAAGTGACACACTGGTCAATTTTCTGATAAAGACAGAATATATTTCAAAAAAGGCTATTAAAAAAGGTATTTTGAACAGAATTTCCTAAAGTTATAGGGACTGAAAATTTAAGTTCAAATAAGAAATTGCATTTTTTTTCTGACTCGTTTTTAAATCCATTTTTGTTCTCAAACGCATCCAATTTACAGATCCTCTTATTTGGAACTATATAACGTGATGAGTTGGTCAGTTTTTTGATAAAGACGGAATATATTTCAAAAAAGGCTACCAAAAAGGGTATTTTGAACAGAATTTTCCTAAATCATTGTGACTGAAAATTTAAGGAAGTGTTCAAATAAGTAATTGCGTTTTTTTCTGACTAGTTTTTAAATCAATTTTTGCTCTCAAACGCATCCAATTTACAGATCCTCTTATTTAGGAACTATATAATGTGATGCATTGATCGGTTTTTTGATAAAGACAGAATATATTTAGAAAAAGGCTACCAAAAAGGGTATTTTGAACAGAATTTCCCGAAGTCTTCCTGATTTAAAAATTTAAGGAAGTTTTCACATAGCAAATTGCGTTTTTTATGACTCGTTTTAAAATCCATTTTCGCTCTCAAACGCATCCAATTTACAAATCCTCTTATTTAGGAACTATATACTGTGACGCATTGGCCAGTTTTTTGATAAAGATAGAATATATTTTTTAAAATGCTGTCAAAGTGAGTATTTCACACACAATTTTCAGAAGCAATCATGATTAAAGAATTAAGGATGTATTCAAACAACAAATCGGTTATTTTATGACACATTTTTAAATTCAATTTTTTTCTCAAATGCATTCAACTGACAGTTTCTTGTTATTTTGGAACTGTATAATGTACTTTTTGGTCGATTTTTTGAAATAAATTGAGAATTTATTTCAAAATATGTTGTCAAAATGGGCATTTGAGCTGAATTTTTCTTAAGATGATTCTGATAAAACCAGTTTTTGCAGAAAAATGAAATTAAAAATTTTTCATAAACGGCCAAATGAAGTTATTAAACTGGGTTTATCTCTAATCATATATATATATTTCTTGAGCGCTCTTCGAAATCTACCTCCGCCTATAGGCCCAGCCGACAGGGATTTTTATGAAAAGATGTCACTTTGCATTACGAAAAGAATTCTCTCATTCAAGACCAGTTTGCACCTCTCATCTGATTAAAAAGGAATAGATAATTATATTTGCGTGCACACACAACGGGTTTGGGTGTTGCGTATGATTTTTTTCTCCTTTTGCTGTGTGAAATGAATATTTGGTATTTCTCACGTGAGGTTACTGAAATTGTATCTTTCCAATAAACTTATAGAATCGTATGATTTTACTATTCACATTACCGATTTTATTTACTGTCATAATAATGCAGCTTAACTGATGAAAATAGATGGGTTTTTTTTTTTCAAATATTTATTTCCATGTACCTTAAATTTTTTTTAAATATGTATATAGTCTTCTTTTTTTAATTTCATTTTATTCTTCTGCTCATTTTGTTCCCAATGTTTTTTTTTTCCAGTGCAATGGTCCCGCATCGAGATCACCTTATTTTAATTCCAAACTTATAAACGTCACCAATTAAAAAAAAGGAAGAAAGAAAAAAAAAAAAGAAAATTGGCTGCACCGAAAACTGCACCGTATTTTTATTTATTTATTTATTTCAATACTTTTCAAAGAAGAAAGTTTCGATTTCAAGAGTGTTTATTTTATACATTATTTATTATATGTATATTATCGACTTAACCCTTTACGGTGCCATATCTGGTACATACCTAAAAACATTACAAAACACATCTGGTACATACTTAAAAATCAAACATAAGAAATTTGCAGAGTGTTAAGCAGATAAAATTACTTAATTTAAGCTCATTTGGTAACAAAATATAGCAATATAATATATTGAAGCCTTAATTGTGCATATATGCCACGCACGATAAAATATCCAATTTTAGCTGAAATTTTGAAAATTTCTTTTACTTTTTTCCCCATTAGAAGATCGATGTATAGACTTCAAATATTTTTTTTTCATAAAAATAGACAAATTCGTACTGTAAGGGGTTAAAGTAACTCTCCTTTTAATCTTACCATAAAAATGTTAAAGACAAGAAAATTGTTATTTTTGAAACCCATAACCAAACTATAGCACTTTCTTTCCAGTTTCACGAATAATTACATTCTTATAAAATTTAAACTTTCTAAGCTCTTATAAATTAAAAATGAAAACAAAAAATATGATAGTCATTTACAGCTGCATTCAATCCTAATATCACTTCTTTAGAAAACTTTAACTACTTTGGAAAGCTCGGAGGAGAAATAATACTAAATGCTTTGGGAAAAATTCTTTAATCACAGCAATTACATAAAGTACGCGGAAATTAATTTTTGGAGTCTTTTTAATGCAGCAAATAATAGTAATTTAACCAACTTTCCATTAAACAAATTTATACATACATTTAAAAAAAAACAAATATTTTCTTTTTTAAATTGCTAATCAAACTAATATTTCCATATAAAATACATAAATTTTGACTTTCTTGTAAAAATTAAGCCCCTTTAGCTTCAAAACAAAGACGGAAAAAACGAAAGAAAGACAGTTACATTTTGCATTCTGTTGAATATTGTCTTTTTTACACACTAATTATAAAATTGTGCGTAAAACTATTTTTAGAGGCTTTATAATGCAGCATTACTATGTAATTGTAATTTACATAATAATTATTGGGAATAAATTTAATTTTTACTATTTGCTACATTCAATTAATTTAGTCAAGTTTGCTTGTTAATGTTTAAATATCTATTTATTTCAAAATAATATTAATGAACTGATTAAGCAAAGCATTGTCCATCGCTGGCTACTACTTTTTGTAAACTCTCAAGCAATTTCTCAATTCAATCTCGAAAAAAAGGTCTTTTTTGAGGCGATTCAAGTTTAGGGGCTATTTTCATATAAACTACAACATTTTCGTTTGTAAATTGTCACATTCAAAAAATTAAATACCACAGACCTTATAAAACAGACAAAACAAAGAGAGAGATTTTCAATACTAATATCGCTCTTTCTAAAAATTTAACCAATTTGGAAAGTTCATACGGAAAATGTATAATGAAATGTTTTGCGAAAAATTCTTTAATCACTGTAATTACAAGATTCATTGTTCACGGTTAGAGACTCCACCCTAGCAGAAAAGTATAGTTACGACAATTTTCCAGGCACCTCAGATGAAATTATCCCTGGCGGGAGCTACACAAAGAGCTTTATAAAACGAAACATAAACGTGACTACAGTTATAAAACCCTTTTGTTTTAGGTCAGGATGTCGACGGTGAGAATTCTTCAAAAAGGCCAGAATCATTTTTCAATGGTTGCAAACGCAAACTGTAAGTATACTATACTGAAAGTGTCCCAAAAGTGAAGTGATTTATTGAAAATTCTTTGTCAAACGCTAGTGTGTTTTGGTTAATAGTTGAAGCACCACGGCTTTTGTTATTTGTTTTGTTCATTTTATTGTTTGCATACAAATATGCTGACATTTCAGGACTATTTCATTCAATACCGTCATCCTGCAAAGAAGATGTTCAAAACTAGTACAAACAATCGTATTCAACAGTGTATATCCTAAAGAGAATTTCTAAAAAAGAACAACATTGTAAAGAATAACATTGGGAAAAATGCAGATGATTATAAAAATAACTTTTGAACAACCGATCCTAAATCGTGGAAAATGTAAGAATTTTGGTCACTTTGGGCGAATTTTATCTATTTGGCAATCTGTTAAAGATTTTAATCCCGATTACTTCTATGAGGCTCCGCAGATTTGGGTCCCGCATGATCCTGCATTAGTAAGGCGTTAGTATTTAATAGATATTCGTTTAATGAATTTGTTTTGAACCTATACCATTTATACAGATATTTTTCATAATATCAGTTTTGGAAATAAAAGATAAAAATATACCAACTATAACACTTTCGTTTGTAAATTATCATATTCTTATAAAAAATAAATGCCTTAGGCCTCATAAACCTAAAAAGACATATAGAGAGACTCAATTCTATTATCACTCTTCGGAAAAATTTAACAATTTGTTTTGAACCCATACAATTTATATAGATATATTACATATTATCAGTTTAAGAAGTGAAAAATAAAAACATACTAACTATAACACTTTCGTTTGTAAATTGTCACATTCTTATAAAAAATTAAATCCCATATGTCTCAAAGAAGAAAAAAAGCAGAGAGAGAGAGAGACATTCAATTCTAATATCGCACTTTGGAAAAATTTAACCAATTTGGAAAGCTCAGAGGAAAAATGTTATGAAATGCTTTGCGAAAAATTCTTTAATCACAGTAATTACAAGATTCATTGTTCACGGTTAGGGACTCCACCCTGGTAGAAAAGTGTAGTTACGACAATTTTCCAGGCACCCCAGATGAAATTAGCTCTGGCGGGAGCTACACAAAGAGCTTTATAAAACGAAACAGTAATAAACGTGACTACAGCTATAAACCCTTTTGTTTTAGGTTTGGGCGTCGACGGTGAGAATTCTTCAAAAGGCTAGCTAGAATCATTTTTCAACGCTTACAAACGCAAACTTTAAGTATAATATACTGAAAAGGTTCCAAAAGCGAAATGTTTTGTTGAAAATTCTTTGTCAAACGCTAGTGTGTTTTGGTTAATAGTTTAAACATTTTGTAATTTGTTTTGTTTATTTTATTGTTTGCATACAAATGTGATGACTTTTAAGACTCATTTCATTCAATACCATCATCATTATGTGTGTGCATGCAAAGAAGAAATTCAAAACTGGTACAAACTATGGTATTCAATAGTGTATACTGTAGAGGATTTATAAAAGTTAACACCATTTTAAACATTAACATTGTGAAAAATGCAGATTAATGTAAAAAACTTGTATAAGTTTTCAGAACTGTAAAAATGATGTAACAAAAAAATATACATGGAGTACGAAAAGTCTGGAATTGACGAATAATTTGAAAAATACACATCAGATTAAAACCCGAAAAAAAATCGTGTTAAATATTAAAAAAAATAAAAAAAACTACCCAATGATACCAAATTTGATCCAACATCCTGGGGGTCAGAGGGACTCTAACTATGAAACCTTGAATGACAACCTTCATTTTTTATAGCAGATTCGGATTATACTGACAAAAGTACATTTTTTTCGGATCCTTGTTGATAACAGCATAATCGAACACATTCGAAGTATACGTATTTTTGGTTTTCCAAATCAGGTTTTGACGTCTCGAAACTAGATTGGCCAGAACTTTTTTCGTCAAAGTTGTTTTTTCCAAGAATAGTTTTTCTCGTAATATGAAAAAAATATCAAAAATAAAAATATCAGTGGCGGTTGTTTTGATAGCACTTAATGTGGGTTTTTTTTTTCATAAAAATTATATGAAATGTAACTGTAATCTGACTTTTTGGAAATGGGATGTTTCATACTTGATAACATAATAGATAAGTTATAGTTACCTTATCATTTTTATATTCTGGTCACATTTGAAGATTTTGAATCGAGACTTCTTTTCAATTATCAGTTGAAAAGTTTTAGTATCATCAAACTATAGTCTGGAGCATCCGGATACCAAAATGTAAAAAGTTAAAAGCAATAATTTCAACCAATCTAATATGTAAATAAAATCCTACAATGTATACATTTTCAATATTCTTGTAGTTCATTTTAAACTTCATAAAGAATTTGACTTTATAACAACTTTTTTGAAAATTGGAAGCAATTTCAGCAAAATGACAATTATTATTTGAAAAGTTTGAGTATCATCAAACTGAAGTCTGAGGCATCAAAGACCAAAATATAAAAAGTTAAAAGTAATAATTTCAGCCAATCTAATTGTAAATAAAATCCTACAATGTATACATTTTCAATATTCTTGTAGTTCATTTTAAACTTCATAAAGAAGTTGACTTTATAACAACTTTTTTGAAAATTGGAAGCAATTTCAGCAAAATGACAAACACAGATATTCAAATCTTAGTAAATTAAATAAAAATTCAAATCTTTTAGAAATCAATCGGAGCGAGTAATTAATTACTAAAACAATTCGTCTTCGGCAATTATTTATTAAAATGAATAACCAGAAACTATACCCGGAAAATAATTATAATATAAATGCATAGAAGCAAATAAATTACGAGAACAAACAAATTCGAAATAATTTATACCTATTAATTAAAATACATATTGGTTATCGAATTTATTTATAAATTCCATTAATTTGTTGAAATTTTGTGGAGTTCGTTAAAGATTAATCAAATTTAATTAAAAATTAAATTAACCTTTTATTTAGCGAAGTATAAATGCTACTGATTACGACATCTATTAATGGTAAATATTTTACTTTAAATTACATGAAACAAGAACTTTCATTATAATTATTAAAATTGTTTTCAATTATAAAGTTTGCTAATTTCGAAATTTCTTGTCTTTGAACGCAGTACTTAGTTTTAAGAAATGTAAATGATTAGTTATTTAATTATTGTAATAACAAACAATATTGACATATTAGTTTAGTTATACTTCTCTATTGATTCTAGTGCGTTTATGTATATTGTTCAATTAATACGCATGTGTGTCGGCGTGTCTGAGATTTTTACACAGAAAAACTATAACTTAATTAATGTAAGACTTTTGGAATTGTATAAGTATACTCTTGAATTCACAGCACATCGGCCATATTTTTTCTTTTCATTTACTCCTACTTTAAGCTAATAATTACATAAACTAAAAAAAAGTACTATTACTGTGCGACAATATAATACATTATACCGTAAATTCTAACAAAAACCAAAAAGTGTTCTTAAAAAAAATGCCTTCCCCTTTTTTAAATAACTAAATAATTTTAAAATATGCTCGATTTTTTAAAATAAAGTTCTGAAATTGCGGTCCCAAAAATACAATTACTTCTAGCTCACGAATATCTAATTTTTCACACAAAACAAATTATAGAAAATCTTTCAATATTGTTTGAAATGAGAATTTTAAAAAAGAGAGAGGGAAAAATCACATTATCAAATAACTTCAATTATTTAAATTTGAATTATACGTCATAATTTATATGGCAGCGAACTGGATTGCATTGGATGTGGACAGATGTAGTTTCGGAAATATAATTACAATTCTATGCCATACAGTTGGAGCAGAGCAGTCCTGATCATTCATATTTATGATTGTGGTGATAGAGATTTGTTGCAGACGATTTTTGAAGCCAGAAATGCAAGTTCAGGGGTGATTAATGTGAGGATCATTCTAAAATATTATTGTCAAGACTCGAAAGCAGAATGAGGAAAACACTTTAATGTCAAACCGACGAGTGCGGCTTGGTCTCGAACCCAGCACCTCCGATCAGGCAACTTTGAGAGCCGTATCTCTCAGGTTCTGATGCATTGTCTCTGTTTGTAGAAGATTAAAAATAATACGCAGTGGGAACTGTGCTAAAAATTGATAATGAGTAACGATTAAAATGTTAAAACTTTGTAAAAAAAAATTAAAACAATAGATAGGACGAGTTTCGAACTGAAAATGTTTTCGGCTCATCATCAGCCGAAGTAAAGGATAATTCCGTAAGGGGACTTTTCAGTAAATCTCTTTACGGAAACGTATTTATTACGGCTGATGACGATCTGTTAAATTTTTCAACCCGAAACGTGTCCTATGTAGCGTTTTTATTTTATAATGCATTTTTACAAAGTTTTTTTCTTTAATTATAATGCGCGGATATTATAAAACAGAATGGTGATATAAACAGGTTACTTCTAAAGTGCAAAACTTACTAGTAAACTCAAGGAAATATCAATACATTAGAATCCATTGACTGTTTTAATATATGGGTGGTACTATATAGCATGCCTTTTAAGATTAAAATTATACATAAATATAAAAAAAGGAAATATAGAAAAACACTGAAATAGAAGAAATTGCATCAAGTCGAATAATAATTTACTATTAAAAATTTACTTCGTATTTTCCGGTTTGAAAGTCTTATAATCTTGTACGAATTTCAAAATGTATTTATTATTATGCATTGCTGAAAAATAAACATTATTCCCGTAAACAATTAACAAAGAAATCGCATGTAGAGAGAAATGTTAAAACCTACCCCCTTTTATATTCAACAAATTAAGATCTTAAACTGAATGGGAAAATGCTTTTTTCCCGATTACAAATAATAACTCAGAGCAATTCATTTATTTATTTACACCTCCGAGTTTTAGGAAGTCAATATTTGCTTTGTATTTAAATACCGCTATTACAGCAATTTTTATTAAAATTGTATTTAAAAGTGACTTAAAAAGCGAAACGTAAATAGCGAAATACACTTAACTGTAACTGCTGTAACAAAAGCACTTTATGCAAGATATTTTACTTTAAGTCTAAATTTAAGTAATTAAAATACGTAGATTTGACAAAACACGTTTTAAACATGCACGCAAAAGTTAAAGATGCCTATTATGTAAAACAAATAAGCTTTCGTTAATGTTACTTAATATTCAAAAAGATTTTTAAATTTCTTCTCTGACATTTCATATTTTCGTCTTTTATTTTCTCGAGACAAAATTACTTAACAAAATACTCATTTACGAAAGATGTGGAAAAAAAATTAATTTACTGCAACATGGCTCACATTTCTCTTTTTTGGCGGTATTATGCTTATACTTTTATACTCTAAGAATGAATTACGCATGGTGTCAGCAACTTTAATGGCTTCAAAAGGTATTCAAGTTAAAATTGTGTTTTTCTTTCAAACTTTCATTGATATTACCAAAACTGCTCGAGATACTTTATCGAAGCGGCGTAGGAGGTTATTAACGCACTTTATTTTAAAGTGCTGTAGCATGTTTAAAGTTAATTGACTAATCCATAAAAGCAAGGGGGGAAAGGGCAAATGTTGTAATTTTAAACTGTAATGGACCACATTCGGCCGCTTTTTTGTTTTTCTTTATTTTTTTTTACTTCTATTGGAGATATTTTTCCGAAGCCGAAAACTTGCACTCTATATTCCTCGCATTTTTTGTTTAAAAAAAGGCAATAGCATTACTTTCAAACATTTCAAATATTTTAAACTTAGTTTTTCAAGCTGTAAAAAGCCCATCGCACTTGAGAACATGACGATTTTTCTAAAAGCAGTTTCGCTGCAGAAAATTTCAAGGGTTATTTTTTTCTTTAATCCCATTTTAAATGGATTTTCATGTCGTTTGCAAAAACTTCAAATACTTCAAATATATTGTGTCATTAGTTCTCTATTCCATTTCAACACTGAATATGTTAATCTAAAAAAGAACGGCAACTACATGATAGCTGAAGACAAAACAGCTTTCTTAGAAAAATGTGGGGACTTTTTATAGGTTTACATCCCTTGCACCATTAACGAGAAAAAAAACTGACTTACTGAAATCGTAATAAGTGTAATTAACTCTATTAACTGCCCTATTAACCCTTTCTGGTCCGAATTTTTTTCCCACTTTGAGAACATAATTACTTTTATTTTAATAGCGTTAATCGTAGCAATCCAAATATACTCACAGAAGTTTAAAGTTTATCTCATCATCTGAAACCTAACGAATGTACCGTAATTTCGGGTGTATAAGCCGCGGATCAAACAATTCTTTTTGGACCCAGAAAGCTTATTTAGTGATTGAAGATAAATATTTACGGCGATCTAAGTAGTTACACTTATTTCTTAAAAAATTTTGGATCGAAAATGAGTTGTTTGCGGCTTGAAATGCGGCTTATACACCCGAAATTACGGTAGTTACTTTGTGTTCTATTTAATTCATATTTATGTGACAATAGACTAAGGAAGAGTGTTGAAGACGTTTGGGAAATAACGTATTGCAACAGGATTTCAGAGAATATTACTATTTTCTAAAGTTTTTTGCATTTTATCAGAAATGACTCGTTCAGAAAAATAACTTATACTTCAAATTTAAACAATGAAATATGTGTCTAAAATGTAAAGTCATAAACGATGCAAAGAAAATTAAGAAATTTTTTATTATCATTATTATTATTACTAAACATCAAAACAAAAATGAAATCATAATGAGAAAGGCATAGCCATATAATGTCATTTCTATACAGAGAAAGTAACCAAGTAATTGTTAAGACAAAATAATATTCGATGAAAAGACATGTTTTATTAAAAGTACGCCAACCAAAAGAGTTAAGAGCCTACACTAGTCACTGAAAAGGACCTGGATAATAATGTTAAGTCTATGGAGGCGTTATTTTCAAATATCTTGCTCAAATTTTTATATTTTTGAGTGGTTGTTTTTTTTCATAGAATAGCTGGAAACGGTTGTAGTTTTAAGGTTAGTTTTTAAATTTTCGATTTTTGTTGCACTAAAAAAAAAAAAAAAAAAAAAAAAAAAGGATAGTTTTAGTTTCAGAACCGGTTCAAATCAGTTCCGAAAGTTAAAGAAATTTAAAAATAATAATAAAAAATCTGAGACCAAAATCAAGAAGTTAAAAAATAGCCTTAAAACTAGCGGTCTTCAGCTATCCTATGCAAAACCAAAAAATCGTTCGTAGTTATTTAAATTTGAGCGAGATATTTGAAGATAACACTTCCATAGACTTAACATTATTATCCGGGTCTTTTTCTGTGACTAGTGTGGGCTCTTAAATCAGAAAATTCATTAACTGATGCATGCTATAGTGGGGAATGTGGTAGTTTTCTGAAAAAAGACATTCGGAGATACTGGAAATCGTCCTTTAGAATTCTTTTTATATATCAAGGTTCGCACACTCCTTGGAATTTCCAAGGACTCTGGCATCACTATTAAAAATAAGAAAATTTACTTTTAATTTTTAAATTACAACATTCGCAACCCCCCCCCCCCCCCTTCATTCACAAATTTTACGATATTTTTCTGCAGTGAAACACTTAGAAAATATTCTTAAAATTTAGTGGTAGAACTGTGCGAACCTTGTATATGTATATATATATATAAATTATAAATTTTATATAATTGACTGGAAACATTCTTTGTTTACAACTTGTAGCAATGAATAAATTTAACTATAATTATAGATGTTTTAATCGGAAATTTCATTTGAGGGTTCAACCAAATATCTCCAAATTTCAAGGGGGTGGTTATTACAAGTATGAGTAGTTTAAAACTTTCATATGATTTTGAATACCAACTCACAAAATTGTTTTCAGATTTAATGATTTGTGTAAGTGAGAATACCACAGTTATTGTTAAATGCTTTATGAAGTTTATTATTTTAATTAAAGCAATTTTTTCAATGTGATCTGTTCATTTTTGCGATTTAAATTTTAAAAAGGAAATTTAATTTTAACGCTTTTCCTGTAAACATCATAGCTTGGAGGTAAAGCATCTCGCTAATAAACAAAAAGGTTCTGAGTTTGAATCCCGATGCTGGAAATTAATATTTTCATATAAAGAAATTAAAAGAAATTTTGTAGGATTTGCCAGTTTAAAAGTTTATATTATTAATATTTATCACTGACATTCATAGGAGTTTTTGGATTTTAATTTTCTTTTAATTTTAAAAACTGATGCAATTTATAAATGAATGAGCATTTAAAAATTTCGTTTAAACTTTTTTTTTAATTTTTCAGAAATTTAAGATTTTATTTATATCTCCGCTAATTTCTTTTTAATTTCATATTTTTAAAAGAAATTAGAATTTTGGATTTTATTTAAAAATTTAACATTTTTTTTTATTTCATTAAGTTAAATAACTTCCTTTTTTAATTATTTTAAAATTTAATTTATTGGTGCTACTAATCATGTAAAAATTCAAAAACTATAAATTAACAAATTGAATTTATTAGTTAAAGGATAAGTTGTTAAAGAAAAATTAAATGCTCTATGTGATCTGTGATCACACTTACTCACTTGTTTAATTATATATTTACAGTTTTGATTTTAAAAGATGCCTCTATACAAATCCATTTATATTTCTTTTTGTTAAATAGGTAAAATTCATTAATTTAAGCTCGTCTAGTTGCAAACTATCACGATACAATATTTTAAAACTAATTGTGTACGTACCATAAAATATCAAATTTAACCTAAAAATTTGAAATTTATTAATTAAGTTATTATTATTATTATTATTTACTATTTTCTTTTCGTTATTAGACCAATATATAGTTTTCAAATAATTTTTCTTTTCCTAAAAATAGAAAAAAAAATCTCACAGCAAAGGTTTAATATGTATTTCGGTTTTAGTAAGATACAATTCGACAAGAGAGAGATAAAGGATTCAAACTATTAAAAAATAAATTAACCATTTTTCTGAATTAGACTTTTAGCTGACATTAAAAGATGACTAACATAAATTTATTTCGATTGAAAAGTACTACCGTGCAAGTCATTCATTCCTTTTACATGCTAAGGTCTTTCTGGAAAATCGAACTTTTAAAGCAGCAAATAAAATTCAGGACATAATACCGTTTTATCCGCCCCAGCGAAATCACGGCACACAACAGAGGTAACTTTCCCTTCTAACTAAATTGAGTTTCGCGCGCAAACAAAATGTGAATTTGTGTAGCTTCGCCAAGGAGCGTGTGACTGGAATACCGAGCGGATTCATTTCCTCCGCGCAATTAAGGAGTTTTCCTACATCTACACCCAAGAAGTTTGTGTTGTTTGGTTTAAATCAATTGCGACTAACGTCTTGTCTGCAAACTTACTGTGATGTACTAGAATAGTATATCCAGCGAAATCTTTTGAGAAATTAGATGGATTGTGAAATTATATCCTAATGAATGTTACGAAGATTCGCTTTGAAAAATATGATTCAGTTTCTTTCGACTCATTTGCACTCGAATTAGTTTCTTCGTTAAAATTTAAATTATGGATTTCCCACCACTTTTAGAAGAAGAGTAATTTTTATCCTTTTTTATCTTCTTGTGAAAGATTGTATTTATCTTCATATTTAAATAAATAATACATAAATTAATCTTGTTGTCTGAAAAATTACTGACATGCACTGGCATGCTTTTGAGAATATAGATGGAAGGTGAAATTATATCCTAATGAATGTTACGAAGATTCGCTTTGAAAAATATGATTCAGTTTCTTTCGACTCATTTGCACTCGAATTAGTTTCTTCGTTAAAATTTAAATTATGGATTTCCCACCACTTTTAGAAGAAGAGTAATTTTTATCCCTCTTTATGAAGGTTTTCACCCTGTCTTGTGAAAGAAAGTATTTATCTCCATATTTAAATAAATAATGCATAAATTAATTGTGAATTACATCTTGTTGTCTGAAAAAAATTACTGACATGCATTAGAATGCAGCCTGCGGAATCTTTTGAGAATACAGATGGAAGGTGAAATTATATCCTAATGAATGTTATGAATATTCGCTTTGAATGATATGATTCAGTTTCTTTCAATTCATTAACGCTCGAATAATTTTTTAATCAAAATTTATATTTTGGATTTAAAAGGAGTGTAATTTTTATCGGTACTACTTGGTTATTCCGTCGACCATTATCGCCAAATTATACAAATCGCCAATTTGTTCGCCAAATTATATAAATTGATGTAATTTTTATTTTAAATAACAGAAGAATACATACATTTTTAAAACATAATAAAAAATACAGATAAAAAGTTTAATTAAAAAATCACTCCATGACGTAACAAACACGTGTATCATAGTTAATGTCAAGTGAATGTGACATTTTACAATCAGCCATTATTGGCATGTAGTCTCATACTTTGGCGATAGTTTTTTGGTAGACGGGATAACCAAGTAGTACTTCTTTATCTTACTTTATTAAGGTTTTTGCCCTGTTTGGTGAAAGAAAGTACATATTAATCGACTGCTACTACATTGCAGCTTGGCTTAAGTTACGAGAATTTCAGTGCTTGTGTTGATGGGACATATACATTAGTAACTTTATTTTTTTATGCAGATTTTTATCATTTCTAAAATTTCAATTTTTTATTGCAGGTAAAATATTTTCTGCTGAAATTGTCGGTGAAATTTTAAAACATCAACAACAATTTGCTGAAAATGCAATAGAATGCGATTCTTCATATGTTAGAAGTCTTAAATTAAAAAAAAACCGAGGCCGCAACCTTTCCTTACATGGAAATTCATAAAAAGAAGTTCACACAATTGCACATCACAATTTTTTTCCAGCCATACAGTCGTAAATAAATCTTGTACAATATGATTATAATTATTCACATTTATTTAAAACATGTATTTTTAATGTGTAATGCTTAATAAATATAATTAACAAGAAAGAGCTTCAATAGCTCTTTCCCATTAAAAAAATTAGAACCTAACCCCCTTATATGTACAGGAATATTGTATAAACATTCGTCGATATTTTCTAGAACATAATCCTTGCGCAGAGGTTGTAGGGGGGGGGGGGAAGACAGGGTCCAGCACCCTTTCGGGGTCCCCTCGCATCACAATATTACCTAAATTCCCCTTACCCCTCAGGGAGTATTCGAAAGGTACCATTAGGTTACCATACGGTTGCCAAGTTAATCAAAGTTAGTTTTAGCTTTTGAGAAAATAATTGCAGGAAATGGTATACTAAGAATTTTTTTTCTAAATCATTTTTTTTATTTTAGCCTTCCTCATCAGCGGGCCCAGGCTACGGCCTAGTTGGCTGTGCAGTAATATTCGGCCCTGCCCTCGCGAATGTTAAATGATTACTGTATATCAATGTATTTTCAGTGAAATATCAAAGTGCGTTTCAAGAACTCATATGTAGAAAACATTGCTTACTGTTAAATCAGTACATTAATATAGCGTGTCCTATGGTAAATACAACACACAAACAGGAACGACCAAATTACCTTTAGCCAGCTATGCTATGATTATATTGATGGTAATTATATTTCACAAACTATATGTATCTACATCAATGCAATCCAATATATTGGCATCTGAAAATAAACGGAAAAAATCATATTTCAGTAATTAGAATTACTTGATAATTTGTTTTTCTGACTTTTTCCTTTTTTCTTACGATATTGAAGGGTATCATGAAGCATAGTTTAATTCCCGAACGTCATGTTCACATTCATAATTAAATAAAAAATTTATGAACTGAAACTTCTGATTTATTTTACAAAAATGGTGTTAAATATAAAAAAAGGTTTTTAGAACATAAAAACCACCCAATGATGGAACGCTTCCAACTGTTACAAAAACAGTTATCATCAGAAGAAACATCAGAGGAGTAAGCAACGTACATTCGTGAACTTTCAAACCTCTGAAATTTACCCTGATAATGGGTGTTTTGTAACAGTTGAAATCGCTTGAAATTTGACATCGTTTGACAGTTTTTATGTTCTAAAAACCTTTTATGCATTTTTTAAACCTTTTTTAGTAAAGTAAATCAGTAATTTCAATTCGTATGTTTTTCAGTATTGAAAAGTTCCCTACAAATAGTTTTGTATTAAGAATAAGATAATTTTTATTATCATAATCTAATATTCGTATTTACTAAACCACGTTTTTAGAAATCGGTGAAATATTCACTTAATTCACTGAAAAACAAAGAAAATAAGGGACAAACAGAAACATATTTCAGTCCTTCATCAATGCAACATAAAAGTTGGTGTCATTGATTTAAGTTCATAATTAAAAATATCGAGTTTGCTCATGCTTAATATTAGTATACTTTTCAATTTTTAAATGCTTCTATAATAAACAAAGTTTTTTAGCTCTTTTTCTCTATCTGTTTAATTTCAATGACAGTCTTCTTATATTGACGGAAAGACAAAGAGAATAAGAGAAAAATTGAAATATGTTTCAATGCTTCACAGTGAATCTTTTTTGCTTCACAATGAATCATAAAAGTTGGTATCATTGATTCAAGTTCTATAATAATGATCAGGTTAGTTATTTTTTAACTATAAAATGCGTACTCTAGTAAATAAAGCTGTTTTTCTTTATTTATTTTATTTCAAAACACGTCTGCTTATATCGTCAGACTACTTTGTATGTTACTTTGTAATAATATTTGTATGTTACATATAGTCATGCACAAACATCTATCAAATTACATCATGATTTCACTGCTATTTGATTGAACAAACGTTAATTATAATTCTAAAACTTCATATTTCTACTTCCAATTACAATCCACTATGTTGTCTGAATAACAACTCGACTAATTTCAGTTTTCTCATTTCAAATATTTGAACATTTGATTTTCTCTAATCTCCCATTAAAATTCCCATATCAAACAACATTGAAAGGCCTTCTATAATTTCTCTATGTGTGTGTGTGGAAGAATAAAACGGGTCTTGGTTTATCATTATAATTATTATTTAACTACGTTAAATAGAAACTGTGCAAACATAACATTATCAATTTAGGGGAGGGGGGCATATGATAACGCTTTTCTGGCATATGATAACTTAAGATATCTTTAGGGGAGAAAGGGGTGTCTTATAATATCGATATAATCTTTGATTCACTGAAAATTCTCTTTTTATTTGTAACATGTTTTTTGGTACAAAATAGCATATTGTCGTTTTTTTACCTGTTACCTATTGACAATTACAAATTCTAGCCTCGGCGTTTGAACTAAGAACTTTCTATTTACTGGCGAGATGCTTTACCTCCAAGCTATGATGTCCTACACGGAAAATGTGAAAATTAAAGTTATCTGAAAATTTACATGACGGATGACATTAAAAAAATTAATAAAAAAAATAGATTTTATAAAAAAAATATGATTTGTCGTGTCATGAGTATTCAGCTGCAAATACACAGAATTTGAAGTCTCTAATATAAACAGATTTTGTGACCAATTCTGTGGCGGACAGACAGAGGAGTGAGACGAACAGGTTTTATCAGAAGAACAAATCCTAAAGTGCCAAAGGATTAGAACTTTCGTTTAAAACCCTTCGCGACACAGAAAACTTCCATTGCTTAAATGTTAAAATTAATGTATGACAACAGAGTTTAAAAACAACTTTATTTGTAAAAGCTATATTTCACGCACCTAATAAACCGACTTTTTTTCCTCCAAAATTCTGGTGTCAATGTGGGAAATTAAAATTAAGTGGTTTCATAGACATACCACCATCCCTCAAGGGTTTAATTAGTATATTAGTACATATAGCTTAGTAAAATCGTTAATTTAAATTGTTTCAATAAATAAATCCGTTTTTCGCTCTCCCTTTAGCTTTAGCAACAGGCTTGTTATATCGCCAATCTATTTTGACAATAACATCTATATATTGTAGCCAGTCATGCACACATTTGAATGATCAAATTACATCACGACAGCGCTGCTGTAACTATATAGATGCTAATTGTATTTCGCAAATTACATCTATTTACATCAAATGCCGACTAGTATACGTCTTCAGGTGATTAATAACTTTGAATATTTCAAAATACTTGATAATTAGATTTTTTTTACACCCAATCTCTTCTTAACCGTTTTAAAGCCAATGTTCCCCAATGGCAGAGTTGGGCAGTATCGAAAATACATGTATTTGAAATACATTTTCAAAATACATTTGTATTTTGTATTTTGTATTTTGAAATGACTAAGGGAAAGTATTTTGGTAATGTATTTTGAAGTGATTTTTCCAAGTATTTTGTATTTTGAAAATACTCTCAAAATACATTTTTGTAGATTTCAAAATTTGCAATTCTGTAAACCGCAAATCAAAGATTCGCAACAGGAAATACTTTCCATTTTGTTTAGTCTTTGAATTCGTTTCTGGATGTTAAAAAAAACACCTTTTTACAGCCAGTGGTATGATAAACACTGTTAATGAACAGGATGTATAGCTTATGCTGAATTGTTACAAAAATAATGTAATAAATCTTACTTATACTACGAGAATTACAAAACAAAATGTTCCGTGACAGACAAGAAGGACTCATAAAGAGTTTTATTTCTTATAGCTTTTCTTTCTTTCTTTCTTTTTTTTTTCTTTTTTTTAGTACGTTTGGAATGTAATGCTATTATCATTTATAAAAGCTCGTGAAGAGTTAAATAAGAATAACACTTTTGACGTTCCTAATGAAAATCCTCGAAGAGAATAATTTTATTGTGATAAGACATAATGTGCAATAGAGATCTGCACGGACCGGGTCTGGGCCCAAATTCGGGCAGCGGGCAGAGTCGAGCTAGGCCGACTTTCATTCTCGCCACTCGGGTTGGGCCGGGAACGAGCCTTAATTTTTTCTGAAGGTTCGGATCGGGCCGGGCCTAATTTCTACTGGTCAAAACCTTTGAAAATTGTTCTTCGTGGTAGAAGCTTGAAAAATATCAGCGGTATATTGACATACATACGTTTAGTTACTTTTAGCGTAGGAAAAAAATCATCTAAAAAAGGCGCTTTTTAGGTGCGTTCGTTATTATATAATACGTAGCACCTATAGTGGTCGTTCAGTCCGTCCGTCTGTCCGTCTGTCCGTCCGTCTGTCCGTCCGCATATAACAACGCAAAAACTACCCAACCGAATCATTTGAAATTTAAAATACATAATTATTACATAATTTTGTCGAGTCATTTCAAATTTTATGAAACTCGGATGCATAGATCAGTTACAGGGGCAATCAAAAGTATTCCATTACATTACGGTCAATGGGGAAAAAAGTTTCAAATGCATTTTAATCGTTTGAAATTTAAAATACGCAATTATTACATAATTCTGTCGAGTTATTTCAAATTTTTTGATAATCGTGTGCATAGATCAATTACAGGGGCAATCAAAAGTATTCAATTACATTATGGTCGGGGAAAAAGTTTGAAATATATTCTATACGTTTGAAATTTAAAATACATAATTATTACATAATTTTGTCGAGTTATTTCAAATTTTATGAAAATCGGATGCATAGATCAATTACAGGGACAATCAAAAGTATTCCGTTACATTACGGTCAATGTGAAAAAATGTTTCAAATGCATTTTAATCGTGTTACACTCATGCGAACTTAATAAAATTTATATGCAACTATAAAGTACATATTATAATATACATCTTACATAATTTGTGGTGTAAAGAACATTTGTTATTGATTTACAAGGCCACATAAAAGTATTCCATTACATAATGGTATAGGCAGAACATTGTTTGATGAGCGTTTTAATTGTAATTCACTACTTACAATTTTATGAGATTGATATATGAAAGTAATATTTTTAAAACTTCGTTATCGTACGAACGCACCTAATTTGCTACGCTTCGCGTGCAATTTCCAACTTGTTTCTTTTAAATTGTAAAAATTTCTAATATTTGAAAAACAATTGTACCGTCAAAAAAAAAAAAAGGTTTTATTTGTAAATATTTTTTTTAGCTCTCGAGCTATCAAAGCCTGAGAGCTTACGTACCCGCCCGTTCTGTATATATATGACACGATACTCATGATAAAAAAAAAAAAAAAAAAAAAAAAAAAAAAAAAAAAAAAATCCGATATGCTTCAAATTTTTGCTACAAGTTTATGGTGAAATGGCACTTCCCAGATTAATTTTGGAAGTTCATTGGGTTAGTATAGGGAGATAATCCCCTCTCTTAATTTAGATAAATTGATTTTTCATGCTTAATTATTAGATTTTGTTCAAATTTTAGATATAGAATCATTCTGATGTAGTGCCTCCAGTTTTGAATATTCCTTGGTTAAGCATAAATGGGAGAGGGAAATAGGGGTTGACCCCCCTTTTTAATTTGAGTAATTGGGGTTTTTATACAGAATTTACCGATTAGCTTCAAATTTTAGATTTAAATGAGGCGGCATCCTGATGAGGCGTCTGCATAATTAGTTTTGTGTGTTCATTGGTTATCTACATATGGGCGATGGGAATAGGAGATAACCCCACCCGTTTAATGTATGTAAATGAGTTTTTTACGCCGAGTTTACCGATTAGCTTCAAATTTTAGATATAAGATCATTCTGATGGGGCTTCTCCATGATTAGTTTTGGGTTTCCATTGCTTAAGTTTAAAGAAGAAGGGAACAGAAGGGATCCCCCTCTTTAAAATAGATAAAGGGTTTTTTTTTACGCAGAATTTACCGATAAGCTTCAAATATTGGATATATGTTCATTCTGAAAAGGCGTTTCCCTGATTTGTTTTGGAGATCCATTTGTTAAGGAATAAAAAACAGATCTGGGGCTAACCCTTTTAATTTAGGTAAATGAATTTTTCATGCAATTAATCAATTTGCTTCAAGTTTTGGATATAAGTTCATACTGATAAGGAGCTTCTCAGATTAATTTTGGAGTTCTTTTGTTACGTATAAAGAGGGAGAACGGGCGATTATTACCCCTTTAAATTAGATAAATGAAATTTTATGCAGAATTATCCGATTTGCTTTAATTTTGTATATAGATGTCGATATAGCGAGCCCATGGTAACAGGCTCGCTCAGATGCATTTGGCCGATTCGGCATCCGCCCCATGGCAAGGTACGACACGTGTTTGACCTTTTTAGCCACGTGTTAACTAAATGTTGCTGAGTTAGCACCTTCACACGAAAGGGCCCCAGCAACAAGCACAGAACAAGTACAGAAGGATGCCAGAGCCCGCCTGATGAAGACGTACTTAGCAGAGCTCAGGGCTAAAAGACAGAAGATGCCCCATAATTCTAATCCTTTAAGTATTTTTTCCCTTGTAAATATTGCACTTTTCCCTTGTAAATATTACACATTAATCAAGATGATTAAACTTATGTAACAATACCCCTGGACTCCTTAATCTACATGGGGGCTGCGGCCTACTTGGACCCCCAAACAACCTGCACTACAAGTTCTTATTGGTGCATATGGATTAATGTGCAAGAGTTCTTATTTTTGCATATGGATTAATGTGCAAGAGTTCTTATTTTTGCATATGGATTGATGTGCAGTGTGCAAGAGGAAAGATTATATTTCCCCTAGTCCCCATCCGACAGCGAGATGATGTTTATGCTTTCTGCTTATCAGCGCGGTCCCACAGCTCACCAGAAGGGAGAAAAAGAAAAAGAAAATGAAGAAAGTGTGTCAGTAGTGTCGGTCGCCGCCTGTAATTTGTGATGTTCTTGTGCATACCGTGGATTTATTTTTTTTTCATTGAAAAAGTAGCATAGATCAAATTGGATTACACTTAAATAGCAGTAAGTGATATTTTTTTTTACTATACCTTATTTCTTTGCTGTGAGTAATGGAGCTCCAAGCGATCCCAGTGATCAGACAGCATTTAAAAACTGCCAAAGCCGATAAAATACAGCTTCTACATTTGTTTATTTTTGGAAAAGACGAAGCGAGGCGAAATCGTTCTAATTTAAGGGTTTATACCGGATTACCGTTTAAAGAAGGTAGCCCTGAATTCGCCAACAAATTGAAAGAAATTACTGATACTTTTGACCAGTTGCAATTGATAACAGTCGCTAATCTGCTATCCATAGATATAAATGGAAATAAAGATGAGATAGCGACTCGCATTTTGGTCGCATTATCAGACATTGCTGCTTTTAAGGAAACATTTGGGAATATTTCGGCTTCGGAGACAGACATTGAGCATAATCAGAACGACAGCAGTGCCAGCACAGAATTAATTTCCCCCTTAAAAATACAACCACAGCAAATGGTTGTACATTCGCAATACACTGCAAGTAAACAAAATATTTCTTTCACCGACATAGAACAATTAATTCCGCCGTTTAGCGGGGAAAAATCTGAAAACATCCAAACATGGTTTACACGATTCGAAACACTCTCGGAATCATTGAACCTCTCAGATATTCAAAAATTTGTTTTCGCAGAACGGAGTTTAAAAGGTTTAGCATTGCTAGTAATTAGAGCTGAAATTAATATTAATTCCTATTCCGCACTAAAGGAAGCTTTATTCCGCGAATTTCATCAAACGGCTTCGCCCGCACAAATACATCAAGTATTAGCAAACCGCGGATGTCAACCAAACGAACAATTATTGGAATATTTTTTGAAGATGAAAGAAATCGCGCAGCGAGGGAATGTGGATGACATCTCTTTAATTCATTACACGATACAAGGTATTAGAGATACACCCCAAAATAAATCCATTTTATATGGCTGTTCCGATTTAGTAGAGTTTAAGAAAAAATTGCTAATTTATGATGAAATTTGCCGATCAGCCAGTGGTCAGGTGAAACGCATGTCGTATCATGCGAAAGGCCCTACTCCTACACCACACCTTAAAAATGAACGTAAAATTATCTGTTTTAACTGCGGTTTAGGAAACCACGTTTCCGCAGATTGTCATAATAAAAATAAGGGCCCGAAATGCTTTAATTGCTCTTTATGGGGCCATCGGTCTTTTGAATGCGGCGAGCGCACTGGGGAGAAACAGCCTACAGCCCGAGGCACCCCTCCCCAACAACGTTCGGGGTTAAAGCGCGATAAGAAAGTCCACGTCGTAGACTCACAGCAATCGTATACCAACATGAATAAATTAGTCAAAATTGCGGATGTCATAATAGACGCATTAATTGATACGGGAAGTGCGATTACAGCAATAAGAGAGGATTTTTATAAATTAGTTGGCTCCCCTCCCCTACAATGTGAAACCATACAACTGGGCGGTTTTGGTGGTGGCAGTTTAACGCCATTAGGATCATTTGAAACGGATATTCAAATAGATGGAACTCTGTTCTCTACTAGAGTTTATGTCGTAAACTCATCACAAATGTCCACCCCTTTTATTGTAGGGCGGGACGTGCTTACACAGGGTACACTAACGTGTGGTCAGGACGGGATATCGCTCCATAAAACTCCCCAAGCGGATATTTTCATTAACTGCATTAATGTGTTCGAAACACAGGACGAGATCGATCTAAATCACATTATCGATCATAACATTCGTACGGAAGTCGCTACTTTAATTAAAACCTACAAACCCTCAAAAACGAAGAGCACAGACTTAAAAATGTCGATAGTATTAAATGATGATATACCCGTGTATCAACGCCCCCGTAGAATGTCCCTAAGCGAAAAAGAATTAATCCGCGACCAAATTCAACAGTGGTTGCGGGACGGCATTATAAAACCGTCGTATAGCGATTACGCAAGCCCCGTTGTCTTAGTAAGAAAAAAGGACAATTCCATGCGCTTATGCATTGATTTTCGAAAATTAAATAAAAAAATAGTGAAGGATCGTTTTCCGTTACCCCTAATTGATGACATATTGGATCAACTCAAACAAGCTGAAATTTTTACGACCCTTGATCTTAAGAATGGGTTCTTCCATGTTGATGTAGACCCAAACAGTACAAAATATACAGCTTTTATCACTCACGACGGGACTTATGAATTTTTAAAGGCCCCTTTTGGCCTTTGTTCAAGCCCCTCGGCATTTACGAGATATCTCGCGTGTGTTTTCCGTGAATTACTCATGGAAGGTGTATTAATATTATACATGGATGATCTTGTAATTCCTACAAAATCGGAAGAAGAGGGACTCCATAACTTAAAACGTGTACTAGATACTGCTTCTGATTACGGATTGGAGATTAATTTTAAGAAATGTCAATTTTTACAGCGCAAAATAGAATTTTTGGGGCATATTATCGAGCATAACACTATAGCGCCATCCCCTGCGAAAATTAAAGCAGTCCAACATTTCCCGGAGCCTAAAAATGTTAAACAGCTGCAATCCTTACTCGGGCTAACGGGTTATTTTCGAAAATTCATACCGGGATACGCTTCTATTGCACGCCCCCTAAGTGATTTGTTACGTAAAACAGCGACTTTCGATTTCGGTCCGGAGCAACGGCAAGCACTGCATATACTACGTAATCGACTCACCAGTAATCCAGTTCTACACATTTTTGTACCCGGCTCGGAGCTCGAAGTGCACACTGACGCCAGTAAATACGGCTTTGGCGCGACGCTTATGCAAAAATCCCCCGACGGTCATTTTCACCCGCTCCAATACATGAGCAAAAAAACATCCCCCCAGGAAGAGAAGTTGAGCAGTTACGAATTAGAAGTGCTAGCGGTCATCGAAGCACTAAAAAAATTTCGTGTTTATCTCCATGGCACTAAATTTCGAATCATCACGGATTGCCAGGCCTTTCAGAAAACGATGGAAAAAAAGGAACTCACACCCAAAATTGCACGTTGGGCCTTATTTCTACAAGATTTCGATTTCGAAATAAAACACCGACCAGCTGCAAAAATGCAGCATGTCGATTGCCTTAGCAGATACCCCGTCATGCAGATTACGCATGATGAATTAACTCTAAAAATTATGCAAGCACAAGACAGAGACCCATTTATAGCCGGCATCAAGGCCGCAGCGATAAGCTCTCCGGTAGCTGATTTTGTGCTTCGTAACAACGTACTGTATAAAATTGAACGTGGCAGAGATTTATTAGTTATCCCCGAAGCGATGCAGCTTAATATTCTCCAGGATATACATGCTAAAGGCCACTTCTCAGCTAAAAAAACTGCGGAAATAGCATCTCAGAACTTTTTTATTCCGAAACTATCCGAACTCGCACGAACCATCGTGATAAACTGTGTTCCGTGCATTTTAGCATCTCGGAAATTGGGTAAAAAAGAAGGTTTTTTACACCCGATTCCAAAAGGTGACACGCCACTGGATACATATCATTGTGATTTTCTCGGACCACTCCCATCAACAAATAAAAATTATAAACATTTATTTACTGTAGTGGATGCATTTACAAAATTCTTCTGGTTATATCCAGTAAAATCTACGGCGGCGCAAGACGCACTAGATAAACTGAAATTACAACAAACTACATTCGGTAATCCCCGACGCATTATCACAGACAAAGGCCCCGCATTCACGTCAGCCGACTTCGCGACCTACTGTAAGGAGGAAAACATCGAACACCATCCGATCACCACGGGAGTACCCCGGGGAAACTCCCAAATCGAAAGAATACACGGCACACTCATCCCAATATTAACAAAGTTATCGTTGGACGATCCCGAAAAGTGGTACAAACATGTTGCTCCGGTGCAAAGAATTATAAATAGCACCATTTCATCCGCTACCAACTTTTCCCCTTTCGAAATTCTTACTGGCGTTAAAATGAAAAATAAAGAAGACTTACACATCCGACAACTCTTAGAAACAGAAGAGGCTCAATTAGCAGTAGACCATAAAAAACAGTTAAGAGATGTGGCAAAGACGCACATTTTAAAACAACAGCAAATGACACGTATGCAGTATGATAAGAAAAGGAAACCTGCTACTGCTTATGAAATCGGCGATCTGGTCGCGATAAAAAGAACTCAGTTTGGTACGGGCCTAAAACTCCGTCCTAAATTTTTCGGCCCATACCAGATTACCGCAGTGCATCCCAACGAACGATATCAAGTTAAAAAAATTGGGTCACATGAAGGCCCACAGATTACCACTACGGCAGCTGACATGATGAAATATTGGACTCAGTCGATATAAACTGACTCATAGTGACTGGAAGAATTTACTGCAAGATAATCTCTACGTTTACGAGTGTTTTTTTTTTTTTCTCTCTTTTCTTATTTCTCTTGCAAAATCACAAACACAGATGTGGTTTTAGTTTTGTGTTTACTCCTCCACGCAACGAAGAGGGAATAATGGTGTTTTTTTTTTAATTATTCCCTCGAATGTGAAATATGCCACAGCAATAAATAAAGCTAAGTCAAGTGCTTTTTTTTTTGTTGGCTGGCTAAAGCATTTTTATCATTATTATTATTTCATTAACCAGGATTCTGTTAACAGGTGCCAAGTGATTTTTTTTTTTGGCACAAACATTTAACTTTTACAATATATAGGACATATTTTTTTTTACATACTTAGTACCATTTTATGTGCTTCGAAATATTGTATGTTTTGTTTGAAATATGATTGTTTTTATAAATATGTTTATCTGTATAAACTATTTCTTCTACACCCCCCCCCAAAAAAAATGACAAAATATGATGTAGCAGGAAAACTATAGGTTTCGATTTTTTTTTTTTCTTCCTCTACTCTTTCTTTCCTTTTGACAGACAAAAGATAATTATTTTCGTTTGTTTGTTTTGTCTTTGTCATAAAAGTTTTTACGATTAGTCCAATTTGAGCAATTTTCTTTTACATAAAAATAAAAGTTTTCCTTTATTTTTTTTTTGAAGACGTATTAAGAAACACTATAATAAATTTGAGACTTTTTTTTCTTAGACGAAGACGAATATCTGTTTCGAAGACGTTGTGTTGGAAACCCCCTTTGGGGAACGATGATAAAGCAAAAGACAGATGTGCAAAGAGCACATTAACGACGTTAACTATTATGATATAATTTTTTTTTTCTTTTCATTGTGTGTGCTGTTAATGACGTCTTCAAAATTCCTTTTTTGTTCTTCTCTCTTATTAATATTAATTTTTTTTTAAATTCATGTTTTACAGTGATCGTCTGGTTTTTTTTTTCTCTCTCCCTTGAAGAAATAGTTTATTTTCAGTATCCTGACCGGTGTACACGTTCAGCTGTGGTCAGCTGCATGTCGGATTGGCCGAGTGTCGATATAGCGAGCCCATGGTAACAGGCTCGCTCAGATGCATTTGGCCGATTCGGCATCCGCCCCATGGCAAGGTACGACACGTGTTTGACCTTTTTAGCCACGTGTTAACTAAATGTTGCTGAGTTAGCACCTTCACACGAAAGGGCCCCAGCAACAAGCACAGAACAAGTACAGAAGGATGCCAGAGCCCGCCTGATGAAGACGTACTTAGCAGAGCTCAGGGCTAAAAGACAGAAGATGCCCCATAATTCTAATCCTTTAAGTATTTTTTCCCTTGTAAATATTGCACTTTTCCCTTGTAAATATTACACATTAATCAAGATGATTAAACTTATGTAACAATACCCCTGGACTCCTTAATCTACATAGATTCTTTCTGATAAAGCAAATTCCTGAATATATTTTAGGATGTAATGATTAAGTATGAAAAAGAGAACGGAGGATTAACCCTCTTAAATTAAATAAAAAAGGTTTTATGCAGAATTATCCGATTTGCTTCGAATTTTATACTTATGTTCATTAATATTAGGCGTATCCCTAATTTGTTTTGGGGATTCAATCATTAAGTATAAAGGATGGAAATAGGGGAGCTAATCCCCCTCCTTAATTTTTTTTCGAGGAGCATTATTCCTTGAAAAAATAAGGCTGTAATATACAATTAGTGCGGATAGCCTGTGAGCTCAGTGCTAAAAGTTTAACTGGGCAATATTCTTTATATTTGTTACTCGATACACCCGAAAATGAGCTGCATGTGTACGTTGCCGAAAGGGAGTAAAAGTCAAAAGTGAAAAGTGAAAAACGACCCTTTTTGAAAATAATTTTGTTTCTGTAGGAAATGAGTTTTCTGTTAGAATTTAGACTGATTTCTTTTTTGTTTCATTTTGACACTTTTCATTTCATTTTTAACACTTTCTAATAAGTTTAAAAGTGTTCATGAATTCGGTTTGCTTGTCTTTCTGCCCGTGCTCCAGCGTAGAATGCAGACACTTTCTCTGGGAGGGACTTTTGTGGCTCCCGAGAGGTGGGGATACATTATAGAGTTCCAGGGTATAAATTGCAATTTTTGACCATTAAAAACACAAAATTTCGAATTTTTTGAGAGTGCATTTCATTGCTTCCGGGAGGGGGTGGGAATAACCATCCAGGCCAACCCCTGAATTCAACACTAGCTCTAACTCGCGTAAATACTGTCCAATTTCCATAAAATTCAAAGATTTTATTGGATATTAGTATGGCATGTTCATTGAAAATGAAGAGTGTAGCATCAACAAGTCATTTATAGAAGCACACAAAAGCTTTCGTTATATTATGATCTATGGAAAAAAATTCTTCGTGGTGTACTTTAATAATAATATATTAATTTAAATCTGCTGAAATTTATATATAACACTGAAGTATACGACATGACGATTACTGTTGAATATGATGTGCATACATTTTAACATTTATTTACAGGGGCGCATGAAAGAATTTGGCTCAAGAAGAAACTGAATAATAATTAAACTTTTGAAGGCTATGAATAATAATTGCTAGAAGTACGTTTTTAGTTATGATAAGCGTTTTTAAATTTAACTATATTTTTAATATGACTTCGGATATCTAAATTTTAAATATCCTATACAACGCTGTACAAAAGTGCTCAAGTACATTTGGTAAATTCACGGAAATTGCTGAATGGGAAATATCGTTCAACTAAAAACACTTTTAACATACTATGTAGTATGTATATACAAATCCATAAATCATATACAGAACAGCACACACAAAAAAATATCCGATATCTTTTTTTTATTATTGATACCAATAGTAGAAATTGGGTTTTCGAGTGCATTATACGCCTTTTCAAATTTTTTATTTAGATATTATCGTTCTCCTTAATATACTATAAAGTTTTGTTACAGTATTCTGAATGTGTTGGAAAATGTTTCATAATCTATGCTGGAGGCATGATTTTTCTTTCTAGTTTTCCTTATTTTGGAAATTATGTTATAATTTCAAAAACTTAATCAGTTTTGAGAAAGCACTTTACAACACCCAGCGATTTTGAAAATTTGAAAATACATTTTGTATTTTGAATGTATTTTGAAAATACATGTATTTTGTATTTTGAATTTTTCCTTTTGAAAAGTATTTTGTATTTTGTATTTTAGGTTCTCAAAACCAATGTATTTTGTATTGAAAATGATTTTTCGATGTATTTTGCCCAACTCTGCCCAATGGGAACATTGCATTATTTGTAACACAAAACATATGTTTTCCAATATAATAATGATGTCCTTATTTTTTCAATAAAATATAAGGTTGATTTAAACTTTCAAATGAAAAATATTTATGTTTAAGCATTTACACAGGTTAAAGGAATACGTAAATAATTTAATTTGCATAAAAAATATATTACTTGCTTTTATCGTTTTCTCAATATTTCTTACATTTGACCGCTAGGAATATAAATGATTTTGGAATTCTAGAAAATACTCAAGAATAATATACAATAGCATATAGCGGGAAGTATTTTGTTATATTTGCATTAAGTTGTCAATCAATAATCATGATCCAAAATGCGAACGCTGTATTAAAAATAGCCCAAAAAAAAAAAAAAATTAAAAAAAAATAAAAAAAATGCTGCAGAAATACTTTTTTTTTTATTTTCTAAATTTCTATGCATAAATTAAAACATTTGAATCTGTAATATAGGATAAACAAAATTATAATTACATCGCGATATTAATTCGGCGTGTAAACGGTTAAAATAATATTTTAAACAACATTTAAAGGTTTCCTGTAATTTTATTTTGTTGGTGGAATTAGATGCTCTCCAGCTAGAAATTATTGTATTTCTGAAACCCGCGTTTTCAGAAATGCATGAAACAACCAATTGGATAGAGAGAAAGACAGATAAATGAAACAGAAGAGCATTATTCTGTGTTGTACTCTTATTTCCACGCACTTTTAATCCCTTTAATAACACAACATTCGAGAAGTATTCAGCACAGTCTTTGCAAAGTTATTTCTGATAAGAATATTAGTAATTCGATAGATTTAGAAAGATTTTTCATTCATTACTCACACAAGCAAGCAAAACTTTATTTTAAAAAGCATATTTGAATAAGCATTTTTAATTTTTACTGTCGTGTAATGTTATTTTAAATGCTGCTATTTAACAGATATAATTTATTATAAAATATCTTAGATATTAATTGTTAAGCTTTCGTTCTTCTGAAGAAATCGAATTCGGCTCACTTCTCTACCTGTATGTCACAGAGTTCATTCTCGTAAAATGTAACAATTGGAGGCTTGAAATTTTCCATACGTATAGTTAAATACTTCCTATAATACGAAAAATCACAAAAGTTTAAAAAAGGCCTTACAGAATTTTAACTAATAGCGGTATCACACGTGCCCTATTCGCCGAACTTTTCCCCCATCACAACATTACAGTCAGCAAAAAAAGTCGCCTGACCTTGATATGGGGGAGAATCTGCTGGCTATTCTAACTTACCGAACATTTTCCGTATTGCACGGAAAATGTTGGTCATACATTCGGCGCTGATCAACTGACCAATAGGAGCGGAGCGAGAAATTAAATAACCCCGCGAGAAGTTTGAAAAACCTGTTTACTGAACACTCTGCAAAATGAATGATCATGATTTGTAAAATGCTTGCCGAAAAATCTTTCTCCGTGTGATACAGCTCTAAATGAATTAATTTACCGACATCCGACCATTTTTGTGATTTCAAAACAGAACCTCAATTTCAGTTTAGTCAGCGTAGGCCAGATAGCTTTGTGGTAGCGCAGTAGTGTGGTAGCAGAATAAGTTTGAAATCTATTATTCCCAAAATGAAGTTAAAAGATGAAGGGCTGTATCTATCCATTTATTAGTATCAATATAGCATACATAATATGGCACGTATATTTGGATACAACACCTTATCGTTCTGCTTCATTTTAGGAATAACGGACTTTGGGCTTATTCTATCGACGATCATTTTCAGAATTTTCACGCTATGTTTTTGAGACTTTCACAAAAGTTGTTCTATATATTTACCTATCATTTTATACAAATTACATTTTGATAGCGTTCACGTATGCGCAATGAAAAAGTATTTAGTAAACCTGCTCATTTTTCATACAATTTTTATTATTTTTTAATTTTGTTTCTAGAATATTATGTACAATGCTGTTTGTCACATTTCCGGAAAAGAACATTATTTTATATTAAGAACTCTGGAAGTTATAAGCAAAAAACATGGAAAAATTTGCGACTGCTTTTATGTACCTTAATTTCTCTACGAGTATAAATGCTATCTACATATAAATGAACACAGTTTGTTAAAATAAGCCACTTAATCACAGTCTGGAGTTTGAATACTTTTGTTACATTAGTTTTGACAGGGTTATCCAAAAGATATTCGTTCTTTTTCAATTTGTTGACGGTCCCTTATGGAGTTCTGTGGGAAAAAAATCTCCACTGAAATGCATTACAACTGAATCTTGTTAACATGAACCTCAAGGGGAAACAATATTTTGCTCATGTTAACAGTAATTCATGTTATCAATATCAAATCTTTGTATTTGCTTTTATAGAGGACTGTGAATACAATTCATGTTAAAATTAATTTACATTAAGCATGTTAACGAGGTTTGACTGTACCTGTACTGTTGTGTTTACATTTTTAGAGATTCATGATAATTACTCATGTATTTTTCTAGTTACAGTGGAACCTGCTAAAGTGACCACCTTGGTAAAGTGGCCACCTGGCTAAAGAGACTGTTTTTGGAAAATTTTACTTGTGCTCATATAAAATATGAGAATTGTCCCGTAATGTGACCACTCTAATGTGTCTACCTGTGTAAAGTGACCAGTTAGCCTGTTTTTGCCAATGTTATTTGAACCTGTAAAATGTGACCATTCATTTTTCTGCATGCTGAAAATTTTCAAACTAAAAGACTAAAGTGGTCATTTTCTGAAACTTTATATTGATCCATTTAAAAAGTTCAAGACGTTATCTCTTATAGTTAATATTTGCTTAATGTATAAAGAGACCGATTTGTTCTTTATTGTAATGATATCAGCTTTTGTCTAAGGTGATTTTTACTGGAAGGTTTATTTCGCCTGTCATAGAAACATTACCTTTATGCAATTACAATGAAAATTAAAATGCGTATAAATTACAGAGTACCTTGTAGGTATGAGTTATTTAAATCAATTACTACGGAATTTCAACTGTATTCAAAAGAAATAATGAAAGTTTTAAATAAATTATCCTTTGTTCAGCATATTTTTAAATTAATGAATCAATTATTATTGTTAATTAATCAGTTCATTATTTAATATAGTGCATTTTTCCTTATTTATATTTTATATTTTGAGATGACAATATTTTAATGTGCCATTTTGAAAGACATTCCATAAAGTGACCACCTCTTTATAGTGACCATTTTAGCCTGACTGAAAGGCGGTCACTTTAGACAGGTTCCACTGTATTTAACAAAATGTCTAAAATCACAAGTGGCCGGTTACCTTTGGCCATATAATGCATACATATATATCAACACACTTTTCATGGCTATTTAGTCCCGCAGTCTACGAAAACGTGAGAGCTAATACGTCCACAAGTTTTGTATACACATAAGCATGTATGTATGTATGTAAGTAACAAGATAACTCGAGAGAAATATCCGATTTGCTTCAAATTTAACAGGCTCAGTTTAATAAGACTCTTCCCTCATTAATTGTTGGGGTTCATTGGTTAAGTATAGAGAAAAAATGCTGGGTCTAATCCCCTTTCACTTAGAAAAATGGGTTTTTAATGAAGAATTATCCGACTTGCTTTACATTTGCACCATCTTTTCACATTGCAAAAAACAAAAATCAAACTGAAAAACACAGACTGTTGTCAAACGCATGAAATAAGAAAAAGAAACTTACATGGATTCGGAGCACATGACACCAAAAAATATGCAGCTTTACCTCACTGCAAACGATACTTACATAAACAGCCGTAAAATTAAATTATTAATTTTTAAACAGTTCAATGAATAATAAAATTCCTTGTCATCGGAAAACATGACTTTGAACAATAAATGAATATTAAAATTCTAGTGCAAAATTCATCTTGATTTACTACATAATTCAAATTCATATAAAGCACAAATAAATGTACTAAAATTACTTATACTTTAAAATTTAAATTACATTATTTGTGCTTTGTATGAATTTTAATTATATAGGTATTTTAATAATTTAGATTGCAAGTTTTCACTTGAAAGTAATTAGTACATTTATTTGTACTTTATATTAACACCTTAGCTGGTTTGCCCGAACGCCATTCGGGCAAGACGAATTTACTTATTGTAGCATTTAAAGCTTTTTGACACCACTATTATTTTTAAGAAAATTTTCATACTATTGAAAGGCAAGGCGGGAACGTTTAGACTAAATTTTACAACTATTTTATTTAAATGATAGTGGTGCGAATCCGCTATTTTCAATTTATTGAACGGAAAAGAATTAACCAGTTAAGGGGGTAATTTTAACTGTACTTTTGGCCATAATATTAATAATTCTGGCTTATAAGGAAGCGGTCTAAACATCTCCTACAAAATTCCATTTACGCGTACAAAATATAATTTGATTTAAATAAAAGAGTCTATAAAGCTCATTCATCTGATATCTACTAAGACACAGTCTACAGATACATCCATCACATTTTATTCACGAGTGGCCGAGTTAATTTATATCACTAATAAGCATCAGGGCACAATGTCAGTATATCAGTAATAAAATCCTGACACAGCATCATGACCAGATCAACGTCAAAGGTACGCTCAAAGACATATCCTAGCCGGCTTTTGATCTTCTCCGCACACAAAAAAAAGGAATAAAAAAGCAAATGAAACAACTTGAACATAGAGAGAAAAGAGAGAACCAAAAAAGAATCGCAAGAGGGGGAGGGGTCTAGAAGAGTGGTTCGGCCCTTCTCGCAGAGTATTAAGGAAGAGTATCAGAAAATGTAACAAAAGGAGAAAATAAAACCCTTCACAAGAGCATGCAAGCTGTCAACTCGCAAAGAAAGATAGTTTTCTTTTGCTGAATAGTCATGTATTCATCGAAGATTTTCTTTTCTTTAATTAAGCTGCAATAAGATTAAGCATTTATGTGTTTTAATATGATCATATAGAATATTACGAGATTTCTTAAATTCTACAAATCATTTTCTTAAATGTTAGTAGTATTATAAAACACTGTTTGATATTTTAAGCACAAGAAAAATGCATCATATGATGCTAAATTTACTTTCTAATAATAATAATTTAAAAAAATACAAATTTACAAAAAAAAAAAAAAAACAGCAATGTTACCAGAAATAAAACATAGTAGTATTCAGAGCCTGGTTACTGTACAGGTAAGCCAGGGTATAGATTTGGACCTATTGCTGAAAGGGCCCAAATTTAATAAAACGATTTAGAAAAAGAAAATTCATAAAATTTTAATTTTCAGTAATTATCTGTAATTTTTCCGTAATTCTCTGTAAAGCACGAGTTTAGGCGGGACAACAGTGGTCAATGAGAATCACCTCTCGGATGCGAAGGGTTAAATGATTTTCTAGCTTTATGAAAAAGCTATATTTAAATTCTTATTTTTTTTTTCACATTTTTTAATGCGTTACCTAATATTAGAAATTAAGAAAGTTATTCCTATAACAGAAGCTGCCACAAGCAATATTATTTAACTCTATTTCGCACCCCTTTTCCAAAAGAAAAATCATTTACAAAAGCTTTGATAGCATTTTCAAGAAAATATACTACAAAAAGTATTTTTCAAATATACTGGTGGGAACGGAATATAAAAATAGTCACTTGTGGCAGCACTGCACTAATTGTCTCAGTGGTAAGATATTACTCGTATAAACCTGACCAAAAGGCTTAAAATGTGGGCTGGATAAACGGTACTAAGACTATGTGACGAAATTTCTGTGTACAACCAAAATACTCCTCGGAACTCAATTTCACTCATGTTTCTGTCCAAATGGTCTAATTGTGACGTCATCACTGTATTTAGAATATAAATGTATATTGTACGCATTAAGTTTTTAAGCTTTTTGATGTACTTCTTTTTAAATGAAATTACAGCGAAAAGCTCTTACAGCCAATTATTAGTATTTCGTTGAAAAAAATCACTCATTATTCAAACTTTCTGGAAGATTTGATTAATTCTTTGTTATATATTTTGCCTTGACCTGTAGATATAGCTTTTCTTTCATATTCACACAATGTGTTTGGCATTTCAGCGTACTAGACCGGGAAGCGGCAGCGCAGACAATCACCTCATCGAGCTCGCGACAGAAATTCCAAAATCAGTTAAAACTCGAATCGCATATTAAAACGTAATCGGTCTGCCAAGTCATATCTTGTTGTAAAACACCTAAAAATCATATTTTACTGATTGACTCGTAAGCTTTTCATTGTGTTTTCAAGCACCCAAATGTATGAAAATACGGAGGACTGAGAAGAGAAAAACACAATGGTAAACCTATGAGTCAACCGCTAAAATCAGGCTTTCAACCAAGACAAGATTTGGCAGACCGATTGAGTTTTAATATGGATTCGGCATTTAACTAATTCTAGAATTCCAGCCGTGAACAGAATGAGATAACTGTCTGTGCTGCCGCCTCCCGGTACACTGTAAAAAATATGACTATTTTACTACATCGTCACTCCACCTCTTTTATAGAAAACGACTACTTCAGGGTATCATGGAGCATTCTCATTGGCCAAAAGAGTGATATTCTATAAAAGCGGGGGAGTGACGATGGAGCAAAATAGTCATATTTTTTACAGTGTATATACAAAATACTTCCAGCAAATGATCTATATCTCTACACTTGACACAATATTTTAATTTTTACAGACTCCTTTAGATAATTTTGAATATATTTCTTCGCTTTAATCTAAAGTGTTATTATATAATATGCATATACCGGGTGTCTCAAAAATGACTGATGGATTTTAAAATTCAATAACTTGCAAACGGTGACAGCTATTTAAAAAATATTGCAGGAGGTTTATGTATAATGTCAGGAGAACCTGGCCTTCAATCGCCATCAGCGCCACCTATTGTTTGAGATGCGAACTAAAATAAAAAATTAAGGTAAAAAAACTCCTGACATTATACATAAACCTCCTGCAAAATTTTTACTTTCTTCTATCTTCAATAGAAGAAAGTATTGTAATCGAAATTTTTTTCGACTTCGGATTTTCGACGGATTTACGTGTTTTAGGGGTCAGAGATTCCAAAAAACATGTTTTTACAAAATGTCTGTCTGTCTGTCCGTGTGTCTGTGTGTCTGTATGTCGCCATTCTACCATCAAAAAGTGTATGAAGTTATGCATAGAATTGAACCAAATTTTTTGTGAATGCTTTTGGCTGTGGCAAGCAGGTCCTCCTACAGTTTTGAAATATTCCGCCGGAAAGGGGCGCTGCAATCGCCATTTTTGTGCCATTTTCAATATTGTACCAACCAAAAGTATATGAAGTTATGCATCGAATTGAACCAAATTTTTTCTGTATGTGTATGATTATGGCTAGTTGGTCCTCCCTGAATTTGAATAAAATCCGCCGGAAGAAGGCGCTGCAATCGCCATTTTTGTGCCATTTTCAATATTGTACCGACTAAAAGTATATGAAGTTATGTATCGAATTGAACCAAATTTTTTGTGTATGTGTATGACTATGACTAGTTGGTCCTCCCTGAATTTGAAAAAAAATCCGTCGGAAGGGGGCGCTGCAATCGCGGTTTTTGTGCCATTTTCAATATTGTACCGACCATAAGTACATGAAGTTATGCATCTAATTGAACGAAATTTTTTGTGTAAGTGTATGGCTATGGCTAGTTGGATCGCCCTGAATCTGAAAAAAATCCGCCGGAAGGGGGCGCTGCAATACCGAATTTTATGCCATTTTGAATATTGCACCATATAAAAGTGTATGAAGTTAGTTCTAGAACTGAACTAAACATTTTGTATATGATTATTTTTTGGTAAGGCAAGTAGGTCCTCCCTGAATTAAAAAAAAAAAATCTGCTTATCATTCTATTGTTCATCGGCTCGTGCAGAGACGGAAATTCGTTTTTACTCCGATTAATTGATTGAAGCAGAAATTTAAGATGAAAATCAAAGTTGGTAAGGTATTGAATTAAAATTATTAAAGCATTAAAATGAGTAACTATTTTTTTATATTAAAATGTATGTATGAGATAGAAGAAAGTTTTGGGATTGGCACATCCAACTAGTTTTAAATAGCTGTCACCGTTTTCAAGTTATTGAATTTTAAAATCCATCAGTCATTTTTGGGACACCCGGTACATATATGTGTATATAGAATTACACCTAAAAATTCATCTAGTGTTTACCTAAATGAACCACAAAGTAAAAATGTCACTTGACAGAATTAATTGCCTCAATCCGTTATTTTTAACAGATTAGTAATTTACTCAGGCCGTTATATACTTTGCTTTTACCTGTAAAAATAGCTTCCCCTTTATGCAGGCACGTTATGATGGAAAGTTTATTGTAGAGGCACGACAGGAAAAATAAATTTTTAGTGTGGCGCTAAGCCTTATACGCCTTTAGCGGACACATTAACGGTAGCCTCAGCCTAATGCATTCAAGGCATATTAGTTTTTCACATGCAAGCAAAGGCTCGCTATCACGTTGATTACCGCTAAATTAAAGCATTTTGTTTAAAATTCAACAGCATTGTCTTGTATATCCCGTGTGAATAGTCCTTCCTTCGCATGTATAATACAGCTAAAAACAAGGGGCCATCTATCTAGGAGCTTGTCATGAGTGACCGCCCACATTCGTGGACCACTTGTCAAGCTGTCTGGTGACCAATAGTGAAGTTTCTTGGAGCCGTAACCTGGAGTTTCGATCATAACAATGAAGCGAAAAAGAAAGAAAGGAGAAAAAAGGAGGAAAGGCGGTGCGGAAATTTTACTGACTAAAAATATTCCTTAATTTCCGAGTGTTTAATTTATCCCAGCGCAGTTGACACAATTTGGACGCTTTGACGCATCACGCAAAACTCACCCGTCACGTTTACAAACTAGCGAAGGGGTGGGAAGGTGCTGCATAAAAACACGAAATAAGAAATTGCCATGGAGATGGTTTATAGACGGAGTAAATGCATCTCATTTAAGAAAGTTCTTTTAAAAGAAATATCTTATAAGTTTACAGGTACCAAAATGATGTTTAATAACATTTTGATGCTATTTAATCACTTAACAAATCAATTCTTAAAGAAAAAAAAAAACTTTCAAATAATGCCTATTTTTTTTTTCATTTCTTTCACAGATTTTTTTTTATCTTTCATCATAAGTTTTTCACAACAAAAATTTTTGCCTAGTTGAAAGAGAAAAATGCTCGAATTAAATAAGACAAAAAAAAAAAAAAAAAAAAAAACCTTACTGGTGAGAATAATAATTTTTGGAACATGGATGCCCGTAATTGATCCGATCAAATCAGGATTGGCAAAAATACATTGCCCGTATGATGTACGGGCAAATCAGGGAAGTGGTTGATGTATTGTCTTTGATTTTATCCTTTGTAATGTTTATTATATTGTCCAATCCTAATAATAGGTCAGTAGTGGCACTACATATTTGTGAAATTTTCTTTTTCTGGGCTGAAGGGTCATTTGAAAAGAGTTTTGATGGAAGGCAAATTAATTGCATAAGGTTAAAAAAAAACACGAAAAATTCCGAATGATTAGACCGACGGATGCGATTGGGTTCAAATCTTGCAACTCCCGTCTACAAGTTTCTAAGGCAGAACCTCTCGGGGAGGACAAAAAGAAAAATTGCGTATTAAATTTTAAACTTTCAAAGTCACATCTAATTGTGTCATGACTTTTGCAGTGAACTATTTAGTCGACTTCTTTTGTTTTTAAAATTGGTGAGTAGAATCATTGATGTGAAGCAGAAATAAGGATAAACGAATGATAACTATTCGATTATTCACATCCGCACAATGAGTATATTCTTTAAAAGATCGAAGTCAGGAAATTCAGAGTTTGAATGCGAAGAATATGAAATTGCAGACAAACAGAGAGACAGACTATCAACTGCGTCACGAGTACAAACTGCCACAAAGCTAATGGGTTCAATCGAGTGAATTAAGGCACTTCCATTTAGTAAATTACTGGTGCACTTCACGAAAATTGGGAAACTCGTTTTTATGTTATCTTCAGAAGACTTATTCGACGGTATGGTATCAGAACGCTGTTGATCATATTTAACCGATTCGCAACAAGAGCTCGTTGCATAATTTTTAATATTTTACCACCAGTTTTTCAAAATAGATAATTTTCTCTTGTGGAATCGCCAAAGTGATCCTATTAAATAAGGTAAATTTTACAGTAAAAAATAATTAGTGTAAATAATCAAGAATTTTGAGCACCATAAGTGGCACGTATATTGGTCGATTCTCCTCAAGGAGATATAGGTCAATGGTACGTTATATACTAGCATCATTAATGAGTAAGAATCTAATAAACCATAACAAATGTTTTAAGAAAATTCGATATCAATCAATACTAAATCTCAAAAATGCCAGAAATTAATTGAAAAACGGATGTATTGTGGTTATAATTTTCTGAAACCTAGTGAGAGATGCATGAATTCAACAATCATGACAAATGATTTGAATGCTTTCAAATACTTCAAACATCTGTTAAATGTGAGCAGTGTATGGTATTTTTAAAAAGTAGTTTTGATGCGGTTAAAGTTCTGCTTCAAATGCATTAGATGGGAATTATATCGAAGATAACTCAGAGTGGAGAACAGTATGGTCAAAAAGATTTGTTGATTGTTTCAATCTTTATGTTGTTAATGAAGTTATACACGTCATACAACCATGTATTTTAATTCCTACTCACACATTCAATTTGAATAACTTAAGCATCGTCATTTCTTTCATAACAGAACAGTAATTGAGATGAAATTATAACTAATAATTTTGAAAATTATTGAAGTGCGGAAAGAAACTTCTAAAAACAAATGCTTAATTTTATTCTCCGGTAATCTTAAGTACAAATATTGGCGTTGTATTTAGAAGCATACAATGTAATTTCAATATTTTCCACATATTTTACAATTGTCGTCTAGAAATATTATTTATATAATCCGAAAATTAGTAAATTACTAATGTAAATTTCCATTAGATAATATATTAAATTTCACAATAATTGCAATATTGGTTGAATTGTGGGACAAGCAATTAAACAAAACAAAGGATAGAGGAAGATTTGGGCAGAATATCATCATAATTTTTTACTTACGAGATTTCATATCTTATAGAATTTCCTTTGACATTTTTTCTAACTTACACACTATTCCATTGACGTCATTTCACTTATTGATAAGTGAGATGGTTTACTTAATGCCTATTGCGTTCGAGAACCTTAAACAATGAGCAAGATTAAAATTGAATTTAACCTTATCTATCGGGTAAATTCAAAGAAGAAATGTTTCAATTCACTAAATAATTTCCCCATTGCAAATCATCAGTATTTTCTTCATCCATTCCTGGCACTTGTTCAACATCACTTTACCATTTCTTTTTTTCCCTTTTTATTCTGCATTCTTTCGTACGTATATTTACAGTTACTTGATTTCATGACTTCTTCTACTAGTATGAATCAATGGATTATTAGACATGGCATTTCAAACTTCTTTAGATATGTTTATAGTAAAGAGATAAGTGCGAAATATCCTATAATATAGCATTGCTATCTTTATAAAAGATGTCGATAAAATAATGTCCCAGTTATAAATTTTAAAAGTATCAACCCAGATCTCACTTTAGAGTAAAAATGAAATCCCGAGGGGACGACTCAAATCCACTGCACATGGTTAGATATATTAACAATGATTAGTTTTTACAATATTATTCAACAATTAGTAACATAAAGAAACAAAATCAATTTGTTAATTTTTTCTCGAAATCTTATAAGAAATGTCATCAGTAAATACATTGAAAGGGATTGTACTATGTACTATTTAAGCATTAAAAATTGTAACATCAAATTTTTGAATTTTAGAGTTGAAAAATATTAAAAGAAATGCATATGCTGTTAATTATAATGAAATTACTAAATGAATCAATTAAAAAACCAAAGGAATCAATAAAAATATTTACATTATGTACAAAACAGGGTCCCCTTTCAACTGTGTTTTTGTAGAGTTCTGATTCAAACTCTCAAATAAAAAGTAACTCAAACAGTTTTAGCCCCCCTGACCGCCGAGCAAAAACAAAAATTCTAACGTTGTTTTCTCTGTAATTTTTTTTAAATGCTAAAAAAACGTGGGTTTTTCTTCAACATGATATGATATTTTTATTAGGTAAAGGCATGTAAGCTTTGAGTGGATTAATTATAACTTAATTTCTCAAATCTGGATTATATTTGTAGATTTATGTTAATTTAAATAATGCTTCTGTAGCAGCGAAACCTGAAACTTAATGAACGGGTATATCAGTTTGCGGCGGTGAAATGTTTTTAAATAAGTGAATGCGCGATTTTTGAGCATAAAATGTCTGTATGTATTCCATACTGCTATTATTATCAATACAAAAATGTATGGTTATTTTTTTTTTTTTATCTCAACTATTTTCAACATTTTGTTTCTTTAACTGTTCACATGTTTTCTACCAGAAAAAATTCTATTAACTTCTTACAGTGTAGTAATACATATTATAGCGATCATATTTTAAATCAAGATTTGAATGATAATTTTTTAAATAAAATTTTACACTTTTCACATTTTTTTTTTTTTTTTTTTTTTTTTTTTTAAATAAAGGGACTAAAATTTCATTTCTGTACTTTGAAATAAGTTATTTATTTTCAAGTATTCTGTTGGGAATTCAACATTACAGAAGCACAATGATTTGTTCCCGTAAAAGTTAAACAATTACGAATGCGATTTGGCAATTTGGCATTAAAATTAAGTGTTTGCGCTGGCAAATACCGCCTATAAAGTGCTAATGATGATAATGACAGGGAAATCTGTATCAAACACCACTTTAAGAATTCAGTAAGCGATTTTTCCATTGCCACGTCGCTAATATTTTTTTTCTCTTCCACTCTTAAATTCTGGCATTGGTTCAACACCTATTTACTAGCTTACAAAACTTATACCTCTTTTTTTTTCTTTTTCTTTCCTTTTTTTTTTTTTTTTTTTTGCGGAAACGTATATCTACAATCACTTGATTCCATGACCGCCTCTACTCATATGAATACAAGGTTTACCAGGCGTGGTGTTTCAAATACCTCTAGACAGCTTTATATCAATGGAAGAGGGGGGTGTGCGAAGTAACATGTAATATTGTAGAATTGACAGCTTAGGAGGGGCGTTACCGTTCAATCGATGCGGATTGCGTGCTTGCTCCGAAAAATATCCAGTTTTATGTTTCTTTTTTCTAAACGTTTGTTTTTCAACAGATTATTTAGATTTGTTTATTGTAATAAGGTGAAAAAGGAAACGTGAAATATGATTCGTAGCAATTACGGAAGTTGTTGAATATGTTTGCGGTGTAAATAGACCCATAAAAAAGAAAAATGGGAATGAAAATTAAAGCAATAAAATTATTATATTAGTAACATATAATGTAAATGAAGCATTTTGTAACAGTTGAAAATACAAGTAGTACATAGAAAATGATGTTTTAGTTAGTTATGTTCAAATATTTTTTAAGCCTGGATTTTTTAGCCGTTGGTTGTGTAAACAAAAAATTATTTATATTAACTGAAGGAGCATTCTGACACAAAGATTTTCAATTGAAAAATGTGGAATATCTTTATCTAAATTAAGTGAAAAAATAAAGAAATTCTTTTCTAATATTTGCAAATAATAAAATTATTGTTTCTTAACTCATACATTTTTATAACATACCCCATTATATGACAATAAATATAAAACTTGCTCATTGACAAATAATGTTGTATGCTGGAGTACAACTTGGCTATGATAAGTGGACATACGAAGTTGGAAGAATTTAAAATGATAAAGGGAAAGAGAATCTATAATGAAACATACTTAACCTTTCACTGCGCTATTCTTTTATTTTAAAATAATTTTATTATACTTTTGTGTATGGTTAGATACGACATTTTTCATAAGTAGATTTCCGCGACAACGAATTGTTTAAAATCGAATTTATTTATGATCACTAAATTTTAATTTATTAATATATGCATTATTACGTAGTATTAAGTTAAGGCACCGTTCTTGAGCGCTGACACAAAAATGAATGCAGTCGATGTTGATTTTCTAAACGTATGTACGATCCCTTAAATTTAGACATCAGTATTTTATAAAAAATTTCTTTGACCTTTTTAAATCTCAAAAAGGGGGGGGGGATTTATTAATATATGCATTATTACGTAGTATTAAGTTAAGGCACCATTTTTGAGCGCTGACACAAAAATGAATGCAGTCGATGTTGATTTTCTAAACGTATGTACGATCCCTTAAATTTAGACATCAGTATTTTATAAAAAAAATTCTTTGACTTTTTAAATCTCAAAAAAAGGGGGGGGGGGAGGAATTTATTAATATATGCATTATTACGTAGTATTAAGTTAAGGCACCGTTCTTGATCGCTGACACAAAAATGAATGCAGTCGATGTTGATATTCTAAACGTATGTACGATCCCTTAAATTTAGACATCAGTATTTTAAAAAAAATTTCTTTGACTTTTTAAATCTCAAAAAAGGAGGGGGGAGGAAGATATTACTGGTTTCGAAATTGAAGGGACCATACATATTCTTGGGGGGGGGGGGATCGCTTTTGGTAGCCGCCATTTTTGCGCCAGTATTCAAACCTAGCATCCAGGAGGCGGTGGTTAAGGAAAAAGACGTACTACAGGCGGAAATACGAAGTTTTACCTAAAAACTTATTCAGCGCGTGGATTCCGCTACTGCAGTAGATGTTACCAGGTATTTTGTATTAATTAGGGCTCGAAAAACTGTGGATACCACTGTCTTAAAGTATTTTCTTTGTCCTATGTAATTGCAGAATTATTCGCCATTAAACATGGCGAAATAAACTGTAAGAAATTAATAGCGTTCAGATTATTTTAAGCCCCGGTTTATGCGATACGGTTGGCAGCACTAACTGCAGGGATCGCAAATGCTCTGTTTTTTAAATGCCAATATATTCTTAGACATAGTTTTTATTTTTCTTGCAAATTTCATCGGAGATAATTCAGCAAACGGTGTTTTTAAGCTACCACGAAATCTCCTGCTAAAAACTATTGTGCTGTAGGCTTGCCATACTATGAAATGGAACTGGCCGTAAAAAGTTTAAGTAAAGTTCCATCGAAGTGTTAATAATTGACAAAAGTATCATTACTTCAAAATGCAATATTACAACTGTGTATTGCAATATCAGTTATATAAAACCAAAAGCAGGTTCTTCATTTTTTTTAAAAAAGGCTCCAGTAAAGGACTTTTTTTTTCTGTTACTCTGATTAGAAACATTTGAAATTTCAAAAAATTCGAACACTCTTTCATTCATAAAAAAAAAACATTTAATAATTAACGAAATGGCGAATATTTAACTAAACATAATTAAGTTTTCTGTATTTTTTTCATTTTAGTTTGTACGCATATTTTCTACTTCTTAACCTATTATTTTTTTTTCTTTCTTTTCTTTCCCTTTAACAATTTTTTCGGATACATATATTTACAATCACTTGATCCCACGTTCTCATCTTCTATATAGATAGATTAGCTTCTGAATAGATAGTTCATTAGACATGGTATTTCATACATATTTAAATAACTTTATGCTCTACTGCTCCTATCATAAAAAAAATCATAGTTATACTAATATCCGCTGAATGTATTTACGGTACAAAATGAGCACAAGGCTTGCAACAAAACGTATATGAAGGTTAAGAAATATAGTAAAAAGTAAAAACTTATGTCAGCATGCTGGGGTTCAAGACAGTTTTTGTGGCAAATCTTTGGCAAGAATTTTCTCTCCAGATAAATCCTGTTTCTCCATGGAAGCTAAAATACATTATCACTTCTAGCCGCTTAGGACATACATAGATATATATAAAATCAAGCCAGGTTCAAGGGATTTTGAAGAGGTTTTCAGAGTGAGTTCAAGTGTCTAAGAATTAGTACCACTTCAACATTATGAGATGTCCAGTGCTGAAGATAGCTTCAAAACTTAAGAGTTCGGTAACGCCAGAAAGATCATTAGTGTATAGTCTCTTGAAAAGAATTTATGATTTTGCATATGGACAGTTTTTGTTTTAGTCTCAAGGAGGAGGAGGGGAGGCGTTATAACTTCTAAATAAAGTCCCAATTAGTCATATTTGAATTAGAGAACTATGCACAAAACCTTACAATATTTATAAAAAATGGATGTGCAAAGTATCCTGTTGTATTTTTCCGTGTATTCTGTTATATATTTCGATATTTTAGATAAAATTATGTACATTGCAAAACGTAATCTCCAAACTTATAATTTTGAAATATGAGCTTTAAAAATTAATTTTAAAAAATGTAAAGGGGAATAATGCAATGAAATTCTATGAATTGCAATGAAAATTTCAGAATAGTCTTGAATACCCATTTCAGTAATCAGTATTTAAGTTAAATGGCTATTCCATAAAAATTCGACGAATGCTGAAATAAAAAAGAGCAATAAATTTTTTAATGTATCGCATTTCATCGCTCTTTTAAGTCTAAAAACGTAGCAAAGACATCTAAAGCAAAAGAATTTGAACAGTATACGAAATACTTATGTAATATAGAAGTCTGATTTATGGTTTTTATTGATACGAGCTTATTGAATTTATTCATGGTTGATTTATTCAATTCTGTTCTATTATTACCGATTTTTTTTTAAATTAAACTATCCTTTTAAGTTAAATTATAATGTTGTTTGATTCTCATATCAAAAGAACTGCGAACATATACTAGATAATTATAGCTGTCAATTTTTAAGCTTTTTTCTCATATGAAATGATGATGTTTTGTACCAGATAATTTATTTAACAAAAAGTGGATTGTTTCAACATAGCTGCCCTTATTTCAGTTTCTGTGTAAAAAAGCTCAAAATATGTTTAGTTGACTTCAATAAAAGCGCACACGTAGTAAGCTGTGGATGCTGTCTATTTTATAAAAAAGGTATTAGGCATGTATAAAGAACAAGAACAAAATATTTCCTAAATCTCATTTCTTTCTTCTTTCGCGTGTCTAAATATAACGCAAAAGTAAAAACATCAAAATCTAAAGAAAATCAATATAGTTTAAGTTCAAAATATAAACAGATATAATTTATTATTTGCATCATATAAGTATTCTTGATTTCTTCGCTTCCGTACCATTTTTATGTTTTTTTAAAATTAATTAAATTGACCTTATAAATTAGATTTGGAATGCTATGTTTACTCTTATAACAAAAGAACTAATTACGTTTCCTAAATCTGACAGAAAGAACCAGGTGAAATAACTCACTCGACAAAATACACTTCATGAAATGTTAATTACGTGAAATGTCGCATTTTTTAGGAAAAAAAAAATAAAGTAATTTCTAAAATAATCTTTCTGTTCATTATCTTTTAAAGTAAAATCTCGTTACATTTTAATTAATAAAATTATTGCTTTGAAATGTAATTAGACTCAATTAAAGTTATTGAGGATCGCGCGTTTTGATTTGATGCCCTTACGGGCATATTACACAATTAAAAGTTAATTAAACTAATTTTTTAAAATAAAAGACAAGAGACACATGCGTTCAAAAAATCCCATTATAAAAGAATTAAAATTATATAATTGGGAAATTTGCAATGTAACAAACTTGTGCAATGAAAAATGCAACTCCAAATATGTTATAAAAAAGGAGCATATGTTTTACTGGATAAGCAGATTAAAAACACAAATCTCATCCTCATCTTTATAGTATTTATCACTTCATAGCTGTTCCATATTTTAACATTAAGAAAAAAAGAATGCAAAATACTAATGGAGCATAGAAAGCATAAATTTTATACAAATCTTTTACTCATCTTTATAATATTTATTCCTTTATAGATGTTCCATGTTTTAACATTACATTTTAAAAAAATGCAAAATGTTGATGGAGAATAGAAGGCATAAATTTTATATATTGGTTGCTATACTTGATCTTATGCAGAATCTGCTTCGACTTTTCATGCATTTCCTTTAACCCGTTCCAGCACAGAAAATTTTTATTCTTAAAATGATGAAATGATCGACTGACACCGTGATTTAGAAATTACTTTTTTAGAAATTACAAACTTGTTACTTTAAACTTTCACCATTCATTGTAAAAGCAAAATTTTAGTAAAACATTTTAGATGCAGTTTGTAAATTTGGAATTAAAATTACGTGGTCCCGACACGGGACGACAGCGCCGAAAGGATTAAACCAAGTTATTTGTAGCCAGATTTAATATTAGATTAACTTGTCGAGAACATCAACAAACATTTTGAGAAAGATTGCTGGCATAAATTGATACAGTCAAACCTTCTTAACATGAACACGCTTAACATGAATTACTTTTAACATGAAATGCTTTCATAGTCCCCTATAAAAACGAATACAAAGATTTGATACTGATAACATGAATTACTGATAACATGAACAAAATTTTGATTCTCCTTGAGTTTCATGTTAACGATGTTCGACTGTATTATAATATTAATGAATTGTCTTGTTTTGTGAAGAAATAAATTTATCAATAATATTTGGTTCGGTTTAAAGAAACAAAATGAATTTTATTTGGTGAGTATTATAATGTTGCTCGACTAAATATTCGATACATTTAATGGAAGACAAATGCATGATTAGTTGTAGAATGTTTGTTGTTAGCTGTTTATAGCTTACTATTGAATAGATTAAGTAGGCCCAACATGTCTTTTATTTTCACTTAATTTTTTTACGACTAGAGCGACTGACGTTATCTCAAGTTTTTTATTATTTTATGCATAAAGGCTCCTATAGATTCTGTTTTATATATAACTGATTCGCGAAGCTTCAAAATTGCAAATTTTACAAATTATCTGGAACAAATTATGTCCATAGACGTGTGCACTCGCCAAATTCATCCTGAAAATTGATCCACTCATGCAATATTGTATGATGTTTTGGTCTATCTTACACTCACTTTTTTGCTTACATTTCCACTCACTACCAAGAAATTTTGTAACGATGTTAATTTTTTTATCATTTTGAGACAATTTCTAAAGTATATTCTATAATTCTTCAAATTATATCTTATACAAACAAACTTAACTTTTCATAAAAATAACGACATCAAGTGTTTCAGCGCATTTTAGTAGGGTCAGGAAGGTTAATTATAATCACTTTCTACAATTTCAACATTGTTATTTAATTTAATTTTTTGCTTTTTTTAAAGTTGGAAATGTGTTGTTTTTAGCACATTAAAAGTAACTTTGGTCCTTTAAGAGCACCTCTTAAAAGTTTTAATTATCATAGCTGTTTTCTTTTTAAGTTAAAGGGACGGTTATAATTATTCCACCAAAAACAATCACTATCACAAAAAATTGGGGGTAATTAAGACCTCTAGTGGGGAAAGGTTATCTTTATACTTGCCAATACATATTTGTGTGAGGTAATTGAGACCAATAGAGCTCCAAAATGACAAATCCGTTTATCAAAAATTTTAGTAGACTTTGTTTCAAATGATTTGGATCTCAAAAAAACCTTCAGAATAGTGATAAAAAATATATAAAATGAAAAATACATTATGAAGTTAATATTTATTGTGAAACAGAATTTTACTATGCATAGTTTTTTTTCCAATATGGAGGCGGTCATAATTATTCCATTGTTTTTTTTACTCGCCACTTTTGGCGACCAGTTTGGTCTCCCTTGAATGTATAGAAAGCATTAAATCATATTTCTTTTATTCATAATTTATTTTAATTGCTCTTTTTTTGCCAAATTAGAAGATTCTGCTAGAGAAATAGACACATATGCTATATGCGCACCACATTGGCGCGATTGCAACAAAATGGTAATTATATGCCTCACATAGTAACTCAGCTATTGTTAATTATTAATAAACTCTTTGTTAGCTTTTATTTTCTTTTCTAAAGTGATATAAATTGTTTATTACATAATTATTAACCAAACTTTTTTAAAATTATTATTTCCCTTTTAAAATAATAGAAATTAGTTTAAAAATATGTATATAACTGGTATTTGAAAACTGAATTTTCGACAAATTGGCGTCAGAAAAATAACGCGCCAATATGGTACGTATATGGCATCTGTGCTGATAAATCAAGAACTCAGTATTTTTATGCTTTACCCGGCGCAGATAATAAATAACTAAATATTGTAACCGTGGCATTTTTTTTCGTATTTCAGTAATTATTTAAAATATAATAATATGACCTTTTCACTCATTTCATTTATAATACATAACTTTAATTTGAAACTGAAAAGTTAAAAAGAAATAAAAATTCATGAATTTTAAAGAAAAAAGAATAAAAAAAAATAAAAATAATGATATTTTGAGGTCCCATAATTGTAGCGAAAGAACAAAACATAAATAAATCCAATTTACCACAGCATAAATCTTACCAAATGACTTTTGCATAGTAACCAATAAAGATGTGTTTGATTCGGATGTTGCCACTAAACAATTAACAAATAATCGTGATTTTTGTTCCGTATACGTTAGCGTAATATATATGTAGATTGAATCGTAATTATTTTTGTTGTTTCATATTTTCACATTTATTCATATTTGTTGATAAATACGTAATTGTAGGAAACAGATCATATACTAAATATAAAAAAAGGCGAAATATTTTAACAAGTAAAATGTAATAAAATCTAGAGAAGTGAAATTTAACAGCGAACCAAAACTTTCAAAAAGTAAACTCAGAAAAACGAACTTGTGTATAGAATTCGAACGAAAACAAATTTTAGCTATAATACTAGAACAGACCTTCCAAGACCAGATTCAAAATGAAAAATGATATCTTTTTTCATACAATAAAAAGAGTTATTTTATGAAAAATAGCAGTTAAAAAAAGGGGATTTTGGGTTGAAATATTTTCGGGACATATTTGGAACACAACTCCAGAGAATCCCTATTTTAGCTGTATCAGATGATAAAATGTTAGTGACGCATGACAAAATACGTGAGTAATAGAAGTGTATATTTTCTGGAGAAATATTAAAAATGGAATATTTTTTTTTCGAATTGAATTTGAGGAAGGTTAAATTTTTTCTCGTAACTTGCATTTTCGAGAAAGTATTGAATTCACAGATTTGTTCATTTCTTACATTTCTGCATTTTGTTTTTTGTTTTGTTTTTTATTTACGGCTTGTTTAAAAGAATGTTATAAACTAAACTTGCCTTTCTATTAAATTTAGACAAATGATGAATAAGTTGTTTATTGAACAAAATACATCTGATTTGTGTGCTCGACATAAAGCCTGCTTATAAATCATCGTCGATATTACAAGTACGAGATAGCACAAGGAAATTTTACAACACAAGAGATATACACCCGGGAGCTCCACACAAAGTGTGCGTGCAATGGGGCCAGTGGGATTCGAACCCCTAACCTTCTACGCTTGAGGGCGATTAGCGGTGATGAGCTTTGACCAATCGGCCACGGAGGCCCCATGAATAATTCTGAAAGAATATGTTAAACAATAAACCAATCCAGTAATGATTCAGTTATACCAAGGGTGTAAAACTCTAGTCAGCAGCAGGCTGTCAACTAAATTTTGTTAGTTTAATTCGCTTTAACTTTATTAGAATTCTTACACAAAAATTAGTCTGAGTAAAACGAGAATCAACAAATACATTTTAGTTATGAGAGACTTCCTTTTGGCACGAAGATTTTTACACCCCTGAATTACACCACTACAATATTCCATAATTAGAAATACAGAAATGCTATATTGAAAATATTTAATCTAATTATTTCATAAATGTCGGTGGTTAAATGTGAAAATTTAGTGGTGAAGTTTATGTTTTTACGTGGCAACTTTTTCATATTATTTCTAACAAATTCTGATTTCAAACATATTTCATTTGACACAAATTACTCCATATTTTATATAAAAATATATAAGTTTGTGAAGTACGAAGATACTTAAAAGATGTTGACATCACAATATTGACTGAAAGCTATGAATAATTGAAAAAAAAAAAGGCACTCCGGGAGTGCCGACAGAAGTGAAAACTTGAACAATTATGTGTGTATTTTTTTAGTCGTTTGGACATATTTTATTGTGCAGAAAATACTTTTAAATGAAGTGTTTTTTATTCATTATTATAAACTACTGCTACAAAAATTATATTACAATTTTCATTTAATGCGCTATTGTACATGAAAAATAATGCATATTATTTTACATACAAAAATTGCAATCTATTGCTTAAAACATAAATTTACAAATGCATGAAATATGAAATATCGTCAGTTGGTATTCTTTGAAATAAATACCCATAAAACTTATGAATTTTCATCCCCATTTCAACAATTCTCCCATCATCATCATCATCATCATTATCATTATATTCTAGATTTGATAGTATAGGTTTATGGTAACTAAAATATATAGCAAACAATTTTGATTCAATTCTATTTAAATATCTTGTAATGACTGCATCAATTGTAATTTTTTATCTCTCTGTGCTAAGATTGCGATGGTTGATCATTGTTAAATCAAATTTTCTATTTAAAAATTCAATTAATTGTAGATTTTCATCATCCACAAAGTTGATGTTGAAATCCCTACTCAAAATCATCGGCAAATCATCAAATCTCTTTCCAATTCTATCTTGAAGTAATGCAGAAGCCTCTTTAGAACAAATAAATTTTCATACAAAAATTCTCATTTGCACTTAAAGACTTATCCGGTGAAATATAAATGGCAACCAATACAATTAGTTTTTCATTTTCAGAGTGGCAACAACAAACACATATATCACTGATATCAAAAACATTACTACTAAACATACTGGTGTACCTCACATGCACATTCATATGAATTGTGGAAATATATGCCCATTACATCAAACAACCTTTTATAAATAGCTACTCCTGCTGCTGGACGACCGTATCTTCTGAAACTTGCAACAAATTGAATAGTAATCAAACAATATAAGTTGTTAAACTTTAAATACAATTTTTTAAAAAATGGTTGGAAAGTGCAGCATAATCGATGCACAATATCATGATTTTTCTTTCTTAACTTTTTATTCCATCTTGTAACAGTATATTTTGTTAAGCTTTAAATACAATTAAAATTTTTAAAAATGGTTTTGAAATGTAGCATAATTGATGTGCAATGTCATGTTTTTTCTTTCTTAACTTTTTATTCCATTTGGTATCAATTTATGTTGTTACTATTTAAATACAATCAAAAATTTAAAAAAAAAGAGAGAAAAATGGTTGGAAAATGCAATGTAATCAATGCGCGATGTCATACTTATTCTTTCTTAACATTTTATTCCCTCTGGTAACAGTATAAGTTGTTAAGGTTTAAATACAATTACAATTTTTAAAATTGGTTGTAAAGTACTGCATAATCAATGTACAATATCATGTCTTTTCTTTCTTATCATTTTATTCCATTTGATAACAATATAAGTTGTTGAACTTTAAAAACAATTGAAAATATATATAAAAAAAAAAGGTTTAAAAGTGCAGCATAATCGATGTGCAATGTCATGTTTTTCTTTCTTAACTTTTTATACCATTTGGTATCAATTTATGTTGTTACTATTTAAATACAATCAAAAATTAAAAAAACTGAATAAAGTGGTTGGAAAGTGCAGCATAATTGATGCACAATGTCATATTTTTTCTTTCTTAACATTTTATTCTTTCTGGTAACAGTATATGTTGTTAAACTTTAAATACAATTATAATTTTAAAAATTGGTTGAAAAGTGTAGTATAATCGATGAGCAATGTCATGTTTTTTCTTTCTTAACTTTTTTATTCCATTTGGTATCAATTTATGTTGTTATTATTTAAATACAATAAAAAAAATGAAAAAAAGTAGTTGGAAACTGCAGCATAATCAATGCACAATGTCATACTTTTTCTTTCATAACGTTTTATTCCATCTATTAACAGTATAAGTTGTTAAACTTAAATACAATTATAACTTAAAAAAACACACACGGACATTCGCGCAAGCGCCCTGTGCCGCCGAAACGGAGCAGCACACTCAGGCACGGTAGAAAGAGTGGGAGATACTAGTTCATCTCCCTTCCCCTCGATCTTACGCTTTTTCGATCAGCATCACGTGACCCTGACGCGAGTTTGGAAGTTTTTACCCATACAAAAAGTGCTCAGCGCCGCTAAAGAAGTTTTCACTTCAATAATTACAACTAATCTAAAATTTAATCAATACTGTTTATTTCTTGGAATAAGTATAGCTTTCATTATATCAAATTTTCTTATTTAAAAAATAATTCTCATTGGATAAGAAAGATGCATTAATTTTAAAATTTCAACATTGAGATATTTGTCGTATTTATATAAAATAATAATAATAATAATAATATACTGGAATTTATCCACGACTGTTTTGCCATTGTTGTATTGTTTAGTTCATTTTAGATTATAGCTCCGAATGGTTTGGACTTTCCAGTTTAATACGTATAAAAACAAATACTTTAAAAAATCAGAAGCAATCTACATGGTTTCACTTGGATACATTACCTAATATGCATAACACGGGTTTTGAAATCAAGCTCAAAGGCAAGTGTGTTGGAATAAGTGGAATGAACGCTTAGGTACATTAAGTGCATACAGGTGCAAATAAAAATTTAATTTGGTCTGAATCGTAAGTCAATTTCTTAAATTACCGTCAATACTCGAATATAATTGATGCTGAAATTTGAAAGCGATCACATGTCCTTCCGTTACAACATCAGTCATTTTTTAGAGGGTTTTTCTTTAAGAGAGGGTCGTTATTTAATCACAGAATCAGCAATATATATTTTGGATTAAATCATTTAAAATATAAGTAAAACAATCAAAAAATACATATTCCAAGTTTAAAGCATTTACCTTTAACGTTTCTTGAGTTAAAACAATCTAATTTCAAGAAATTGTGAAAAAACCCATCACGATGAAAGACACATTTTTACAAAAAGCCATTTCTATGACAATCTTGCATGAAAAGTTTGAAAACAAACCAAAACGAAAAAAGTAATATTTCTTCTTCTAATTAATATCGAAACATGATTTAAGTTTTAAAAAAATAATGCAATATTTTTTAAAGACAGTTTGAAAATCTGTGATGAAATTACTGAGTGGGCTTGTGCCCCATATAAGTTAGCGCCATTGCACCCATATACATGTAGAGATTTTTGTTTAATCAATTTACTTGATTTTTTGTTTTAAAAATTAAACTACCCTTAGAAATAAAATTTTGAAAGTTGTTTTATTCTCATATTAAAAGAGCTATGAATATATGCTGGAATATGAAAGCTGTCAAGATTTAGGTTTTTTCTCAAGTTGAATGATTGAGTTTTGTACCAGATAAATTATTTAATAATATTGAGAAACACCGAAAATACTGGCGATAAATATATATCAATAAATATAAAAACTTTGTTAAATCACCATAAAAAGAAAAATTAAACAGGACACGTTTCGAGCTGCAAAATTACCGCTCGTCATCAGCTGGTCCAAACACGTGTCACAACGGACAGAATGGAATGACAACTGTCCGGACAACGGACAGGGTTCCACTCTGTCCGTTGTGACACGTGTTTGGACCAGCTGATGACGAGCGGTAATTTTGCAGCTCGAAACGCGTCCTGTTTAATTTTTCTTTTTATGGTGATTTAACAAAGTTTTTATATTTATTGATATTTAATAATATGTCGATTGCTTACAAGTAGATGTTACAATTGTTTAAAAGTAGCTAGTACTTATTTAAGTTCCTGAATAAAATTTCCTGTTCAAAATATGTTTAGCTAACTTGAATATAAGTGCAAACGTTGTAAGCTGTGAATTTCTAAATTTCCTGCACAATAAAATAATAAATGTGTACACAATACAAGAGAAAATCTTATTTATTTCCCTTTTTAAAACCGCTGTTCCACCAAGAAAGATACCAGGTATCAGTATCATTAAAAGAGAAACTCCAAATGTTAAATCAGAATAACTAGGAACTATCATCGTCTTTATGGCCGGACAGGAACAAAGACTTTATTTAAGATGTGACGCATGCGACTATGGAGTACGTGCTGAAGGGCCTCCATTTCACACCCGACAAGTACCTGGGCGTCAGTTGTGAAATCAGTCGACTCTTCTAAGCGGCACACTATGAAGTAACACGTGCTGAAAGGTCATAAGTTAACGCTAAGTTCGGTATTCTAAAATGTTATGACTAGACAATAGAATTCTCTTTGATAAAATTATTCAAGCGTTAAATTTTCTGATTATTATTATAATTTTTTTATTTAGTGTGTTTATGCCGGGTAAAACATGATTGATTTTCTCCGATACGATTGGGAAAATTTTAATACTTTTAGAATTGTACAATTGTGGTGATTTATTTCTCTCATATAGTTTGTTTCAAAGGGTTTTCATTTACTAATTTTTTTCTATACATTTATTACACACCGGAAGAAATAGTTATCGAATGTTTAAATATTTCGAAGGACATTAAGATTTATTTATTTAATTATTTATTATATTTTTTGAAGGGAGTGGTAGAAAGTTTATTAATTACTTTATTATTTAAAACACTATACACAAAAACAATGTAGAAAAATGTTCATACCCAAAAGAGAGACAGTACGTGAGGAGAGAAAAATATTCATTACCTGCAATAAAAAAATTACTATCAATGAGAAAAAATGAAACGAAAAAACATAAGCAAAAATTATTTTTTTAATGAAATTATTTCATTTAATAAATGTCATATTTCTATCAAATTATTTTCTGCGATCTTAGAAATACATTGAAATAATAAAACCTTGAAATAATATTGTACCATTTTATGAGAAATTTCTACGCGTCTGACCACTTTTCCCGCGTGTATATAAAAATTCTCATAAACTCCGATTAAAGAGAAAATAGAAGACAAGTAGGACTAATATAGCTGTTTAAAATTAAATCAGTTTGTAATTAATTGCATTTTTAAATAAAATCAACATTTAACTTATAATAATTATACTATTTGCGATCTCAATACAAATTACACATTAACCAGATAATATACATTTAATATGCAGTTTAACCAGCATTTAACATATTTATGCTACAAGCTATACAGACAAATCAAAAGTATTTTTTCAAGAAACACAAAGATGTGTATTAGGGTGTATTATTTTTACACATAATATATAATGTTATTAGAATAAATATAAAATTTTTATGATTACCATTTTTCATTCCAGTGTTCGTATGGGCACCGTTATTTTCAAGGTGAAAAATCTGTATTTCTTATTAAAAAAAAGAAATCTAGTAGAATTGCGTGAAAGTTCGTCTTATTTAAGGAAAGATTTTCTTTTAGAAAATAGTGGTATTAAAGAATTTTCTAATCTGGAAATTCCAGGAGCCATATGATTCATGTTATACTTACCAGTCAACGCAATTTAATTTTTGAATGCTGTAGAAGATAACATTTAATTCAATAAAATTTATTAATGTCAAACTCCCCGTCAATTATCAGGTCCACCTGACCCCTCACCCACTCTATGATGATTTACCATCATCAAGATGGTAAATGAAAGGATAATAATATACTAACAAATTGAAATAATTTTTTCAAGAAACACAAAGGATGAATATTACGGTGTATTATTTTTACACAGAGTATATAATTGTAATACGATAATTATTATAAGAAGATAGAGATAAATTTGTAAGTTTATATTAAGACTATGAAATAATGTAATGGGTTGCATGTCATATAGATTCATTCTTAAACAATCTGATTCTTCTCAGAGTACTGCACATTAAATCCAATTACATTAAGATTAGATTCAGCTACTTTACATAAATAGTTTGTAAGTTTATGCAGGTCATGACAGAAATATTTGGTACTATGTATAAAAATCTTTAATTGCTAATAATTTTTTTAAAAAATCAATTATTTTGAGGTATATATGTAAATTTGTTTAGATTCAATAACAACTGTTTCATAACCTTGTTTTTACTAAAATATTACAATTGTGTTTAATGAATAGTTATAATATTGATAAATAAAAGTCAAATACATAAATACTTCAATCAATACATAGAATAAACTCATGTTCAGCATGTTAAAATATTTTGCACATCTTCCATATATATATACAGGGTGTTTCTAAATTCATGGTCCAAACTTTAAGGGGTAATAGTACACATCAAGACAAACAATATTTAAATAGGAAACCAAGGGTCCAAAAGTCTTCCGAAGGAGATAGGGGCCATTAAAGATGAGGGTCCAAAAATTCAAATGATTATGAAAAACAGAAAAATTGGTCGATTCGTTTGCGGTTTTCACTAAAATTACTCTTTATGTCAGTATTGTCTTGAAAATAAATTATAAAGATAAATTTCAAAAAATGACGATAGAGGGCGCTTTAGAATTTAGAGTAACGAACAACTATTTTTTACCGTTATTTTTTGCATCTCATTAAAGGTTTCGTAAGCTTAGACTTAAACTTAAATTTTGAGCTCAAAATCTGAATAGTTGGAAGCAGTTAAGTAGCACAAACTTAACTGTGTTCAGAGGGTTTTAAATTCAAATGATTATAAAAAACGGAAAAGTTGGTCGATTGATTTGCGGCCTCTATCGGTATTTTTTGAAATTAATCTTTAAAATTTATTTTCAAGGAAATATTGACATAAAGAATAGTTTTAGCGAAAACGGCAGACGAATCGACCAATTTTTCCGTTTTTTAAAATAATTTGAAATTTGAACCTCCCCACCCCCATTGAACACAGTTCAGTTTGCTCTACTTAACCACTCCCAACGATTCAGATTTTCATCTCAAAATTTAAGTTTATGTCTAAGCTTCTAAGAAAATTTTATGAGATGCGAAAAATAACGGTAAAATATAGTTGTACGTTACTCCAAAGTCTAAAGCGCCCTCTATCGGCATTTTTTGAAATTTATCTTTATAATTCATTTTCAATAAAATACCGATATAAAGAATAATTTTAGTGAAAACCGCAAATCAATCGACCAATTTTTCCGTTTTTTATAATCATTTGAATTTAAAACCCTCTGAACACAGTTAAATTTGTGCTACTTAACTGCTTCCAACTATTCAGATTTTGAGCTCAAAATTTAAGTTTAAGTCTAAGCTTACGAAACCTTTAATGAGATGCAAAAAATAACGGTAAAAAATAGTTGTTCGTTACTCTAAAGTCTAAAGCGCCCTCTATCGTCATTTTTTGAAATTTATCTTTATAATTTATTTTCAAGACAATACTGACATAAAGAATAATTTTAGTGAAAACCGCAAACGAATCGACCAATTTTTCTGTTTTTCATAGTCATTTGAATTTTTGGGCCCTAAACTTTAATTTCCCCTATCTCCTTCGGAAGACTTTGGGACCCTTGGTTTCCTATTTAAATATTGTTTGTCTTGATGTGTACTATCACCTCTTAAAGTTTGGACCATGAATTTAGAAACACCCTGTATATATATACTATATATATACACTATATTGCCATTGATTATGGGACACTTGCGATTTTAGACATTTTACTAAATATCTAGAAAAATACATGAGGAATCATCTCGAAACTCTTAGTGTATAAATATAATAGTATACGTCATACATCTCCGTGAAGATTTTTTACCGAAACTCTATAGGGGACCGTCAACAAATTAAAAAAGAATGAATATCTTTTGAATAACCCTGTCAAAACTATTGTAGCAAAAGCGCTCAAACTCTAGATTATGATTGAATGCCTTATTGTAATACACTGTGTTCATTTTTATGCAAATAGCATGCATACTCGCAGAGTAATTAAGGTTTTTATAAAAATGGCTCCAATTTTTTTTAAGTTTTTCCCTTTTAATTTTCAGAGTTCGTAATATAAAATAATATTTTTTTCAGAAAATATGACAAACAACATTGCACACAGTACCCTGTAATCAGAATTAAAAAATAATAAAAATTGTATGAAAAATGAGCAGATTTACTAAATAATTTTTTACTGCGCATGCGTCAACGATATCAAAATTTCATTTGCATATTATGTTAGCTAAATGTATAGAGCAACTTTTGTGAAAGTCACAAAATTATAACTTGAAAATTCTGAAAATAATCGTCAATTGAATAAGTTGAAAATCCGTTATTCTCAAAATGAAGCAAAAACAAGAGGGGTTGTATCCATATATTCATTGATTAGTGTCAATATAGAATACACAATACGAAATGTTACGACTACTTTTGGATAAAATCCCTCATTTTTTTGCTTCATTTTGGAAACAACGGATTTTGTCCTTTTTCTATAGACGATTACTTTCAGAATTTTCAAGCTATAATTTTGAGACTTTTACAAAAGTTGCTCTATACATTTAGCTAACATAATATGCAAATGCAATTTTAATATCTTTGACGCATGCGCAGTAAAAAATTATTTAGTAAATCTACTCATTTTTCATACAATTTTTATTATTTTTTAGTTCTGATTACAGGGTACTGTGTGCAATGTTGTTTGTTATATTTTCTGAAAAAAATATTATTTTATATTAAGAACTCTGAAAATTATAAGGGAAAAACTTAAAAAAAATTGGGGCCATTTTTATAAAAACCTTAATTACTCTGCGAGTATGCATGCTATTTGCATAAAAATGAACACAGTGTATTACAATAAGGCATTCAATCATAATCTAGAGTTTGAGCGCTTTTGCTACATTAGTTTTGACAGGGTTATCCAAAAGATATTCATTCTTTTTTAATTTGTTGACGGTCCCCTATGGAGTTTCGGTAAAAAATCTTCCCGGAGATGTATGACGTATACTATTATATTTATACACTAAGAGTTTCGAGATGATTCCTCATGTATTTTTCTAGATATTTAGTAAAATGTCTAAAATCGCAAGTGTCCCATAATCAATGGCAATATAGTGTATATATATATATATTTAATTCCACCATATACCAATAAGAAAAGAAAATGTATAATATTTTTCGAAGGTATTTTTTGTAAGCTATTGCATTATATGAAACATCTATTTGCAATACACCAACAATAAAAAGTCGGAAAGTGCACGTCAAGCATAGCAAATAAGCCGCGCCCGTAGTATATCGAAGTTTTAAAAATATTGAGATTATGGTGTAATAGTGTACAGTACTTCGGATCGAAATATTTAGTGGTCGAAATATTTTGTGTCTCCCTGTAAAATCTATCTGCTTCTCATTATACAGAAAGTACTAAATTTGAGTAAACCTCAGCAACGTATATCAATTTCATAAACTATGAAATAGTTTATTTTAATTAAAACGCGCCCCAAACAACGTTCCTCTCTGTACCATTATGTAATGGAATGCTTTTGCGTGGCTCTGTAAGTTAATAACAAATATTCTTTGCACAACAGAATGTATATTTCAGTACATATTTTATAGATGCATGTCAATTTTACACAGTAAAACATTTGAGTAACATTACCACATAAAGTTGGTGTCAGCTTTTGTGCCACCAAGTTTATGGTGGCATAACCGATAATACTTTTTTAACCGAGATAACCAGTGCAATATTACACTAATATGTAATGTTTCACCAGTAACATATGTTTAAATTCCTCCATTATATAAGTGAAAAAAAATCACTCCGTAGCACAGGTGGCAGCAAAGCTGCCATCAATTTTATGGAAAAACGTTACGCAAATGTTTTACAGCGTATTATGTTCAATAGAGTGCAAAACTCATTAAAATGCACTTGAAACTATTTTTTTACATTCGGTGTAAAGTTATGGAATATTTTTTATTGTCCCTGTAATTAAACTATGCTTTCGATTATCATAAAATTTAAAATGACTCAAAACAATTACCCAACAATTGCATATTTTAAATTTCAAATGATTCGATTGTGCGATTTTTGCTCTGTTATCTGCGGACAAAAAGGATGGACTGAACGGCGACTATAGGTGCAACGTATTAACATAATTACAAACGCATCTAAAAAGTTAATATTATTGACTTGTTATTGTGTCAGTTCCTAAATTTACACTTTTATTATTTTTACTAAAAACCAGGTTGCTAAATAATACGAATTTTATTCAATTATTAAGATCACGCATTTTACGAGACAGTAGATGACCTCATATTTTTAAAAGACTAATTATTCGAAGTATGTCAAGAACTTATAAATTAATGCTTTAATCAATAGTTTTAAAAGCTTCCTGATTAAAATTTTCCCTTAGCGGATGATAAGTACTTCAATACATAATTCAATATTGCTTTATAGCACATACAATTTTGTTAAGCGATAAATTTTTAAAAAAATATCTAAAATTATTATTTATAGAATCACGTTTTCATACTTACTAGCCTTCTATCAAACCGAACGTCGATTCAAAACACCGACTATTTTTCATATCTCAAGAAAAATAATATTTGCATTAACTTCTTTGTGACAATATTAACTTCTTTAAATTTCTTTTAATTTTATTATACCAGTATTTTTTTTTTTTTTTTTTTTTTTTTTTTTTTTGTCTAATTTAATTGTTGAAAATATGTAATAACATAACATAAAAATTTCTCTTAAAATTTAATAATGTTAAATTTTGCAGTTATCTCTCAATGTTAATGTCTGTTTATCCCTTATGTGTAACTCGTCATAAAGTAATTAACTATTTCCAGCTGCCTGGTTCTAACACAAATTTTTCTTCAGTTGCTAGATGTTTTTAAGAGAAATTCCTTTCAGTTACACAATATTGAAAATTCTCTAATTAAATACGGTGAATTTTATTTTCTTTATTACTTGTGTAAAAATCAAATTTTTCAAAAAATAATTATCCCTAATCTGATTCGGGGTTGGTCTTCAAACTGTTGACTGTACTTTAACGCTTTTAAGGGTAATGGTCACACGACATGATTACCTAATTCCAAAACTGATAAATGACACGAACAATATATGTGTTACAGGCCAAACCCGATTTTAGGCCAAACTAGATTGGCCTAGTCCAAACTAGTCTATCCTAACGCCCATCGGATAAACTAGTTTTTCCTAGGCCAAACTAGTCTATCCTAACGCTCATCGGATAAACTAGTTTTTCCTAGGCCAAACTAGTCTATCCGAACGCCCATCGGATAAACTAGTTTTTCCTAGGCCAAACTAGTCTATCCGAACGCCCATCGGATAAACTAGATTTTCCTAGGCCAAACTAGTTTGGCCGAACGGTCATTAGGATGAACTAGTTTAGCCTGTTATTCATTGGTTTGAACTAGTTTATCCTAGGCCGAACTAGATTGTCCTAGGCCAATTCAATTTGGCGTGATTTTATTGAATTTAAAGACCGCCACGGTGCCAACTTTCTTGTTTTGATCTAATTTAGCCTAGGCCGATGCAATTCGATGCGATTTTAGCTCACAGACTATCAAAGCCTGAGAGCTAATGTGCTCGCAGATTCTGTGTGTACGTACGTATGTAGTACTAATATAACGGACTAATGTGTAACTAATATAACGCGAGCACTCTGGTGTTGGAATTTGGACGCGATTTAGTTCAAGCCAGCCGGCTTCGCCCGCTATCGGGCCCCTTCTTTTATATAAAATCTTGAAACGGACGTATGTTGAAGTGAACGAGCTTCGAAGTGAAAAAAACATGATGATAAATATTTAAGAAAAAGGATTTTGCATCGAAATACCACTATTTTCTAATAGTAATTTTTGTAAAAATGTTATATTCTTGCTGGAACTTTTTGAAACTTTGTGATAGTTTATCGCATATGATATAATTTTATAAAAAAAAAAGAGTTACATTTCGGCGTGAAAGAGGATGTGGTTGCGAACAAAATCTGGAAATATAACGGAAATTCTATGTTTTAAAGCACCGCGACCTCAAGTAACACATCTACTAATAGGTTGTTTAACGGAGTTTCATTCAAATACAGTTTTGTTAATAATAGAGTACGCTCCCTGGTGTTGGAATGAGGAACTAATATAACGTGGCTTAGTTAAAATTTGCTGTCTTCGCCCGCTATCGGACTGGCGTGGGCAGCGGGGATATGGTTCGAATTTCGTTCGCTTCGAGGTTCTTTCGAAAAGGAGGGTTACATTCGGTGGTGCGTGCTCAGCATGCTTGCTACGATTTAAATTTTGTTCGCTTCAAAGTTCATTCGAAAAGGAAGAGCGCATTCGACAGTACGCGTGCAGCACACCTGCTATACGCTGCCGCAGTCTTGGGGACGCGGCTGAAGAACTAATGCACGAAATTTAATAAAAAAATTATATTCAGGTAGTCTCTGATTTAAATTGATGCTGATTAGTTTTTGGTGTAAATCGTTCATCAGGTGGAGTACTGTTTGGCATTTTTTACGATTTACGCATCAGCTTTATCTTAATAGCTAATACAATCAAATTTCCATCGAACTTTAGATACAGTTCGTCCTTGACATGAGTTGTTGTTGTTTTTATTTTGAAGTAAATCACTCAACATGGCTATGATATGCTGCATTTTTCACAATTTTCACAATAGCTGTATCTCAAGAACTAATAGATGGAATTTAATAAAAATTTATATTCAGATAGTCCCTGGTATAAATCAGTACTGATTACTTTTTCATGTAAATAGTTCAACAGATGGCGCTTCTAAAGTGCGTTTTTACTGATTTGCATTAACACTATTTCAATAACTAATTACGGATTTTCATCAAACTTCCGATTCAGTAAATCCGTGATATGAACTAAATCTTTTTACGTATTCGTGTTAATTGCTCAATAGGTGGCGCTGTTGTGTTCAATTTTCCCGATTCCTGAAATAGTTTTGTTGCAAGAATTAATGCACGAATTTTCATCAAACTTTAGATTCAGTAAGTCCCTGATATAAATTAGTATTCTGTAGTTTTGGAGTAAATCTCTTGAAAGTTAGCGCCGCTATACTGTATTATTCGTGACTATTGCAATAGCTCTATCTCAGGATCTAATGCATGGATTTTCATGAAACTCCAGATTATGTTAGTCCTTGATATAAAAACGTACAAAAGTACTTTTTAGTTTTTGGAGTAAATCGTGCAACAGGCGGCGCTGCTATGTGGCATTATTCATGATTATCGCAATATCTCAAGAAGAAATGCACGGATTTTCATCAAATTTCAAATTCAGTTAGTCCCTGATATAAATTAATATTCTTTTGTTTTTAGAGTAAATGGCTCAATAGGTAGCGCTTCTATCCAGATTTTTTATGACTTCTGCGATAATTCAAATATCTGAAATAGTACTAATACACAGATTTTCATCAAATTTCAGCTTGAATTAGAATTTGAAAGACGTTGTTACGGATTTTTCAAAAAGTTCCGGCAAGAATTTAACATTTTTCCAAAAATTGCTATTAGAAAATAGTGGTATTTCGATGCGGAATCCTTTTTCTTAAGTATCTATCATCATGTTTCTTTCTTTTCGATTCAACATTCGTAAATAGCTAAATCGCGTTGTATTAGTTCCAAATTCCAACACCAGGGTGCTCGCATTAGTTCCACATTCCATCACTAGGGAGCGCGTCTTATTACTAACAAAACTGTATCTTAAGAAAACTCCGTTAAAGAATCTATCAGTAGATATGTTACTCGATGTCGCGGTGCTTCAAAACAAGAATTTGAGATTTTTGAAAAAAATCACTATTCTTCAATAGTGGCATTAAATGCGAAATATATTTTTAAAAATTTATATCATATGTCATAAACTATCTTAAAGTTTCAAATATATCAACCTAGAATTTCCGTTATATTTCCTGATCTTGTTTCCCCCCCCCCTCTTTCCCTTTCGTAATGGGACTTTTTATACAATTCTTTATCACATGTTATCAGTGGCGTAGCTAAGGGGAGCAAGGGGGGCGTCCGCCCCGGGCGCCGAGGCCTAGGGGTGCCAAATTGAGAGAAATTGTTATATATCTATATTGGGGTGGGGGCGCAAAATTTCTTGCCGGCCCCGGGCGCCAAAAAACATAGCTACGCTACTGCATGTTATAAACTATCACAAAGTTTCAACAATTCCAACAAGAATTTAACATTTTTACAAAAATTACTAATAGAAAATAGTGGTATTTGACGCGGCATCTTTTTCTTAAATATTTAACATCATGTTATATTATGTTTCAAAAAGTTTCACAAAATTGGTAATATTTAATTAGCAGCTAAAACTTTAAAAAACGCTGAGCTTTTTTAAAAAAATCTAGCGTCCCCTTACTCTACCTCCCCGCCGTATATTAAATTTCAAGTGTCATGCTTTATTTAAGCTTTTTCTTATTTTTAAAAGGATTCGAATATTTACTTTTTTAATATGAACAATTTCGCGTGAAGTGATGTGTGTGAAAACCAATATCTGTTACGAATTAAAAATCTTTTCATAAAACCAAAAGTTTCTATCCGATTGAAAAAATAATCCGCTCTATCTTTATATTTAAACTCAGAACCCCCAAAATTAATCAGGTAAACGCCTTATCAGAAGAAACCTACATCCAAAATTTGAAACAAATCGGTAAATTATCCCTGAAAAATCTATTTACATAAATTAAGAGTGTTACCCCCCATTCCTCCTTTCTTTATATGTAAACAATGAACACCCACAACTAATCATGGATGTACCTTATCAAACTAATATTGTACCTAAAATTTTAATAAAATCTGATACTTTTGCATGAAAACTGACTTAACGAAATTAAGGAGTGGGGGGGGGGGGGGAGTGCGGTTTAGCCTTTTGTTCCCCTTCCCTTATTCTTATCCAATGAACCCCTGAAACTAATCAGGAAAGTTCGTTATCAGGATAAATCTATGTCCAAATTTTGAAGCAAATTGGATATTTCTATCAGGAGTTATCGCATTACGTACATAGTACGTACATACGTACATACATACGTACATGGTTACATACACACACACATAATCTGCGAGCACATTAGTTCTCATACTTTGATAGTCTGTGAGCTAAAATCGCGTCCAACTGCATTGGCCTAGGCTAAATTAGATCAAAACTAGAAAGTTGGCGCCGTTCCGGTCTTTAGATTAAAAAAATCACGCCAAATTGAATTGGCCTAGGACAATCTAGTTCGGCCTAGGATAAACTAATTCAAACCAATGAATAGCAGGCTAAACTAGTTCATCCTAATGACCGTTCGGCCAAACTAGTTTGGCCTAGGAAAATCTAGTTTATCCGATGGGCGTTCGGATAGACTAGTTTGGCCTAGGAAAAACTAGTTTATCCGATGGACGTTCGGATAGACTAGTTTGGCCTAGGAAAAACTAGTTTATCCGATGGGCGTTAGGATAGACTAGTTTGGACTAGGCCAATCTAGTTTGGCCTAAAAACGGGTTTGGCCTGTAACATATGCATAAAATTTTGATTTATAATAAATACGTAGCACATTAGTTTCATAATTTTATAAACAATCTTTTTCTGGCTCTAATTTTTTGTATTATCTAATTAAATAAGTCTAATTCTATATAGTCAATTTTATTTAGAAATTGCATACAAATTAACACTTTGGAGAAAAAAAAAACATTTACCTATAAATCAATTGTATGTTAATTTCTTTAATACTGTATGTTTTATCGCGCTTTTAGATATGTGACTTTATGGTTATCTTACTGGAATTAGGGATATTATAAGAAATTACGGTACTTCAGTGTAATTATTAGTATTTGATTTTTATTAATGAATGGTGTAACAAAGAAAAAAAAGAATGACACAAACAAACTTAATCGTATCATTTTTTATAAGCTAGCGCAATATATAATTACTGTAGATGAAGCATATATAAAACTATAGCTTCATTTTTCCTACATAAAGAGTTATATGAAGAAGCATTATATTTCTCGCAAGCTGCCTATTTGTATTTTGTAAGATCTTTCGAGCTATTTAAAGGGGGGGGGGATACTTACCAAATGAAATTTTAAATTTAAATGTATGAGTCATACATTGAAAATACAAATTAATTAATTTATAAATCTTAATTGAATTTTTCACTTGCTTAGGCTTATTTAAAATTGTTTATGTAGCTCTTGACTTTTTGAGCATTGGAAGATTGGTTAATTGATTATCTTGTTTTTTTTTTTCTTTTTCAAAAACTATTTTAGATATTAACATGCAATAAGCTTCCGATTATAGCCAGAATCATTTTCTATCAATTCCTGATAAGTTGATTAATTATGCAACTGTGTTTTTAGTTTAATTCGTACAATTAAATATACAAAAGTATTTAAATGATTTTTTATGTTTTTTTATGTATTTCGTCTGAAAAGTGAAATGAACTTAGAAATATGTGTTTTTCTAAAGATCGCAGTCAAATACTGTAATTTTCTATATCAGTATTAGTATGTGGAGCTTTCTCAAATATAAAGAAAAGCGAAGATCTAGTTTTATATGCCACGAGGACATAATTGAAGAGCACGCATTTGAAGTGCTCTACAAGCTAAACTTTTCTAAATATTTAAGTAATATTTGGTATTTATTCGGTTTAGAGCATGCGAGAATAAGTACTGCTGTAAAAAAGAAAAAAAATACACAGTAGTAGTGATTAGTAGTGACAGCAGTACTAAAAAAAAAATCAGACAGCAGTGTAATGTGCGTAAAGTTTAAAATTTCGTAGTTGATAAATTATGAAAAAATTGTATGAAAAATTTCCCATAATAATGTTTTTATCAATATATTATAATTTATAGCACGACTATAAAAGAATATCTTTGTCAGAAAGGTATTCATTTAAAATAAATTATATTTCTTAATATATGCGCTAACCAATCATCTCTAAAGTTGAAACGTCATCTATCGGTAAAATTTAAAACCAAACAACTTTATCATATAACTCGTTTCCGCATACTCTAAATAGTATAGTTATCAAAGCTATAAAAATATTCCGAATAGTTTAACTTTTAGAGATCTATAAATAGGTACCTTTTAATTATATCCACTCTGTATTATGCCATCATTCTCTATAAGGAACAATTTTAAAAGTGCGCGATTTATTACTCTAAACTTAAAATATCCATATAAGCCTGTTCAAGTTGTTGATTGACAACATTTAAGCAAAGGTAAGCGGGTATCATGGAGAACCATGTATGTTAGGCACGTTCTCATTTACTGAGAGTGGTTTAGACATCAGATGACAGACAGCGACTCTATTTCGACTAGTATACAGGCCACTTCTGCAAACGTTATATGTGGAACAAAGCCTCTGTCTGAATAATTAGGAAATTAAATGGATATTTAATCTCACGAAGAAGCTGAGAAAAGCCATCGGTAGAAAATGAACTTAGAATTTTAATTAGCGCAACGTATTGATTGTTTTAAACTTTCATAAATATTTAAAATTGAAAGATTGCCCCCCCCCCCTTCCTCTTTTTTCATTTTTTTTTTATTAATTTTTGCTTTTTAACAGTAAAAATATGGTTTCAGTTAAGATATTCTTGATGTCGTAAATGCATCTATCACTATATATTTATAAGAAATAAAATGGAACCATAATGAAGTCTGTTCGTAATTTTGTAAAAATAAAATGATTTGTCAAACCGTAAGAATAACATTAGTTGCTAAGCAACACCTTGGTGACAAGCGATTGGTATATGTGCCACACAAAGCGCTCAGAATCCTTGTTTATACCCACCCCACCAGTGGCTGAGAGGAGTTCTGCTCCCGAAATTGGTAGACAGGAGGTGATAGGTTCGAACCCAATCGCGTCGTCGGCCTAATCGTTCGGAGTTTTCCGTAGTTTTCTTTGAATCTTGGATTTTCTTGCGTAAATGCGGGTTAGGTTCCCATAGAAAGTACCACACCTTAGGGCCTATATCCCTCGTGTTGATAATTGATTGATAATTGACCATCAAAAACACAACAAACAACCTTGTTTATTCCCACCAGTAAATTTTTACTGTAAAATTTGCTTTATTTAATCCTTACATCTTTCTCGATTCAATGGGACACAAATTTCTGTTTTTACCACGCTTTTATTAACTTCACCTGTATGTTTGTGAGTTTGTGAGTTTGTAACTCTCCTTATTTTATGTATGTTCACCGATTACTCCGAAACCATGCAACCGATTAACTTGGTTTTGGTGTTAAATGAAAGACGATGCTCTCGAATTGGTACCACTTCAGTTTCATCGAAATTGGTTCAGTACTTTTTTAGTAATTAGGCAAAAACTAATAAAATTAGTGATTTTTCGCTAATTAAAAGTGTTGAATACGTTCACTGAATGGAGTGTAGACAGCATGGCCGAGCGGTCTAAGGCGCCGGATTGAAGCGCTGTTTTTCGAAAGAGATTGTGTTTTCGAATCCCACTCCTAACATTATTTACATCTATGTAAAATTAAAAAAAAATTCCGTATTACAATTTTTATTTTTAACCAGCTTCAGAAAAGGAAGAGGAAGTTATCAATTCGACGTGTATGTATTTTTTTTCTATGTATGTTCACCAATTACTCTGAAACTATCCAACCGATTAATTTGGTTTTTATATTAAATATAAATATAGTTTAAAAAAACTATAAAACCACACTTTTAAAGTAATCAAACTAAAAAGTGAAAAATAAATATAGTTTAAAAAAACTAAAAAACACGCTTTTTAAGTATATCAAACTAAAAAGTGAAAAATAATTCGTACTATAAGCTGAAAACGAAAATAGATGAAAAATACTATATTACTATAAAATCATTGTTATTATAGAAATCAATTAATAAAATTATCGTGGAAAAAAAGCGTGGGGTGCTTCTTAAGAACTGATAGATGGAGCATGGTAGATGGAGCACCCCACGCTTTTTTTCCACGATAATTTTATTTATTGATTTCTATAATAACTATGATTTTATAGTAATATAGTATTTTTCATCTATTTAGGTTTTCAGCTTATAGTACGAATTATTTTTCACTTTTTAGTTTGATATACTTAAAAAGCGTGTTTTTTAGTTTTTTTAAACTATATTTATTAAAAAACGAGTTTACAAATTTTGTGAAAGGTTCCCGTCGCGAAGGGGTTAATGGATGATTTGCTTTTAAAGAACCAAAAAAAGGGGTATTTTTTTAGCAATTTTTCTAACTAGAAAAGAATACTGATTGTAGATACAGGAATTTTGAATGCTATTTATTATCAATTGAACAACATTAAATAAAAGAGTTTTTTTAAAAATGATGATGTGGATCAAGTTCTTCGGGTGGATGTTCTTGAGGTCGCCCACACAGTTCCAATCAGGCGGGATCTGATAGATCACCAAAGTCGCGCTAACAACCAATTTTTGTTGGGGAATATAAAAGTAGACAATATTTCTGGAACTTCAAATACTTTTAATAATAATAATAATAAATAAATAAATAAATAAATAAAAATGAAAGTCCGCAAAATTGCGAGATATTTTCCAGGCTTGATTTTCGCACTTTGGAGTGCTTCTAAAAATACTTAATTTGCATATGTAGTTGGCTGAAACTGGTCCATGCTCCAAAAAAATATATTACAATAATAATAATAAAAGAACATAGATAGATCGGCTCAATAGTTTTTTCGTTTTGATCCCGCACAATTTGAATAAAATCATTTTGTTCCCTTAAAATATTTCTCAAAATTGCATAAGCCTATGGATACGTCGCGCTGAAGTACTCAATAATTATAAAAAGAAACCCGAATTCAGGCCAAATTGTTTTATGGGGATAATCTACAGATTATACGCAATCGAAAAATATAAAAATATAATAATAATAATAATAATAAATAAAACAAAAATTCCAAACGAATTTTCCAATAGAAAAAAAGCAAATCCCCTTAATAAATCTTCGTACAGTAATTAAAGACGACCCTGATTGTGATTTTTCAGTTTTATTATCACAATTTTCATTCATTTAAAAAGTGCGTCTTCAAAATATAAAGCCCGTCGTCTCAAAATAATGAGATTTCAAAACACTTGCTCAAAACAACCTGTTTTAAAAACACATGACAAATGCGCGTTACATAAAAACAGTTAATTGTTTCAACCTTCAATATTATTTTATTAAGAATTATTTAGCTTACTTAAGCCTATTATTTTCCATGTTGCGAAATGTAGCAATTTCTTTTTTATTCAGAAATTTCAAATTTCCATCAGAAGGTTTTAACAATTATTTTTTATCTATTTAATAATGTATATTTCATGCAAGGGACAAAAAATAAATAAAATAAATAAATAAATAAATAAATAAATAAAATTAAATTAAATAAAAAAAAATAATTTTGGTGTGACTTTGCTATTTTCGAATAGAAAAATCTGTTGAATTTGGCAACATTATTTTATGTTTCAATTGTTCTTTCTGCTTGCTTCCAATATTTATTAATTTTCTTTAAAAACTATAACTAACTCGAACAATTAACAAGGGGATTTATTAGGTTGGGGGGGGGGGGAAAGAATTTCATGCTGTCATATGAGAAAAATACTTAAACTTCTTGTTAATTCAAAACTGGAAAATTCGGATTTTTTTTTCAGCATGTAGATAAGGACGTTTATTATTTCTCTGTATGGTCCAAAGTTTTATCTATTTTTCCAGTCAAAAGTTCAAAGCATTTCGGATTTTTTTTTTTTTAACTTTAACTTAAATTTTAAAATTTCCATAACTATCTTTAAAATATTTTTAATCTACAGTGAGCTAAAGAATCATCTCATCTATGTGCTGAATATGTATATATATATATCATGGGATTCATCATTTTTTCTTCCCCACTACATAAGCCCCTTTAACCCCTTGAAGGGCAGTGGGATAAAATATATTCCACTAAATTTTAATTGCGAAATGTCACATCAACATCTGAATTTTGAAATGAAAATTATAATTTCGTCAAGTGCTTGAAGAAAAGCATTTATCTACTTTAAAATAAATTTCTTTCTTAATTCTGGTGTCCATAAATCATTTCAGCATTTTAAGAATAGAAGTGTTTTGCCCCACAAAGGGTTAAGTGACAATTTAAAGATTTGTGTTTTTCTGTAACTTTCTTCACATTTACTTCTGAAGCTAAAATTTAAATATAAGCCATAAGCTTGCTCAAGTTATAGTTTAATAACATCTAAACAGAGGTAAACCAGAATTACATCCATGCATATATATTAGGCACGTTCTCCACTTACGGAGAGTGGTTTGGACGTCAGATGACAGGCAGCGACTCCGTTTCGGCCAGAATACAGGCCCCCCTACTACAAACGCTATACGCGGAACACAGCCTCTGTCTGAGTAATTAGGAAATTAAATGGATGTTTAATCTTGTGAAGAAGCTGAGAAAAGCCCTGGGTACAGGATGAAGCTGGAATTTTAATCAGCGCAGCACGTTGTCTTGTCGTTCAATTTGATAAATACCTTAAAAGTGAGCTAGTTATCATTCATTTATTAATTTTTTCTTCAATTTTTATTTGTAGTTTAACCTTATTAGGTGCAAATAGGAATGTCTAGACAATATTGAATTCACACCAGAATTTAGAAAAAATAAATATTTCAAAATAAAGAAAAGCAGTTTTTACAATATTTTTTATTGTTATTTTATTTTATTTTTATTTTTATTTTTATTATAATAGTATATTGTATAACATTTTAAAACTTGATGATGACATCAGGATATCTGGCTTTTTCTTTTACATTTATGCTTATAAAATTAAATATGTATATATATATGTGTGTGTGTGTAAACATATAACTTAGAAAAATTTCTAAAAAAAAATCTAAGACATTTTCATATTATTCATTATAATAAAAACGCATGTACTTTTCAACAACCTTATGCTTGCTACAAATCAGATAATAGACCTTTGTTTTGTACTCACGTTTTAAAGGTTAAACAAAGAACTGAAATGGTTTTTAAAAACCATTCTTTGAACTCCCAAGTAAAGCTCCTAAAACCTAGTCAGTATTGGGGTTTACCCAAGACGCTAGTGGTCACGGTTTTATGGTCAGTAGGAGCGTACTTTAGGACAGAGACAGGTAATAAAGTGCTTAATGGCCCTCAATTTATAACCTCTTCTCTAAAATCCGAACTCTAAAAAAAAGAAGTTTCAGAAGGAAAAGGGATTTTTCTTCTGGTGTTCAAGCCGGACAATATGGTTTATGGTCCTATTTAGGAGTTTAAAGGTGTTTTGCTCCGAAACAAATGGCTGCTTTGTGTAGGGTTTTAACTTGACAAATATTTTAGTGTCTTTATTGATACTTTCTTTATATATACGTATGTGGTTAAGAAAGTTTAATTCGTTTGATCATTTAAGATGAATTCGGAGTAGACATTTCGGATATTGCTAATACGATGTATGGTTTTAAAATTGATCAATCGTTATGAAAAATATACACCGGAAAAATATCACAGGCATACATTTTTTTATAAATTATTTTCATACAAAATTAAGGAAGCATGGAACACCTCGAGAAGTAAAATGAAACAGATCGTATATTTTACATAAAAATAGAGATAGAAATGTTTTTTTTTACAGCAAATATACATATTATAAATCATATATATATATAAAAAATTAATCCCATGCGTAAATTAGTTTTTAAGAACTAATTAACGTTTTACATACCTTTTAAGAAATACTTTTGTTTTATACACTTTTCTGAAAAACTGTTGAACGTATCAACTTATAATTTGTTGTGGTTTCGAAAAACATACTATTTGGCATTAATAAGAAGAAATTTTCATTTTCGCTTAAAATAAATAAAATTAAAAGTATTTCATTAAAAAACTCTTAAATGTTTTAACCTCACTAACATTTTCTTTCTTTATCTTGATTATATGCAATTCTAAGATAACACTAACAATTCTGTTCATCTCCCCCTCTCTTCTTTTTTCCCCTAGATTAAAGCGGAAAAAATTAAAAGAAGTAACAACGGCAGATATAATTCTTCAAATTACAAAAGTACAAACCAAAACGAAAGTACATTTTTTGAACATGATCTACCTGTACTCTTTATTATCATTTATAAATGTTACAAATCAATTTAATGACATTTTCTAAATTTGACATTTTTATAAAGGTTTATAAAAAAATTCTTGCAAAAAATCTGTGTTTTCCGTAACTAATTTTTCATTAAACTTAAAACAAAATTATGCGCTTATTACCGATTATGCTAATGTTACCTCAAAGTACTAAAAAAAAAAAAAAAAAAAAATATATATATATATATATATATATATATAGAAAACTACACATCGCAGCATGTATATCGCAACATACTATTTACTGTTAGTAACATTTTTCATAACAAATAACTTTCATAAGTCCCAGAAACGAAACTAGTAGTTCTCTAAAATATAAGATTATAAACAAAGGGTCTAAATGTGAAATCTTGTTTCCTTTAAATCAGCTAGCTATATTTGACTTCATTTGAAATGAACTGCACATAACATTTTTCGTGTAGCTTCAACCGAAATGAACCGATATTGATTAAATACGATCTATTTACACCTCTTCCATACCTTACTTCGAAATGTTTGAAATAAACTAAAAGTTTTATTATTATATTTGACAGAAATCGTCGACAAAGTAAAATGTCATTTTTCATTTGTATGTGTGTTTGTGTTATTTAGTAAAATACCAGAGACTCTAATAAATTATTTTAGATTAACACCTAAATAATTAAGATTTTTTTGCCAGAACAAATTAAGAATAGACAAAAAACATCACTTTTTCTATAGTAAAATATTTGCCTAGTACAAACGAGAACTGATAGCTAATTAATAAAGTAAAAATTATTGTTAAAAATCAGTAATATCTAAAACTGTTTGTAATAAAGCAACCAAACTCTTTTTGCCCGAGTAGCATTCAGATAAAAGTCAGGTAATGTTATTACAAATTTGAAAATTTTATTTATAAAACCACTTCTTTCTGTCATGTGGTATTTAAGTAGTATTTTTACTTTCAAACATGTTTATTTAACGTGGGTCAAATTGATAGGATTTTATTATAACGTTAACAAACATGATACTGTCCTTTGATTAATTCATTATCTTATTTTATAATGTCCACAAAATAGATTTTACCCTTTTTTTCTACAAAAATATTTAAATTTCAAAAAACAATTCAATAAGCAAAACCTTTTTCAATATAAAAGCTACAAACGAAAATAAATTGTATTTATATACATGGTGTTTCTAAATGAATATCGATGTTTTAACGTTTGGTAGTACTTATTATATAAAACTTAAAATTATAATTAATATATGAAATGAAAAAAGAACTCAAGCACTTTTACCTACAAGCTTACAAGTATTCAATATGAGCCCCTTTCGTCACACGGCTCACATAGAGTCGATATCTCAGTTGTTCTCAAGCGTTAATTTCCAAAAAAAATCTGTTCAGACGCTCACACAATCTGACGCCATACGATTTCTACCTGCGGGGGTTCATAAAAGATCGTGTGTATATGTTGACTATTGCAGCTGTTGCAACAATAACCTCACAAATACTAAACAAGGTTTGGGAAGAACTGAACTATCGACTTGATGTGTGCCATGTAACGAAAGATATTTACATTGAAGATTCTTAAGCTTGTAGGTAAAACTGTTTGAGTTGCTCTTTCATTATATACATTAACTATAATTTTACAAGTGTTCAATGTGAGCACCTTATGCTACATGGTACACAACAAGTCGATATCTTAATTCTTCCGAAATGTTGATTAGCAAAGAAGTTCTGTTCAGATGCTCACTCAATCTGATGACGCTATACTGATTATACCCGTGGGGGTTCATAAAGGATTATGTGAATTTGACTCCACTACCAGCTGGAGGCAGATAGTGCCACAGCTGCCACAAAAACCTCACAAAGATTAAACAATGTTTGGGAAGAACTGAACTATAGACTTGATTCGTGCCGTGTGACGAAAGGTGCTCACATTGAGAACTTTAGCTTGTAGGCAAAATTGTTTGAGTTGTTCTTTCATTTTATGCACTCATTATAATTTTATGTAACAAATGCTACCAATTGCTAAAACCCCGATATCAATTTAAAAACACCCCGTATATTAAATCCTAATGTAACAAAACGATAATTACTACTTTTGAACCGTACTATTTTTTTTAAATGTTTCACTCTATGACAGCTGTACTGATATAAATGCTATTTTCTTTTGTGTCTATAGCGCCTTATGGTAGGAAATTGAGTGACTAAATTTAAATAAGAATTATTATTAATTATTTATATTAAAAAAAATCAGAAATAAGTTTCTATCGATTTTAAATTTATATTTTCATAAAAAATTTTAGTTGATATGTATTTCTATGCTTGTAGGATATAGAATGCTCCACGTGGAAAATTAAATAACTAAATAGTCCGGGAGCCGACCGTCGATTTACCTATGTATCGAGTAAAAGGACCGGACATACATCAAAATGTAGGTCTCAATGTGCACATTAAGAATATCACTGGCTGCCAGGTCCTATCCTGCCGGAACCCGGTGGCAGCTGCACGTTTATAACGTGAATTTTGAGTGTTTACCTATGTATCGAGTACAAGGCCAAGACATACATCAAAATGTAGGTCTCAATGTGCACATTAAGAATATAACTGGCTGCCAGGTCCTATCCTGCCGGAACCGATGGCAGCCGCGCATTTATGACGTCAATTTTGAGTGCTTGCCTATGTAACGAGTACAAGGACCGGACATACATCAAAATGTAGGTCTCAATGTGCACATTAAGAATATCACTGGCTATGTGCACATTGAGGCCTACATTTTGATGTATTTCCGGTCCTTGTACTCGATACATAAGCAGACACTCAAAATTGACGTCATAAAAGTGCGGCTGCCACCGGGTTCCGGCAGGATAGGACCTGGCAGCCAGTGATATTCTTAATGTGCACATTGAAACCTACATTTTGATGTTTGTGGCAACCAGTGATATTCTTAATGTGCACATTGAAACCTACATTTTGATGTATGTCTGGTCCTTTTACTCGATACATAGGTAAACACTCAAACTTGACGTCATAAAAGTGCGGCTGCCACCGGGTTCCGTCAGGATAGGACCTGGCAGCGAGTGATATTCTTAATGTGCACATTGAAACCTACATTTTGATGTATGTCCGGTCCGCATATTTCAGATGTGTATATTGCTGGGACGATTACTGTTTCTAAACCAATAGGAGACCGTCATTATCACGGTCAAGTACACGCCCACACAGTTTGATTGACAGGAACTCGTGGACAATTGATCGTGTGTGTTTATTATTTATTTGTACTCGGATTGTTTGAATTTGTACTCGGTAATTAAAAATTAAAGATACGAAAGAATTTTTTTTTCAAAATGACTGAATTTTATTTACTTCAATATAGAAATTATACTTCCTCTGATCCTGAAATAAATAAATAGATAAATAAATAAAAATTAAAGTAAGAATTTTGCTTATACGGATATTTTCGCAGAATACTTTTTTTCCCATTTGTTTAATATATATATAAATCATTTTGGAACGATATTTAGAATATTAAAAGGGTTTGAAACATTTTTTTTAAATGTCTTATTTATTAATAAAAGACAGCCTCCAATAATTTAAAAAAAAAAAAAATCACCAATGGACTCTCGGCCCGCGATGGACTCGAACCCATATCCTCCGGTTTCAAGCTCGACGCTCTAACCATTCAGCCAGTCAGCTCACTTTCATCCGCAACAGATTATCGTTATAATTAGCACCGTCAATTGTCCACGAGTTCCTGTCAATCAAACTGTGTGGGCGTGTACTTGACCGTGATAATGACGCTCTCCTATTGGTTTAGAAACAGTAATCGTCCCAGCAATATACACATCTGAAATATGCGTCCGGTCCTTTTACTCGATACATAGGTAAATCGACGGTCGGCTCCCGGACTAAAAACTTTAATATTTCCTTATATGAAAATTATACACAAAGGCAAAACTGAAGCATGAAGATTCATCAAATTTTTCTTTTGTGTTTATAGAGATACTTGGATGAAAATGGAATAACGAAAATGAACTAAAACGGAATTTTTTTTCACAGTATCACTGATGTACTGAAGTTAAAAAATTGGTGATTCTCATTTAATATAATTTTCTTTCCTCCGTATAGCGTCCTCTATCGGGAAACAGGGTAACTAATTTGAAAAAAAAATATTTTTTTATATTTCTTTGAATAAATTTCGAGAAAAGTACGTTTGCAGCTAAAATGTAACAAATGAATGACACCAGAAGTTGAGATTTAGTATAGAGTAAACTCTCTATAAGGCGGGTTCTGTGTAAGACGGAAATCTACGATAAGACAGAATATTGGGTATTAGGGAATAGCTTCTTGGTCCCAATTGGTTCCGCCTAAGACAGAGTTTATTATTTTTGAAAGTGATTAAAACATTTTTCTCATATATCATGGCAGTAAAATTTTATTTACAAATTCTAGATAATATTTGGCAGTTTGAAATTAAAATTAAGTGTTCCCACCGTGCAAACTTGAAAGGGATAAAAAAATTTTAGTGTAGAATATCAAAAAGCGAAAAAAATATCTTCTGAATAATTAGGTGTACCTTTTTTATAAAGAGACAAAAAAAAATGTTCACATCAGAAATAATATATAGAATTATCATATTTGTTATCATTATGCCTATTTACCTCTAACAACTCAACATTTCAATGTTAAAATTTTTAAAAACACCAAAAACGGAAACATAATTCTCTAAAATAGAAAATCCCCAACAAAAAGTAAACACAAGCGGAATCTCTTCCATTTAAATCAACTATATTTACCATTACATGAAGTGAACAGCACAAAACACTTTTCCTATACTTTTCCAGGAAAACGAACACATATTGATTGAACGCAATCTATTTACATTTCGCTCTAACTTTTCCTTTGTAATCTTGGAGAAACATTCTGTCGAGCAGGACCCATTCATTATCTTTAAATAATGTGAGTCGTATCTCTTCTGTTTCCATTCGAGAAGCAATGTTTAAACCGATAAGGCAAGGCTAAACATCATTTACTGTAATAAGTAAATGAAATGGATTTTCTCCGGCTTTGCCAGTCCTCCAGTGTATATCTGTTATTTACCCATCCATTACAATCAATATGTTACATGCATCGCTATTGTATAACTCTTCGGATAGAAAATCACGCGATTGGAACTTCGATTAGCTTTTTGCATTTTATAATTTTATAGCGCTATTGACACTTTTGTTTTTAAGTATTGAGTTTTGGGATGGATTTAAACTCGTTTAATCGAAGCATCAGAAATTTAATTAGTTTTATTTTTGAAGGGATCGCACGGGTCTTAAAAGTTTAAGACTAGCAAATTAATCGGTACTAGTATTTTCTTATAGAAAATTTATCTTTAAGTAAGACGGAATTTCGCGCATTTGAACTATGTATTTACCCATGAATGAAAAAATAAATGAAATCGATTGACATTAATGAAAAAATTGACATTGATTGACATTAATGAAAAAATGCTGATATTTCACAAAGAAAACCAACGGTAAGTACGAACCCTGTTTCGTTTAGTTATTAGGTGATTATTACTGGTATACTAATATAGTATTCAGTTAAGACTTTATACAGTACTTAAATATTATACAGTTAGAGTACTAGATAATATTTCATGTGTACTGTTTTCGAAATTCGTTCATCAGATTTTCCCATTCATTACAATCAATATGTACAGAAACATGCATTGGTAATGAATAACTCTTCGAATAGAAAATCACGTGATTTTAGCTTCGATTAGCTTTTTGCATTTTATAATTTTCTAGCATTATTGACACATGTTTTTTAAAAGAATTTTTATTGAGTTTTGGGATGAATTTAAACTCTTAGGGGGATTTTAACTCGATAATCCGAGCTAATTGTAGCCGCTAGTACTTCGAATATCAGAAATCTCGGTTAGTTGAAATTGTGTATAACAACTTACTGTGCTCGCGAACTTAAAATATCTTAAAATAAAAAACAACAAAACGTTCATTAAATGATAAAAACAAACATATATAATGTCTCTTAGTTCAAAAATTTTTAAAAAGGAAATTAGCTACTAGGAAATTAAAAAAAGCAAATTGATTTTTTTTAACTATATTAAGTTCAATAGTGAAAGATGCATTTTCAAAAATAAAACTGCAAGGTGTTTTTAAAAGTTTCATTGCATTAATCATAAAACTTACAAGATTTTGTTAAAAAAAACTCTTTTACTGGAAAATTAAGATTTTCTATAAGTTTGCTATCTGATCAAGCCAATTTTTGAATAACAGATTTATTGACATAATATCGCTCCAAATCTTTGATAGCAGTTGTTATTACTGGAACAATTTCAATATGGCTTACAGTTCTTGGATCAACAACAGCCTATAGTAGTGAATTTTAAAAAATGTAGTCTCATTCATAAAAATCAGACTTCATTATTAGCTTGGTTAACAGAAGCTTGATTAATTGAAGCTCGATTTATAGTGATTTTACTGTAAATGAAATGGATTTTTTCCGGCTTTGCCAGTCCTCCAGTGTATATTTGTTATTTACCCATCCATTACAATCATTATGTACATGCATCGTTATCGTATAACTCTTCGGATAGAAAATCACGCGATTGGAATTTCGATTAGCTTTTTACATTTTATAATTTTCTGGCATTATTGACATTCGTTTTTAAAAAGTATTGTTACTGAGTTTTGGGATGGATTTAAGCTCTTGTGCAATCTCGATTATCCGAGCTAATTGTAACCGCTAGTATTTCGTATATTGGAAATCTTCGTTAGTAGAAATCGTGTATAAAAATTAGCTGTGTTCGAGAAATTAAAATATTTTAGAATAAAATACAATAAAACATTCATTAAATGATGAAAACAAACATATATAAAGTTGTATTTCTTAGTTTAAAAAAATTAAAAAGGAAATCAACCCTAAGTAATGTAAATTAAAAAAATAAACTGAAAAAGTTTTAACTGTACTAAGTTAAATATTGAAAGATGCATTTTCAAAAATAAAACAAATCTCGAGATTTTTTAAAAAGTTTATATGCATTAATCCTTAGATTTAGAAAATTTTGTAAAAAAAAGTGACTGTCTAATCTAGCCAATTTTTAGTAACAAAAGATTTATTGATGTAACATCGCTTATTTGTTTCAAATAATTGATAGCAGCTGTTATCGCTGGAACAATTTCAATGTGGTTTACAGTTCTTGGATCCACAGGAGCCTATAATTGTGAATTAAGAAATGTGGTCTCATTCACAAAAATCAGACTTCGTTATTAGCTTGGTTAACATAAACTCGGATTAATTGAAGCTCGGTTTATAGAGATTACAGTTAATGAAATGGACTTTTTCCGGCTTTCCAGTTCTCTAGAGTATATCTGTTATTTACCCATCCATTACAATCATTATGTACATGCATCGGTATTGTATAACTCTTCGGATAGAAAATCACGCACTTGGAACTTCGATTAGCTTTTTGCATTTTATAATTTTCTAGCGTTATTGACACTCGTTTTTTAAAAGTATGATAATTGAGTTTTGGGATGGATTTAAACTCTTTTAATTGAGGCATCAGAAATTTAATTAGTTGTACTTTTGCAGGGTTCATACAGGTTTTGGAATTTCAAAACTAGGAAATTCTTCGATACCAGTATTTCCTTATAGAAAATTTCTCTTTAAATAAGACGAAATTTCGCGCGTTTGAACTAGATTTTTTAATAAAAAAAATACTGATTTTTCACCTGGAAATCTAACGGTACCTGTTCGAACCCTGTTTCGTTTCATTATTAGGTGATTATTAGTATATACTGATATATTATTAAGTTAAGATTTTAAGTAGTCCTTAAATATCATACAGCTAAAGTACTAGATAATATTTCATGTATACTGTTTCCGAACTTTGTTTATGAGACTTCCTCATCCATTACAATCAATATGTACAGAAACATGCATTGGTATTGTATAACTCTTTGAATAGAAATTCACGCCATTGTAACTTCGATTAGCTTTTTTGCATTTTATAGTTTTCTAGCACTATTGACACCCGTTTTTTAAAAAATATTGGGTTTTGGGATGCGTTTAAACTCTCTTACTCGTGGCATCAGAAATTTAATTAGTTTTATTTTTGCAAGGATCGTACAAATCCTAAAATTTAAATACCAGGAAATTCTTCGATACCAGTATTTTCTTATAGAAAATTTCTCTTTAAATAAGGTGAAATTTAGCACCTTTGAACTAGAATCTTCAACTGGAAAACTATGATACCCGTACGAACCCGGTTTCGTTTAGTTATTAGGTAATTATTACAATATGCTAATATAGTATTTAGTTAAGATTTTACATTGTACTTAAATGTTATACAGTTAAAGTACTAGATAATATTTCATGTGTGCTGATTTCGAACTTCGTTCATTAGATTTCCCCATCCATTACAATCAATATGTACAGAATTTTGCATTGGTAATGTATAATTCTTCGAAAAGTAAATCACACGATTGTAACTTCGAATAGCTTTTTGCATTTTATAATTTTATAGCGTGGTTGACACTCGCTTTTTTAAAGTATTGTTATTGAGTTTTGAGAAAAATTTAAACTCTTTTACTCTAAGCATCAGAAATTTAATTAATATTTTATCTTGATCATATAATTAGATAATTATTACTACATATGTATACATTATTCAGTTAAAACACTATATAGTATTTAAATATTGTACAATTAGGGTACTAGATGATATTTAATGTATACTGCGCTCGCACCTCATTCATCAGACTTGGGCCTTTATATTATCAGGGCTGCCACTTGCGACAATTATTTAAATCTATTTGTACTACATTCTGCAATCGAAGAATTTCAAAGTCCGTTTTCCCTACCTTTAAAATTACAAAGAATATAAATTTATTGATTTTTCCCTTCCATTTCGAATATTTTTAAAATGCAATATCCTTGAAATTTTTACAAAATTCACAAATTTCAAAATGTTTTATTTTAAAGATATATATAAGAATAAATTTTAGAAAATGTGTTACATTAGCATCAAACGTCAACAATCTATAAAAGTAAACATATATTTTGAAAAGACTGTTAAGTAATGAGCAAAATTTCAACTTGCAATTTAGCATGTCACATTTTAGAATAAAGTAGGTGTAGTATAATAGCGTTAACAGCCTTTCAAATGCAAATTTTAACTGTTTAAGATAATATCTTAAGGTAACTCAATGGATGAATAAAAAACCTTGATCTCAAGTATTTTTGAATAACTTTTCTGTTTATTCTAGAATTAATTTTATTAGAGATACAATAGGTTTTCCATATAAATTTTATCACGAGTTCTATCGTAAAATTTATTTCATCATAGCTTGTTAAATCACAGATATTGGGAAAATTCTTTTAGAAGCCCGTTCAGAACTTTCGTTTTGTTGGCTTCAGAAACAAACTTAAAAAACTCTATACTTTTTTCAAACAGTTGTAATACACAAACATATACGTATACATAAAAACCATTTTTTCTACTGTATTCACTAGGTGCCCTCTACAATGAGTGGCCGCATACCGCATGTAAAAATTGATTGTTTGGAACGAATTTAATTTTTCTTTTCTTTTAAGAACTGGCAAGCATCTTGGCTAGCTTGCCCTTATTGGCAAGCTAATATTTGTTAACTTGTCTCAATCCTCTAATCGAAATTATCCATTCAAATATGGACAAGTTAGGTTTGTATGAACAAAAACGTCTGTCTGGATAAAAAAGTCTGCAGGTGTCCCACGTAAATAAAGGCTAATTTCTTATCATGTTTATTCGCAGATATTTCTGCCACTAGATAAGGCGAACACAATTGATTTGAAAAACTGATGTCCAGAACATTTGAAACCCCGATTCACACAGGCCACTTGTTAACACTACTCTAAGCGCGGTCTGCGTATGAGCCAATACTTATGTCGCCGTGTCATATGGAGTCATCTTACTGCACAAATCTATTAACAATAGAGTATTTATGTTTGTCAATCGACATTTTAAATTAATTTTACCACCATCTTTACTTACTTATTAACAACATCATAAGATATACACATTTGATACAAGCAAGTAGTTCACTGAAATCGTTAACATCCAGGGATTGCCCAACCGTCGTCCTAATGGTCATCACTAATATTATTAAAACTGCATATGTAACTCATTTTTGACATAATAAGTTACTATATATTCAATTTTTATCTTGCGTTCTCTCAATATAAATTATGTTAAATTTAATTAACCCTTTAGCGGGCGATGTCTACAAGGAAGGACACCTAATATTACGTGTACTGGCACCTAGAGTATTAATCAATATATATATATATATATATATATATATATATATATATATATATATATATATATATATATAATGAGATAAAATACGCATACCTTCATTTTCCAATAAATTCGTTTGTAAATTTTGGCATTATTTCATCATTTTATAAACAAATTTACTCCAAGCTGGAAACGTTAAACGCCATTTAACATTTAAGCTCCATTTTTAATTAGATTTGGAATTGATAGCAATTTTTCATACAATTTTTACTTCTACACAAATTTTAACAACAATGTAAAATCTACGTGTGCCGACATTTCATATCACCTAGTTCACGTTAATTGTATTTATATGTTTATTTTACAACAGCATTAACAAATCTGCTCATGCGCCTAAAAAAAACAATGATTCATTTAATTTTTGGTGTCTTAGAAAAATGAAATGCGAAGTGAAAAATCATATTTTATTGAAATTGTATCTATAACACTTTTCAAACTTTAATAACCACCGAATTTATTGTATTTAAACGCCCCTAATTAGATGTTTAAATTGACATTTAAATAATCAATACCAAAGTATTATACATAACCACCTTTAAATTGAGATTACATATCTATTATTAGACGTTAGATGTTGCAAATTTACTCTCATTTTGTAATGCTTAAATATCCCATATATTGTGGTTTTAGTACTGATTGCACTTTTCTTTATAACTTCTATATAATATATAAAAAACGGAATTAATACTATTCAAATGTCTAACGCTATACGACAAAATAAAAAAAATAGAATTAGTTTATTCACATTCATGATTAAATAACTTCAGTTATATTACACTAGTACTGATTACACTGCTTCCAAAAGCAAAATACACGTTTAAAGTCAGATTTTTATCCCCAAACACCTGTTAACAACAATACAATAGCTATGTTTGTGTATCGACATTTTGATTTCTACCTCTACCTATCTGTTTACTTCCTATTGCACATGCGCCTGAAAACATGGAGTCAAAATGAATGATTCACTGCATCCTCGAAGATCCCAGAGACTGTCCATTTAATACTGGAGTAGCTAATCTATACCCCTTCTCTACTGGCATCATCCCGTCTTCCCAGGACACATCGAGGCATATGCAATGCATGTCCTCGTCATCCTGGAGCTGCCTAGTACAGCCACTTATCGAAAACGAAACTACCTCTTCAGCACGTTCCATACAGTCGAGCTCTGCAACTACACAAAGGCGCCCTTTGTATCGTTCACTAATCAAGAGAGGTTATTTCAAATGAAGAACTTTTTGTCAGGTCTGTGTCCTTTCACGACGGGAGTTTTCATATGCTAAGAAAGAAACATCGGGTCAGTCTTCTTTTTAACATGTTTTCTGGCGATGAAGAGAGGATTGATTCTGTTTTTCGCACACATCCTCCAAAGTGATTGCTATAAAACGTTAATTACATTATACTAATTTGATTGCAATTGACTCGTTATTTAATTAAGGTGACTTCTCATTAATGAAATCGTTAAGGTATATTAGCGTATAGTGGAATAAAGTTTTAGAGCTATACACTTTTTTTCATTTATTTTTAAGAGTATTTATAAAGAGAATTTCGGGTTACACCTATTCAGTAGTTTAAATATAAAGGTCTAAGGTTAATGTTTCTTTCTATATAATCCAGTATCAGAGAGTTCTTTGATCAGATAAAATTTATCGGTAAAACTTCGCCGTTGAATGTGTGCCCCCACCATTTTCAAAGCATTTTTTACATTGGTTATTTATTCAAGTACATTTTAGTAGATTTTTAAGCCATTGTATTAAATTACTTTACTTCAAAAGTTTTGTTTTTCAGTGTTCTTGTTACATACTTGTCTAAAATCTTATATGTATAAAGTAATGATAATTTCGCAAAATTTAACATAATAATAATAATAATAGTAAAATTGCTGGCTAAACATTCTGCTTAAAATTTGAATTATTAAAGCAAGAATTATCAGCTTGGCACTACACAAATATTGAAAAATTAAAAAATGAATTATTCAAATTAAGATGACTTGTCATTGATGCAGTCGTTAACGTATATTGGAATTTAACTAAAGAAAGTTTTGGAGCTATACATTATTTTCTTTTTTACATTTATTTTTAAGAGTACTTAGAAACAGTGCGAAAAGAGAATTTCGGATTGCACCTATTCAGTAGTTTAAATATAAAGGTCTAAGGTTGATGTTTATATATAATCCAGTATCGGAGATCAGATAAAATTGATCGGCAGAAGTTCAACGTTGAGTATGCGTAAGCCACTATTTTAAAAGCATTTTTTTCTTTCGTTATTTATTCAAGTACATTTTAGAGGATTTTTAACCCTTTCCGGTACGGGCAAAATGAGAAATTATCGACTGACACCGGAATTCACAAACGAATTTTTTAAATATTTTGAATACCCTAATTTAAGCTTTCATTGTAAAAGCAAAATTTTACTTAGTTAAATTTTGATAATATTATTGGTGCCGTTTGCAAGTTTGCAATTCAAATTATAGGTATCCCAGACCGGGCACAGTGTGCCGGAAGCATTTTCAGAAAGAATCACGTTTTGAGCACCTTATTGCCAGAACAACGATTGGCGCGGAGATGAAGTGAATGATACGCACGATTCACTTTCTTGTTTGTGACGTCAAACGCCTAGCTAATAGCAACCCTTCCTTCTGCAAAGAGATCGCGCATTTTGTTCATTTGTTTTCCCGTAAATGTTATCAAGCAAAGACTATAATAAGAGGATATGTTATACACCGTTGTTTACTATTAAAACATAGTTTAAAACAAAGCATTATTATCTGAAAAAGCTCTTAGGTAGTGGGGGGGGGTCCCAAAGCAACCCTCCCACTAACTAAGAGCTTTTTCAGATAATAATGCTTGAAATTTCACAGAACATATAAACATAGGGTTTTTTTTCCCCCCTCAATTCAAAAATATTATTTCCTTAACTCGCTATGTTCGAAGAAATTGAGAAGTTAATTTAAAACAGTAGGGTAAAGATTCTCTTGTAATAAATATAATTCTATTAATCATATGTTTTATGACACGTTTGAACTTAGTTTATTTTGTGTTTGGCGATGCAGCTAGCTGAACGTTCTCGATTTCGCCAACTCGCCAAGGCTGGTGCTTAAAACGTGATTCTTTCTGAAAATGCGTACCGGAAAGGCTTAAGCCATTGTATTAAATTATTTTACTTCAAAACGTTTTTTTCAGTCTTTTTATTATATGCTTGACTAAAACCTTATGTGTACAACTACAATAAAAACTTCGCAAAATGTAACAAAATAATAATAATAATAATAATAATAATAATAAAATTAACCGCTTCTGTGATTTGCCCTTACGTCATACGTGCAACGTGTTTTTGCCAAACATGATTTTCCTGTACCACGTATCCAAATTCAAATCATAATTTATTATTCTTACCAGTAAACTTTTATTGTAAATTTTACATTATCCAAGCATTTTGTTTGATTCAATTAGACAAAAATATCTGCTTTGAAAAATCGACGATAAAAGATTAAAAATTCTCTAAAAGACAACAAAAAACTGGGATTATTTGAAAGTTAAAAAAAATATATTAATCGGTTAGGGGGTTAATAATAATAAATTACTAGCAAAACATTTTGCTTAAATTTTGAATTATGGAAGCAAGAATAATCAGCTCGATACTATACGTATACAAAAATTAAAAAATTAAAAAAATGAATTATTCAGATTGAGTGTTAGGAAAATAATGACTATTGAGTTAATGTTGATAGGAAGTGCAAAATCTTTGCATTTCCATTACACAAATATCTTACGATTGCTTAAATGTTATTTCTTTAGATAAAATGTTCCTATAATCACAAAATATTATGGCAGTATTATATATTCATTTTGTACTAGATCAGTTAAAAAACATCTTTCCGAAAATAAATTCTAGTAGACAATCTACAAGACCTACCAATCTAATAAAGTTTCTGCCTAATAATATTTGTTTTATTTAACCACAGAATGTTTGTCATTAACAAAATACCATACAGAAATTCTGGTGAAATTGTAGCCTTTATCATACAAATAGGGGAGAGTTGGGTACACTACACCTAAGTATACAGTGGACCACTCCTTATATTTTATTTATTTTTAATTTTTTTCTCTTTTGAGCTAATAAAACTATATGCGTAAAAGTATATGAAGCACATTTACTTTTGATTCTTGATATAATCTTTTCCTTTATAGAACTGCAAGCTTACACAGATCAAACCTTTTGTTTGTTTGTTTGTTTGCAACGGAAGACTGGGCTATCATTGCTTCATTTTATGTGTGATTGATGAAATATTTAGAATGACACATAAAAAAAAAAAAAAAAAACTACTGTTGTAGTCTTCCGACTGTCCCGCTCCCCCCCATTCATCCCCTATATACATATATCAGTATACAAATACTTCATACACAATAAAAGCATATGGAATTATACAAACATTGATCTCTTACTTAGATAATCTTGCGAAAACATTGATTTACTAGGATTTTATATCACTCTCTCATGATTACCCTTTAGTTCAATTGCACGTTTACTACTACATAAAATCCAAAACGCGCGTTTCGTGATACACTACTTTCAGGAGATAACAGCAAATCTCAATACAAACAGTGCGTATTTGCACAGTCTTAACCTACAGTTGACGTACATTGTGGCAGAGTAAATTCTGACTGTTATCGCGGCTATCGTAGCGCATCGTTTACTAGTGTTGTCAGAGTGACAGAATGTTGATAATATCAATTCGTATCTGTACGTAGAATAAGATATGTTACAATTCGGGGCCATTCATCTGCATTTGAAAGTTTGATAATTTGAATGTAAATAAATGATATAAGACTGGCGGTAAAATTTATCCCTTCCGGGTCTAGTGTACTATTAATAGCACATGTCTTTTAATGAAATATTTTTAAGAAATACTTCTGCTACTGTTTACACGTGGTAATGTTAGTATGTGTCTATGCATTTAATATATGATTTCATTTATATTTAGGCATTTAGTAATAATAATAATTATTATTATTTCCTCATTTCTCTTTGCGCCGTTTTCCAACAAATAAAAGTTATAGTACATAAAATGTCAAAACCATAGCCTGCCATCCTAAAATTACTTATGATTAGAATGTTTTACAGTGTATTTGTTTGAAAGAAGAAAGATATTCTTCATCCACAAAAGGTGCCACTTCGCTAACTGTATCCCCATATAAGGACCTCTGTTCCTTTTCATAATAAAAATTAAGCTTTATGGGTTTTTTTTTAAATATTGACTTCACTTCTTAATAGTTGAATGTTTCTGTTTCAAAAGCAAACTTATAAATGGCAACTTCTATGCCGATTTCCTCAAAAAATAAATATTATTTTTATCAGAGTTTAAAAAATGCCCTAAAGGCAGTGTGGTTTAGAAATTTCTATGTGAGAAATTTCAATAAGTATTTAACTTAAATCCTTTACAAAAAAAAAAAAAAAAAAAAAAAAAAAAAAGAGGATTTATGTTATTCACTTGTTTGAAACCGTTAAAATTTGTGTTTGTGTTAATTTAGATAATTATTAAATGATTAATAAGTGATAATTAAATTGATATTTTAAGGGGTTTGTGATTCCATATATCTATGTTTGTGAACCTAAATTATTAGCCAAATAAAGAATTCATTTCATTTTCTCTTTTCCGTCATCAGTAACGTCATTTTATTTCTGAAAAACCAAAGAATGAGCATTCTTTTAAGTAACATTCTTTTAGCTTCGTGTCCGACGTGGTTTCAAGTTTGCAACATCTAAAAAAATTAGTCTATTTTCATTCATATAGGAATATTAAGAAGCAATAAAAAAACAAAAAAATTGGTTGCCTGTAAAGTCGGTATACGGGCGAAAGTTTTACGTGACAACGACTTTGAGTTGTAAAATAATTTTAATGTGAATATTCATTCGTATAGTAGGAAGAAGGATGAAATAATAGTAACAATTTAAAACATTTATTTATACAAAGAATTATATTTAAAACATTAATTTATACAAAGAATCTCGCACTGAATTTCATATTAACAAAATTTTATTTTTACCTTTACACATACATACGTATTTATATACAAATATACATACAATAACTTGCAATACACTGTGTTTGTTAAACACATTTTACTTCATGTTTATTGATGTCAAATGTTGAATTTTATAAACAGCATATTAAAGAATTTTTCAATGAGCAGAATATAACTAAAGTAAAATGGCTTTCACTAATCACATATCATTAGTTTTCCATAATATACCACCGAATTACGAAATAAACTACACTTATTTTCTTTGTACTTTATACTAATAACTAATACATAACGTATTTCGTCTTAGTTTGATACTATCTAAAATTCCTATTAAGCACCGCCCCTTCCTTGCAGCGAATTCACATTCACGTTCAGAAAATGGTCCCACAAGTGACCGGAAAAAGTTAAGAGAAAAGTGAGCGCGTATCGTGAGCGGAGCGTAACGTAACGTAACGCAGTTTCTTGAAGTGTCTCCCGGCAAACCAATTTACAAGACGTTGTCACGTCAAAAACAAAACATTATTATTAAAAATAAATAAATAATTGTTTTAGATACATTTTGAAAGTTTAAAATCTTATTTCTTGCAACAACAAATGAGATATGATTCGCAAATTTCGAGTGAAAAGGAGTCATGACCAGGATTCGAACCAGGAACCTTTGGCGTAAACTGCCAATTGAACTATTCCAGCTAAAATTGATGGACCTTTCTTACCAAGAAAATCTTATTTATTATGACCTAGAAATCGACCGAACATTCTGCTTTTATGTCGGTGCATTAATTACATTTAATTTTATGTAAAAACTAGTGTAGATACCCATCCAGGGACGGCGGAAAAAATCGTGTTTTTCACATAAATTCGAAAAACTGATAAAAATAATTGACAATATCTATGGAAACGTTTAGATGAGCAACGTTCGGCTAGTTTATGTTCTAATGAACAAACTATTAGCATTTTCGATGGTACTTTTGGGTAAGCAGATTTTGCGGCTAATATACCATAACAAAGTTTAGATCTCTTAATAAAACAATTTAACAAATATGCATTAAAACTACGTAATTAAAAAAGTGTGCTACAACTATTGAAATAATACTAATAATTTTTATTATTTTATAGCACTTTAAAATTGCATTTTTTTGTTTGTTTATTTGTTTACCGATCCCCTTCCCTCAAAAAAAAAAAAAAAAAAAAAAAAAATCCTTTTCTTTATTTGTTGACAAATTTTTGTTTCTGCTGTCAAGCTTCCGATGCATACAGACGACATGGGAGCGTCAATTCCAATGACAGTTTTTGAAAAAAAAAAAAAAAAAACTTTTTTTTGCACGCTTTGCGTTACAGTGTGTTTTACTGAATAGAGATTAAAAATTTTGGTCAGAAGGGCAGAAGCCCAACTTTGGCCACACGAATAATTATGTATATTTGTGTAATTATTAATTACTAAAAAATAGTTTTCTGGACATTTTTGTTTTCTGCAGAGTACAGGAAGATTGTTAAAATTTGTTTTCAGTTTTAGTCTTAAAAATCTGTTGAGAGATGATGACAAATGAAATACATGATATATGGGCTATTGATGACGTATGGACTTGTATATGTGTCAGTTAGACTGAATAAATCGCAATCGATAGGACTATAAAAGTGCTAATAACACGTAAAAATTTTAAGCAACAAAAATCGCCTCCGTTTTTTTACTTTCTAAGCATATCATTGGCTATTCGATAAAAGGCTTTACCATTGTCACATTTCCAAGCATCAGATTTGCTTTTTTTGGCGACTCGCATCGGTCAGGCATCAAAGACGCTACGGCAGAAAAGAATCGCCCGTTTTCCAAACGACTTTACTAGAACCATAGGGTAACATGGAGACGCTTAGAATTTGAAACAACTTTGACTCCTCGTGTAATAGCACTTTAAGTAATATTGGATATGTAACTACAGTCGCTCAATTGGAAACTCAGGTCTCTGATAATTTATTTATCAATTAGAGCAATATCGTTAAAATTAATATAGAAGAAAACATGTCACCATTTATAAGCTTTTAATATCGAAAGAAATTTATCTTTTCTTTATATATTTTTCTGATACAAAAAAAAAAAAAAAAAAAAAAAAAAAAAAAAAAAAAACAAGCGAAGAGAACGTGCAAAACTAATAATAAACGAAATACCGAAAGCTGCAAATTAACTTAGCCAAACCAGCGAAAGCACAAAAACAAAAATCATTTACACTTTAATAGACTCTGAAATATGCAGCCAAAAACAACAAAGCCAACATAAACTTTAAAAGTCCAATAAATATTAAAAATGTTAAGAATGCGAAACAACGAAATACATAAATCACAAATAATTTCTTTTCTATTTTTTTTTTCTTCTGCGAGTACGGTTTTCATCGGCTAATTGACTTATCTACCCAACCTGAAACTGCACGATATTTCTCTTAAAATTTCGTCCTTAAAAATCTGATAACGAGGCTAAATATCCGAAACATAAATAAAAATACTCCGATAAACAAAGATAATTACGCCCTCTTCCGCAAATCGGAAAAGAAACAGTTAAAAAATGCGAAAAACTCAAGCAAAACTTTCGCAACCACATGGTTTGAAAAATTTTTAAATAGCGTCGAATTTCCAGATAATTAGAGATTTCACGCAGTTTTTAGTCCATAAGCAAGAACTGTAAATGAAGGTGAATAATTTCTCTTAGAGGCGAAAATTTGGGAGGGTAAAATTTCGATTTTTAGAAGGGAGTACAGTTCAATGGGCGAAAAAGAATGTTTTACTGAGTAGAAAATCGCATAGACGTCTCGGAACATTCGTAGAATGTTTTAGTTATTTATTAAAATGGTTTGATTTTTTGGAATTTTTTGTATTAAATGAGATATTTTAAATTAAGATAATTGATGGCTTTCGAATCTTCTATTCTTTTTTGTGGCATTTGATGAATAAATCCTTTACATTTACAGTAAACATACAAATTTTATACTCAAACTAATATATATATATATATATATATATATATATATATATATATATATTTACACCAGAATTTTAATTAAAATAATTTAACTTTGTCATTTCCTTTATTATTGTGCGACTTATGGTTTATTTATTTATTTTTAGGTGCGTTCGTAATTATGTAAATACGAAGCACCTAATAGTCGTCTTTCAACCCGTCCGTCCGCACATAACAACGCAAAAACCACCCAAGCGAATACTTTCAAATTTTGAATATGTAATTATTTCAAAATTTTATCATCTCATTTCAATTTTTATGAAAATTGGTTGTATAGTTTAATTACATGGACGGTCAAAAATTTTCCGTTACGTTATAGCCAATGGAAAAAAAAATGTTTCGAGTGCATTTTAATGGTGTTACAGTCTTTCAAACAAAATGAAATTGATATGCATTTACGGAAGTGTACTAAAATATATACTCTCTTACAATATGCGCTGTAAAAAAATGTTTATTATTTATTTACATGGTCACACAAAAGGATTCCGTTAACATAATGGTATAAGGCGAAACTTTGTTTTCGGCGTGTTTTAATCATATTAAATTATTTTACATGTAATGAAATTGATATACGTTGCTGAGGTTTTTCTATAAGTTACATCTTGCATCATAGAAAATGCACAGTATTTACAGGGGTACGCAAAAAATTTAGGATACTATGCTGCAACCGAAATACTTTATATTATAGATGATTGCTAGAAACGCTTTTTTTTTTTTTTTTTTTTTTGAAATGAGATTTTGAGTCTAACTAAATTTTTGCATATTGCGTTCTGTATATCAATGCTGTGGATCATATACAGGGTAACACAACATAAACTGCACAGGTAACAGAATATGAACAAAAGTAGCTTAAAAGAGTTTTTAAATACGATGTATTTTTACGCTGAATTTCATTGAGTAAATTAAGATATGTTTATAGAAGGTAGAAAAATAATATAGGGCCACACAAAGAATTATACATATGGTTGGCTATGGAAGATAATCTCCGGAAGCCTGATTTCACTAGAATTGAGCGTGTTTTAGTCTTAATTAAATTTTAGCTAACTAGTGTCATAAACGTATGTAAAGATACTAGACAAAATACACGGTTGTACAAAGGAATTCAAATATGCTACGTTCTATTGATTATAAATTTCTGAAGGTCAAATTTCAACTTAGGCTTTTTAACACTTTACAACATAGTTGAAAATGTTTAATGATTCGGTTTGTCTGTCCGTAATCTAACCTGCGTTATTATAGCTTCACTGTAATTGATATTTTATCGTATCATATTTTTTATTCATGCATTTTTGCATAATAATTTAACAGCTGTTGCATCAAAATCTGAATATTTATAAAAATACAATACGAACGCACCTCATTTGCCAAGTTTGACGTGCAATTTTCAACTTTTTTTTTAATAAGGTTGAATATGTCTATTTAGTATCAAGCAAATACTGATTATTGGTATATTTATTGGTACGAAAGCAGGACTACGGAATCGGAGGCAGGCCCATTTTTGAGTAAAAGATTCGGAGTCGCTGAGAAACAAGCCGACTCCGACCTTTTTTGTTAGTCAGTTTGCAGTGAAATAAAACCATTTATATTTAATTTTAAATCCATAAAAGGAATTATTCTTATTTTTGGATTATATCGGGCTATCCAAGTTAAAGATTCTCAATATATAGGGTGTTTATAAAGTCCGGGACCCATTTTGATGTTTAATAACTCATAAAATAATAAAGATAGATTAAAATTAATAATATAAGTGGTTAGATAGACTCAAAAAGTTTCATGACCCTTATCAGTGAACGTCCACGTGTGCCCCTTTCGTTGCACGGAGAATATCAAGTCGATAGTCAATTTCACGCCAGGTAGCGACATGCATGTCGGTATCCATTGACTTGATATTCTGCGTGTGACGAAGGGGGCACACGTAGAAGTTCACTGACAAGGGTCATGAAACTTTTTGAGTCTATCTAACCATTTATATTATTAATTTTAATCTATCTTTATTATTTTATGAGTTATTAAACATCAAAATGGGTCCCGGACTTTATAAACGCCCCTGCTAGACGCACAGTAGGTGAAAAACGTGTTAAATTAAAATCTCTAGTGGATGCCGAATTATTTCTGAACTAATAAAATTTACATCCTTATGTTTATTTCTTCCTTTCCTTCGATTTTTTTCTGCTCAGGAGGACACGAATCAACATCAAAATCCTAAAGATTTCCTTTTTTCAAGTCCACCCATCCGAAATATTAAAACTTCTGATTTGTTTTCTGCTTTAGATTTGGGTATTTGGATTTTTTGGATGTGAAAATTTCCGTGGATTCCAGAAAATCTTCCGAAAAAACGGAAAAATTTACGAAAATTTTTCCTTTAAAAACAGTGTATTGTACTGGCGCCCCTATTACCAGTACAATTTCCAAAAAATCATCCTTTTTTTTACAGTGTGTATAATTCAGTCGTTTGACTGTTTAAGGATTCTTGACATTTCAAAATTTAAATTAAAATTATCGAAGCAACGTTCTCTGCTTTCTGAGTAAAAGAAACATTGTATGTATTTATAACTATAGGGATTCCTGTTTCTATTTGCGATCATCTGTCTTTCCTTCCCCTAAATCAAACACTTCGGCTTACATTTACATCAGTAAATATAGAGAATTTAATGAAAGCAATCTGTTTTCCAGCTATAAAAACACTTTTGCTTCGTTTACCCACTCACTCATCATATGTTTGTAATTAAAGAATCTGTATACAAAAATATTTCCCCGGCTTTAGCTACCCAATTTAACATGATTAAAACCGAATGCCTACATATTTGACCTAAATCGAGTGACGGGTCATGGCGGCAGCTTTATACAGGCGACAAGATTAATCGATTGTAAAATGCAATCGATTTCATTGTTTTAAATGATCCTGCACGTACATCAGCAGCTAATGATTTTAAGCATAATTTAACAACATCAGCTAGTATGAGATTTAAAATTCTTAATAACTTAAGCATTAAAAATATCGAATGGGGTCTTTACTTTTAATTAGATTTTATTCTAAAAGGTTCTCTTGCCAATTAATAAACATGCTTTAAAGTAGTTTAACTTAATCTTTCTTAGATAATAAATGTGCATTGAAAATGCATGTCATCTATTTGTTATCATGGTTATTAAACACTTCATAACATTGGTTTGTACGAAATATTGAATAATTGAGACGCTTAAAAAGTTTAGGTATGTATGTATAAATAAATTAAGCATATCTTTAATGCTTCATTGAGTTCTTAGAGTAATCTTCTTTAGAAGTCAATGAGGCGTAACATAGTAATTGACAATTAAATACTTTTGATTCTTTTACTGAAACATATTACATAATGAATCACCTTGTTCAACAGGAATGCATTTAAGGAGATTAGATTTTTTAAAGTAAAGGTTAAGATTTGATATCGAAATATTTCCTCAACAACACAGATGATATCTTGAAAATATGAAGAAAGCCATTTTTTAGCATAAGGCTTGTTATTTGTTTATAATCTTGTAATTTGTATGTAATAAACATATAAAACCTTTTTTTTTCTTCCGAATTTCCCATTCGTACCAGAAATTTTTTGTTATATTTTTTTAACCCTTCCATGACTAGAGCCTTTTGTTTAATTTTTAATCTTATACCGCCGGCTTTTCAAACCAGAAATATTTTTTGTAATTCAATAGCAAAAATGCTCTGATTAAATAAAGTAAACTTTACAATAAGTAATAACTGGTGAAAATAATAAAAGATTCTGAGCAACTTGAGCGGCACACACACCAATTTCTCATCTATAAGCATAGCTGCAAACTTTTACGCATTTTTCCTACCACAAAAATTTTTTAGTAAATATTGTCTTATTTAATCGTCAAAATCTTATGATTAAACAAATGGAAAACCTCTGTATAATTTTAGTGGTAGGAAAAAATGCGTAAAAGTTGGCAACTATATCTTTAAGGGATTAATGACTGACTTTTTCTTGATTGCTTAAATTAAAAATTCTTTCTTAAGAATTTTCGGTAAGAATTAAAATTTTTTTATTTAAAAAAGGCACACCCGTCTTGTGTCTGTTTGGCAAAAATATAGCAATACAATTTCAACTAACTCCCTGCGTTACAATTAACTTATTGAAAATTTTGTAGTGTGACGTATTTATACAATATTCTGTAATACAATATGTACGCTACGGCAGTGACGGGTCACCCGATATTGTATTACAATTCTGTAATACAATATTCTGTAAAACAAATATTCATAATTTGCCTCCGCCATTTCTTAGGCGACAACTTTTTTTTCAATAAGGGTACGTAAATATGATACGGTAAATAATCTTGATTGTTTTAAAAATATGTTGATGTTTTTGGATTAAGCCGTGGGATAGTTGGTAAATGCACCGTCTTTCAGTTTAGCGCAGGGTGTAAACAACGGACATTGTTTCAATCCTTAAGAAGATGTCGATCTAACCTTATTTCATTGTGCAATTTTTTTAAATGATACTATGTCTTATTTGGAAAATGTTTGACCAACGAATTAAAGAATCTCAGGAAAATGTTAATGAAATCATAATATCGTTTAACCACTTAACTGATTATTTATATATATATACCGGGTGTCCCAAAAATGACTGATGGATTTTAAAATTCAATAACTTGCAAACGGTGACAACTATTTAAAAATTTTTTGCAGGAGGGTTATGTATAATGTCAGGAGTTTTTTACCGTAATTTTTTATTTTAGTTCGCATCTCAAACAATAGGTGGCGCTGACGGCGATTGAAGGCCAGGTAATCAGTGCTGAGTGAAGCGTCGACCTGGCCTTTAATCGCCGTCAGCGCCACATATTGTTTGAGATGCGAACTAAAAAAATTACGGTAAAAAAACTCCTGACATTATACATAACCCTCCTGCAAAATTGTTTTAAATAGCTGTCACCGTTTGCAAGTTATTGAATTTTAAAATACATCAGTCATTTTTGGGACACCCGGTATATATATGGTATACACACATACAATAAATTAAATTAAAAATGTGGGATTAACACCACTTTTTTTAAGCTAAACTATTTGTAATATTTAGTCCATTTAGTAGTATGAATTCTAATTGAATTGGTATCAAAAAGCTTTTAGTGATGGATCAAGCAAACTCTTAATGCCTGTACAGCGTACGGACAAATTTTACTAGAGATTTAAGCATAAAGTAGAATATACACATAAAGTAATATGCATGCATTACAGATTTACCTCATTTTATTTGTTGTACTTAACTTTCCCGTAAACCCTTTCCGGCGCAATGTGTCCAGTCCCCGGGTACACCTAATTTTAATTCCAAACTTGCAATCCGCACCAAGAATATTTTAAAGAAATTTCGCTTTTACAATGAAAGCGTGAATTTAGGAATTTACCATTTCTGTAAAAGTAGTTTTTAAATTCCGTTGTCAATCAATAATTTCTTATTTTATGTGCAGAATTTGCCTGCGCCGGAAAGGGTAAAAGTGATGTTTTTGAACTATTTAGCGTACATAATTTGATTAATATTATGTTACTATGATTGGTATCAAAATTAAATGATTTTTTCCTAGAATACTATAAATACTCAGTTGTTATTTATCTTTCTACACAATCGACAGAAAGAGGGAAAACTACACAAATTTTTAAAATACTCTATATATTAAAAAGCACAGAAAGAAAACAAAAACGAAACGAAAACATGGAAAAAAGTAGTGAATTTGCGGTTTATGCCAATGCAAATGATTTTCAGAAATACATCTATTTCACTATTTGTGTTTGTTTTAACTAACCTAATTTCATTATACAGTTTTTTTATATGATGCTATATATCTTATTGGGATATTTAAATTTTCAAAACTTATATCTATAATTTTCTATAAACGCTTGTACAGAGCTGCCACAGGCGACTATTTTTTAATTATATTAGCCACCATTTTTTTAAAGAACTTTTTTCCGCAAACACAATTGAACAGGTAAACTACTTTGATGGGCTTCCTAATTGTGACCAATTTCGAGCCAATGTCCGCATAAAATGCTTTTCTATTATACGAGTTGTTGGAAAATAGTTAAAATGTAGTTTAAAACATTTGCAAACATATTACAAAATTTATTTTCTTAAAATAATTATACACATCGAATGTAAAAATAATTGTCTGTGGCAGGCTTGTACAACATTGATGAATCTCAGAAAAATATTGATGTTGTTTAAAAGTTTGCATAAAAGCCTAATTTAACTGAAGTTTTATGAAATAAGCAGAATATATATGCACTTTTAATTTACTTCATTTTATTTATTGTATTTTATTTTTTTCGTTAAAGTGATATTTTTTAGCTATTTTACTAGTGGTAAATTTCGACATTACAAAATTGTCGCCAACAAGATTTCTTTTATTATTATTATTTATCTTGCACCATTTTGTGAAACGAAAATAACCTTTCACCTCGACAACATTTACGAGAACAACAAATTTAGAAATTTATTTAAAAAAAGTAGTGGTGCGAATGAAATATAAAATTAGTTGCTATTCGCAGCTCTGGCATTATTACCTTATTTTAATAGGTATCGAAACAAATCGAATTTTTTTTAAATACAGATGATTTTCTATCAAGAAACTTCGGTTATTACTTATCTTCCCACACAATCGATAAAAAGAACAAAAATTACACAAATTTTAAAACTGCTCGTTGTGTTCAAGAAACAGAGAAAGAAAACAAAAACGAAATGAAGAACAAGAAAGAAATAAAGTGAAACAGCCTTGTTCACTCCAATGCAAATGGATTTCAGAAAGACAAATCCAACCAAATGACTTCATTTCTGTATTTGATTTTTCCCTCGACCATTATTCAATTTAAACTTTTTTTGTTTGTTTCTTATTCCGCCTTCCAACTTTCTCTCAGCATGTTTCTTCGATCCGTTTGTATGTGTGCATGTAGTCTCTAACCCACATGATATTCGAACCGTGAAATTCACTTCCACTGGAAAAATTCACCTCGGCTAGAAAACGGTAGAGGAGTTTCGCAAAAAGTTCTACGTGAATGGGCAAGCAGAAGACGTGAGGATGCCGTGGAAGTGCGTGCAGAGAACACGAAACTTTTGAGAAATTCCCAAGGGTTTTTCATACACAAACACGTTGTATATATATGTATGTATACTTCACGAAAATTAGAGTAAATAAGTTCAGAAAAAAGAAGTCCTAGCTTTTAGCCATTTTCATGATCTTTCATGTTTTATCGATAGTTTCTTGGAAAGTGCATGATATGGAAATGGCGGGTGACATTTGTATGTTTACGAGAAAGAACAGAAATTCTATTCTTCACGGTTGTTTCATTACGGTTATATGAAAATAAAAGAATATAGAAATAGAGAGTCAGAAGGTAATGTATATCAACTTTAAAGTTCATAGAAACAATATATAGCAGTAATATTAAAGCGTGGTTTGTAATAAGGGCAGTGCCAGGAATTAAATTTAAAAAAATAAAAACAAACATTTTAATTAAAAAAATAGTCCATAGAGAACAGTTGAGTGAATCCATCTTCTGAAATTTGCAAATGTGGGTTATTATACAAGAATAGCTTGTTATTTGAATTTTTTATTCGTGCTGTAGTCATAGATTTCATGTGTAGGGCAAGTTTCTGAAAATAAAGAAGAATTTCGAGAAAATAAAGCAGAATGTTCAGACATTCATAGCGGTATCATCATCGGAAAGGGGAGCGAGGTTCGACGAATGATAACATATGATATAAGAGGGGCGGAGAGGTCCAAAATAAGCAAAATGTTTATAAAAATTCACATCGACTAGAAAACGGTAGAGGAGTTTCGCAAAAGGTTCTACGTGAATGGGAAAGAAGAAAATGTGAGGATGTCGCGGAAGTGCGCGCAGAGAACACGAAACTTTTGAAAAAATTCCCAAGGGCTTTTCATACCCAAACACGTTGTATATATATGTATGTATACTCAGGCTTGAATTTCAGGGCGGGATGGCGGGATTCAAGCCCAAAATTTTGAAATCCCGCCCAAAAGAATAACGTGGACGGGAGGCTCCAGCCCAAAAAATTTTACATTTTGAAACTATGATCAACTCCCACGACCGTTTTGCGAATTTTGTGATATTTTCGTGTGACTGATCGACACATTTTGCGAGTTTTTTACCGCGAAAGATCATTGAAAATCACGATTTTTTCCGCGACCGATCGACAAATTTCACAATTTTTTTCCAACAATCGATTGAGAAGTTTCGTCTATTTTCCGCGGCGAAAAAAAAGGTGATTTGTTCCGAATTTTCAAAAAAAAAAAAAAAAAATAAATAAATAAATAAATATAAAAATAAATAAATAAATAATTAATTAAAATTAAAAAATTAGCGCATTTAATTAAAAAATATATGAAACAGTGATGCCACGGACGCGCTATAGCTTGTAAATTACACAGGACGCGTGATTTCGTAAAAAATGCAAATATTGTAAAAAAAACGCATAATTTCCCGCACATTTCGTCAAAAAATTCGCGAAAGAATGGCTAATTTCGTCCTGTAGAACGACAGTTTTCGTCAGAAAAAGTCGCGGGAAAACGCCAAATTTCGTCGAAAAATCGCAAAAACAACAAATTTCGACAAAAGATTCACTATAAACGACAAATTTCTCCAAAAGATTGCAAAAAAAACGGAAATTTTCCTCAGAAAATTCGCAAAAAAACGGCAAATTTCCTGAAAAGATCGTAAAAAAGACAAATTTCTTTAAAAGATAGCTAAAAAATGCAAATTTCGTGAAAGGGAACCTCTCACCCCGGCCTCCCCCAAAAATATTGCCGGAAGTGCATATTTCTGTTAAATAAGCTAATTTTCTTGCTTCATTTTTTTTTTAATTTTTTTCTTTGCTGCTTTAAAATCTGTTTCTGACAGTTCCAAATCTTTCTGAGTTAATGCAATTCCTGAAAGTAGCCGTTCATTAAACAAAAAGCACCTTTTTACTTAATGAAAGTTTTCGTTCTTTAAGAAAAAATATTTTTCGATAAATTTGACTTGCCCCTTTTTAAAAGAAATGCGAACAATAGTGATACTTCTTATCTTCTACACTCAAATAAGCATTATTTTATAATTAAATTTGTATCTTGTACATTTTATACAGAAAAATAATATTGGTTTTAATTGTGACAATTAATTATAAATATAAATATATCAAATTAATTAGAAGTTTTAGTAATTATTATCAAAACAATAATTAGACCTGTAACTAAAGGGCAAAATTAGCACTAGCCACCGGCCACAGGGCCAGTAAATGAGAAATAGTGGCCAGTGAAAAATTGTCTATCAGCGGCCACCTTATGGCCACTTTTTTACAAGGAGAGAATATATTTTACTTACATTTTATCAACAATTCTACTTTTCCGGGTTCCAATATATTTATATTAACATATTTATTTGTGCTAGTCAGTCTTGCATTAATATTTATAGAGATTTTAACTGTTTAGTACTTTTAAATAAAAAAGTGGCCACTAGTTTAAACATAGTGGCCACTTGAAAATTAGTCTTACTGGCCAGTGGCCGCTAAAGAAATTTCCCAATTTTGCCCTATACCTGTAAGAAAAATAATTAGCACCAGGAAAGAATTTACCACCAATAAAGACTAGACAATATAAAAGTTTTTTTTTTTACACATTTTGCATAATTATTCTGAATTGTTGATAAAAATTGCTACTGTCATTTTTGTCATGTCTGTATTCTGGTAATTCTTTAAATAGAACATAAAATAATAGCGGGTTTTAGCATTTTTTTTCCTCCCTCCCAAACTGCTAAACTCCCCACCATTTGTAAATGTTGGTAGGGAGACTCCCCTCCTTCGAAAAATTGAATTTCAAGCCCTGATACTTCACGAAAATTAGTGTAAATAAGTTCAGAAAAAAGAAGTCCTAGCTTTTAGCCATTTTCATGATCTTCCATGTTTTATCAATAATTTCTTGGAAAGTGCATGATATAGAAATGGCGGTTGACATTTGTATTTTTACGAGAAAAAAAAGAAATTCTACGTTTTCATTACGGTTATATAAAAATAAAAGCATGTAGACAGAGGGTCTGTAGATAATTTATATCAAATTTAAAAACTCATAGAAACAATGAATAATAGTAAAATACTAAATGGATTGCAATAAAGGCATTGCCAGGAATTGCACTTCTTTTAAATAGAAGCAAACATATTGGTTAAAAAAATCGTCGATAGAGGACATTAACGTGAATCCATCTTCTGGAATTTTGCAAATGTTGATGATTATACAAGAATATTTATACAAGATTATATTTATATTTATACAAGATTATATTTATACAAGAATCGCTTACTATTTGAATTTTTTATTTCTGATGCCGTCATAAATTTCATGTGTAGGCCAAGTTTCTGAGCGAGGGTACGTAGGGATAAAATATTAGCAAAATGTTCTTAATGTTACATATGTATAGCCTCAAACTTATTATTTTTTCCAGCTAGGTTTAATAGATATGAGGAAACGGGTTATTCATGGAAAAATGACAAAAAAAAGCTGTGTTCTGAGACATTTTTGCCATTAAATTTTGATAAATAAGTTTAACTAAGTTTGCATTAATTACATTAATTTTATGAAAATGAGCTGAAACTCGTGAATTCCATTAATTTTTTTTTTTTCGTTAGATTTTTTTTATACCACCAGAAGTCTTTTAGAAATGAAATGTTTATTATTTTTTCTAAAAAATTTTCCAAACAGAGATGGCTGAAATTGTTAAGGAAATGGTTTATATTTTAGATGAACCTATATTTTCTATACGATTTACTTTCAAAAACTGTAATTTGCACCTACATAAACCCTGTAAGATCAAGAAATTTTTAAGAAATAATTAAGATACATTCCATGACTAACGTTGTTAAGAGATAACGAATATGGCTTTTCGGATGAAAGAATTCTAAACAGCTCGTTATTTAAATTAGAATTAATATTATATAGGTTAAACTAAAACATACATACATACCACTTATTAAAAGTGAACAACAACGTCAAGCTTACCTAAAAAATAATAAGAAAACGCAATTAGTATCTAAAAAGTTTTATCAATTATTCACACACATAAAAAACAAATATAATCAATATAAGATATTAATAATTCTACATAAAATAATATAAGTAAGCCAAAAGCAAAAGTATACCAAAAAAAACCTATTAAAAAGATTACGAAATTAGTCCTGGCATAAAATCGATAAATATTTTACGCTACAATAAATTATTTGTGATTAAATTAAAGACAAATTATTTTTCATCATATAAGCAGAATTATCTTCGAATGCAGAACTGAATATTATGCGTTCGATAAATGTTCTATTTTTATGCAGTTTTTTTTAATCTTATACTTCGCTGATTTTCTTTTACCCAGTTTATATGAAATTACGAATATTAATTATCTTTTTTCTAGATATTTTCAGAAACAATTCATTTTGTGAATAGAAATGCCATCAAGTTTCAATAAAATATGTTATCAGACGTTATAAATAATGATGATAGGAAGGAACAGTTGTTAATTAATCCTGATCTCATGTACTATTTTCACACTAATTACAAAAAAGTCGTTATTTTGTGCAGTGTGTGTTGTATTTCCTTTGGGATAGGTTGACACTTAATTTCCTTCGAATGCCTTACGGTATAATATAAATAATGTAGTTTAAATGATATGAATTGTCAAATAATCTTACTTTTCTGTACTTTATTACACACTATTTAGAAAATTTCCAATATGTTATACAACTATTATATAAAATAATTATTAATATTATAGTTTATTGATAAACATTCATCATCGTTTCATTTGAATACTATCCATTTGAATAAGATGCTACATATATTTTTTCTATTGTACTCCATGATTTATTTATTTATTTATTTTACTGGATTCATACACAATCGCTAAATATTAATTATCTCTTTTTCTAGATATTTTCAAAACAAATTCGACTTGTGGCTATTTCATATTCAGGTCTAATATTAAATATTTCAATCGTTATTCACTGTTGGAATCAAACTGAGTCGAAACTGAAATATCACTTGGTTACATGACTTTGCCCTAATTTCATCAAATTCAGTTTTCTTCCCCAAGTTTTCTCCACTAAAAATAATCTTAAGATTATCTGAAGAAATCGCCACTTTCTTCAGATATTCTACAGAAATCAGAAGAAATTTTTCACATTTACCTTTTCCTTAGGAATATCTGCAGAATCTTTTTAGACATCTTTAAAATTAGTTGCAGAATTTTTTATAAATGCAGGGTCCAATTACCTACTGATTTTCTACTGATTATTTTAAAGTTTTTCTTATGATTTGTTATAATAGGGTTATTTTTTATAGATGTCAGTAAGTTTTTGTCGATCAAACTATTAAGAGTAGGAACATTAAAAAAAGGGAATTCTTCAAATCTCAAAAAGTTATTTTTAAATTCCCGTGTAGGTCGATTATTCTTCATTTTACTCGCAGAATTTGCCCATGCCGGAAAGGGTTAAGGGAAAATTTAAACATTGGAGAAAAAAATCAATTTAATGGATAATTAATGCGAAGAAATTTAGTTATTTGTTTTGATTCTGACCTTAATCAAACCTATTCGCACTTTCGCATTTACAATATTATTAGAATTGGGATACTTTTATTACTACATTAAGATAATAACAAAACTAAGTATTTTATAGTATTCAATATTTTATGCCAGAAAAATATACCGAGATGTATCCATATCAAATCTGAATTGAGTGGATATGGTGAACGTGCATGCGGCAGTTGTTACACGCAGCTTACACATTGGTCATCCCCGCTTTAGTGTCAGAGTTTTCTCCATTACATATATCAATTTGTGATCGGCACAATATTTTATATAATAATTTGGATATTGCACCAACAACAAATTGATACAACGTTGATGTTACAAATTCTTTGTTAAAAAAAATTCCATAAATTTACTGGTTTGAAAATAATTTAGGGACAAAGATCAAGTCATTAAGTTTTAGTCTTAAATATTCTAAAGAAAAGTATTTATTTTCTTATTTTCTTTTTGTTTCAGATACAAATTCAACTAAATAGTAGTTCTTCTAGAAAATAATCCAAAAGAAAGTTTTTTTTAACATTCAACATTATTATACGCTTTAAATAAACGGTTATCGGAGCCACTTGTGTAAATCGACCATTTCCCTCTTTGCGACAAAAGCTGTATCTTTAGATTCGCGTCAGCGCACAAGCGTGTCCGGTAACTAAAAAGAGTTCGTTACACGCAGCTTTCAGCAACGCTGGTCGTCCTCGGTATCATCTTCGTGTCCTCTCAACGGTTGCGATTAAATGTCCTCTGGAAAGCTGGATGCTGCAATTCTGAGAAAGGATGAAATTTAGAATACTCACTCAACCAAAGTCATCAAATGAATTAATAAAAGCTGCACAGCAATGTTGAACTGTTATAGCCTTCATGGTTACTGCTCTTATTTGTTTTTTTTTATTTATTTAAAAACGTTGAAAAATATATTGTGCTGATTAAAATTCATCTAAAAAGAATGTTTGAAATACTGTTAATAAAAGAAATTGAAGATTTTCTCAATCGATCAAAAGAAACATATATGAAGTGTAATATAAATATAACATGAAATGTTGTAAATGATTTCATTTTAGCCGAAAAGTAAATTATACAATCTGCAGGTGTTTACATAGTTTCAAGGTTAAAATTTTTATTTCTTTTTTTAAAAAGTTAAGCGGTATTAGAAGTGAGAAGAATATAAATGTGTAACAAAACAGTTAAAAATAAAATAAATAAATAAGCGTACAATTCAATAAATGTTCATGCGATCATTAATGCATCAAGTAAACTATAAACATATTAAAATCTTAATATATTTTTGTCAACCCTAAGAGCTCTGATGGTTGAATTTTCTACCACTTATTTCTAATTTCGAAATGTCACAATGGCACCGGAATTTTCGTCCAAATTTATTAGAAAAAAGATTTAATATATGTTTTCGTGTATATCGTAAACTGATTATTTTTCTTTGCAAAATACATATACCTATGTGACGTTCAGAATTTTGAAGAAATTTATCCAACTGAGCTCAAAGAGTTAAACTGACCTCTTTTGATGGTTACTGATTATAAACCGGTTGACATTGTTACATAATATACACGAAAATTTTTTTTTAATTATACATTTTAATTATTTCATCCTGTGAAATCTGTCTGCGTGTATTGTTACCACCATTACGATTAGATAGAATTGTTGCTAGCTTTGAATTGTGAGAAAAGTAGCAATTTCATTTCATATCACCAGCTAAAGTAAACTCCTGCTTATTGAAGGGTTGGATCGGTTTAATTGACAAGGTTCGTACACTCCTTGGAATTTCCAAGGACTCTGGCACCACTATTAAAGATAAAAAAATTTACATTTAATTTTTAAACCACAAGATTCGCAGTTCCCACCTTTATTCACAGATTTTATGTTGTTTTTCTGCAGTGAAACACTTCGAAAATATTCTTAAAATTTAGTGGTAGAACTGTGTGAACCCTGAATTGAACATATAATAAGGAGAACAATGATATGGGATATTCAAAGGGCTCCGTAGTTGGGATGTGAATGGTAGGCAGCTATTTCCAAAATTATCATCAATAATTTACCATTTTATTTTTCTGGTGATGGATTATGCAAAATTTTGCAGATTTATTTCATGGTTCGTACGCTTTAATTCTTTCTGGGTCAAGGTAGTTGATTGATCCCAGTATTTACAAGAAAATTTATTGGTAAACAAGTAAAAGTGTATTTGATGTGTATTTAAACGTACTTAATAAAAGTGAAAATTTCTTTTAAAAATTTCGTTGGTTAATGCGGAAATTAAAAATTAAAATTATGTGATGCCTTGGCAGAATCACTGCTCTTCAAAGGGATTCGTGGGATTTTAAATGTATCAGAACCAGAAATTTCGTAAAATACTGGTCGCTATATCTGAAGGTAAATTTCTTTTTCATTAAATAAGACAAATATTATTTTACGAAAGTTTGTGGTAAAAACGCCTTGAAGCGTACGAACCCTATATTTAGGGGAAGATGGGGATACTTGAGCCATTTTTTAAATTTTATTATTTTTTATAATTTTTTATAATTTCTTAGTACAAAATAAAATATTGAAAATGAAAATTTGACATTTTTTCTTCAATTGAAAACCACTTTCAATTAATTTTGAACTATTTTTCTATGTCTAATACATTTTTACTTTTTATTTTACATCGTGGCTCAAGTATCCCCATGGAGGGGATACTTGAGCCAGATGTCACATTCGTACCAGTATTTTGCAAAGAAAAAAACCGATTTAGAATATACGCGAAAAAATGCATTAAACCTTTTTCAAATAAATTTGGTCGAATTTTCTGGTGTCGTTGTGACATTTCTGAATTAAAACTATGTGACAGAAAATTCTACCAGCAGAGCTCAAAGGGTTAATCACCATACATTCAAAATGGTACCAAGGTATGCGATTTCTTTTTTACATGTTCAGAACTATAAATATGTTACCATGTTGCCAGATTTAGAAAGAAAAATTGACCAACTGCAGAGATAATAGGGGTGGCTCAAGTATCCCCTATGCTCAAGTATCCCCACTCTCCCCTATACTACATTTTGGATAAATAAATATTTGCAAAATCATAAATTGATCTCTGATTGATTGAGTTCATTGATTGATCTCTATTGCCTGAGACAAAATAATGTGCCAATACTCTTTGGTTGTTTGAAATCATCTACATTCAACTATCTCTTAAATGAATCCCTAAAACTAAAATTTCAAATACGTAAAATTCTAGAAATCTGTAAACCTTCATAACGTGACAGGAAAATTTGAACAGCTAGGGGTCACTGTCAGACAAAAATGAAGTATTTTATGTTCTCATCTCGGAACTTGATCTCAGAAAATCTAGACAACATTTACACACAATGAAAGAAGCGGAAATTCTTCGAACTATTGCGTAGATATGTTTCTTTTTAAAATGTGACTCGATATTTCATGTGCTGAATAAATGTCCGAGTTAGAAGAAGGAGTAGAGGTAGCACACCACTGCTCAAAACAAATTCATTTTATTACTTATTTCACAATTCGGCAAATAACAATCTCTCCGTGTATATTCAGTGAAAGTTATACAAGTAAAATAAATGACAGGTACGTTTAGAATGTGGATTTGAATATGAATGATTGAAGCATTTTTGAATACAAAATGAGGAGGTGAATGACCTTTTTTCCAAATACTTTAACCCTTTAAACTCTGGTGGTAGCATTTTTTCTCATTTCATTTTTTTTTCCGAAATATCACCATGGCACCGGAATGTTCGACCAAATTTATTTAAAAAAATGAATTCATTTTTCTTTCTTTTTTGATGCATATTGTACACCGATTTTTTTTTTTTCAAAATATTGGTGACAATGTACCTGCCAAAGCTTAAAGGGTTAACTTTCGAAGGATGTGAATCAGGGAGAAATTATTTTGGTCAAAGTTGTCCAAATACAAAGAAATTTGGATGCAAAAAAATCTTTCTTAAGACATTTTTAATATAAACTGGTTACTTTTTGAAGCATACGTAGAATATTTTTCCATTGGTAAATACACAAAACTGGCAGGAATTCTGCAGAATCTAAGAAAGTGAATAGCCTTTTCCATTGTACGACAACGGAAAAGAATCTTTCAAAAAATAACTATCAAAATTGGTAATTTGAAACAAATTTTCGAAGGTGACAGTCTGAAAAAAAGTCACAGAGATTGCAATATCTTATCGCTCTAGATGCATTATGTTTATTAAAAAATTATAAACGCTTTTCGATCACAAATTACTTCAAATGTGATGACTGGCAATATCATCTATTTACAAATGATTCCGCAACGAGTAAGAAATATTCGTAAAAAAAATATTTTTTAAGTATAGTTTTTTACGGTAATTTCATAATCATGGCCAAAAGAATACAATACGGTCACAGAGAATATTTGCAATTGCTACGACAAAAACCTGTATTGATATGAATTTCTTCTTGGTTCCTTACATAATTGTAATTTCATTCTTCAATGTATTAGAATAGTGCAATTAAAAAAAATACATGTAGGAATGACTTAGGAATTTCTAGTTGCCTATATTTGTGCCATTACTGCGTTCAGAGAGTCTGAATATTATACATAACATATTAACCACATTAATATAAAATTGTTAACCCTTGAAATACGGGATAGGGTACATGTTGTCCACGATACTAATATTTTTCTTAATTGCTTTTGCACCAATTTTTGAAAATTAATTTTGGTTATACACATATACTAGGAACCCATGCACAAGAAAATACTTTGATAGCCTCCAGTTTCCATGTAACTCCACTCCCAGTGGATAAGTGTTTGTATATCACATCATGGTGGAGCCATAGAAAAATATTTTGCCATAGTACAAATGTATTATAATATAATGAAGAAATGATAAATATATATATACATATATATATATATATATAATTTTGACTTAAAAAAAAGTGAATAAAGAGATAAGAAAGGATGATAATTTCGGATTGGATAATTGAAGAGAAGAAGGCGGAGCTTCTTAAATCTACTAGAATAAATTAACTACCACTAGAAATTTAAAACATTTTTTTTTCTAAATTGCGGTACGAATAAATATAAAAATGAGCTCGTAATCAAAAAGTTAGGACTTGGTAGTGCAGCCAGTTTATATAACAATGATACTACTGATGCTACTTCAATTTCTTGTTTAAAGAAGGATTTTTAATACCTTTGAAATTATGGCCGCATATGTGCATCTTGATGCAGAAAAATTATATGCGTTCTCAGCTAGTTAACCCCTTGAGGGGGGGATATATTATATCACACCGAATATTAACTAAGATAAGCAACAGAAACTTTGAATTAAGTTTTACTTTCATAGCTTTGGGAGAAGAGAATTGAATAATTAATCTTTCTTATTTTGAAATATTTTTCTTTCGAATTTCCGGTGGGAATTTAACATTACATAAATGCAATTGCTTTCCCCTCAATGGGTTGATTAATTTTCGATATAAGCATGAAAACTGTCGAAGACTTTGTAATTTAGCTGAATTATTAAGTTTCTCGGCCATTATGTACAATTTGATAACTATGCGAATGATGCTGTTGAGACAATTAACACTTATTTAATTGACTTTGAAATCCCAAAATTACAGCTAGTTAAATTCATGATAAATAAAATTGACGTCAAATATATTTTTGACTGATTTTGTTTTCCCGTAACTTTTCTTTGCGACCGAGTAATAACTTTCTTTCGAAATTTCATAAAACATTTGACTTATTCATCATTTTTAAGAAAAAACAAGTTGGAAATTGTACACGAAGCATAGCAAATGAGGTGCGTTTGTACGATAACGAAAATCTAAAAATATTCAGATCTTACTGTTATAGTAGACAGTACTTCGGATCCAGTAGAGTAGCCAAAATCTTCTGTGTGCCCCTGTAAATACTATTCTTTTATACAAGAAATAACATGTAGTATTTCTCAGCAGCGTATATTAATCTCATAAAATGTTAAATAGTTAATTACAATTGAAACGCGCACCAAACAATGTTCTCCCTATACCATTATGTAATAAAATACTTTTCTGTGGCCTTATAAATAAATAACAAATGTTCTTTGCTCCACAGATTGTGCAGAATGTATATCATAATACGTACTTCATCGATGCATATACATTTTATTATGTTCGAATGAGTGTAACACCATTAAAATGCATTTGAAACTTTTTTTTCCCTATTGACCGCAATGTAACGGAATACTTTTGATTGTCCTTGTAATTGATCTATGAATCTGATTTTCATAAAATTTGAAATGACTCGACAAAACTATGTAATAATTATACATTTGAAGTTTCAAACGATTCGGTTGGGTAGTTTTTGCGTTGTTATATGCGGACGGATGGACGTGGAACGACAACGATAGTGCTACTTATTTACATAATTACGAACGCACCTAAAAACGAAATTTAAAGCAATTCTGTAATAATTTCAAAATAAGTATAATTTTGGCAATAATGTTATTCATCTTAATATTTAATTCAAGTCAAAGTTTAACTCTGTAAAATGTCAGAAGCAATATCATGATTTTGAAATGCATAAGCTTACCTTTTTAAATGTAATATTTGAATTATCAATGTTAATATAAAAATAGGGAAAGGAAAAAAAATACACGTAAATTATTAAACAGTTTGAATCATTTTAAAAGTGTAAATATCAAATATTGTCAATTTGTTTTATCCATAAGTTATTAGCTTTCGGGTGAATGTACATAAATAACATGTAACGTTAATCAAAGAAAAGGTTAGAGTTAGATCAAAAGTTTGAATAAATTTAAAAAAATTAAAACCCTCATTTCATTTATTCATTAACAGGCACTGTTCACAAAAACATGAAATGATATATAAAGAATAAAACTAATTATTTAACCCTAATGTAAAATGAAAACAAAGAAGAATATTAAATAAATAAACAATTTAAATCATTTTAAATATTTGAATATCAAATATTATTAATTATTTTATCTTTAAATTATTAGGTTTTTGGATAAATTAAAACCACTAAAATGCTAAGATTAATTTAAGGTAAGGTTAGGGTTAGATTATTAAGTTTTGAATGAATTGAAACAAAGTTTTAAAAAAAACGTCTCTTCCTTTATTAATGGACTCAAGGCGTTGTGCACACAAACAACTTGAAAGGATGTTTAAAGAATGAAACCAACTATTGAATGCCGGTATAAAACAAAACTAAAAACAAAGAAGGTAAAAAGAGATAATAGATATCTGAAAAAGAACACCCACAACGTTCAACAGCTACATTCAAGGTTACTGAAGCACAAGAAAGTTAAGATGAAAACGGTAAGATCTTTGAACTAGAAACTGAGCCCCTGAGGTACGACCAGTTTTCTCTTTGAAGCAAGAAACCCACCAAGAAAAAAAAAAAAGTTTATTGCATTCTATTTGACAAAAGTGTTTAGCATAGAAAACTTTTGAAAACTTTTATATTAAACAACAACTCTATAAGTTGAAATTAAAAGTGTGTTTCTTTACGTTTTGTAAAAAAATTGTTCAAATTAAACATAGAAAAAAAAGAATCAAGTCACCAGATTTTATTCATATTGTTCCTATAAATCATTTTTCAAACAGAAATTAATTTGGTTCGTGTTATTAGATAAAAAAAATCGGAAAAAGAAGAAAAATGCAATATTTTAGTATTTCTGAGTGTTATAAAAATCACTTTTAGAACAGATATTAATTAGGTTTGTATTACAGGCATGGAAATGTTGTGCAAAAAAGAAAATAGTGCAGTATTTTAATATTTATTGAGTTTTTCTTTTAAAATTAATTTAACGTTTAAAATTAAGTTTATTTTGATTATTAATTGACTTAATATTCGTTAATTTTATTATATTTTTCAATTTATATGAAGTTTCCTAATTGATTAATTATTACTAATGGGTAGTTGTATGTCGAACAAATATGTCGAACAAATTTCAAGAATATCTTTATGGGCAATCACACAAAATTGTTAAAGTAATGAGGAACAAATTTCAGGAAAATTTCCAAAAGAAATTATGTAAATAGTATGCATAAAAATTCACCGATTTCAGATAAATTTCGAAAGCGTTTAAAAAATATGGAATGTAAATCGCATAAACAAATTCAGCATAAAATTTAAAGATATTTCAGAACGGCAGAAAAATTTCTGGAATACCTTTAGCGGAAATCACATATAAAAACATTGGAATAAAACCTCTGATATTTGAAGAATGTCGAATGAATTTCAAGAATACATTCAGCAGACATAGTAATAAATATAAAAAGAATAGCGGACAAGTTTAGGGAATAAATTCAACAAAAATCTCAAACACATAATTAAAAAAATTCACTTATGTTAGATTAATTTTGAAAAAAACTTCAACAATATTTTCCATGTAAATCACAAAAACGAACCCAGTATGAAATGTAAAGATATTTCAGATGGCAGAAAAATTTCTGGAATATCTTAAACGGAAATCGCATGTACAAACATTGCATTAAAAACTAATATTTGAAGAATTTCGAATGAATTTCAAGAATATATTCAACAGACATCACAATACATATTAAAAGAATAGCGTATATTTTTAGAAAATAAATAGAATAAAAATAAGAAACAATGCATAAATTTCACTCAAGTTAGTTTAATTCTGAAAAAAAAGTCAACGATATTTTCCATTTAAATCGAAAAAAAAAAAAAAACACTTAATGAAATTAAAATAGATAAAAGGGTATTTCCACAAGAATCTATCATGTAAGTCACATACAATGATTTTGGATAAAAGAATTTTAGAAAAGAAAAATGTGACTTTACCAGAAATATTTCCTTAATTGAATAAGGCCATGCAAACCTTTCGAAAATAAGAGTGGCCAACAATTTAGCAGTTATCAATAATTTGACTTACACGACAAGTACTCGTGGAAATACCCAAGAAATAATAAAACTGATGCATTTGACGAATGCCTTCACGGGAAATTGCATTCAAAGGTTGTGTATAAGTGAATATCACAAAATGTCTTATTTTAATTATCTGATATAATGAAAGTAGTATCCATTGAAAACAATCGAAATTTTAAGAGGTAAATTTACTTTCTATTTAAGGTTAAAGGATTTTCCATGCAAAATTGCAAAATTTTGAAGAACTTAAATAATAGTTAATTTTATGTGTCATTTCTCGGCACATGTAAGCCAGGACAATGACAATTTCACTCTAAAACAATTTTTGCTTTCATTTTTTTTTTTTTTTTTTTTTTTTTGGGAGTCTAACATTTTCATTTTGTTCAAAGAAACATGTTTTCAATACAGTAGCTCTTATTCTATGTAACGTTCAGTTTATTTGTATTTATAAAAGTCAGGAAAATGACATAATAACAGTCTACTCAATTTTTACAGAGACTTCAAATCACATTATTTTAAAACAAACATCTAAAAGCCTTGCTGGTACCTATGATGTTACTGCTTCTGACCTGAACTATGTCAAAAATTAGAAGAATTATTGTGTAGCACCATATTTATGCATGATATAGAAATAAAATGCAGGAAAGGAAAATGAGATTTATTTTCAGTGACAATCATATTTTAAATTATGAAAAAATATTTGTAAAATACATAGTTTGCTACTTTCTTCAAATATTTGTTTTATAAGGTATAACTATTAATAAGAAATTTTAAAATCTAGAAAAATGTATTTATACAATATAGAAAAAGACCCTTTCTTTTGCTCACATTACATTGTGACGTGCCAGGAAAATGACAATCTGAAATTCTAAGTCTTTTAATTGCTCTAGTTATATTATTAGAGATGTAATGGCGCCTTAAAATACTTCTAAGAATATTTTTTATTAGAATATATAAAAATAAATTGCATTATTCAACATTTAATAAGAATTTTAATGAGCAGACTGCATTCTCATATATATATATATATTGTTGACCCATAAAGTATTTTATACATAGGAAGAATATCAGACAAACACTGCATTAAAAACATCAGATGTCAAATAAATTTCAAAAATATCTTCATTAGCAATCATACAAAACTGTTAAACTAATGGCGAAACAAATTTCCAAATAAATTTTAACAGAAATCACACACAAGCGTGTATAAAATTTACGGATTTTAGATATATTTGGAATGAGTTTCAAAAATATCTTAAACTAAAATCGCAAAAACAAAGTCAGTATGAAATGTAAAGATATTTTAAATGGGAGACAAAATTTCTGGAATATGTTATGCGAAATCGCATATACAAACATTGCAATAAAACCTTTGATATTCGAAAAATGGTCGAATAAATTTCAAGAATATATTCAACAGACATCGAAATAAATATTAAAAGGTAATAAATACGATAATAATATGAAAGAAATAAGGCATAAAATTCCCTCCAGTTAAATTAATTTTGAATAAACATCAATGATATTTTCCATGCAAAACAAATAGAAATTAAATTAAAAGATATTAGAAATAGTAAGGAAAATAACTTGAGATATGCTTTTACGGGAAATCGCATTGAAAATCTGTATGAAGTCATTTAAATATAAGAAGAATAACGAATAAATTTCAAGAATGATTAAATAGCAGTTGTTTAAAGAAAAATTGAAAGATTGATGGATATATTTCTTCATCATCTTCAACAAAAATCTCTTAAACAATAGAATATTTTACAAAATTGCACGGATGTTAGACGATCTCAAGTAAATCGTCTAGTGTTCTAATAAATCGTCTTTCAAATAAATCGTAGAGATTTCTAATATACACCTCCAAAGATAAACATTTATGCAAACATCGAATTTTTGGAATATTACGAATATTAGGATGGAATATTTAGGTAATAATATGAAAACTAATCAAATAACAGTCTTCGAATTAAACTCATAAATTGGCGAATAACATTACACTCAATAAGCTTATACGAATCTATTCCTTTAGTTTTAAAAATACAATACAGAATATTTGATCGTGAAATCAAGCGATTTATATTCAATGATATTCTAAGTTCGAGAAGATTTTGATTAATTCAAAATCTAAAAGAAAGAGGATCTCTTTTGGCAGTGGAAATATCCCAATCCATCATACAAGATAAAAACTGAAAACTAACCTTTCTAACTTCCAGGCTCACGTCAAAGCTTAAACAACTTAAATACCGATGAGCCGTCAGGGGTCATTTTGAGCCATATCCTATAAATATATTTTGTTTCGAAACATTTTTTTTTCTGTTAAGTGATTTTAACACTAGAACACCCGGAAATTTTACTCAATTTTGTAATAATACTTCTCACTAGACTTTTCATACAAAATTATTTAATTGATTTCTTTAAGATTATTCTGCGTGGATTACATTTAAATTATTTGAAGAAAAATTTTGTTCGAATTGCAATTTAATCACATTGTTGGGGTCGAATCGATTCCCTCGGGCATTCAAAGATTACCTTTCATTGACAAGCAGCTTTATCAGGAAAAAAAATTCTCTCGAGATTTAAAAAAAACAAGTATACTATTTCGATCTTTAAGCCCTTTTACTTTTTTTTTCAAAGCAACTTCGGATTTAGATGCTTTTTGAGACACTAACAATGCAATTGTTGACTTAGCTCAGGTTAAAAAAAAAAAAAAAAAAAAAAAAGAGAAAATTGGTCTGCTTTTTGCCATTTCAAAACTAATATTTCCGCTAGTTTTGCTTAATTTTTTTTTTTTTACTCTTTATAAACCAATTGTATAATTTGAATGACACTTTACCTTACGATCAATATCGTCGGTAATTTAATTTTCGGTCAAAAAATTGCGGCCATCTTACATGAATATCTTCATGAATAAATATTTCTGTTAATATAAATTTTAGCCGCCAACTTGTATAGATTTTGTTTTACCACTAAAATTAATGAACATTTTTGACTTGTTTAAATGCTACAATCACTTGAATTTTCGTGATTCAATTAGCTGTAACCTTCCATAAAATTTTAGTGGTATGAGAAATCTGTACAAGTTGGCAGCTATGTCTATGAAACAAAAAAATATTGAATTTGACAAACTCGACAGATTAACCATTCGAAACAGTGTTTCTGACCTTGAAAATGTATATATTTATTCTATTTTGCTATTTATTTCTTGAAATTGATTCCTATTTCAGTGACAGCTAAAGATAACCTTTCACTGACAAGTAGCTTTATAAGAAAAAAATTCTTCTGAGATAAAAATTATCCTATTTCGATCTCTATAAGTACTTCTATCTTCTTCATAACTTGAAAGCAACTTCGGTTTTGGATGTTTTCTGTGACACTAACAGTGTAATTGCTGACTTAACTCAGGTAGAAAAACGAGAAAATTGGTCTGTTCTTCGTCATTTCTTTAAAACAAAAGTGGCACATTGATCAGACACCGTGAAAAATTTATTTCATCTTATCGGTCACGGCTGTTTAGCGTCGTCCTACAACACTGGGATAAGAAGAAACGATGTGACAAAAGCAATTTTAGGATTTTTGTGCTCGTTTTAAGTGGATATCTTTTGGTAAACGTAGAAAAGATCCTCCAAAAAAATAAATAAATAAATAAATAAAATAAAAGAGTAAAACTCAAGAGAATTTAAATTATTGGTAAAAGTTTCTTGACCGACGAAAGTTATCGAAAGTTTATCGAACTTATTTGGAATAATGGTGATAAATATTTTGGAATATTTTTAAGGTTTAAAAAAATGTGGTTTAAAACTATTGAGTTCTTTATTACTTGCTTGTCTTGCTTGTCGCGAGAAATGGTTTATTGTCACCATTAAATTTTATAGCATTCAGAGTGATAGTAAATCGCAGAAGTTCTGCTTATTTTAAACAAGGTGATGAACACTGTTAAAATTTAGTAGTAGCAATTGGCTATTTGGGGCGCAGTAATTTCACTCCAGGGTTTAGAAGAACGTAATCATTTTACTCAAAATTTACAAATATACATTTAAAAATGTATTCTTTTGTTTTTATTATTATCGTACTTTGTTTAAGTATTAAAGTTAATAAATGCATAGGTCTCATACAGTGCAAAATAAAAGCATTTTAACTAATGACCATAGTTTTTTACTCATGCAGGCATTTTGGAGATACGGTAATTTTTTCAGAAATTATTTGATAAAAATAATGAATAGTTTATTTTTTATTTATTTATTTCTACATGGGAGACAAGGCTGGTTTTTCAGAGTTTTTGTAATCTGAGTAAAATTAACAAAATTTCAACAAGGTTTTCCAAAAATTTCAACCATGCAATACTCGATAATAATTATTTTTTTTAAATTGCTTTTCTAATATAAGAATTTCCCTACTAAAATTTTATTGTTCACAATTGTTTAGCATCGTCTGGCAACAGTTCGATAAAGCAAATGATATACGACAGATATAAGTTATGGATTTCCCTGATCATTCTTTTTTTAAGTGGATAACTTTTAGAAAACACAGAGGAGATACATCAAAAAGTAAAAACATTTAACTGATAGTACGAGTAAATGTGTTTGGACTGGTAATCAAATGAAATTTTATCGAACTTACTTAGAATAATGGTGATTTTTTTATTTACTTTTCCTGAAAAATTTATTTAAAAAAATAGTTAAAAAGCTTTAGTTTGCTTGCTTTATTATAATGAGGCTGATTTGATCTTAAGAATTAATTGCTAAAAAGTATAAACAAGCTTAATCCTTAATTACTGTTGTTTTACTATTTAATGACCACGTATTACTCTATACCTGTCATTTTTTACATCAATGAATAAGTTTTATATGAAAATAATAAATTATGCACGTGAAATAAATACTGGTTTAAACAATCAACAAATACAGTTATCTGAAACGCAATTAATTTAATAATTCATTTTTTTTAATTTATAAATTATATATTAGCTGGGGGACGAAATGACCAGTTAAGGTCTAAAACTGAAATTTAAAGAGTAACATAATAATTTCGCTTTGAAAAATATTCTAAAATAGCAATTTTTCAGAAATATTCATATTTTATAGACATTTTTCGAAATTAACGCAATTTTCCACCAACAAATAGTTATTTTACTTGTACTAAAGTAAAATATTTTAATTAGATCCAGAAATTGTATCATAAAATAAATAAAAGATAAATTGGACAAAATAAATAAATAAGTAAATACAAAATAGCTTAAAAATAAGCATTCTGGCGCGAAATATATTTCTAAAACTCGAGTAAACTTCTTGGTATGTGCAGTGTTAAATTTAAAACTTTAGTGTTATTTTAACGGAAAAGTACAGTGCCTAATATTTAGGCTATATTGTTTATAAATATTTTTAGTAAGTAAAAATTATTGACACACTTCCGCAAAAAATAGCCGGAACATGTACCACTATTTTTTGGTTAAAGCAAGGGTACGATTATGAAACCATTTATTCTTCAAATGCCACAACGGCAACAACATTTTGTTATCAAAATTTCAATTTATGATGGATGTGAAATATACCCTTTTGTTCCCTAAATAAATTTGTTCGTAAATTTCGGTTTCGTTTATCCATTTCAATTAAGCTTCGGAAGTACTTTGCATCTGAAAAAGGATAAATTATATTTCAAATAAATAAAACGACAAAATATGAGAAGATGTTAAAAATTGTTAGAATATTAAAAATAGTTATTAAATAAATTATTATTACTACACCGAATTTTAAAGATTTCATGTTACTCCAAGTATTCCCAAAAAATTAATCAATTATTTTAGAATGAGTATTTCAATTAATATATCACGAAAAGATATAGAAATTTTTTGAAAAAGACACAAACTATTCAATTAAAAAGCGATTATACATCAGGTAAAATATTCAATTTAAAACATCAGAGTTACTTTTGCAAAAAAAAGTAAAATACAGCTTTATTTCAAATTTTAATTAAGCTTATATAGACTCTAATTTTGCTAATATTAACAGCCGAATCATTCTCGTATATTATTCTAGACGGTTACGTTAAATTATCGAATAAGCAGAAAACTTCCACGTCAAAATTTTAATTATAATATCTTTCACGTGGTTGGAGATGAAAGCTTTTACTAACTTGAAAGGAAATTTTGAAAGACTGCAGTTAAAATTGCGTTCGGGATAAATACAGGCCGATGATTTATTTAGAATTTATCGTATTTGAAGTCGGTTCTGTATTTTTCACGTTCCTTTAGAAAACGTTGCGATGATAATCTCGATCTAAAGGGTGAATTCGGCTAAAGGTTATTGAGATTTTCTTTCATATATTTAAAACTCTCTGACTGCAATGCCAAAAGGGTGATATTGAAATGTTTCCTCTGTAATTTTTTATGTGATAAATAGATTATTTCAATGTAATGTTAAATAATATTAGATAACGGAAAGGCCACATTTGTCTGTTTTATTCGCAAGATTCGAGATAAAGTAATACTTTTCTTTTATTAAATTACCATAAACCAAATAATCCATACAAATTATAGTACTTTTTTTCTTATAGGGGGCCTTAGCGTTTTAAATATTTGACGCAATTCGTGCTGCAAGAAGTGAAATTTAATAAAGGAAAGAAGACTATTTAAATTTAGTGGTGACGATCGAAACACTTCTGTGTATCTTATTTAATCCAGAATTTATTAAATAAAAAAAACTTCCAATATTATTTTTTAATATTTATTTCTTTTTTTTAAGTTTTTTTCAGTTATTTATTCTAGTATAGAAAAATATTAAAATTTAGTGGTGACAATGGAAGCACTTCTGTGTAGTTTTACTTATTTCAGTATTTTTCACATTTCCTTAGAAAACGTTGCGGTGATAATCTCGATCTAAAGGGTGAATTCAGCTAAAGGTTATTGAGATTTTCTTTCATATACTTAAAATCCTCTGACTGCAATGCCAAAAGGGCGATATTGAAATGTTTCCTCTGTAATTTTTTATATGATAAATAGATAATTTCAATGCAATGATAAATAATATTATATAACGGAAAGGCCATATTCGAATGTTTTATTCGCGGGATTCGAGATAAATAATTTTAATATTTTTTTAAAAATTAAATTATCTTAACATCCTCAATCCTGAGACAAATACTTCAAGAAATCACAAAAGCTAATTTCAAATTGTTATGAAACATCTCCAAAGGCCAGGATTCGAACGCTTCTGGGAATTTTCCAGGAGAAATATCAATATGTTTTGTAGAAAAAAAATATTTAAGTCAAATGCATGAAATTTCGAGTTACCTAATATAGAATTTTCCATAAGAAAATATTGGTACTGGAGAATTATTTGGTCATAAAGTTAAAGGAGGTGTGCGAACACTGAAGATGTAGGGGTAGTCTATATGTCGATGCTTATGATATGCTTGCATTTATTAAAAAGGTCTAGAAGTATTTTTAACAATTCTGGAAGGATTTAGATTTATTTAAAGGGTGTTCTTTAGTGTCTCCTACAGGCGACATCAGGACTGAGGAGGTTAAACAAAATAATCAATATAAAATACAGAACCAGACCTGCCAAGTCTCTGGCATTTTGGTTACCAATATTTTAATACAGGAAATATCTTATTCAATTGAAACTTTACGGTGATTTAACAGAACCGCATTTTTTTAAAGATAACAGTGATGTACTACATAAAGCCGGAGACTTGGCAATGGTGCAGTACCCTTTTCCCTTACAGGGGCTTTGGCGTTTGAAATATTTGACGCAATTCATGTTGAACGAAGTGAAATTTAATAAGGGAAAAATGCTATTAAAATTTAGTGGCAACAACTGAACCATTTCTGTATATCTTTTGCACCACTTCATTCTTATTAGTACAAACAACTCTGCTTCCGTAAAATTGAATTCACATCGAATTTTCGAAATATTTGAAAATAAAGGAAAGCAGTTTCACTGTTTTTATCCACCGAAGTTTAAAAAAATTAAAATTTAATGAACAGTTTGTGCTGCAAATTTTAATTGAAATTAGGATATAATGTATCCCATCACCCCTTTACGTGATTAACGCCTTCGCGATACATTTTTTACACATTGCTTTACACTTATTTAAATCTTTTTTTATTGTTACAATTAGGTTAGACAAAAAATACATTTTTATCTAACATAATCACAGAAAGCTTTAATTAAATAATGGAATTTTTTTTCGTAAAAAAATTACCTGTAGGAATAAACGGGGATTATAAACATATTATATGTCACGATGTCATGTATATGTTAGGTTAATTATATAAATTTGTTTATTATGATGAAGTTCGGTGAAGTTGGGTCAATATGATTAATTAAGCTTAGTAACGAACATGTAATTTTACAAAAACATGGACTATCGTAAATATTTGAATCTAATAATAAAAATAATTGTTAAGAAATTGCATCATTTAAAGCTTTCTGACACCACTATTATTTTTAAGAAAATTTTCATATTATTGTAAGACAGAAATGTTTAGACTAAATTTTACGAATATTTTATTTTAATAATAGTGGTGCGAATCTGCTATTTTCAATTTATTGAACGGAAAAGAATTAACCAGTTAAAGGGCTAATAAGACGCAAAAGACTAAACAGTTTAAAATAATTATTTTTATAATTACTGAATGAATTAGATAAAATTTTATACACTAAAATATTCAAAGAATAAATTATATACCTTTAAAATATGTACTTTTAGAAATGAATATTTAGAAAAAACGTATACAAAATAAAAAATCTCAAACTAAACGAGTTGAAATTTATTATATTTTGCAAGTTTGATTAGTAATTATCAATATTAACCAATTAATTTGATAAGTTCTCAAAAAATTATCACATTAACAGGTTTATTTGGATATCATTTGGTAATTATTAATAAAAACCCGTTAATCAAATTGATCGTAACATATATAAAAACTTTCGTCGCGAAGTTGCAATGTAATAAATACAATACAAAACAATATGGAAATAAATACAACAATACAACAAAAATGACTCGGCATTTAAGCAGATCAAAACAATTTTTCAGATGCATTTTATTTTTTGCTATAATAAACTAATATTTTATTTCTATTATTAGATAATTCTAGAATATTTAACCAACAAACATATAACGGTGTAAGCCTTTAAATGCATAATAAAACTCATAAGTTGCAATTTTTTTTTTTGACCATTTTATATTTTTATAGGTGTTTCGGTGAACTATTAAGTGTTAATTAAGTGTGACAACTAGCTTTTAAAGGGCATAAAGAGTATTTTTGTTCTCATTTGTCATTATGGGAAGATTATAACATTTTTGTAGATACTGGTTACAATAATCTTAAAAAGCGTTTCTTTCTTTCTTTCTTTTTTACTTTTTTTTTTTTTGTAATCTTTTTTTAATTAATCTTTATAAAGGTAATCATTGCGGATTTTTCAAAGTATTAAAAACATTATAAAAAATATTACATCTTGAATAGATGTTATTGTGCAATGTAAACACTTTAAAGTAAGTACATAATTCAAAATTATCATTATTTGAGCTATTTTTATTATGTAACTCAAGTTGGCATTATGACGTGTCCAAAAGAAACAAATTTTTCACTGTCTTTCTGGAAGTTAGTTAACAAAAATAGATTCAAATATAATGATCTTCGAAGAAATTAAAAAATCATACATTAACCCGTTAATGCCCAAATTATTTACTTCATTAAAAATGAATTTTTGGAATTCCCACCATTTTTAAAAGATGAATAACTTTTATCATAATTTATTGAGGAATTTGTCCTGTGAAAAATAGTGCTTATTTCTCTTTCTATTTACTGGTGTGAAAAGTGCTTTATTGCCTTTTTTATAATCGTCCCTAAAAAGGGACCAAGGCATTAATGGGTTAAAATGTTTGAACATGCAGTAGGCACGATGTTGTTGTTTTTTCAAACTGCCAATAAAAAGTCCTTCATGCATATACATTAAAATTTGAAGGCAAGTCTAAGCAAGGACAATGATAACATTTATTAGGTCAACGAGCTTTGTAAAAGTAAAGCTTTTATTAATTTCGAGCACATGCGGAAGAATGCAGTTTAATTAAATAATTTAACTGACCCCTCGATTACGGGTCAGGAGATGTACTTCCTAGTGGACTACTATTTTTATATCTAATTATTTCACAAAAAAAAAAAAAAAAAAAAAAAAAAGCTATCATACATTTATATAAACTATTTTAAAGATAAATATATAACATAGTTTTTACTTTTTGTAAATTGAAGTACAAATAAATAGTTGCCAATTCTGCTTGTAATCAAAGAATGAAAGAAACAATTTCAGTCGTCGTTGTGGTTCTATCAACTGAATCCTCTTCATCCTTTTCTCAATTCAGTTTTAAAATTGACTACTAGATGTGAAGGTTAAAGGAAGTGTAAAAATAGTTAACATTTATTTCTTCATTTTTTTCGCAGCAGTTGAATACAATCATTACAGTTTTTTTATTTCATTTAAAAAATCTTTTGTCTAGTATGTTTATCTTATTTTATTCATTTTAATCTTGTTATTATGATTCATTTTTAAGATTTCTCCACTTTATTAAGGATTTATGCCTGTGGCAACTCAATATTTGTATTTATTTTCCCTTTTCGTGGCTGATACGAAGATAAAACCGCATATTTTATTTGTATTCCCAAAGTATTTGAGGTCTGATGAATCTACTTTCGTTCTACAAATTTTAATTATGTTCCTTTTGATTCCCTCTTTCATGTTTAAATGATGTACATACATTGTATTTCCGCTACTGATATTATATATATATAAAAGGACGTGAATTTCAAATTTCGTCTTATCCAAAATTTTAAAAAAATATTGTTTTCTGTATGAATCTATTCTGTTGGTGAACTTGCATCGAAAAAAAAAAAATACAATGCGCAAAAAACTAGTTTTATCGTGTATTTCTGGTATTCTGAAATCTTGGCTTAGTACAATGTAAAGGAATGGTCATCTTTTTGAGGTTGCCCAAAATTTGATTTTCTGAATCAATCGAATTTTGAAATTCTCGTCCTCATGTATAAAATTGCATTATTTTTTCCTGCTGCTTTTATATTTTTTTACTTCATTATTTTTATTAATTGACCCATTTAGTAATATCGAACTTTATTCTAACAAATTTTAATAATTGGTTAATTTCTGTAGTGTCAATTTAATCTTATGATTTATTAATGATTTTATTTGCAAAACATTATTCCACATTCCTGTGAGTTTTTCTAAAGATTCTGTATCTCCTTTTTTAAACTCCACTGCCCTGTTGTTATAGAGGCGTAGTTGTTGTGAGTGATCTCTGAAACAACTTGATCGATAGATGAATAAAAAGCTAGAGTAATCCATAGTATATTTTCTGTATTCAACTTCATCTATGGTACAACACTAAATCCAATTCGTCTGATCAGAAGTGTTCACAGATAGTGCTAGAACTCTAAGCTAAAAAAAATAGCACCATTATCTAATAGTTAAACATACAATTGCAACTTAAGCTGAGTTTTAAGTATTTGGTTTATTTTTTATTTAGAAATATTGAATTCAAACCAGAAAATTTTTGAAAAGCAAATAGACTTATCTATCATTTTATAAACCAACAGTAACTATTAAAACATACTGGTGAGAATTCGGAATGCCTAAATAAAAAAAATCAGCCAAATTGGGCAAACACTGTTTAAATTATGAAAATTGAAAAAAAATATAGTAATCTGTGGGACCGGTAACTCCTATAGAAATAATTAGAAAAAAGTTATTATAAATTACCTATAAAGAGACTGTGCCTAGTTTGAATAAGAAAATTACGAGCCTGATTGAAACATCTCTCTCTCTGTCTGTGTGTGTTTATGTATATGTTCATATGTGTAATTATAATTTGACAATTCTGTTACAAATTAAACACTATTAGGTAAACATTGAATTTTAATATTAAGTTAAATTACATATTTTAAATATATATTGTTTACATATACAGCAAAACGAATAATTTAAATTATAAACAATGCATTTTAAAGTATTAAATGACTTTGAAACTTTAATTTATATTTTAATAAAACAACGTTGTTGTATTGGAAGTATTAATACGCTTCAAAATATTTACAAGAACAAACATATAATAATGATAATAATGCTGAGAATGGGAGATTTGAAGGTTGCATTAGACATGATGCCATGGTGTCCTTAAGCGACCAATAAAAATTCCTTCATGCGTATACATTAAATATATATGATAAGTCATAGTAAGGATAATTATCATTGTTATTAGGTCAACGAGTTCAGTAAAAGTAATAAACCTTTATTAACTTCAAGCACATGATCGAACAATGCAGTTCAATAAAATAAATCAACGAAGAATGAAAGGAAATAATTTTCATACTTAGTGGCTCTATCAACTGAATCTTCGTCCTTTCCTGCGTCTAATTTTTAAACTGAAATGCAGGATGTTTAGGCTAAAGGAAGTTTAATAATAGTTAGGCTTTATCTTTACATGCTATTTATAATTAGGAGTACCTCATGAAATTTAATTTTTGTAGGACATAATCTGATGCTCTTTATAGTCCCTGCCTTTGTTATTAATGCGAAGTGGAAAGCTGAATAAATGATAGCCGTTGCAGGTTACAATAGGATGAGCTCCAGCAGATGTCTACAGGATGTTAAAGATAAGATTGCACATTATTGAAAGAGACCACTGAACTTCTTCGAAAACGCATTCAAAGAACTATCAATTATAGCCTCTATCGGGTTTCTAGACCACGTGTCTCTACGGCTGAACAGTTTTATAGACTAAAATAAGCGCGAAAGTTCATCGAAAAAACTGTCGGTTTATAATATTTTTGCTTTATTCTTTTAATCTTCTTCAGAACTTACTTTTTCTTTGATTTTTATGAAGAATATATAACTAAAATTCAAAGTATAAAAAATAAATAAATAAGCTATTTTCATTATTTATAAATAATCTGAAAATATAAACATACATAGTATTAAATGTACAGAACCGATTTTAATACATTTTTGCGATAATATATTTTGAAGCTCGGGACAAAATAAACTAGAACGGCATTTAAATAATTTGGAGATTTGACATTTTTAAAAATGTGAGGATGCACGTTAGATTTTGAGACTTATGAAATGTTTGAATAACAGCAAATGTGAATTTATTTCGGATTGTAAATGATACTTAATTGCACAAATTTTGGTTTATCAGTGAAATCTTTAGTCGATTTTAGATTACCAGAAAGATAAAAAATATTTCACTATGCCAAATTTCATTGATGCACTTCTAAATTTTTAAATAATATTTTTCCAATTGTTTTACCAAATGTTCCTGATCAGATTCAACCAATCTTTCGATTGAGTTCTGGATTTTTTTTTCTTTAATTTTATTAGTTTTTATTCATCACTTTATCATAAAAAGTGAAATTATGCTTAATATAAAGAAATGATAAAAAATAAAATAAAACTCGCCTTCTATTCTTCTTTAATTCTTTATTTCTCTTTATATTACGAACAATTTATCTTAAATCACTAATTTAACAGTCATCAAGTGTTGGAAAATACGCTTTTGCCCTCATAAAAACACAGACTGAGTGAAAATCTTTAACCCAGACGGTAACATGGGTAGGTGGAGAGAATGGGTGGGGGTGAGTATAACCTAAAGCCATTTTCGTAAAAACGCTTCTGCATAATATCTTAGTATCCATCACGTGAAAGAAAAAAAAGTCGATAAATCCCCAAAAAAGGAAATTTTCCTTTTTTCCTTCCTCCACCCCGTCTTTTTAATGTTACTAAACATCAATCATTGTGTTCAATCCAGGTATAAAAAAAAGGGAAAAAAATAAATTTGCCCTGCAGGGAAAAAACTGTGTGATGGTACTGGAGAAAAATACGGCGAAAACCTTTTTATAATGTGTGTGTGTGTGTATGTATGTTTGAAGAACACAGAGCTTGTATGGAGTCCTATAGCTTCAGCCCTTCGCTTTTTAAAAAGCTTTCTTCGGTTGTATCGGGAAAAATCAAAGCGGTATGAATGGAAAAGTACTTTAAAGGGGGCGGTGGGAGTGGAGTAGATGAGACTTTAACCCTTTAAGACCCAACTCGCACGATCGTGCGGGTTAGACATTCATTTAAATTTTTGCTTCTGAAACAGTCGTATGTAATATAAACCCAAATCGAACGATTGTTCTGGTTAGCTGAAAGAGTAGAGTATCTTTTTTTATCAACAGATTGCGGTAGTAGACCATGTTTTACATTCAGGCGGCATGTCTAGCTTTGTTTACAAGTACAACGGATATAGCTCATCATTTTATCTGTCGTCAAAAGGTAATTATCAATATATTTTTAATTGCTTAGATAAAAACTTTTGCTTTAATGTCTAAATAAATGTAATATAATAAAAAACATTAATTATACACTATTTATTTTGCTCTTAGGACTCAAGATTTCATCACCCGCACGATCGTGCAACTTGGGCGTTACGTTAGTCAGTGCTACTGTAAAGGTAAGTGTTTTTCAATGTTCATTTTGTTTTCTGTTTCAACAATTTTGATGACAGCCAAAATAAAACGAAGTATGCTGTTACATAATTAATACTATATTATTTTCTTGGGTGTTGTCATAGATACCCCCCCCTTTTTTTTAAATTAATTTTTACTTTTTTTCTTTTTAATTAATAAAATTTTCAAATACTTTTTCTAATTTTTTATGCAGTACTTTGTTAACTTTTAATAAAGCAAAATAATATACATACTTTTTCAGATGTCTAAACGGAAAAGAATTCTCACTCAAGAAGAAATATTTCAATTGATGAATAAATCAGATTCTGAATTTAGTGATCTCTCGGATGATGACGATATTACGGACAAAACATTTCAAGCAGATTTATTAGAAGGACAGTCAAGTTCAGATGAGCTCGATGAAGAAAAAAAGACAATTTTGGATCATTCTTCCTCCTCAAAGTTTCTTGAATTCATCTCCCAAAGTTCTACCTCCGAGGCAATTTCGGAAAATACTAAAAGAATGAAAAAAGAAAAAAAGGAATACAAGCGGGCTGTTAAAAAGTTCATTTCTGTACCTCATCCTGGAACTTCAGATTTCACCCAACTGCAGGTATGTTTTTCATTTCTTAAATTGTAATAAAAAAAGTTATAGACTTATAGAAGAAATTAAATCAATAGAATAAATAAAAGCTTTACAAATATGACAAACATTTTTAAATTAATTAAAATATTTTTTAAGTCTAAGTACATCTCCAATATTATTTTTTTCCTTCTTTTTTAGGCTTTAGAGGCAACCATTTCCCATGTGTTGATGACATTTCAAGGCCTCGCAAGTGCCGGTTTCAAAACTGCGAAAAAAGTTCAAAAACACGTTGTAAAAAATGCAACGTTTATTTGTGTATGTCAAAAACAAAAACATGTTTTAAAGTAACCAGTCCATAAAATAAAAAATAATACATCAATATTATGCATAATATGAGCATAATAACCAAAAGATTAGCTCACAAATTTTCATAAATTTGGACGCTTAGCGTCTACTATATTTAAAATAAATAAATGAGGTTTTAGTGAACTTCGTCACTTCCATAGATGTGTTTGAGTTGAGCGGTTTCGTTTGACGTAAACTTGGCTCATTACTTGACTCATTTTTGAGAATCATTTTATTTTATTTATTTGTAACCTTATTTGTAAAAAAAAATTTGTTTCAATTTCTCTTTTCTATACATTTAGAGCCAGAAAATGTATATATCTTAGCATGTAATAAGTAATGATTTCACAGGAAAAGCCCAACCCGCACAATCATGCAGGTGTGGCTTTCACAGAAAAAGCCCAACCCGCACGTTCGTGCGGGTACTTTTCAGGCTCTAGGGGGTGAAGAATTTTTTTAAAATGATTTTTTTAGGTGTCAATAGGGTTAGTATAGAATTAATAAATCGAGGAATTTAATATTTAATGATGAAAATGTTTCGGGTCTTAAAGGGGTAATGAAGGGAATACTAGAGAAAAAGATAGCCACTATTTTTTTCAGCAGATGGTAAGGAGTTTTGAATATAAAATATATTTTAAAGTCAGATATATATGCATTTTGCGTGCAACTTTACTACAGTTTTAAAACATAATTGTTCATTTTATTAAATTCTAGAAAAAAAAATTAAATACCTAGACAATTAAATATGGAGAGTACGAAGTTTAGAATATAAATAGAAGTAGTATTATAATTGTCATACTATAATAGTTTTCTCCAGTAGTGTAGTAAAAAGTTTATTGCTAATAATTTTAAACAGGAAACAAATGTCAGTATATTTTTTATTTAATTTATAAATTCAGGGGGCAGTTCATAGCTATATATATCTGAACACAGCCATGGAATCAGTAATGAGTACATGTTTTTCTCCGTTTTGAGTACATTTGGATCGGAAAAAAATTACTCAAGCACGAAGTATGTTAAGTACTTAAAATCGAGTAATTTTTACTCAATTTTGAGAACCCATTTTTCGGTGTTTTTTCATAAACTCCAACTGGTTAATTCTTTTCCGTTCAATAAATTGAAAATAGCGAACTCACACCACTATTATTTAAATAAAGTATTCGTCAAATTTAATCTAAATATTTCCGCCATTCAATAGTATGAAAATTTTTTTAATAACATTAGTGGTGTCAAAAGCTTTAAATGATGAATTAAGCAAATTCGTCTTGCCCGAACACCGTTCGGGCAAACCAGTTAAGGGGTTAAATAAAACAAATATTACTTTACAAAAACTCTGATAAAAGGTTCTTGAGGTCATTAAAACGTACAAATCCCGCATTAAAGACCGTTATAAGTTTACACTAACTTATAAGGTAACGGTAACTGTACCCAATATGGACACCCTAAGGAAAATGTATTTTTTTCACCCCCATGTACAAGTCATAGGATTTCAAAAATATGTGTCCACTAGCCTTGGACTACTGACTATCATTATTAAAATTAGCGACCTTGTAATTATTCTGGTTTAATTTAAATGATAAAAGCAAAACAATGCTTACAAGTGTCGATATAAGGAACTACATGTCCCTATTATGGACAGGTGTTTCCTTATTGGCTTTCTACACAGTGTGTATGGAAGAGCCACTTTTCGAAGGGATTTTAGAGGAGAGGGAATAAACAAAATGCATCTTAAAGTATTCGGAGGAGGAGGGAGGACATTAAATATCTTCAGAACATGCATTTTAGAAAGGGTGGGGGGGGTCATTCTCTATTTTTACCCTTCGAAGACCCATACAAAGCCCCTTATTTACTAGTAAATATTATGAAATAATATTGTTGGTTTTGCTTTTATAGCATCTGTCTGCGAATTTACATCTGTTATTACTCAATCCTCACAGCATGGACAAATAGAAACTTTTTCACCATGGGCGGTAAGTCCCACATAATCCTCATGAGCATATCTGCCACATGTGATGCTTGGCCGCATGTTTGAAAAAGCATCAATACTGCAAAAGAAGCGGTAACAGCTCTCCTTTGTTGAGGAAGTCATACCATTGGTACCTACGATTTAGCCAACAGATATCCTACTGGCGGGGGGGGGGGCTTCTTTTTATTTTTTGCAAGGGTTTTTTGGAGGAAGGTTTTGGGGGGATTGTTCAAATGGCATCTTGTTGAACAAAGATTTTACCACTTTGATGCCTTTTCAATTTATTGCTTGGCAACGTTGAATTTTCTATTTTCTTACAGTTGTAGTCGATGGGGACATAAGCTGTCCATATTGGGAACCGGGCGCAGTTTTACTATATGTTATAACAAATGAATAAGGAAAATATTTTTAAGCAAAATATGCAATAGCAATTGAAAATATGTTTTATTAGCTTTCTAAAGTACTCCACTTTTCAACATTTAATGTAGTTTTACCATATCTAATAATAATTTAAGCTTACAAGTAATTAAGATCAGCACATCTCGAAACAACAAGTTTCCTCAAAATGGCGAACAGCTCGCTTTTTTACAATTTGCAGCCTTAATTATCTTTTCAACTGCTTTTCTTCGCGAAAATGTTGAGCCATCTCTCGATTAAAATTATTACCTTTAAAAACATTAGGGTTGTCCATATTGAGAGCCCTGTCCATATAGGGTACAAATACCTTATACATAGTTTTTTTAATGTCTTTCATTGAAGCTTTATAAACTATTTTCTGTTGTTAAAATTAATAAAAGTATTTTCTATTGAAAATTTTTCAAAAGCATCGCTAATAAATACAAGTCTATCTCACTAAAGGAGCTTTATTAGTTTAATTGTACATCTTCATAGTTGTGATCAATTTATTTCACAATACAAGCATTATCCTCGTGGTTCTGCATCAATTTTGCATGTTACCATAATTAAATATTATGATTAGTTTATTATCTTATTAAAGGACAATTATTAGATTTATACTGGGTTATATCCCGTTTTATTAGATTATTATCTTTCATTCTAGTTTTTAAAGTTTTTACCTTTTATTAACATACAATTTATTATGCTAATGTTCCCTTCCGAAAACTTTTGCAATGTAAATAAATACTTAAATTTTATTTACCATATTATTAATATATAATTATTCTTTATATAGAAGATTCTATGAATATGTTCAGTTTAATACCTTTCACTGCAGCTGTATAAATATTCTCCTTTTGTTCAAATTATTTTTAAAAAAGAAATATTTTCTTCCGATAAGCTATCTTCTCATAATTTCAAACGGTTTATTTCATTAAATAAACGACGAGGTTTTATTATCCAATTAGGAAACTGCCTATATTACATAAATTTAGAATAATGTGTAAATATGTCCGCCACTTATGTTTTACGCAGTCAATAATTCTAATATACTTCCCCACAATATCAATACTGCATTTAAAATATTATAAATGGAATGTAATTTGTTCCTCAGTTTTGATATTATATAGTTAAAATATCTTGTATAGTTCCAACAATATTATCTCAACAAGTCTCTCCAGCTTTTTGGATATCAGTATTATAAAACAGAAAATGTTTCATAATTTAATTGAAACATTTGATCGATTTTAAACAACAGCATTTAAAGACATCTCAATTGCTGCATCTCAATTAAAATACATGTACTAATAATAGTACACCAGTTAGGAAAGGGTTAAAATCAAATACAAAAATGGAAATAAATTTTTAAAAAATCTAAAATGGGCATATCTACAAATAAACAGCTTCCATTTAAAAAAAATAATTATTAAACTCGATTCAGTTGAAAGCTCAGAAAAAGATTGCTGGCCTTTTAAATATAGAATTATTATCTTTCATTGCTGCTTTATAGCTATTTTTCTATTATTCAAATTATTTCGCAATACAAATATTTTCTTCCAAGGACCCCCACTTATAATTTCAAACGTCCCACTTTATCAAATAAACGACCGAGTTCTATTATCTAATTACGAAACTGCAGATATTACATAAATTTACATATTCATAACATTTTGAACGATTTTCCGAACCGATATGCATTTGTGCACACACCTACACACATTTATCGAATTCAAGTGAACCCGCACTTATGTGCCCGCACATATGGAAAGAATGGGGGAGAACTACCCATTTTCGATTTGGGTCAAGGGTCCCCCGCCACTGCATGACGAAAATGTGATCTGCTCTTGAAAGTTCATCTATTCGATTACAACGATAATCTTGCAAATATTCAAATTTTCGTACTGTAATCGATCTGGTTTACGTCAACGATATTAATAGGATGTGCAACTTGATAAGGAAAAGGGACATTAAATCAGTTATATTAATAGGATATATCTGGCTGTAAAATGGGTTAGGAATGCATTAATTCTAATTCATAATCATTGTTACAAATTTGACATCGCTTAATTTTCTGACCGTATCATGAGTTCTAATTTGATATCTAATTAGAACAATTAATTAAAGGTTTCATAATTTAATATTTCAAACGATATATTCATACATGTAGATAGATGTAGTTAGGAAAATTAAGTAGAGACAGGTATGAGAGAAGATGATGTATGTACGTGCATGTGCATATATGTAAATGAGATACATAAAGTTATATTTATAAAAAGGGGAAGGAATATATAGGTAATTCGATTCATATTAAGGGTAATGAGATATACGATATTGACAGAGATAAAAATACATTGATTATAAAAAGGCCATAAAATGCAGACATATATAAGCATAAATTATAATTTAAAGTTTTCATAATTTAATATTTCGAACGACATATTCATACACGTTAATAGATATAAAGTTATATTTTTAAAAATGGAACTGAACATATATATATATAAGTAATTAGATTAATTATAAAAGACAATAAGATAAACAAGGTATAGGCAGGCATATAAAAGCAAACTGTTTATAAAGCGTTATAAAATACAGACATACATAAGCATAAATTATAATTAAAGTTTTCATAATTTAATATATCGAACGACAAATTAATACATGCAGATAGATATAGTTATGAAGTTTATTTCACTGTGTAAACGTTAAACGTTATTAAATTTGATAAAAGAATAAACACGTGTTTCATTAAATTACGCTATAAATATTTAATCATAACAGTTATTGTATGAAAGATTTAACAAATCGTAAATAACGGGTAACAGAGAAAAAGCATTACAATAAGTTTATAATCCATTAACAAAGTTACACAAAATCGCTTTACACGCAAAATAAATACCATTCCTCAAGTCATATCTCAGATCAATATTAAGGCACTACAATGCACATTCAAAAAGCAATACACATTCGTGCATACCATATGTATACATAATCAAAAATCAAATGTACCTCCGTGTTTGCTTGTAACTCGGCGTAAAGACGTATTTTATGACGAATAACATCAAAGGCAAAAAAGAAAAAAAAAACAGCAGTAAAATTGCAGTAATCGAACCCGAAATACAGTCATTTCTATTCCTGCAAATCATTGGTCTGCATTTTCAGAGCCTCTGACAATAAACATATTGACAAGCATCGATTTTGTAATAAAGAGAGGCGTTTTACGGAAGATTTTAAGCGCATATTTTTTCGATTACCTGAATATATATGTATTTTTTTTCGATCTTTTTTCTTTATTTTTTACGTCGCGCTCTTTTTTTGGCGAAACATTTATTTTCGTTGCCACTAAGAACAGCTATTTGTAAGGATATATTCCTTTCTATTTTTTTTTTTTTGTTTGTTTCTGTTCCTAAAACACCAGAAATTACTCTTTCTATTACGGGGCAATTCATTTCGATAAAAAGTTAGCATAAAAAAAAAAGAACAAAAAGCGGGAGAATTTGGATGTGAATAAATAACAGTTTTATTCTTTATTTATATTTTTGTGCGCTTGTTTAGTTGGGGAATTTTGAAGTCATTTGCGTATAGTCCATTGATTCTACATTAATCATGTTTTTATTTTTTTATATTATGATTGTTTGACAGGATAAATGTGGTATTGCGACCAAATTCCCCGGATTCTTGTCGGGTAAAAGGGGAAAGAAAATGAGGGTTATATTAAAGAATTGTAGAACTTTATATGATGCATGATATTTTAAAGGAAATCTAATAATTTGAATGGCAAATACTTTTATGTGTAATAAATCAAACTTGAGTTTCTAAATAACTATATCTATTATAGTTTGATAAAAATGTTATTGTAAGCCTGAGTGTTGGAATTTTTATTTTGAATTTGATTTGAAAAAATATAACTCATACATATATTTATACAAAATATATGTATCAAAAAACTGAAATGCCTAAAAATATAGAATTCTAAGATTTTTTTTTTGTAATACTTTGATCATTTTAATTCTAAAAAGAGCATTCATATAGATAATAAAATTATTTTATGCGGCATACATTCCCAATTTTATTTTTAAAAATAAGTGGTATGGTAATCAAAATACGTCTAGTTCAAGCAAAAACGAAAAAAAAAAAGGCACCTTTTTTAAGCGTCTTAAATCCTAACTTTTCGTCTTTTGACGTCGTTGGACACACCACCGGCTTGACTGTCTAACCTTAATTCCAAAATTGAAAAATTGCACCAAGAATATTTTAATAAAATTTTGCTTTGTAATGAAAGTGGTATACATTTTATTTTTTATTATAATAGTTTTTTAACTACATACATACCGTTACCTTTTACCCATTCTTTACCCATATTTTTTTTTTCCTATTTAATAGACTTAAGTTATTATCTTTAGCCTAACTTTAATTTATCATTAATTGTAAGCTTTTCATTTTAAAATTTATAAATTTTCTCTGTTATTTTTTCATTGCATTTTAAGTAGTTTATCTACATTTATATTTTCACTCAATGACTCTTTAAAACATAATATTACTCAATTTAATAGACTGGGTATGAAGTTGCCATCAACTGGACAATCCATCAAAACTGCTGCATCGTTCAGCACTGTTCTAATTTTTATTTACTAAAAAGATCGTATATGAATTTTGGTGTCAATTCTAGCAGTTTTTTTTCCATAAATTAGAATGAACAGATCAGGAAGATTAAAAAGGGACACAGAATATAAAAATTAAAGAAATATTTTTAATTTCAAATTATTTTAATTGAAATTTAGTTCACAAATTATTAAGGGGTCTCAGGAGTTTTACTTTTTACTTGGTAGTGAAATTTAGGAACATGTCACATTTCATTTTTATTTCTCAGTCCCCATAAAACATAAATGCATATAATTTTTAATATTGACAACATAATAATTAATGCATTTAAAATGCATGTATTTAATATTCTACATTAAAATTTTATTTTATTTTTTAATGTTGAATATTGATAAAGAATTTAAATTCTTTTTTGACTTGCATCTACTGCGCGTAAGACTGTAGTAAATGGCGCGTTTTTGCAGATCTGCAACAAACAAATGTTTACGTTTATCTTATACATATTATAAATTTTCTGGCTTGAAAATAGTGTTTAAATAGATAAATTAAACGTACCTTTGTGAACAATATATTTGTGGACATCTGCAGACTTTTTAAACTTCATTATTTTAAAACTTAACTCAGCGAAAATCATGTGTAGCTGATCAAGTGATAAATCAAACTTTGATGCATGGAAAAAAATAGTATCGCTATCTGCTGCGTCTTTAATGAAATAATTATAATAATAGCAATATAACAAAATAACACAACAATCAGCAAAATCATCTTTTGAAATTTATTGTCGAAATAACTTTGATTGTATGGATATGTTGCAGATCTGCAATGCGGTGATAGAAAGGGTTAAAGAAGAATGTATATTAACCCTATTATAAAGAAAATATTTATGTTAGATTTTATGCATTATTTTGTTTTTAGGAACGTATTACTTAAATTTCCATAAATCTATACTGAATCTAAGATCAGTTAATGTCAGTTAATCAGTCGGTTAGATAACGAAGTTTAAGAACAGATTCGTAAACCCTTTTGTGGGGCGATGGTATCTCTATGAAAGCACTTAATTTTAACACTGACAAACCACATTGCCACGAGAATTTTGGTTTAAAAAAATTCGTTTTATTAGATGCATGAAAACTAGCTTTTTTTTTTTCATGTTTACGAATAAAGTTGTTTTCGAATTCCGGTGTCAATTATTAATTTTAAGTATTGAAAGATGCTCTGCACCGCAAAGTGTTAACCGATCACTCACAATATTAAGGATTTTTTTTTCTTAGCAAGGAGGAGGGGGTTACGTTGACTTTGCTATTTTTATTATTTACTATAGATTTTCATGGAAGTTGTCCACAACACAGATAGAAAATTTTCTTTAATTTATTTATTTTTTTCTTTTTCGTCAAAATTTCACTGTTAAAATAAAATTCGACACATAAAATAAAACCTTTTCTAGCTAGTACAAAAACTCAATTTGCCCTTCACAGCACCGAAAATCCCAATAGAGATTGAATACGAAGCCTTCAGGAAGGAAAAAAAGGGTATACAGACAGAAAAACGAATGGGACAGGAGATACTTTTGGCAGATACTTTTAAATAAGGCTGCGAAGAAATGAGATCGATACGCGGTTCAATCGAAGAAAGGCCCGATATTTTCCCCACAGAATACGATGCTTTTTATGGTGTCTAATCATATTAATAACATTAAAAAAATGACTAAAATAAACTAAAACAGACTTGAATACATTAAAAAAATTAAATTTTATGTACAAAAAAATAAAAATGCTAAAAAACATTTAAAAATACAAAATGTAAACGAAATAAATACAAATTTCTAAATGGTACACTATGAGGTAAAAGGGATATACAGGGTGTCCCTAAACTCATGATAAATACGCTAGGGGGTGATAGAACACATCAAGACGAGTAGTAGTAAATAGGAAACCAAGGGTCCTAAACGTTTTCTAAAGGAGATATCCGCCATTAAAGTTTGGGGCCCAAAATTTCAAATAAACATTAAAAAACGGAAAAATTGGTTGATTGATTTGCGGTTTTCACTAAAACTATTCTTTATGACGGTATTTTCTTGAAAATAAATTATAAAGATAAATTTCAAAAAATGCCGATCATTAACGAAAAACTATTTTTTGCCGTTATTTTCTGCATCTCATTAAAAAGTTTGGTAAGCTTAGACTTAAACTTAAATTTTGAGCTTTAAATATGAATAGTTAGGAATGGTTAAGTAGTACAAACTGAACTGTGTTCAAAGGGTTCAAATTTCAAATGATTATAAAAAATAGAAAAATTGGTCGATTGATTTGCGGTTTTCACTAAAACTATTCTTTATGTCGGTATTTTATAGAAAATAAATTATAAAGATAAATATCAAAAAATGCCGATAGAGGGCGCTTTAGACTTTGGATTAACGAACAACTATTTTTTGCCGTTATTTTTTGCATCTCATTAAATGGTTTCCTAGGCTTAGATTTAAACTTAAATTTTGAACTCAAAATCTGAATAGTTGGGAGTGGTCAAATAGCACAAACTGAACTGTGTTCAGAGGGCTTAAATTTCAAACGATTATAAAAAACGGAAAAATTAGTCGATTCGTTTGCGGTTTTTGCTAAAATTACTCTTTAAATCAGTATTTTCTTGAAAATAAATTTTAAAGATAAATTTCACAAAATGCCGGTGGAGGGCGCCTTAGACATTGGAGTAGCGTACAACTATTTTTAACAGTTATTTTTTTTTAAATCTCATTAAATGCTTTCAAATGCTTAGATTTAAATTTTGAGATCAAATTCTGAATCGTTGCGAGTGTTTAAGCAGCGCAAAAGTGAATTATGTTCGAGACCGGGGGGGGGGGGGGGGTTAAATTTCAACTCCTGAACACACTTCAGTTTGCGCTTCTTAATCCCTCCCAACGATTCAGATTTTGTGTTAAAAGTTTAAGTTTAAATCTAAGATTTCGAAAACATTTAATAAGTTTTGGAAAGCATTTAATTAGATACAAAAAAATAACGATTAAAATTAGTTGTTGGTTACTCTGAAGTTTAAGGCGCCCTCTAACGGAATTTTTTAAAATTTATCTTTGAAATTTGTTTTCAAGAAGCTACTGACTTAAAGAATAGTTTTATTTTAAACCGCAAACGAATCGACCAATTTTTCCGTTTTTTATAATCATTTGAAATCTGAACCCTCGGAACACAGTTCAGTTTGGGCTACTTAACGACTCCCAACTTTTCAGATTTTGAGCTCAAAATTTAAGTTTAAGTCTAAGTTTAGGAAAACGTTTAATCAGATGCAAAAAATAAGGTAAAAAATAGTTATTCGTTACTCCAAAGTCTGAAGCACCCTCTATCGGCATTTTTTTGAAATTTATCTTTATAATTCATTTTCAATAAAATACCGACATAAAGAATAGTTTTAGTGAAAACCGCAAATCAATCGACCAATTTTTCCGTTTTTCATAATCATTGTAAATTTGAACCCTCTGAACACAGTTAAGTTTGTGCTGCGTAACCACTTCCAATTATTCAGATTTTGAGCTCAAAATTTAAGTTTAAGTCTAAGCTTACGAAACCATCTAATGAGATGCAAAAAATCACGGCAAAAAAAATAGTTTTTCATTACTTCAAAGTCTAAAGCGCCCTCTATCGGCATTTTTCGAAATGTATCGTTATAATTTATTTTCAAGAAAATACCAACATAAAGAATAGTTTTATTGAAAACCGCAAATCTATCGACCAATTTTTCCATTTTTTATGTGTATTTGAAATTTTGGACCCCAAACTTTAATGGCGGCTATCTCCTTTGGAAAACGTTTAGGACCCTTGGTTTCCCATTTACTATTACTCGTCTTGATGTGTTCTATCACCCCCTAGCATATATACCATGAGTTTAGAGACACCCTGTATTTAAAATACATTTAAAAATTATCTACGTTTCATTCGCTTCTGCGAACGTCGTAAGTTTGAAAGTTATGATACAATAGTCATGATACAATAGAAAGATGTTAACTGTAATTTAAAGTTTCAAAATATAAACATATACGTCCAAGAGTCCACATAGTTGAGAGTGCGTGAACCTGCTTTTTAATTACGCACCTCTTAACTCAACTATGCTCGTGGACTCTTGGACGTATATGTTTATATTTAAATTACAGTTAACATCTTTCTATTGTATCCTGACGACGTTCGCAGAAGGGAATGAAATGTTGATAATTTTTTAATTTATCTTAAATATTATTTTAAATATATCCTTATAAGTGTACCATTTAGATTGTAATTATTTTAGTACATATTTTTAGTATAATTTATGGTACAATTGTTCAATTCATAATTAAAATGTAAGTGTTTCGCCAAGCTACTCGCAAGACATCCTTAGTATGAACTAGTTGGATGTGCCAATCCCAAAACTTTCTTCTATCTCATACGTACATTTTAATGTTTTAAAAAAATAGTTACTCATTTTAATGCTTTAGAAATTTTAATTGAATGTCATACCAACTTTGATTTTCATCTTAAATTTCTGCTTCTGTCAATTAATAGGAGTAAAAACGAATTTCCGTCTCTGCACGAGCCGATAGACTATAGAATGATAGGCAGAATTTTTTTTTTTTTTTTTTTTTTTTTAATTCAGGGAGATCCTATTTCCCTTACCAAAAAATAATCATATACAAAAAATTTAGTTCAGTTCTAGAACTAACTTCATACACTTTTAGGTGGTGCAATATTGAAAATGGCATAAAATTTGCTATTGCAGCTCCCCTTCAGGCGGAATATTTCAAAACTGGAGGAGGACCTGCTTGCCACAGCCAAAAATATTCACAAAAAATTGGTTCAATTCTATGCATAACTTCATACATTTTTGATGGTAGAATGGCGACATACAGACACACAGACACAGGGACAGACAGACATTTTGTAAAAATATGTTTTTTGGAATCTCTGACCCCTAAAACGTGTAAATCCATCGAAAACCGGAAGTCGAAAAAAAATTTCGATTACAATACTTTCTTCTATTGAAGATAGAAGGAAGTAATAAATATTCATTGCATTATAAACACTAGAACAGTTAGTTAGTTATTTTTTAGAAAAAAACATAATATTCACCAGGGACAGAATGAGCATTATTCAGAGTTCTGAACTGTTATTGATTTGTTTAACTTGCAATGGTTATTTATTTGTACTGAGGATGACTTTTGCTTTGCTTGGCAAAACGTTTGCTTTTTGTATTTTTAAATGTTTTTTATTTTTTTTTATTCTTTGTACATTAAAATTTTTTTTAATGTATTAAAGTCTGTCTTAGTTTTTTTAGTCAAGCTTTTAATAGTTTTTATTTTATTTTATTTAGACGTTAAATGTATGTGTTTTGCATATTAATCATAGTCTATATCCAGGTTTAATAAATTTGCATAAATTTAGAGAAGATATTTTAATAAAGCTTAAAACTTCTTTATGATACAAAATAATGCTATTATTTGAAAAGCTTAGTGAAGATACAAGAAAGAAATTCGAAATGGTGATAAAACAATTCTTAAAGACAAAATATCATTGCAAGTTAAAAAATTGTAAAATTAAAATTGTTTAATAAATTAACTTTATATATTCTTGTAAAAATTTTCATACTTTTAAATCTTATTGCATCTTCATTTGATTGAAAAATATGGTCAAGTATGAGTATTACTCGAGATCAGAGGGTTCCGTATAATAAATATATAAATTATTAGCTGTATTATTAAAAACTGTTTTCTAAAGTAATAAGAAAACTAACTAGTTCGTAAGAAAATTATACAACATAGGAATGGGTATAGCTGTATGTTTTAAAAAGTATGAATGTGCCTTAAAATTCAAAGAGATATGAAGTCTAAATAAAATCAAATATTGCTATTCTGTATAACTCCTTTTTTAAATCTTATTCAAATATTTTTTTTATGAACTTAATTTGCTACAAGCAATAAAACTAGTGCATATTTTAATCTATATTTGAAATTTCAAAAAAAGAACTTTAGCGTGGTAATAAACTTTTCTTTTTTACAGTTTAACAAAACGCAACCTTTGTTTAAAGTTTTAACTTGGCATTGTGCTAAGCGCTTTGCATATAGAAGACAGATTTTTTTTCTCAAATTTAAATGGCTGAAGTAAAACCGTACACATAACGTAAAATTTTGTCTAGTAAGCATAAAAATTCCATATGTCCCTCAGAACGTAGAAAATTTCAAATGAATACGATAAATTTAACTTTTTCAAAAAAATGTATAACCGACTCCAAAAAAAAGCGCTAAAAAGAATTAAATAATTCTATAAAATTCTCTAAAGACAAATCGTTATCCAATAACCACACATTGACTATCATGTACCGGTATAAAACGGCTAAATTTAATATATAGAATTTAATATCCACCAAACATAGGTTTTTCAGAGAATATTTTTACAAGAGATTAATTTACATATTTTTGATTTAATTTTTGAATATATACATATAAAAAGTAAGGAATTACTTTTTGAAGTTGATGCCAAACATTCATAATCGATAATGATTTCCCCATTTTATTTATGGTACTAGACATAATATATCCACAATTCTTACTATACTTAAGATAGTTTGGCACCAACTTCAAAAAGTAATTCCTTACTTTTTATATGTATATACTCAAAAATTAAATCAAAACTATGTAAATTAATCTCTTGTAAAAATATTCTCTGAAAAACCTATGTTTGGTGGATATTAAATTCTATATATTAAATTTAGCCGTTTTATACCGGTACATGATAGTCAATGTGTGGTTATTGGATAACGATTTGTCTTTAGAGAATTTTATAGAATTATTTAATTCTTTTTAGCGCTTTTTTTTGGAGTCGGTTATACATTTTTTTGAAAAAGTTAAATTTATTTCCTACTTTTTAGTCATTTATACCTTAATACATAATTATGTGTACTGACATATGATGGCTCTTTGCAACGCATTACTAATGAACGCACTTTGCTGAGTTCTGATGTATTCGCTTTACTTGTCACTGTTTGATTGTCAACTTTTCAAAAGACATTTACAATATCGGTTAATATCGTTGTGAATCTTTAGGTTTTCTGGATGTGGTAACTTTTGAGATCTCGCACGACGAAAAGCTACCGCATTCATGAAATCTTAAAGTCAACATCTAATCGTACGGACATCGGAAGTGGTTATCGAAAGGTGACAATGCCTCAAGTAAAGTGTCCTTACACATAAGCGCACGGCAAAGCGCTTCCATATATGAGTAAACAGCAAAATGACTCCATGTATCAATGAATAGTAAAATGCTTTTCTAGTTTAGTCAAAAGTACTCCCCCTTCAGTCAGAAAAAGGAAAAAGAAAAATTTTAACAAATATCGCTCTATGATTCAATAGATAAACAACAACAATCTAATTCCTATAAATGCAGTAAAGGCATCGGAAATTAGCGGTGATGATTCGACGAGGAATCCGAAAATCATAACCTGTACTTGGCTGCATCTATAAGAGAGTGACAGCATTCGATGCCCAAATACTTTTTTCACGGACGCTTTTGACCCAACTAAACAGTTAAAAATTTAAAACTCACTCCACCGCTTTTATGGAAAACGATTATTTCAGCCTATCATGGAGCATTCTCATGGGTCAAAAGAGAGAGATTCTATAAAAGCTGGGGAGTGACGATGTAGCAAAAGGGTAAATTTTTTTACAGTGTATGTATGAGATATTCCATAAAAGGGATGGAGTGACAATGCAGCACAAGTTAAATTTTTAACAATGTATCGCAATGCTAGACATTTTCTGTTATAAAATTTGATGATGATTTCCTGGTAGAATTCGATTGTACGCCGAATGATCCTTTATTTCTATACAGACATAAATACATAATCCCTATTATTTTACAAATTCGTGGACATACAAGGACAAGATAGCACAAGGAAATATTACGATACAAGAAAAGTACAACCGGGAGCTACACATAAAGAGTGTGTGCAGCAGAGCCAGTGGGATTCGAACCCACAATCTCCTACGCTCTCAAGAGATTAGCAGCGTGGTGTCTTAACCACTCGGCCACAAGGATCCCCTTAATGACACATTTTTGTCCAGAATCTTTTCAATCAATCATATACTGTGCTCTATGTATCGTCATATTCACATCGAGAAATCCTACATGAACAAAATCTGAAATCATTCTGGTGTCCAATCCGGTAACCAAATCTGAATCTAAAGATAATTTTGCTACACATATCTATGCACTTTATTTTGCATTGATATGTAAGAAATAATTTTTTCCTCCGGAGCAAAAAATATACGAAAGGATTTTCATCTTTTCAACCACTTAAGGATGTCAATTGGTATCGATGTCTATTTCCGCTTTAGTGGATGCGAGAACTTTTCCATTTAAGCTTTAACATTTCAGAAATTTATCGCATCCAGTAAACTTTAAGGCCGCACACTAGGCACAGAAAAAGACCCGGATGATAATGTGAAGTCTATGGGGCGTTCTTTTGAAATATCTCGCTCAAATTTTAAAATTTTTACGTGATTTTTTTTGCATAGGATAGCTGAGGATATTCCACAACCAACCTAGTTTTTACTTTTTCAATTTTGGTTTCAGATTTTTTTTTAAAAAATATTTTAAATTTCAAACTTTAACACTTTTTCAAACTTCAACTTTCAAACATCCTTTAACTTTAATGGTAAGCTTATCAAAATTTTTCGTCATTTATATTTGTCCAACTGTAAATCTAGCACATAGCAATGTACTTTAATCACTTTGTGAATCCGGCGTAACAAGCACCCTGATACGCAGACACTCTTGCTTTAACGTGTAAGGCTCTTTAGAGATGAATTTTCAGCTTTTCGATATCGAATTCTCATGTCTGGATCGATGTGGATCTTTCACTTTGGTGGATACGAGAATTGTTCTAGCTAAGATTTCGTACTTTGAAAAAAAAACCAGCATCTCTGCAACAGTGGTTAGGATCCAGAAGGATTATTCGCTAACAAGATTGACCAATCATAAGCCTTCATTTTTGAGAACTTTTCATTGTTCGAAGGAGAGAGTCTGGAATACATGGAGTGAAAATCTACTATCGACACTGTAAAAAATTTTACCCTTTTGTTGCATCGTTACTCCAACGCTTTTATAGAATTTCTTTGTCTTGACCAAAGAGAATGCTTCATAATAGAGCGAAGTAATCGTTTCCTATAAAAGCGATGGAGTGACGATGCAGCAAAAGGGTTCAATTTTTTACAATGCAAGTAGTGCTAAAAATTTGTATCCTTTAAATGTGTAACGATGCTACAGAATTCCAAAGTGTCGATCACAGCGACATCTGCGGCATTTTCGGGATACATTATCTAGACTAGCAATAATTCTTGCATTTTTAGAAAATGTCCTGCAGATGTCGCTTCTATCTTTAAATTTCATTAGCATTGTTGCACATTTAAATAATAGAACATTTTAGCGCTTTTTTTAAGTGTTACAGAGGGCGTGTTCAGCACAACTTACCGGTTACTTACCGACCACTTACCGACAGCGTTGTAAAGGTTAGAAAAAACCCGGTTTAAACCCGGGAATAAACCGGGTTTTTAGGAATAAACCTGGAAAAAACCTGGGAGTTTTTGGAATAATTCAGTTTTTTGGGAATAAACCTGGGAATAAACCTGGTCTATTGGAAATAAACCCGGGAATAAACCGACTTTTTGCAACTCTACTTACCGATACCACTTACCGATTGAAGACAAGTACGAAATGAAAATCAAAGCGAAGTGTGACGTGAGCTAGAATTCAACAGAATAGTTTTCATTGATGCCACAATTTGCTTTCGTACTGCCCTACAATCGGTCGGTAACATTGGTTACTTTTGTAAGTTGCTCTGAACACGCCCTGAGATAGCCGATTTCCACACTATATCCCCTAGATGCTATATTTCCGGTTTCATGCATAAGAGAACTTGTCCGGAATCCAGGTAGAATTTGCGCTGTTAGCGAAACCAGATTAACGAATCAGAAGCCTGAATTTTAGCAAATTTTTCAATGTTTTAAATAAATTTTCTTGTTAATAAATCTCGTTTCGCAAGCAGCGCAAAATTTATGTGAATCCTGGCCCTCGTCCAATTAGGATTTTGCACTTTGAACACTGTTAAAAATTTGAAACTTTTACTTTATCGTCTATCCATCGCTTTTATAGAAAATGATTACTTCATTGTACTATGGTGAATTCTCATTGGTCAAAATAGAGATATTCCATAAAAGCAGTGGAGTGACGATGCAGCAAAAACTTCAAACTTATAACAGTGAAAAGATCGTATGTCTATGTAAGTGTAACATAAAAGCATGCAAAAAGAACACTTCTAATTGGTCGATTGCTTCAAAATGAATTTGAAATTTAAAGTTTTTATTTTTAAAAAAGTTCTAATTATCAGATTTTTATGAAATTTAAATGGGACCACATGGGTCTAATACGCTTTTAAACAAAAAAAGAATTATCAAAATCGGTTCATATTTGCAAAAGTTATGCGTGAACAACAAATACATACAGGTCGAAATCATAACCTCCTCTTTGAAGTCGGTTAAAAACTTCTGGAAATCAAAAGGATATACAGTATAAAAACGAACAGGACAGACGAGACTTCGGCCATTGCAATATATGCCGCTTTCGACTTAGTTTCCGTAAAATGTCATTTAACTTCACCCAAACTAAACGAAATTCTAACCGGAAAATTTTTAGATGTATCATTATCTATTCAATTTCCTGTTACTACGCGGAACGTTAATACTATAATTTTTATTTAAAAAAAATTCTGGTTCGAACATGTTTAAACTTAGTTTAAACTAACTCATAATTTACGGATGTTAAATCCGAAGTTGCCAAGTACACCAGTGTAGTCTAATCTGGCAGATTTTTTATTTACAAATATCAAATACACACCAAAAAATTCTATTTGTTTTGAAAGTTAAGTACAGTAAAACCCCGCTAATTTGGAGCCCGTTAATCCGGATCTCCGGACAATCCGGATCGGTTTGGTCAATTTATTTTTCAAGTTTGAGAAGTGATTTGGCTAATTTTCATAACTTTAACTTGTTTCATCGTCGTATTCTGAATGAAAAACCTTTTTTTCTGAAATATGTTCGGAAGAATACCTTGAGTTTTCTTATTTCAACTCTTATTTAAACTACACCCAACGAACTACTTATGCTCAAGCTGATGCATGACCGTACGGCTCGCAAAATGCAAAGAAAACTGGCACAGCAAAAAGTTACAAACTTTTTTATTACAAAGTAAACATTTTCCCTATGTGTAATTAATCAATAAGTTAAACATAAAAGTGATTTTCTGTAAGTATGTTTTATTTTATTTCATTTTTTTCTAATTCTCCATTCTAATATTGCATTTTTTTCTAATTGATAATCCGGGTTTTCGATAATCCGGATTGGGTCTGAATCGGGTCCCAATTAATCCGAATTATCGGGGTTTTACTGTACGAAGATTGCAAGTGTGCCAGTGTTCTCTGGTCTGACAGATTTTTTATTTAAAAACACCAAATGAATACCAAAAATTTATATTTTATTTTATACTATATGTTTTATTTTATTTTTGGACATATTACCATTAAGAAAATAGAATATGATTATTTTTAGTGAGAATTCGGAATTTTTTTATTTAAAATTACTTGACTTGGTAACACTGCTTTTGGTATTGGTACATTATCAATTAAGGATGATGAAAGAATGTCCCCGAATATTTCCGTAAAAATAAGCAAAATGATGTAAAAGTATTGCAATACACTGTCGTTTACGACTAGGTTAATTATAAATAGATTATATCTTATTAAATTAGATTATATATTATTAAAAGTTTGTTAATTTTCTGAACAGAATGAAAAATTTACTTAACAAAGAGAACAGTGCATTTTTTTATAGATTTTTACATAAATGAGAAAACAGAGACATTAAAAAACAGCTTATTATGTATACCTGTTGGAATTAGTTTAAGTTATTTTAATTAAAAGTTTCCACACATGCAGGACTGCCACGGCGGCTATTTCTTAATTCTGTCTCCACTATCCACTTTCTTAAAACAGAAAATCTTTAATACATACTTTACAAACATTTGCAAAAGAAATACACTTCAAAATTTATGTTAGAAAAATATTGGTGCGAACATAAAATAAAAATAATCGATGTGGCAGCCCAGCACATGTGAAAATTTTCAGTTTTAAAAGGTTTTATTATTATCATTATTTAAAAATTTTATGATGTAAATTGGAAGTTAAGTAGTTCATTAATTATTTATTGTTCATTTTTTTCTTCGTGTTTGTTCCAGCATTAAAAGTATTAAAATATCTATCAAATAAAATCTATTTCGATCAACGCATAAATTTAATACAGACAATCATGGTAACTTTACATCAAATCAGAGCAGGGCCCGAATTAGACAGTGGGGGGGGGGGGGGCTGGAGCAAATATTATTAGGGGGGGCCTTATATCTTAAAATTTTTCGTAAATTATACTGAAGTGACTAAAACTGAAATCCATAGATATCGTATGTGTACATAAGTTTCATACCAAGTACTATTCACATCTACATACATAATAGCAGAAGAAAGACAATTTTAAGAAATTGTAGAATACAGCTTTTTTTCGATTACAGGAATATGAGGATAAATGTGACGCCTTAAGGATCCATTGGATATGGAAACAGAGAGGGTAGGAGAAGAGAGACCCTTAAAATAATAAAAAAAAAGAATTTTGGTCAGTTTTGACCATTTTTTTATAATTTAACACCCCTTTAACGAAAAACTTATATTTTTTTGGGGGGGAGAGGCCCGGGGCAATTGCCCCGCATGCCCCTGCCTTAGTCAGGCCCTGAATCAGAGTTAACTTTGTTCCACCATTAAGAAACTTTGATCCATTCTGCCAGAATGGAATCTCGACGAATCATTTCCAATGAGTAGTCAAACTCATACTAGTGCTGCTATCTATGTTTCGAGACCAAAACTTTGCCATTAACTCAAGGGATGTTGCAGATTTAATATTTTTTTTCTCTCTTAACTCAAAATTATCCTGATAGGTCAAAGTTATCTTGATTGACTGTATAGAAACAATCACATGTCTCATTGAAATATGAATACACTCGAAATTTACATATAATACCAAAGTTATTTTATAGCGTAGCCAGTTTGCATTCTGTTTTATTCTAGCATATTCAGCTCTGTGTTCATTTATACTCAACGTAAAAAAATTCTTTTAGCGTTTTGAAAATAGCTTCTTTTGCTCTTATATTTTATCAAGGACTTTGAGGAAGTTTCGTTGTCCACAACGCAATCAGAATTATTTATTTATTGATTGATTTTCCATTTATCGCCAAATTTCACTCTTAAAACAAAATTCCATAGACGACAAAAATCTTTTCTAGTTAACGTAAAAACTCAATTTGATTCCCCACAGCTCTGAAAATCCCAAAAGAGGTTGAATACGAAGATTTCGGGAAAGGAATGGAAACAAACGGGACAGGAGATACTTTTGGCACATATTTTTAAATAAGGGAATCCAGAAACGAGATCGATAGGTGGCGCAATTGAGGAAAGGTTTCGATTTTTTCGGGAAGAACAGATTATATGTAAATTGGAAAATTAAAAGTCTTGTAAGATATTTTTTAATCCGTATAAATAGCGAATGCTGTTTTTCGAACAAAATGAAAAGTCAGCCTAGAATATCATTAGAGAAGGCCTAGAATGCCATTATTAGCAAAAGAGACAAAAAGGATCTTTTAAAAATGAGTTTATCGCAATGGTCCTACTCTTCCTCCAGTAGGAGGCTATAAAAATTTGTTTTAAAAAACATAAAGAAATTGTAGGAGGCTATAAAAAGACTGTTGTGAAAAACATTGGAAAAGCGTTCCATTAGGAAAGTATTAAAGTCTTCAAGAAATCACTTTTTAATCAGTTACTAAAAGAATTAAAATGTTTGTAATAGATTTAAATAATATAAGGGATATTCATTTAATTTCAGATCAATTTTTTGCTAATTATCGAATTCATCAACAATATAAAGTTAAAATAAATATGTTATAGCCAGTGTTTGTACAAGTGTATGAAATTTCAAGTATTTAAATTGAGGTTTAATTATAAACTAGGTAAATAAACATAATTTACTTAAATACGCTTTTGGTTTCTCCGTTTCAATCTAATTTTTAGTGTTTTGACACTTTTTAATTTGAATTCTGTAAATCCCACTTATCATTTTTTAAATAATTAAATAAAAGAATATGTTTAAATTTTCATTAATCTGGTTTCAGGGGCTCATAAATATCCCAATAAAATAACGTTAAAAAAAGGAAAAGAGAAAAAAAAATGCTTCGTGGATGGATATTGAAACGCCACCATTTTATTTACAGTGACGTCAAAGTAACACTGTCTAATGAAATTAGATTAATAATCAGAGAAATAAAATTCAATACATGAAAAATTTGATTCCTTAAACAAAATCCTACAGATGGTAAAAAATATATCCCCACAAACTTACGACTCAGTTTGTCCCTAACAGCACCAAAAATCTCAATAAAAATTGAGCATGAAGCCTTCAAGAAAGCAAAGGGCATACATACAGACAAGAAAACGAATGAGACAGGAGATACTTTTGGCAGATACGTTTAAGATTTTTTGAGGATGGCCAAGAAACAAGATCGATACGCGGTCTAATCGAATAAAAACTTAGAATCTTTTCGGAAGAACAGGTAGAGTGTAAGTCGCAGAGTTGGAAGTATTGCGAGATATTATTACATCTAGATATTAAGATGGGAGAGGGGGAGGGGGTTAGTTCTTTATCTAGTGGAATAAAAATTGAACATAAAAGTTGAAATTTTCATATTTGTTCGTAATTGAGATCAAAGAAAGTATATAAAATATTTAGCATGCCGTATATTATTAGCATATTAGTGACCTACGCAAATGCTTATGGGAAAATATCTCAACCATAAAAAAATTGTGGACTATGAAATTTGTCTGTTATTTTACAGTTGAAAAAACTGAATAATTTCCTATCATAAATCGTAGAATTGAAAGTGTCTCAGTTCAAAGTGTTTTTTCAGTCAATGCTATTTTGATGAACAGACCAGTAAAAGTCACGTGAGTCTGAAGATGACGGGATTTTTTTTTTTTAGATAGATTTATAAACACGACTATTCAATCGGTAAATGAATTATAACAGATGTAATTTCCGATGATTTTCCGAGTGGGTGAAAAAAGTCAGGGCAAGGATTCGAACCAGGGATGTATTGGCTGAAGCCGCCAATGATCTTACAATTGAGTCATCCCGGACGCATTTTCAGAAAGAATCACGTTTTGAGCACCTTATCGCCAGAACAACGATTGGCGCGGAGATGAAGTCAATGCTACGCACCCTTTCTTGTTTGTGACGTCAAACCCCTAGCGAATAGCAACCCTTCCTTCTGCAAAGAGATCACGCTTATTGTTCATTTGTTTTTTCGTACACGTTATCAAGCAAAAACTATAATAAGAGGAAATGTTATTCATCGTTGTTTACGATTAAAACATAGTTTAAAGCAAAGAGCTTTTTCAGATTAAAATGCTTTAAGTTTCACAAAACATCTAAACATAGATTTTTTTTTTTTTTTTTTCTCAATTTAAAAATATTATTTCCTTAAGCGCTATGTTCGAAGAAATTGAGAAGTTAATTAAAAACAGTAGTAAAGATTATCTTGTAATAAATATAATTCTATTAATCATGCGTTTTATGACACATTTGAACTTAGTTTATTTTGTATTTGGCGATGCAGCTAGCTGAACATGCTCGCTTTCGCCAACTCGCCAAGGCTGGTGCTCAAAACGCGATTCTTTCTGAAAATGCATCCCGGACGAATACTGAAGGACGAATTCCCCCAACTGACCATAACGATCACACAATCTAGACTGATAGTTTGGATCAGCTCAACAGAATTGTGAATCGTTGAAATGAAAAATCGTTTCCGAGAAAAATAGTCATCTGGCTGTTTTGTCCAATATCTCTGGGGCCATTTTGCTCAAAATGGTGCCACAACAAAATTTGTAGCTTAGCATCTAAGTTATATGGCTTAGGGTTTTAAAACTCACATAATTTGAAAGTTTACTTCATACTGATCAAACAGCATAAGAGCAAATAATGATAACACTAGATATTATTTAGCTACAGCGTGACTTCAAGCATCTGGCATTCAGAAATCCAGCAACTTCAAAAATCCAACATCAAAACCATACCTTTATTTTTTACATTTTCAAGTTATTAGAAAAAGATAGTTAATACGTGTATTAATATGAAAGAGAAAATAAATAATAAAAATATTCAACTTTCAGTTGATTCTTAGTTCAAATTATATATACATTGATCAATGCGCTAAAAAATAAATAATTTTTGGTTAGCCAGGCGCATGTTTTCACTTTATATATATGTATGCACATATGTATACATATGTGTGTATATATATATATATATATTACAAATTTAAAATTTTTTCGCCAAAACTAAGCTTTATACTATCTTAATTTTCTTATAATAATGTTCCGTACTTACTTCAAATTATTAAATTAAAATCTTATTTCTAGATCTAATCTGTTAATCTGTATGCAGACGATATAAATTCTTAATTTGCCTTAAAAAACATTATTCCAGTATGCGTAAATTTAAAAAGATGGCTCTAAATTAAAAATATTCTTAATTAAAACTTTATTTCTTAATATTCCAAATAAAACTGATTTCTTCTATGTTTTTATCAACCCTTTTTAAGAAAATCTTATTAAATTTATTCCAAAACCATACCTTTCAAAAAATATCATTATTTTATTTTATCTATTTATTTATTTTTCCGCCGTCAACTTTTGATGTGTGCATTAATAAATTCATTTCTTTTCTTTTTCTCTTAAAATTAATCATTGATAAAAATCGTCTGCCTAAGAAATTATGAGTCGATTATAAATTGGTTAAATAATATCTTTTTTTAAATAAATTGATCGTCTGTGTAAAATAGCCTCGTATCTGGACAAGAATTCTGTTTACATAAAAGGATGATGGTTTGAGATTACAGAAAGTTCTAGAATTTTCTTTTTAGTTTTAAAGGTGGAAGTCTCGAGATGAGAAGGGGAGAGATTCTGGAGTTCTTTCGTCGATGAGTACGGTTGATTGAAGTAAATGATGGAATATTTTTTGGACATTTCGGTAAAAGATCGTTTGCAAAAAGGAGTTTTTCCCTCTATAATGACTACAGTTGAATAAATAAACTTACAGCCACCAATGAGTGATTTATTGGATATTCTACATTTATTTATTTTTTATTTTTTTCCTCGCTGGCCATGACTTCTCTGCAAAGAACGGGGACCCTGGCGATGATGTTTCTGGCTCCTAACTTTAAAATGTCACATATATATATATATATATATTTATATATGTGTATAATATGTATATATACATGCGTGTATATAACACTGGCGCTCGGATAACCGAAAAGTATTAAAAAATATTCCTCCCTCTTCAATCAAACTTTTTACATATCAAATTTTACAAACATAATATAAATTTTAGTATAGTCTATCATTTTTATATAACCTTAAAAAAATAATTAAAAAAAATTGATACTTTATGTTTCACAATATTTATCTCCTGCAGAAAAAAAATGTACATATAATTTTTTTTTTTCAACGTGCTGAAAACACCGATCAAGAGAGAAATCTAAAAATAGAAAAAGGCAGATGACAGATGGGAACTTTTAGCAGGAGAAGTGCACAGGAACTTTAAATGGAAACAACACTCAGATTGTAGCGAAAAAAGACAGAATCGATCTGTGGCCCAATCGAAAACCTGCATTTCTTCTAACAGGTAGATGACACATATTTGAAACCCAGAATGTGTTCGAAAAAAGTTCAGTTTAAAAAAAAGAGACGTATGAAATACTGTAATTTTTTTTTCTTTAATCTAAAAATAACAAGGGTCAATTGCATTTGTTTTAATATTTTAACATTAATTTTCTTTACAAAAACTTATATTTGCTTGATAAAAACTTATAATTATCACCTCTTAACCCTTTTTAAAATTTCTTATAAAGAAAAAATAATAATAGACCTTTTCTCTCTATAATTATAGAAGGGGAAAATGATGACATAAATAAAAATTATTGCCCCGATTAGTTTCTTTGTTTTTAACCCTCTCATGCATACGGGCCTCATATGAGGACAGATAATTATTGCAATATTAAGTAAAAAAAATTGAGCATTCATTTATGGAGATCTGATTTGTGGAAAGATAATAGCTAGCAAGCAACACAATGATAAAATTATTTTAGAATGGGTCTTTCATTTATCATTAAAAAGATTTTTTGTTAATAATGCAAAATAATGCAAAATAATTTATGCATGAGAGGGTTAATCCTTTCAGGGGCCAAGTTTGCATCAAACGGTTAGTTTTAATATTAAATTTACCAAATGACACCACAAAATTTTTAGTACAATTACGATCTCACAATATAAGTGAAAAAGCGCCACTGATTATTTTCAAATAATTTTGCATGTAATTTGTGGTGTGAATTATATTTACACTTTTGTAGCAGAAATGCCTTGCTCCTGAAAAGGTTGATATGGCTTTTGCCGCCTCATTTGCAGCTTTTTCTATCCAAGATTGATAAGGATGCCTTCATAAGAAGTGTTAACTTTTATTTATTTCTATTATTTCTTCTTCTGTACAATAGTTTGAATAATTACAGCTCACCCATTACTCCAATTCTTTCCAATAACTTAACTGACTGAAGTATAATAACCTAAATTTTTACTTATCTTTTAGTTAATTTTAACATCATAATTTTTCTCTGTAAATTCATCCTTTTTTATAGTAGTAGTTTATAACACACAAACTTTTTTCCAATGGCTCATAATAATGTAATATATTTAATTTACAAGGCTGAGTGTTAAGTTGAGTTAAAAGTGAAACCCCTCAAAGTTGCTTTACTTTTCAGAACTGTTCAGTAAAATTATAAGAAGAAAAAAAAAAAAGAAAAAAAATCCCGCAATTTTTGTAAGAAAATACTGGCGTCTAAAATTTGAAAAATGTATGCATATGCATGCTATATGACACGTATTTACGCCACTCATCTAAAAAGGGTTAAGTATGATAAATTCAAAAGCATATGTGTACATTGGTACGAGCTTTTTTTCGCGTAATACTAATGTGCATCATTTAAAGAAGATACTTAAAAAGAGTTTTTTAATTAAATATAAGTAAGATGATGAATAGTCAGAAATTTAAAAACCGTCCAAGGGCAAGCAATTGTGTCCCTGTAATGTCAAATCCATACTGAAATTTATATTTGCAAAAGAACGAAAATCAATTTTTGAAGTTTATAAATTCAATTAAAAGTTTCTGTTACGAATTCTGTTGCAAAATTACGTGAGATATAATATACCCCATCGCGCCTCAGGGGGTAAAAAATTAGAAAAACATTAACTGGAGTTAACTCTTAGTTTTTAATTAAAAAAAAAAAAAAAAAAAAAAAAAAAAAAAAAAAAAAGAGAAAAAGTTTGATTAACTAGCTTAGTCGAAGACAGCATTTCTTTTAACTACAAAAACATCCAAATATCTACAAAATATTACTATAGTTTAGTTTATCTACTCGAGGGATATAGGCCCAAAGGTAGGAGTGGCCTTTGTCGGGGTCTTTCTAAGGGAACCTAATCCGTATTTACGCAAGGTTCGAAAAAACCCACAAAAATTCCGAACGGTTAAACCGACGGCCGCGATTGGGTTCGAACCCAGCACCTGCTGTCTACTAGTTGAAAGGTCAGAATCTCTCGGCCACTGGTGGGGCCAAAATATTATTGCAAAAACAGCTTTTTAAGATCAGTCTGTCTTTTTACTTAAATAACAGTAAACAAATAAAAGTAAGTCAAATATGTAGATTGGTATAGACAAATTCCACACATAATATTTAAATAATAAAAATAATGAAAATTTTCATAAAAACAAATCGTTCAGACTTTAATTAACGTTAGTGATGCCGTTAAAAATGAACTATAAAGTTCTACAAAAAATAAATAAATGAATGAATAAGAAAGAAAATCCACAGACATTACCGAAATTTTCCCAATTATTTAGCCTCTTTATAAACAAATTTATTTGTGCCAAAACTAATTAAGTGTGCATTTTTCCTATTAAAATAATGAAGTATAAATAAAAGTGTTCTGTCAAAATCTTAATTAAAGTACTACCATGCGTTGCTAAAAGAAGTAAGAAAATTCGGTCAAAGTAAAATGAAGAAAAATCGACCGAGCAAACAGAAATGTCTTGTATTTAAGCATACATCTTTACTATTCGAATTGTCTAAGCTAAAACTACAAAAAGTAATCCCTGATTTATGCACTGATATGCAGGATACCTTAATTATCATAAACTAGAATCAATGGATTTTAACTTACGTTTCATTAATTTATAATTCTCCTAATTTCTCCTATTGTTCTAATTCTTTAATTCATTAATCTTATTAAAAAGATTATTTTAATCAATCTTAATACAGTGAAACCTCCGAACAAGGGACACCTATGGAACCGGAACTTTCGTCCTTTAAATAGAGGTGTCCCCTATTCGGAGTTTTTACTTTAAAAAAAAAATTAATCTTTCAGATAGACATAAAAAATAACATAACTGTAAAGATGAAGTTAAAATGTATCCGAAAGCTATAAATTACTTTAGTCAGACGCAACAGCAATAGAGAATTCATTAATTGGAATTTCCAATCGATTACTTCATTAAAACATTTGTATAGACTTATTAAATTTGTGTTTTTTTTTTTTTTTTTTTTTTTTTTGTGAAAAAATCTGATACATGTAAAAAGTACAGTAACATTTAAAAGAATCTTTGTTGAAGTATTCAAAAGTGATTCTTTTGCAGGTTTCAATTTTTCACTACTAACCCTTCAAGGTCTCATTTACCATACTTATAAAGTGTAGTCCTTCATTATCAGCAGTATTTACAAGGAAGTATTCAGCTTTAAATATTTTAAAGAATATGTAAAGTTCTTTATTTCTCAATTTTTGTTTCTTTTTCACTTACATAATCATCCTTACAATTTCCAGCATTACTTTCTATGGAGATAAACGCACTGATTGTGGATAAATAATTGTGTCATATGCCTCTCTATTAACATAACTGCCTGTCTGTTTGATAAATTCACAAAAATCTGTATTTTCATTTTCATATCAAACTACTTCATTATCTGAAACGCAATAACCAACTCCTTTAATCTCATATTAAAGTATCCTTTAAATAGAGTGTCCCTTATTCAGAGGTAAATACGTTATGTGTCCTATAACAAGGGACTGGGACCGGAAGTTTTGTCCTTTAAATAGAGGTGTCCCTTGTTCGGAGTGTCCCTTATTTGGAGGTTCCACTGTTTAACAAAAAATACGATGACTTTTTGCACACTGAACTATACACCAACAATTCCATAAATAATTTTATGGAAACTTTAACAATTATTAGCGATTCAGCCAAAATGAATGATAAAACTCTATCGAAAAGGAATACAGTTATGGTATGCGTTATTGAAAATTCTGTATTTAGATAATTTAAAATAAATAGTCATTTCAGATAAAACTAATTATTTTTTCTTCTTCTTATAAAAAATATAATAAAAAACTCAAAATTAGCCACTGCTTTTTAATTATGTTTTTATCTACATTGCCTTGAATTTTGTCAAATTGGAAAGAAATAATATCGATAGATTTGTTGGAAAGAAATAATATCGATAGATTTGACTGAATGTGATATTTCTTCCCTTCTCTACAATAATTTAACTACTTGTACAAAAACTATTTCGTTCCTGTTTTAAATTTATTCATCATAAGATAGCAATTAAAAAGGAATAAAATTCGTAAAGATATCAGCCAGAAATTTAAATAAAATTTCGTTTATTGTCAAAATAAGTTATAAATTTAAAAAGTGTAACAAGTATAACAGAATATTGGTAGACGATATCGAAATAAAGGATATACTTTTATGTCTTTAACTGTCCTATTACTTGCGCTAAACTTAAAAAGGGTTTAGTCTGATTCATGAGAGTAGCCAACAATAAATGATTTACAGTATGGAATGTATCTTATTTTATTTTATTTTTTACTGCAATTGCCTTTCCCTTTTAAACAAAATGTAAAGAAATATTTTGAAAAGATTAAAAAATAAATAAATAAATAAATAAACGTGAAAAGCTAAACTAACATTCCATAGCTTTCAAAAATAAATAAACACTTTATGTTAAAAATAAAGAAATATAAAAGAATAGTGATAAACAATACAAAAAAAGTGTTTACATAAATCGCTTTATCTGTCATATTAGTTGCACTAAAATCGCAAAGAGCAAACCATAAATTATGGGCTAAGATAAAAAATTAAAAATAATAATAATACAATTTTTTTGTGTGATTTCGTATTTAAACTATTATTTAAGTACTGAAAGAATTTTTCAAAAAGTCTAAGCTCAGCTAAAATTCTATACATTAAAAAAAAGAAACAAAAATTCCGCATAAAAACATATTAAAAAATATTAGTAGAAGATACAGAAATATTAGGTATTTATTAATGGCTTCTTGCCATATTATTTGTGCTACAATTACAAAAAAGCAATGAGTGATTTACGGTCTAGGATTTAAAAATAATAACAATAGTTAGTTTTTTTATTAGTATTATTCAACATTAATATAACAGGAAATTCGAAAAACAGAAATTATGCAAAAGCTTAAACAGAAATTCCACGCGTTGCCAAAATGAATAATAAAGTTTTATTAAAAAATGTAAAAGAATACAGGCAGACGATACAGAAGAAATATTTTGCATTTCTTTACATCCCATTATTTGCCATATTAGCTGTGCTAAATCTACAAAGAGCAAACCGTGATTTACGGGCTGGGATAAAAATTTAATGTCCGATTATAACTCAGCCATCATAAATTGGAAAAGCATTAGATTTAGAATCACGTTTCTTTACCCTAATCGCGTTAGAAACTGAGCCTATAACGCCATGAATATGATTTCCTGCTTCTATTTCATTTTAGAATTTGATTAAAAGCCTCGAGAACAGAAAAAAAAATGTTAATGGAACGAGCGAAAGAATGGCTGACTTAAAGTTCATATATTTAAATGATACATGTAGTTGGGAGCTATTCACTTTTGTGCGGTGAGATTGCGGTTATAGATATGAACTGAGTAATGTCTTTAAAAATTATGTTTGGATAGAAATTGTGCGTGGAAATTCTAATGAGTATCTATGCAAAGAGATGATGGATTATTTAAATTTTGCTGATATGTTAATGGACGCGATATTCGTGCGTGCTCCGTTCGTTTGTTAGATAAATGTGCCTCGCTGTATCATTTTTTAATATGCTCTTTTAAAGTGTGCATTGTTACGCAGCTATTATGAATTAAGTATGCGTATGCATATCGCTCAATTGTATTAAAAATGATAATTATGTTAATGTTTTGAATTGTGTTAATGGTTTTGCTCAATGATTGGTTTTGTAAATAATATTCATTATATTTTATGAATACAGAAAGAAAATAGTTTGACAATTTTATCATGCGTTTGTACAGTTTTTAAAGGGATTTTTTAATCGGGCTCAGTTGTGTAGGGAAATAATATTGTTATCTCACATTTGAATCACAAGCTGTGACAGTTTTTGTTATTGCTGCACATGTATTACAGTGATATAATACATAATGGGAAATCTATGCCACTAATTGGCATCATTCAAAACGAGCATGTTGACTATAAAAAACAGTGACTGCGGACGAATTTGTTTAGGTGTATAAAAGACTTAGTTATTCATCGAAGTATAAACTTATGATGTAGTTAGGTATGTGTTACGGTGGAATTATATTTACACCATAAAGTTATAATACACAATTCATTTTATTATTGATTGTAATATAGTAAAAAAAGAGATTTGAGTATGGGTTTCACATGAGCCAGGGCTGCCACAGATGACTATTTTTATAATCCGTTTGCACCAGTATTCTTAATATAAAATTAAAGTTTATTTTTCTTGCTATAAAAACTATTTCTGCCTCAGCGACTCAGGCCTATAATTCAGGTAGTAGTGATCGGGCTCTGGGCATCTAAAGAGGCATGTTTGTGTGTGTGCATGTAGAGTTACAAAATTTGGAGTGAAGTTACTTCTATACATGTAGTTTTGCACCTCGAAGCCCGATTTTTGATTATAATTTTCTTAATTTAATTTTTAGGCGATTTTTAGAGTTTTTTCTTTTGTTTCGAGGCGATTTTTCCATATTAGTGAAAGGAATACGGTTTCATGCTTTTCACTCAAAATAGTAATTTTTTTTTCTCTTTTCAATAAAGTTTATTCAGAATTCGTGAGGCGATTTTTGATTTTTAGCGAATTTTTTAATGCGATTTTTAGTGTTTTTTCGCATTTTGTGCCTATTTTTTGACAATGATAAAAAGAAAATTGATTTAAACTTTCAGCCTAATGAACTAAATTTTGTCTGCTATGATTTTTCAATTTCAGTGATTTTTTAGTGCGATTTTCAATACGATTTTCGAAGTGATTTTTAGCAATTTTTTGATTTTTTGTGCATTTGGCATCGATTTTTTGTCATTTTTGTCAAAATTATAGATTTTTGTATGCATCATGATCTTATCTATTCCTGAATTTCATGTAAGTTCCTCTCCCGTTTGCCATTGCAGCCTTTTTGAACATTTTTACCGCTAAATGGTATTTGTGCATTTTTTTAAACCAAATTTTCACGCAGTCAGTGGCCGTGTACTTCAGACAACGTAATTTCACATATTTCGAGTAAGCGATAAAATCAAAAATTTCATGTTCCTTTAATATTATTATCACGGAACCGTACAACGCCGGGCGGGTCAGTTAGTACATTAATATTCGGAAAGTGTGGATCCTCCCTAAATCTGCCAAGACGTGCCATTAGTTATCTCAACCATAGTTATAATATTAAATCCAGAAATTTATATATGTATGGTTTAAGGATAAAAATCTAAATATGAATATTTACTAATAAAACATATGATAACACATAAAAAACATTTGTGCGTGCGTATTTCAATTGCACAAAAATTGCTGCAATCTGCATATATTTCAACACATTTATTTTCTATACTAAGCGATTGACTTAATTTAAAGAAACTATCTAAACCAAGGCTTAATATGAACCTTAAAAGGAAAGTACTCAGCTAAGAAATTTCTACAAAAAATATCTTATTAAACTAAAATTAAATATGTCTGCAAATCGTTTGAAAGTCAGAAAAAAAAATCTTAAGGAGAAAATGAATCATATTTTGACTGATTCATGTTCATGAATCATGTTCATGATTGTGTAATCTCTATTAATTGTGTACTTCTATTAATTCGTTAATAATATAATGACGAAAAAAAATCACATGCTAGTTTAAAAAAATGAATCATATTTTGACTGATTCATGTTACTTTTCATGTTCATGATTGTGTAATCTCTATTAATTGTGTACCTCTATTAATTCGTTAATAATATAATAACGAAAAAAAATCACATGCTAGTTTAAAAAAAGTGTCACCATCCCTTTTTTCAATGATAGTCCATCGTATACATATATCAGCACATATTCAATTCCTATAGTAAGCGTACTGTCTGATTTTAAGGAAAACGTCTAAAACCAATATTTTACATGACCTTAATACCAAAGTTTTAAACCATGAAAATAAAAAAAATATACTAAAACTTAATATCTAAAAATCAATTGTAATTCTGAGTGAAAAAAAAATGAATTTTAAAAAGAAAATAACTCTTATTTTGACTGACCTACTTTCATAAACATGACTGTGTTAATCTATACCTCTATCAAATCATAAGTAAAAGACCAAAAAGCCCTATGTAAGTTTGAAAAAAGCCCCAGTAGAAAAGATATGCATGAAAACTTGACACATATTAAACATTTATTGGTACGCATTTCTATTCTCAAAAAATCAATGCATCCTGCACATGTATCAATTAATATTTATTTTCTATAGCAATCATACCGACTTAATTTAAGGAAAATATTTAAACTAATATTTAATATGACTTTAAAAGAAAAGCCCTAAGCTAAGAAAGATCTAAAAGAATTACACAATTGAATATACCTATAAATTATTTAAAAGTCAGTGTGGGGAAAAATATTAGAGAAAATGAATCATATTTTGATTGGCCTACTTTTATATATATAATTGTGTAATCTCTACATCTATTAATTCATAAATTAAAAAAAAAAGTGATAAAAAAATCGCATGTAAATTTAAAAAACTTCTGCTAGAAAAAAATGTATGAAAACTTGACACATACCAAACATTTATATGGATATATTTAGATTTCTCAGACATCACTGCAACCTGCATGTATATCAGTAGATATTTATTTTACATAATAAACGTATCGTCTTATTTTAAAGAAAACTCATAAACGAATATTTTGTGTGATACTAAGACAAAAATACTAAGGCAGAAAAGATGTATAAAGATCATACAATATTGAATGTATTTCAAAATTATTCGAAAATTTGCGCGAATAAAAAGAAATCTTAGAGAAAATGAATAATATTTTGATTGACCTACTTTCACAAATACGATTGTTTAATCTTTACCTCTAACAATTCATAAATAAAAGTATGACAGTAAAAAGTCGTATGTAAGTTTGAAAAAAGTCCCACTAGAAAAAAAATATATGAAAACCTGATACATATAAAACATTTATTCGTACGTATTTCTATTCCTCAGACATCGTTGCAACCTACATGTATATCAGCAGATATTTATTTTCTATAATAAACATATTGTCTTAATACAAAGAAAACATGTAACCGAATATTATATCGTGACCCTAAAACAGAAGTACCAAGATAAGAAATTTGTTTTTTATAAATATACCATACAAAATTGAATATATTTGAAATTTTTTGAAAATCTGTGTGAAGAAAAAAGGAATCTTGCAGAGAAAATTAATCATATTTTGACTGACCTACTTTCATCTACACGATTGTGTAATCTTTACCTCTATCATTTCATAAATAAAAGTACGACTACAAAAAGTCACATATAAGTTTGAAAAAAATGGCACTAGAAAAAAAAATGTATGAAAACTTGACACATATAAAACATTTATTCGTACGCATTTCTATCCCTCAAAAATCGCTGCAACCTGCCTGTTTCACATCACTCTGCACTTTGCAAACCGGGATGCAACGATTTCTCAAAACACTTTTGGCGTCTACCTTACATTCTTACCTGTTCAGAGAGAGGTCTTCGATTGGGCTCCGTATCGATCTCGCCCTCCTCCCCCACCCTTCATCCAAAGTATCTGCCAAGAGTACCTCCTGCCTCGTCTGTCTTTCTTTCTGCGTGCCCCTTTTTCGTTCACGTGTAGGGCTCACTACTCAATCTCGATCAAGATTTTCGAAGCTCTGAGGGTAAATTGAGTTTTTGGTTTTTAAGAAAGAAGAAAAGAGTTTTGAATGCAACATGTAACCTTTTTTCTTTATTTTATTTTGTCTGAGGGAAAATAATATGCTTTAACGTTTATTTCAGATTACTTTGTTTCATTATTTTATTGGTATGGGAGTAAGAAGAGTTCGGGAATTTTGTATGTAAATTAGTGGTATATTTTCTCTTGCTTTCAGTTGGTGGTATTTTGGGAGAGTTCGTATGATAGTGAAATATAGTGTTCTTTGTTTATCGAGCTAAAGTGTTTAACTTTAAAGAAACTGGAAATTAATAATTAAAAAGAATAATTTACATCAGAATTTTTATTAAGGTTATTAAATTTAACTTGTATGTGATTTATAATTTATTTAATTTTTGAAAAAATTTGTGGTTCAAATCGAAAAACGTTAAAATTGTAGTTCATTGGGTACCAACCAGTCAAGTGACCAGTTGTGCATTTAGAATCAACACTAATTGTTACATTTATTTAATTTTAACGGCCTCTAGAAATTTTTAGAAAAGTCTTCGTCTTGCTCCACACCCATTTTTGTATATATGTATAAAAATTTTACACTAAATAGTGTACTTTTTAAATCGTTAATATACAAAACTTTTAATGTAGCGGTCAGTCTTCAGTATCGATCAGTATAATGCATATAATGTTTATTGCTGGTAGCATTCTTTGTTTCTTTTGATATGTGAGTAAGAAAAAATCTAAAATTTTCTATGTAAATTGGTGGCTAATTTTCTTTGCTTTATATTGGCGACTTTTGGGATAATACGTATGATAAACAAATGTTGTGTGTCTTAGCTATTTAAGACTGCTGTGTATATATTCAATTGAGGACTCAAAGCACCCATTTTCAGGTGCGTTCTTAATTATGTAAATACGTAAAACCTATAGTTGTTGTTCAATCCGTCCGTCTGTCCACATTTAACAGAGTAAAAACTACACAATTTGAAATTTAAAATATATAGTTATTGAATAATTTTTTTGAGTCAATTCAAATTCTATGAAAATCGGATGCATAGTTTAGTTGCCGAGACAATCAAAAGTATTCCGTTACTTTATTGCCAACGAGAAAAACAGTTTCAAGTACATTTTAATGATGTTACACTCTTTCGAACCTAATAAAATTGATATCCATCTATGAAGTATATACTAAAATATACATTCTGCACAATCTGTGGTGCAAAGAATATTTGTTATTAATTTATACGGCATAATTTCGGATTTTCACTATACGTTCAAGATATTCATCGTAAATTATTATGTGATCTATATTAAAAGCTAAAACTTAATTGAGAAGAATTATTTTAAATTAGTAAGTGTATAAATTACGTGGTAATAAAAACATTTTAAGTTCATTTTGCCACATGATGAATACATTTTGTCATTTTACCATTTATGGGGAAAAAGCCCATGTAACCTACATTCTTTATCTTGCAGGAGAGATTTAATATAAGGATTTCTGCATTAACACTAAAACCGCGGAACCGGGTCATTTTGATCCGTCAAAAGTGAATAGATGTAGATTCGAAGCAGAAAATTTTATATAAAATAAGTTATATATATGATGAAGAAAAATATTTTAAATAAATGAGTGATTTAGTTTAAAATGGAAATTCCGATGTGAAATATTTTTAAGAATTTCGAGGAAAAATTTCCGCGGTTCTAGTGTTAAATTTACTTCTAATTACATTCTAATTCTTTCTCTCGCACAACATATGTATATATTTTTTTCATACTGGGTCAATTTAGCTTGAGCTAAGTTTTATAAAGCTATATCTTCGTCGATTAAACCTAATTAACCGTGGATTAAATGTTTATATTTTATCATAGTTTTTTGTCGAGAATTTTGTTAATTTTAAACAATTCATTTTAACAGAGAAAAATTAATTATTATTAATGGAAAGATTTTTATTCACTTTTATTTTTCTTGATTTTGTTTTTTCAGACGGAATTCTTTTATTGTACATATAAGGTCATCGAAACGCTGAAGTCTGTAATGAAGGTTATTTGCAATCATATGCAACAATTCACAATGCTTCCTGAGACAAATTTAAATAAAAAGTATTACTTTTCTTAATATGCAAACGATATAAAAGTAAGTCTTCAACATTTTACATCGTAGTTTTAAACTAATTTCTTTAAAATAAAAAGTGATTTTTATTTCAATTTTTAGTGCCTTCTTATCTCTATTAACAAATTAATGTTGCCATATATTGAATCAATTTTGATTAAAATTTGTGATCGTCAAAATTTTTTTGAATTTTTGGAAATATATAACCAATATTAACTAGCAATATTTATCCTTAATTATATATTAACATAATAATAATTTTTTTAAACATAAGCCGAATGTCATTGTTGGGATTTTATATGAATGTCTGTATTATAATGATTTATTATTCCCTGATCATTAGAATTGATTGTAAATAATTCCAAATAATATTGATAGAATAGAAATAATTTCCAAGTTAGAGACAATATATAAAATTTTTACAATTTAGACTTATTTACAATCATACTTTAGAAAAATATTTATTTAGTATATGAATAGATAGGCGATAATATTTTAGTTGCTCTGCATTGTTTTTAAGATATCAATAAATAAACAATTTTAATGGAACTCTCAGTTTTCGTTATTTACTTTTAGAACTAGTGAAGAAACAAGCGAGAATTTATTTATCTATTTATTTATTTTTAATGGAAAAACAAGTATAGTCTAGAGCTATTTTGTATCTTATTATTATTGTTGCATTATTTTCTGAAATGAAGCAAAAGAAAAGATATAGACAGACAGACAATAAACAGAAACACTTTTATTGCAAAGTAATTTTACAAAGCAAAGGAGATATTTAAAAAGTATAAAGAAAGAAAAAACATTATAAAAAAAGTTTTTGTCAAAAAAAAAAAGAAAAAAAAAGAAAAGAAAAAAAAGAAAAGAAAAGAAAAAAAAAAACACCCCGCACCACATATTTTTCTAAATTAAAGTAGAGAGAAGGTATCGAAAAATTGAAGGAATAAATATAAAAAAGAAAATAAGTCAATATCTGAAAGCAGACAGATATTTTTCTATTTCATTATTGACTTAATTATTTTATAAAAAAGTAGCATAGATCTGTTGTGAATAAAATAATACTACAAAAAACTACATTAAAATATGCCTTTTTTGAAATCTTCAATTGCATTTTAATATTTAACGTTTAAAAAAACATTTTTAAATCATGGGCCATTTTCGCTTCAAAATTCTATCAAACACGTCCTCCCAGTATGAAACATTTTCTATAAAAGTAAAAACAAATTATAACAGTCCCAATTTTTTTTAAAAAAAATAAAATCCGAAATATTAAAAAGGTTATTTTATTTCCAAAAACATATATTCAACTGCATTAACAAAAGCATCAGAACAGAAAATTCGATAGTGACAAATCAAAAGCAACTTCCTTTTTAAACCCCTTTTGTTTCACACCCTCCTCAAAAAACCGTTCTCGAAAAACAAACAACTGCGCAAAGATAATAGACAAGCTATCTAGCGGCTATTACACCCGGGGTCAAAGATAGAGATTGCGGCTGTAAATTTAATTTCAGTCAAATGAGATTACACTTACGACATTTTTTGATTCACAATCCTATCGAAGTTAAAGTTGGAGTTATTTTTTCCCTCTTTTTTGGTATTCCGTCTCTTTCCGATATAAGTTTTTTTTTTCTATATTTTTCTAAGAAAATCTCCGATAAAATAATCATCAAAGATATTGATTGCGTTGGATAAAAACGAGCATCGATGTTTCTTGATGTTGTTTGTATATTTTTCCGTGGGAATCGGAAATAGGGAATTAAATAACAACCTCCTTGTCTTTTCCATTATTTCACTTCAGTGGTTATTTATACTGTAAAGCGATCATTACATAGAAAAAGAACGGAATAAAACTAACTTATTTATTTTTGACTAAATAGTCAATGCCATTGTTTTATTTTTTTTTATCAAAAAGGTAACGCGCTTCACTGAATAAATTTAAGTGACCTTGATAATTTTTCAATAATTGATTGCAATGTTATATATTTCTGTTATAGTATAAAGAAAATAAGTAAAAATAAATTATCTAAATAAGTAACAAATGTTTTTTTCTTATTTTAAATTATGTAACTAAGCAATTGATTTTTTGGCCATTAGACTAATTAAAACATAATAAAACAGAATTATTAAGTTTATTTTCTTGTTCTATTGACAAGGAAAAATGATTAAAATAACAATACATTGAAAATCAATTGTTGTAGCATTTTCAGAAATATAAAGAACTATCAAATGAATGATTCAATAATAAACAATTACCTTTTCAATAAGAAACTTTTTCTCTTGTTCATAGTAATTGTTATTTCAAAAAAAAAAAAAAAAAAAAAATCTTAGAAATTTCTCAATAAATTTTGAAAATTAATTTATTTTTTATTTTTACTCAAAGATTAATTATACTTTCGTTGAAAAAAAAATATTCGGAACAGTTTAAACAATGTAACGTTATTAATTATAAAACGTCAATGAGAATTGCTGATAGTTTATTAAATCTGCACATGCAGCAATATAAAATTTTCTTTTCGATAAAGCATAAGTTAGGCATACCTTTCCGAAAAGAAAAAATTAGAGATTAAAATAATTAGTTGAAAATAAAATTTAACGCTGTAACGACCGGAAAATTTTCTCATGTATTTAAAAAATATTTTACACCAGATTTTTTATTTAGTTCTATTTAATATATTTATTTGACTTATTATATTCATTTCAAACTAAATTACGCTTAAAACGTCTAAAATCACATTTCCAGAAATTATCATTCATAGGCAACCATGAACCCACCAATACTTCTTAGTAAGCTGAATGCAGTTCAGCGTAAAAATGCATAACTTATTTAAAAACCATCCTTAAATAATTTACGCGCATATTCAGTAACGTTTGCGAGGTTTTTCCTATAGCCCTGTATATAGACTGTAGCATTTATACACACTATATAATATGCATAGATTTAGTGGAACTTAATCTTCATGGAACTTCATATGCATAATATAAATTATGAAAATAAAACCTGTATAAACTATTTATAAAATGCATCGCAATTCCAAAACAAAATTTAAACATATATTTAAATATTTTTAACAAAACGGGATATTAGGAATTACATTGGGAATCTATAGGAATTTGGTGATATGCCAGAATAGCGCCAATTCGGCGTCACTTTATTTTTTGTAGCCAGATCTGGTGATATATCACCAATTTGGCAATGAACTTGGCGGAATTTTTTTGGTCGACGAAATAGTTAAGTAGTACCAAATTGCGTAAAGGAGACATCCTTATAAGAATAAGAATGATAATCATAATAACTAACAGTTTACTGCGTCGTATTAAGCGTCTCATTTAGAAATGAAATATACATTTGAATAAAAATTTGAATAAATACAGGGTCATGAAAAATCGAAAAGTATGGAAAATGGAATTACAAATATCTCGGCTACTAATTATGCGATTGACTTCATTCGTTATGTAAAATTCATGTTTTTTATTGTATAGTTCTTAGCTCCTTAAAATAAAAAATAAAAATCGAAAATTTAATATTACAAGATTTTTACTGTGCCTACCAATAAAAACATTAATCCTTTGCACTCCGCTGTCGCCGCGGTAGTGACGTGATCTTTAGCAAAATTTGTTTCTGGCACCAGTAATAAAAGGAAAATAAAATTTTCCTTATTAACCCTTTCCGGCACACTGTGCCCGGTCTGGAATACCTAATTTTAATTCCAAACTTGCAAACGGCACCAATAATATTTTAGTAAAATTTTGCTTTTACAATAAAATCTTAAATTAAGTGTTTCAAAATATCTAAAAAATTAGTTTGTGAATTCCGGTGTCAGTCGATAATTTCTCATTCTACCAACAGATTTTGCCCGTGCCGGAAAGGATTAAATCAGAGCATTTTTGAAATTACGTACTTCAAGGAAACATCTTCTAAAAAAGTGTAGCCTACCGAATAAAATTCGTTTAAAAGACGCCGGATCCAAACGGATAATAATAACAATAATAGTAAAAAATACGATATTCTGCAACTTAAAGAAATGTTTCAAAATAAATGTGTTAATTTCCTCAATTTTATATTCAAAGACGGCATACCAGTAAAAAGTTTATTACACAAATGGGTTTTTATTGCACAGATAACATAAAAAACAAGAATCAAGGCTATCATTGACGATTATTTTTTAATTTTATTTGCACCACTGTTATAAAAATATAATTTTTGTCGTATGATTTTCTTTAACATGTCAGCAAAATGTATATATATATATATAAATTTTGGTTAACGGAAGTGGCACGATACTGAATTGAAAATTAATACCTTAGTGGCTGTCCTGAATAATATATCTTCAGAAGAAAATTAGAAACCCTATCACATACAAAACTTTAAGAAATAGTTTTAAAAATTAAAATTTGACTTTTGAAAAAAAAAAAAAAAAAAAAAACTTAATAAGACTTTAGAAATGAAATTTGGCACATTGCATCCAATTAAATAGTGATGTTAATTGAAATTGGCGATTTTAAAAAAGCATGTATATGAATATAATAACGCTATGGAGAACATGGGATAGCTTTTACCTTTCTCGAACGATATGATCTGACACCTGCCAATAATCCTTATCAGGGAAATCTAATTGAGATGCTTAAAGTGACTGACTTCACTCATTCAAACATGTGCAAGAAACAATAGCTGAGAGTAAATTTGAGGCAGGTGACAGGTTTTTGTATTTTTCTTTTATTAAATGTTTTTGCAGATAACACTGGTGTATCAAAAGACATAGTAGGACGTCAATTAAACCATGTCTGACATCAGACGTGAGTAGAAAACAGACATGTCTATTTTTTTTTCTAAGGCATTATTATTCCTGTTTTAATGGCGTCCTTGTTTCTTCCGAGAAATTATGTAAAATGTCAAGAACTAATCAAATCATGTTGAGAATAATGCCAGTTAAAACTTTAACTTGACAATGAAACGTTTTGTTTTCAGGTAATTTTTACGAAGTAAATGCTAATATTAGATCACCTGCAGATGTTCAAGACACATGAAATTAAGTAATCTAATCGCAAATGATCAGTACATTTACAAGAGATTCGTTATGCCTTATTATTTTCCTTGTTCAATAGTCACTGATTAAAGAATGATGTTCAGAGTGAGCATTAATTAATGATGAAACGGAAGACTATGCTAATTAAAAAATATTCTATTTATTAATTTATTTAGTTTATTTGTTTGTTTTTAAGAGAAGACATGAGTAAAATGCAAAAGCTTGTTAGAATGAACGAAATAAAACTAAGATTAAAGTTTGAGAAGGATAAAACATTCTAGATTTTCTTAAACATACATTGTAAAAAAGCTTCTTTAAAAGAATTGTTTAAAAGTTTGCATTTCACTCATCCTTCATTTTTTTAATTTAATTTTTCTTAAAAAGCTTGCTTGTATTCAAATTACTACTGGTGTTCTAATGTAATTCTGTCTCAAATTAGTAAGGGTTTGTACGCATAAAGCGATTCGATGGATTTTAGGTGTTTTCGTAACAGAGAATTTTTAATTTACTCGTCGATATATCTGAAGACTGATTTTTTCCCCATTAAGTTAAGCATATTTTACTTTATGAAAAGTCTTGTGAAAAGTGCTTTAAAATCCTTGGGGCATATTTTCCCTATTATTCGTATTTTAATGGCGTCCTCGTTTCTTCCCAAAAATTATGTAAAATGTCAAGAAATAGTCATATCATATTGTGAATAATGCCAGAAAATTTTAGCTTGAAAACTAAATGCCTTGTTTTCAGGTAATTTTTACGAAGAAAATTCTAATGTTTAATCACCTGCTGATGTTAGAGATACATGAAATTAAGTAATCAAATCCCATATGAGTACATTTACAAGAGATTCGTTATGTTTTATTATTTTCATTGATCATGAGTCACTGATTAAAGAATGATCTAATAATCTAATCGCACACGAGTACATCTAAATAATCTAATTGCACATGAGTACATTTACAAGAGATTCATTATGTCTTATTATTTTCATTGATCATGAGTCACTGATTAAAGAATGATGTTCAGAGTGAGCATTAATTAATGATGAAACGGAAGACAATGCGCTCTGAATACTTTTCATCTGAACAATTAAAAAGTATGTTATTTATTTATTTATTTATTTAGTTTGTTTGTTTTAAGAGAAGATATGAGCAAAATGCAAAAGCTTGTTAGAATGAACGAAAAAATTAAAGTTCGGAAAGTATAAAATATTCTAGATTTCCTTAAGCATATATTGTAAAAAAGCTTGTTTAAAAAAATGTTTAAAAGTCTGTAGTCTATGCATCCTTTATTTTTGATATGTATATTTTTTACAGCTTGCATTTATTCCAATTACTATTGGTATTTTAATAGTTTAAAGACTGTTCTCAGGTAATTTTTACTATCACATGCAAATATTCAAGAGACATTAAATAAAGTAATCTAATCACATACGAACAGTACATTTACAAGAGATTCGTTATGCCTAATTTTTCACATTGTTCATGAGTCACTGATTGAAGAGTGATATTCAGAGTGAGCGTTAATTAATAATGATACGGATAACTATGCGCTTTGAATACTTTTCATCTGGATAATTAACAAATATTTTATTTATTTATTTAATTTGTTTGTTTGTTTTTAAGAGAAGATATGAGAAAAATGTGAAAGCTTGTTAGAATGAACGAAAAATATGAACTAAGATGAAAATTCGGAAAGAATAGAACATTCCAGAATTCCTTAAACATACATTGTAAAAAAGCTTGTTTAAATGAATTGTTTAAAAGTCTGTAGTCCACGCATCCTTTAATTTTTGTTTATTTATTTTTAAAGCTTGCATTTATTCGAATTGGTTTTACTATTGGTGTTTTAATAGTTTTAAGACTGTTCTCAGGTAATTTTTACGACCACAGGCAAATGCTCAAGAGACATTAAATTAAGTAATCTAATCACATAAGAACAGTATATTTGCAAGAGATTTGTTATGCCTAATTTTTCTCATTCTTCATGAGTCACTGATTGAAGAGTGAGGTTCACATTCAGCATTAATTAATGATAAAACGGAAGATCTATCGGATAGTAAATTTTGTTGTGTATTTTTGTGCATTTTGTTGTATATATTTTTTGAAAACCAGTAATTTTTCAGAAAAAAAAATCATGTTAGGCTTCTGCAACAATTCCAAGAAATACGATGTTCCAAGTAAGTTTCAATGAAATTCATAAAGATTTTTCTTTAAAAAATAGTGATGTTCAATAAACAGACCGAGTGGAAGCCCTGTGTAGATAGAATTTAAACTCTGATTTTTTTTTTTTTTTTTAAACCTACGCCCCCGATTTCTCCAAGAAATTTCATTGAATAAGGAAGCCAAAGAGCCTTAAACTCTAGTTTAATTGGAAATAGTATTTGTACTGTAGTATATAAACAAATTTTGTGATCACTGATAGTTTAAAATGTCGATTCTTATAAAGTTGAGGGGGGTAATGTATAAGTTGTTTTTGCTTGCATATGCGCATATCTGCTTTTAGAAACATGTACAGTGCAACCAAAAGTGAATTTCATAAGATATTATTACATCAACTCTAAAATCACATTTCTTTTTCTCGTGTACATATTAATTAAATACAGGAACAACATAAGCATGTATTTTTGAACAAGAGTGAAAGTCTTTTTCCCCATTTAAAAAAATAATAGCAAAATTAAAACTAATTCGTAATTTTTTATTTAACATTTTTAACTTTTTTATATGTTCAAAAATTCGAACTATTATACATCTATAAAGCTATAAATTATCAATAGTAACATATTAGCATTAATGATAATGTTTTTTAATAGACTCTTTTAGTACATTTTCAAAAAATAATTCAATTTAATTGAAATTTATTCTTCTAAAACATGTGAAGTAATGCATTTGGAAAATAATAACCCAATAAAAGTAGTAAAATAAGCATCCAAATTTTTCAGACAGCCTGTCGTCTTACATAAAAAATAAATGATATCTACGATTTTAATCTTAACATAAAATTTACTGACATTAAAGGCTATAATAATAATCATAAAAGACATTATTTATTATCTTAACATAAAATTGGTATTTAGAAAAAAATTTGATAATGGAACAATTTCAGATTTCTTCGTTGAAACAGAAACCATATTTAATAGAAAAGTGTTGGTCACATAAAAAATTAAGTATCTCGAACAATATCATATCTGTTATATGCGGTCGTTAGAACAATGACCATGTAGGTGGCAACTGATGACGTCACTCATTGTTCCTTGGCAGATAGCCAATTTTTTTTTTCTTTAAAAGAAATCAAGAAAGAAAAAAATAAATAAAACTAATAAATACTCCCGGTGGATTTCAAAAGTATTAGAGATTCTAAAGTTAGCGGGAAAAAGGAGCGCATGCCATATTATGCTTGATTGAATGCCTTCGACTATTTGAAATTACAACTAATCTTAGCTAGCTGATAAAATAACACGAAATCATTCAAATCTTAAAGGTTCAATCGTTAGTTTCAAACTTACAAAAGGAAAATTAAAGAATATAGAAAATGAAATTGCTATCAAAAGGGAAGTAATAATTGTTTTTTTTTTTTAATAGTGACTATTCATCACCGCCACAGTTCAGTTGTTAAGCAAAGACAGGGTGCGTAGTCATCAAGAAACTCTGAGGATTTTAATTCTTTTAGTATCAGAAATTCTTTAAAGTACTGGTTGTTAGATCTGGAAAAGGATTCCTTTTTCGTTAAATAAAACAAACATTACATTATAAAAATTCTGGTAAAAGGTGCTTACATGGTCTTTCCGGACTACACACCCTGAAAGAATGTAAAGAAATTCTGTATAAAGATTAATTTGCAGAGCGATTTTGCGTTATGCACTATACATTTTTCTAATTATTGTGTAATGCATTTCTAAATTTAACAGACGAGACAATTTTTTTTAATTTTGTGTTAGGCATTTGTAAATTTAACAATTTTTTTTGTATTTTGTATTATTTATTTGTAAATTTAATAGAGCTTTTAATTTGATTTTGTGTCATGTATTTGTGAATTTAATAGAGTTTTTAATTTGATTTTGTATTATGCATTTCTAAATATAATAGACTTTTTTTTATGATTTTGTATTATGCATTTGTAAATTTAATAGACTTTTTTTATGACTTTGTATTATGCATTTGTAAATTTAATAGACTTTTTTATGATTTTGTATTATGCATTTGTAAATTTAATAGACTTTTTTATGATTTTCTATTATGCATTTGTAAATTTAATAGACTTTTTTTTATGATTTTGTATTATGCATTTGTAAATTTAATAGACATTTTTCATGATTTTGCGCTATGCATTTTTAAATTTAATAGACTTTTTTTCATGATTTTGTGTTTTGCATTTGTAAATTTAATAGATTTTTTTCATGATTTTGTATTATGCATTTGTAAATTTAATAGATTTTTTTCCATGATTTTGTATTTGTAAATTTAATAGATTTTTTTTCATGATTTTGTGTTATGCATTTGTAAATTTAATATACTTTTTTTCCATGATTTAGTGTTATGCATTTGTAAATCGACTTTTTTTTCTTGATTTTGTGATATGTATTTGTAAATTTGATAGTTTTTTTTTCTGGATTTTGTGTTAAATATTTGTAAATTTAATAAACTTTTCTTCTTGATTTTGTATTATGTGTTTGTAAATTTAATATGCATTTTTCATGATTTTGTTATACGCATTTGTAAATTTAATAGACTTTTTTTGGTTTTGTTGTATGTATTTGTAAATTTAATAGACTTTATTGGTTTTGTTTTAAGTATTTTTAAATTTTATAAACTTTTTTTCTTTTGATTTTGTAATATTAACGGACCAAAATTTATTATATTTTTCAATAGATTTATAAATTTAGGGAAGGGTTAATTTAAATAAGGTAATGTTTTCGTTATAACAAATACACTTTTACCTTTAATAAGATCTTAAGTGATTTTAATGATGAAGAACTCAATATAATAAGAGATCAGAAAAAATGTGTCATGCCACATTTTTTTTTTTTAATGAATGCCCTCGATTTTAAAAATCATCAATGTGAGGACACTAATAGAAGAGAAGAATATAATTTGAAACATGCAAATATATAAATAAATAAAACAAGTATATAAAATTAATCTCTGAAAAGAGAAGAATACATCTTATTCATAAATTACCGCCATTTGTCATTTCTAAACTCGAAATAATCTAGGAGAAAATTCCGTAGTTGATAAAAGAAATTGCAAAGCGATTACCTAAATATTTAAGATCGTGTATTATAAATTTTGTAAAATTAACGCACTTAGTTTGTCAACATTTTATATACTAATCTAACGAAATTAAGAAAAGGGTAAGTTAAAATGACAAAATGGCTTTAAGATATAAATGAAAACGTTTATTCTCAATAATAATTTTTGCGATTTTAAATATTTTAAGTTAGGTGATAAAATAAATTATTCGGAATTTTTCGAAAATTAGTAAAAAGGAACCAATTTGAAATAATATTTAAATTCCAGTATCGGGGAATAGCATTCTTCCCCCCCCCCCCCAAAGAAAACAAATATTTCTTAATCTCTTGGGGACGAGCGACACGTATACCACGTATACGTGCCTCAAAAAGACTAAAGAATTCTTGTTTATTCCCACCAATAAATTATACTGCAAAATTTGCCTTATTTAATCGGAGCATTTTATCGATTTAATAAAATACAAATTTCTGTTTTTAAAAACCAGTGACAATACATAAATTTCGTAAAAGTCTCGCGTCGCGAAAGAGTTAACGGAGTCGGGGACACAAAAAACTTCATTTTTTAAAAATTATTGCATTGAAAATTTCTTCGTTTTTCTGCTTAAAATGACGCTTAAATCATGTTTCTATCTTAATTAGAGCAGGAAATATTAATTTTTATGTTTTAGTCTGTTTTCCATATCTACCTTTGGAACGGTGGTTGCTATGGAAACGACTTCTTTTGAAAATGCATTTTTATGCACGATGGTTTTTTTCACCATTTCTTCTATTTAAATTGTTATAACTTAAGAAACGGATAATATAAATGGCTCAAGCTTGGAACAAGTCTTTTTCAGTTGTTTTACTTTAATTTTGATTGAGAAAATTTGAAAAAAAAAAGAATTGTTACTTTTAAAAGTAAGATTTTTTAAAAGTTTTTGGAGAGTCTAGTTTAAATATTTTTAATTTTTATTTAAAATTTATATTTTAAGAAATGCTGAATTAAAAATAAAACTTAAATATATATTTTTATTTATATATATAAAAAATTAAAACTATAAAATTTATTTTTCAAATTTTAACGATTCTAATTTATTCTACTATTAAAAAAAATGTAAAATAAATAAAAAATTTATATGCAAAATTTTATCATGTGATTTTGTTTACTAATAATAAGGATAACCATAACCAGAAAATTTCAAAATTTTTAAATCAGTAAATAAAAATTATTTTAAAATGTGTCCCGGAATATACGAAATCCCCCCCTACGGAGCCCCCCTTTTATATACGAAAACATAACCACGTACGAAAATATATTACCTTTTCCGAGCTACCTATGATTTCCAGAATGGTTTGTATGTTTAGAAAATACCATGAACATTCTAAATACAAATAGTATGGTTCTAAGAAACTAATTAATGTACTACAAAAACAACACGAAGGCATTTCCGAAAAACAGAAGAGGAAACACAAACTTTTTTTTTAATAAATGCTTTTTTAAATATCTGAAATACATTTTAACGAAAACTCAATGTTACACCTTAAATATCTGTTATGAAGAAATTTCGTTAAATAGAAATGCACTTAAGTCCATGATATTTTCATAGTAAAATGCGTATAAAGTGAAAAATAGACGCAATATATAAATATTGGAAAAATGTATTTTAATTCATTTATAAAGGTAAACAAAAGCTAAAAAGTAGCGTACATTCTCTTTTTTCTCAATGCTAACTCAAAATAAATAATAAAAAAAAAAATAATATATTTTTATTTATACTTAGTAATCTTTACGAATTCGTTTGCGATGCCCTGTATTTGATCTACATTTACACACACAACATAATATGAGATAATTTAGACTTAAAAACTCATTTCACATATAAAAAAGCATTTACAGCAATTAGATAATATACAGTATTCGGGTATACATAGCTGCCAATTTGTATGAATTTTTCCTGCCACTAAAATTAAAAAGAAATTTTGTGTTATATTTTGGTTGGAAATCGTTAGGTTCGACGATTGTTTAGGTGAAGCTTTCTATTAAATTTTAGCGATACGAAAAATTCGTACAAATTAGCAACTATGGGTACAGAATAGCTTCGATATTTTTGCGTGTCCCTGCAAATATTATATGCTTTTTACTATACAGGAAGTAATTTTCTGTAAACCTTAGCAACATATATCAATTTGATTATCTATCAAAGGGTTCAACATAATAAAAAAAAAAGTTACAAACAACGTTTCTCCTACGGCCTTTGTCTAATAGAATTATTTTGTGTGGCCCTGTAAACTGCTAATAAGTATTCTTTGCATCTCATATTCTACAAAATGTATATTTTAGTGCAATTCATAAATGCATATAAATGTCGTTTTGTTCGAAAGTGTGTATCATCAATAAAATGCATTTGAAACAATATTTTCTCCTTGACCGTTATTTAACAGAAAACTTGAGTGTCCCTATAATTGAACTATACATCCGATTCTCATAAAATTTGAACTGACTCGACAAAATGTTGCAATAATTATATACTTAAAATTTCAAATCATTCGGCTGGGTAGTTTAACCCCTGTTACATGCGGATGTACCAAACACGAACAATAGGTGCTACGTATTTACATAAATATGAACGTAAGTAACGAGACCTAGTTTGCGATTCGCATTCAAAACGTAGCAATCAATAAAAACTAAAAACAAATCAGAAAAAAATCTAAACATTGTAAAGAAATATAAAAGCATAAAAAAAAATGTAGCATTGTGTTTATTTGCAGATTTCGATAAATTCTAAGCTGAAATCTAAGCCAGATAGCAAGGCTATACTATGTCATGAATATAAAATTGATGTATTGAATGTACAAGATTTCTGAAAAGTATATGCAAAACAATCTGATTTTCCCGAACTTCCATCATGCATAAATATATTAATACATAATCAGCTATTTGATTTCAAAACATACATTAAAATCATTCTAAACAATAGTCTAAACTAGAAAGGCCATTCAAACATGCATATGATCATGAAAAGATATCAATGATTTTGTGCACGCCATATCTGTGCTGAACATGTATAAGTTCTCTTTAGAATACAAACATCGAAGTTTTTAGTTTTTTTTATACATTACTTAAAAGTTCTGAATTTGCAAGTTACAATTTGGCAAAGTTATTATTAAAATTTCCGACCAGGAAAATAAAAAAAATAAATTTTTATAAATAATAATTTTAAACCTTTAACGACTAGGTATTGTAATGATTCTAATAGATTGTAAATGCATGAGCAGTTCAAAACATACATTAAAATGATTTTTAACTAACATTCAAAGTGGAAAAGTTACTTAAAATCGGGTATGATCAAGACTTTGTGTTATGCAAGTAATATGTGACCGATTAGAAACAGATTGCATCTTTCATTATTATAATGATTCTTATAATATGTATATGTGTGAGAATTAACAAAAAATAAAAACTGATGCATGGATTTATCAAATCATATGATTAAATAATTCATTCCATTTCAAAATATACATTGAAATTCATTCTTAACTAACATTCAAATTAGAATAATAATTCAAAATCGCGAATGATCGGGAAAACTGATATCAATGACTTTGTGCGCATAATGTTTACGGCCGAAGAGGCATAGGTTGCATAATCCATCATTGTAATGATTCTTATAAGATGTAAATGTGTGAGAACATTAACAAAAAATAAAAACGATGCATGGATTTATCAAATCACATGTTTAAGTAATTCATTCCATTTCAAAATGTACACATTGAAATCCATTCTTAACATTAAAATGAGAATAATAATTCAAAACCCCGAATGATTGCGAAAACTGATATCAATGACTTTATGCACATTATGTTTACGGCTGAAAATAGGCATAGGTTACACATTCCATCATTGTAATGATTCTTATAAGATGTAAATATATGAGAACATTAACAAAAAATAAAAATGATTCATGGATTTATCAAATCATATGATTAAATAATTTATATCATTTCAAAATATACATTAAAATCATTCTTAACTAACATTCAAATTAGAATAATAATTCAAAACTACGAATGATAGCGAAAGCTGATATCAATGACTTTGTTCATATAATGTTTACGGCCGAACAGGCATAGGTTGCATATTCCATCATTGTAATGATTCTTATAAGATGTAAATATATGAAAACATTAGCAATAAATAAAAGCAATGTATGGATTTATCAAATCATATGATTAAACAATTTGTTCCATTTAAAAATATACATTAAAATCATTCTTAACTAACATTCAAATTAGAATAATAATTCAAAACCGCGAAAACTCATATCAGTGATTTTGTTCACGTAATGTTTGCGACCGATCAGGTATAGGTTGAACATTCTGTCATTGTAATGGATTCTTATAAGATGTAAAAATATGAGAACATTAACAAAAAATAAAAACGATGCATGGATTTATCAAATCATATGATGAAATAATTTATTCCACTTTAAAATATACATTGAAATCATTCCTAACTAACATTCAAATTAGAATAATAATTCAAAACTGCGTATGATCGCGAAAGCTGATACCAATGATTTTGTGCACGTAATGTTTGCGGCCGATTAGATATATGTTACATCTCTCAGCAGGTGAGTAAATTATCTTTAGCAGAGAAAGTGCTTAACCATCGAAATTTTTAAACGTTTCTGCTACATGATTAAAGAGTTTCGAAAGTGCAGAGTGTTGCTATAAGTGTTCACTTATCACACTGTACGTGTGCTTCATTGACGAATTTTACGATATTTATGTTAACTCAAGTATGTCGACAAAATTAGTAAAACTAATATTTTACCTATAGTTTAAAAACTAGAAAAATAATTAATTAAATAAAGTTCGTTACATATATTATTCGATAAATAACCTATATCTGAGATTATTAAATACAACGTATGTCAATTTAATCTCATAACATTAATGGGTGAAAATCAAATAGGATTTAAAGACAACATTTCTTTTATAATGTATCTGGTTATTAAAACTTTATTAAAGTTATTTAAAATAGTTTTTAAACAATTTAATTTTTTATTACAAACTGCAAATTCTAATTTATAAAGTTATTATTAAAGTTTCCGAGGAGAAAAATAAAAAAATTTCTTTCGTAAAAAAAAATTTTAAACCTTTGGTGTTTGGGTATTTTAATGATTTTTATAAGTTGTACAGGCATAAGATTAACTATCAATAAAAATGAAGCATGTATTTAACGATTAACATATTGAAATAGATTATTGCATTTCAAAACATACATTAAAATGATTTTTAACTAAATTCAAACTAGAAAATTTACTCAAAATCTTTGTGCAAGTCATGACTGCGTCTGGACAGGTATAGATTGTATCTTTCATCATTGAATTGATTCTTATAAGATGAAAATGTATGAGAATATTAACAAAAAAAACGATGTTTGGATTTATCAAATCGTATCATTAAATAAATCATTCAATACGAACTGCATAAATATGGAAGTTTTTAAACGTTTTCATACATGACTAAAAAATTCCGAAATTGCAAATTACAATTTGATACAATTATTATAAAAAATTCCTGCCAGAAAAATTCAAAAAGTTCTTTTATAAATAATAATTTTAAACTTTGGGTTATTGACTATTGTAATGGTTTTTAGAAGTTGCAAATGCATGAGGATATTAACTAATAGTAAAATCAAAGCATGGTTTTAACGAATCATATGATGAAGTAAATCATTCCTTTTCAAAATATACATTAAAATCATTCTTAACTAACATTCAAACTAGAATAATAATTCAATGATCGCGAAAACTTATATCAATGACTTTGTGCACGTAATGTTTGTGGTCAAAACAGGTATAGGTTCTATCTTTCAGCAGGTGAGTAAATTCTCTTTAGTGGAGAAAGTGCTTAAACATTGGAATTTTTAAACGTTTCTGCTCTATGATTAAAGAGTTTCGAATGTGCAGAGTGTTGCTATAAGTTTTCACTTATCACGGTACGTGTGTTTCATCGAACAATTTTATAATATATATGTGCACTCAAATATAACGACAAAATTAGTAAAACCAATATTTTACCTATAATTTAAAAAATAAAAAAATAAGTAAATAAAATTAGTTTCGTATATAATTCGATAAATAATTTATATTTGAGAATATTAAATATAACTTATGTCATAAATATTAAGCCTGTAGCTGTAATTGGTGAATAATTTAAAGGCAATAATATATCTTTTATAATATTTCTGCTTAATACACAACTTTAAAGTTTTTATCAACTATTTCAAATAACATAAATATAGTAAAGTAAATGAACTATTTATAAAATAATTAGCCGGAACTTGCAATTTCATACATTTTTATTAATTAACAAATCTCTGAGAATATTAAATAATATATAAATATATAATTCGATAAATAACTTACATTTGAGAATATTAAATATAATTTATGATATACTTATTAAGCTTGTATCAGTAATAGGTGAATAATTTAAAGGCAATAATATATCTTTTATAATATTTCTGCTTATTACAACTTTAAAGTTTTTATCAACTATTTCAAATAACATAAATATAGCAAAATAAATGAGCCATTTATAAATGAGCCATTTATAAAATAATTAATCAGAGCTTGCAATTTCGCATATTTTTTATTAATTAACAAATCTGTGAGAATATTATGTAAAACAAAGATTTAGTATATAAATAAATAATTTAAATAAACTTAATAAGTTCATAAATAAGTATTTTTAAAGTTTTTATTTATAATTTCTTAACTACCAAATGTTTACATATATTTTTTTATGATTTCAAAAATTTTATTACATATGCTAATGATCTTTCTGGTTAAATTGATCTGGTTAATTAGTCACAATAAAGAAAAAAAAAGAACAATATATTAAAGAAAATATAACACCTAATATTTTCTTTATACCTTTATAATATTTCTTTATAACACCCTGTATTTTGTACAATTAGTACATTTATGAGAATATTAAATAAAAATTTTAGAAAGAGTATAAATAAATTATTAATGAATTTGTAAATTCGCCAGAATAAGGAATTACAACAAATCAAATGATTTTAAAATAATCTGTAACAAAATCATTACATGAGACGTAACACGTGGTGCTATCAAGAATTGTATATTACTATGTATACCCGATCACACAGAAGAAATAAAAGTTTTATTTAACCCCTTCGCGACGGGACATTTTACGAAATTTTAAAAGTTTTGTCACCGGTTTTTAAATATAGTAATTTGTGCCTTATTGAATCGAGAAAATCTTCCGATTCAATAAGCCAAATTTTACAGTAAAATTTTACTGGTGGGGATAAACAAGTATTCTTATGCCTTTTTTCGGCACGTATACGTGTCGCTTCTCCCCAAGGGGATGAGCTTAAATGTAGATGCAAATGTTATAAAACAAACTAAAATTTGAGGCGTTTATAATTAAAAAGGATCAAACCCATAAAACATTATTTAGACATACTTGAAATTAAAGTTATTGGCCTTCAGGGAATTGTATTGAGCTCCATAGGATGCTACTCTCATATGTTGCTCACATTTTCAACTTGACCCTTAACTGCCGTGACAAAATTGTCGCATAACTACTGCGAGCGGTCTTAATCCAAAGATGATTAAAATGTTAAATTAATTCTCAGAATACTACTTTTGTATTAAAACTTTAAATACAGCACTATTATAAAGAGAAATCAGCTAATCAAAAGTATGTAGAGATAATAAAAGGATTACAAACGAAACAAAATTGGGCCAGTATCTATAGTTAAATTAAAAATTACGAGTTGAACTCTGAAACTTGAAAAACTCAGCGATCTGTGAGACCGCTAATAGCAGTTAAGGGTTAAAATTTAGTTTATCACTGCACTGAATAAATTATTGCTTCCAAGCAAACTCGATCGATTGAAAACTTGGACTTGATACGTTTTAATTATCAGCAACCACATATGCAGCAGATGCAGTTACGAATTAAACAGCGAAGCTTAACGTCATTCTACGGTGCGCGCATGCATGACGCCATATACACTGCGAAAGTTTTGAACGTTATAGTCTTGAAAGATATACAAATACTGCTGCTGATGTGCCCAAAACGGCATTTTTCCTTGCACCGGTTATGACGTCATACTTTGTTTTACGCATTTTACTCGTAAACTATGGGTCTTACAGATAGAGTTTTTGTGCATTTTTTTAATGTATTTCCAACGAGGAATCTGGCTGTGCGGAGTTTGGGCGCCATTTTTGGGACTATGTATGTAACTTTCAGCCGTAATGGGCGATTAATTTAAGATATTACTTAACAATATTTAATTTATAATATTTTTGGTTATGAAAACTTTTCAATATTTATGTAAATTGATAAAAACATTAATTATTTTTTAAATTGTTGAGTTAATGGGCTCAAGTGAATTACATCGAAATTCATAGAAAACTACTGCTATTTGTTGCTACAATTTTGAACCTAAAACTTTCTTTATTACGGCACCGAATAAATTATTGTTTACAGAATAAGAATGCATCTCATATTTGACTGAATGAAAACATGAACTTGATCCACTAGACTTCACAACTCCCCATATATGCAACAGATGTACCGTACATTAAATCTTAATTCAATTGTTTCCTCTAATTTATTAAAATATTTAATTTAAAGACGACATCTAAACGGACATTAAATGATTCCAGGAATTTCAGAGTAATAACATAAATTCATTCATACTGATTACATGATAATCAAAGTTGAATTAATATTAAATTCTTAAAGATAATATTAAAAATACTATTTTACAGTCATTCGTAACATAATGTCAGGTTTCCTATTTCTAGCATTATTGCAGTTACGGAAATATTAATTAAATTTTAGAGAAGGGGATATTTTCAACTAATGGAGCAGAGATTTTCTCAACAAATTTAACATGAGGCAATTTATAAAGTTGTAAATCATCCAATGATTTAATATTAGAAAGCTGCATATTATAATGGCAAATAGAAAATTAGCATATTTATTAACTACATTAATTACTTACTAGTCGCACACATTTATCACGTTAAACCGATATCTTAATTAAAAATATAATGCAAATTGTTAAACTGAATGTAATTTTGATACCTTAAAGCACTGCGATAAATAATTTTCAAATTTTGATAAACGACTCATGTAAATATTTAAACCTAAATATTTATGAATATTTAGAAAAATTGCTACTGTGTGTAAGCACAATTTTGTGCAAATATACATGTATCGGTAGTAAAACAAATAACTTTTTAAATAAAGACTTCATTGGTAAAAAATTGCTTTAGACGACAATTACCATACATTGTATTTAAAAGGGGTTTACATAATTCACAACTCATCGTTGTTAGGGGTTTGCTCGTCTGACGAAACCCAATTTAACACAATTCTGTTCGCCTCTCGAAAACTGTATTAAGCTAGATACTTGAAATTTTGAGTACTTCAAACCAGAAGACAAATCAAAAAATTAAAAAAAAATCACAATATTTTGATAAAACGAGTTAATTTGATAAAATATGACAGTTTCTACAATTTCCATTTTAAAACAGAACCTTAATTTCAGTCTCGTTTGCGCTGGCTATATGGCTGTGTGTTAACGCTTTTGCCTGCCATAGAAAATAACCCTGCTTAAAAGCTCGGCTTGAAGTATGAAAATACTTATATTATATTATTTAATGTATTATAATTACTAATAATTATTGCTTGAAGTATGAATAATTTAAAATTAATCTTATTTCTTTATCTTTTTTTTTTCTTTTTTTCTTTTTTTTTTTTTCTTTTTTTTTTTTTTCCTTTTGGAAAATTTCTATTTATTTTAAACCCCCGCTAACTTTTGGAAATTTTGGAATTATAAATTTTACTTAAATATTTTGATTAGACTCTTTAATTTGATTTAAAATAATATATATATATATATATATATATACACTTTCTAGGAGGTTGAAACTTAAATTTCATGATGCTGTCATCTATGTAAAGATTTAATAACTATAATGATTTGAATTAATTAATTAAAGAATAAAAAGTGTTTTGGAAGGAATATTAAACGAAACTCTTTGTACAATCTTCGATCACATTTCTTAAATTCAGTTTTAAATAAGATTTTAGTCTCCAAAATGGCTAATTTGTCAACAGATATAGGGAATACTTTAATTTTTTTTTAAATTTAAACTCTATTTATGGCTTATATTAGTCTAACTATGTAAATTAGAATCTTATGCATAGTTTTCAATCAGTAACTGCAGTTGCTTAGCCAGAAGGGGGAGGGTGTGTGATGCACTTGACATCACGATTTTATACAGTTTTATTCCCTTATCTAATCAAAGAATTTACTGTTATTTACCAAAACGAAAGATCTTTATAATTTTAGTGTTGTGGACCCTCCCCGCCCCCACTCTGTCAACGCCACGTTTCCGGAGAGAATTTCAGAAAAAAAAAGCAGTTGTGAAAAGCAGGCAACTATTGACTTTGTGTTCTTTTTCAAATATTTCAAATAAATGAATCGATGAAAATAATCGGATGCATCGTTATCGTTTTCAACGTCACATATTTGTGATGCAAGTATTTCTTTAACAAAATTATCAAGAATAAAATTCGGTTTAGACACACGGTTAGAATTCTAAGATTAGACTCAAGAAAGTACACTAGAGTCATGATAAGACATTTTAACCATTTATCATGAAACCATTTATATGAATTCATGAAAATTTTAATTTCTGAAGCACTGTTTAAACTAAATTAAAAGATTTTCATAATCATTTAATTAATTTTTGTAGGATTTTAGATGGACTGGAGAATTTAGAAGGATTAATTAAATTTTAATTTACAAGGATTTTTTTTATTACCCCACTCAAATCGTTTATTTTAAATTGTTTTCATAGTATTTTGTAGAAGTATAAAATGTACAATATGATGTTCTTACAATATAAACTTAGAAATTTTTACGAATTGGGAAATCCCCATCCCTCACCTTCAGCGCCAAGAAAGCTGAAAAGACACAAAGGCAAAAGAAATCATCCTTTTAAAAATATTTTTGTATTGTGTAACCAATAATGCTTTTGGAACAAAATAAAGTAATGTATCTGTAACTCATTCTAAACAGTACTACAACAAATCTACGCATTAAAAGAATTTCATAGTAAGTAAGTTTAATGGTACTTATAAGTACTGTCGGTAGATAAAGGGTTAAAGAGAATGTTAAAATGATGAATGAAATAACTAAAAAAAATTAAAATAACTCATTATAAAAATTTTTAATGCATCAGTTAGTTGTAATACTGTTTAGAATGAGTTACAGATACATTACTTTAGCTTGTTCCAAAAGCATTATTGGTTATACAAAACAAAAATATTTTTAAAAGAAGGATTTCTTTTGCCTTTGCATCTTTTCAGCTTTCTTGGCACTGAGGGAGAGGGATGGAGATTTTTCAATGCGGAAATATATCTATATTTATATTGTAAGAACATCATATTTGTACGTTTTATAATTTTACAAAATGCTAAGAAAACAATTTAAAATAAAAGATTTGAGTGGGGTTATAAAAATTGGACAAAATTCCTGTAAATTCAAATTTAATTAATCCTTCTAAATCCTTCACCCCTTCAACTATTTATTAAATGATTATGTTAATCTTTTAATTCTATTTAAACAGTTTACGTAAAATGCTTTAGAATGTAAAATTTTCATGAATTCATAATGCGGTAGACAAAGGGTTAATATAAAATATTTTTTAACTAAATACTGGCTTATAATAAAAATATTAAGTAAACCACAGGGCTGAACAAAAGTACTTAAGTAAGTCACTTGTACTTAAATGAATTTATTTTAGTAAAATTCCGGGACTGAAACAGATTATTTTCGCCACTAATTATAAGCTATAAATTACGTTTCTAATCTCAACCTTTCTGGTGAAAAAAAGAGCCAATCTTACAGATTTTATATATTTTTATAAATTTTTACTGCTGCACTTAACATAAAAAAGCATTCTAAAACTCACCAGAAAAAACGTAATTATTTCAAGACATTTTGAAAAGAATTTAGGTATTTTTTTTACCCATTCCATTACGTACAAAAAAACAGAGAAACTGATTGACAAGCATACTTTAAAATCGGAAAAAATGGAAAACATACTATTACTGCTTATAAGAAACTAAGAATGACGGCTTTGATTGGCAGTAATATTAAAATATGTCTGCCGTCAATAAGCGAAGTTTGATTGATCAAAAATCACGAAAAGCTTACATTAATAACATGTCTAGCTTATAGTGATGAAAAATTAAGAACTTAAATTCTTCCTTAATATTTTTCACTAACGGGTTTTTTTTCTTGTTCTTCAATTTTTTAATATTGCTAACCAAAAGTTGTTTTTGTAAAACTTACTACTATCATAGAGTCAATGAAAAAAACGGGTTCTCAAAATTGGGTAGAAACTTCTCAATTTTAAGTACTTCGAACCAAAAGTTGTCAAAATTGAGAAACGCGTGTATTCATGTTTGATTCCTTTGCTGTATTCAAGTGTAAATCGCTATGAACTGCCCCTTAATTTATAAATTAAAGTTAAAATATGCTGGTATTTATTTTTTGCTCAAAATTATGAACAATAAACATTTAATTGATTATTTATTAAGAGAAATTGCAAAATTATAAGTAAACTACCCAAATCGAACATTTTTATGATAAGAACATTACTTGAAAGTATACTTTAAAATTATTTTAAAATACTGTGCATAATTTAATATTTACATTAATGAGCATCTTTTACAGTGTTGCCAGTGGGCTACTATTTTTTAATTCGGATTTCTTGATTGGCGCCACTTTTTTGAAACGGTAAAATCCCCTTTGTTTCCGCCTTTATCAATATGAAATTAAACAAAGCGCATTTTACCATTTCAAAAAAGTGGTGCCAATGCAGAATCTGAATTTAAAAAAGTAGCCCGTCTGGCAACTCTGATCTTTTATGCTGCCATGAATGAGATAAACCAATACTGGGTACAAGTTATTGTTTGTTTCGATTTGATAATATGCTGTTTCAAAATTGAGAAAGCAATGTTTGTATTTTTGATCCAAACATACTCATTTCGATATGAGTACATCGACTTACTCATTTTTGAGTATTTGAACGGATTTTTCCCACCACTTACATTTAACACTAAAACAGCCGGATATTTTACATAAGTTTTATAAAAAGTGTTTCGAACCAGAATTTTAATTTAAAACTATTTAACTTATTTAATTAGTCTATTTTTGCGCTGCATATATTTAACATATATTATGAAGTAATTTCTGGTCCGAATCGACTATTATCATCGTGGCAGGGGTCATTTTGACCCCCTAATGGCGGCTCTAGTGTTAATAGTAAATTTTATCAAAAACAATTGTCGAAATCAAACTTTTTCAAACGATGAAAAAAAAAAAAATTGTTTAGTCCTAACGATAGCAAAATTCCGTACAAGTTGGTATCTATGTAATATATATATAAAATCATACTCTCATATCAATGTGAAATGTAAAGCAGTAAGTCTTGATTACGTCCATTAATAATTATATCATAATGATAATAATTATTTTTCATCAACAAAAAAGTAAGAACTTATATTATAAAAAATTATTTTTCTCATAAGACGTCACTTTAATAATAAAACATTTGAAATATTAACCCTTTAAGCGGCTTAACTGGGTTTTTCCGTTACAAAATAATTTTATTCAAAGGCTGATTTAATACAAGATTGTTTTTAATGTTGATTTTTTAAATTACATAAGGTAAAAAGATATGTACAATTATCAAATACAAATCATCATACTAATACTTTTCATAGTTATTTTTTTATGAATCATTAAATATGAATGAAAAAATCTGCAGGACGCTTAAAGGGTTAAAAATTGACATGTTTTATCTAATTTTCATTGCGTCATCTTCAAAAAGTTCATTGTGTTTGTAATTTTCTATTTACATTCTGAAGATGACTCAATAAAAATGACTTTAAACATGTCAATTTTTAATGTATTTTTAATATTTTATTATTAAATCGATGTCTTATAAGTAAAATAATCATTTATAATATAAGTTCTTATTTTTTCATTATAGAACACATATTATTATCATTATGATATACTAACTTTCATAGTTTTTAAAGTTTGTTATTATCAAAGAAGGAAGTGTTAAAAATAACTACCAATTCTGAAACTTTCATTGGGAATATATTTTTCCGTTTAGTTGTTTTCTATTTTTAGATTTTACTTGAAACGACTTGAGGGGAAAGAAAAACTGTAGCGATATATTTCACCCAAAAGAAAAGAAAGGAAAAGATAGTCCCATACAATAAAGGTGGAAAAAGCCATTCGGCATTAAGGAATAGGAATGGCCGTCATAGATCAAGGTCTTCTCGCAGATGGCTTCTTTTAGGTTTTACTGCAGTGTATCAAAAGGCATAACTGAGGAATATCAGAAAGCAAGCTAAATGCGCTCGGAACATCGATTGAAAATGCATAGCAATGCGTCTTCGCTACAGGCTACAAGTATTTAGTAGGCATGTCATGTTGGGAATATTGAGTTCCGTATCGATGTTATTATAATGGTTATATCGATATAAGGACCATTTCCACAAACTGGGGATAAGTCGACGTTTTACGGTAATCGGGTAACACAAAGATGGTCATACGTTATGTGTTCCTTTCTTATATTGTAGTAAAATGTAAAGTCTAAATCTCCACATTGTAATTTGTGTTCTGTTTTATATAAAGACTTTTTTAAAAACATTTGGAGATTTCGATAAGGTTTTCAGCTTTGTAAATTATGAGGTTTTTCTCTCTTCAGTATCTAATTTACATAGTAAGTTTTTAGTCACGTGTTACAGTTGTTAACCGCAATATAACTAGTGCATGAATTTGGAGATTTCGATCAGGTTTTCAGCTTTGTAAATATGAGGTTTTTCTCTCTTCAGTATCTAATTTACATAGTAAATTTTTACTCACGTATTTCTTTTTTTAATTTAATTTATGTATGGATTATGCATGCCAAAATTTCTGTTTTTTTTTTTTTTTTTTTTTTTTTTTTTTTTTTTTTTTTTAAATTTGTTTCTGTTTTTTGCTTACGATCAATCGGGCAATGTTAGAAATTTGCATTAGGGAAAGTCTCCTCAGTTCTACCTCAGAAATTAATCATATATTTTTTGAGGTCCCTTTGATAATGAATTGAGTATCATAAATTCCGTTTTTATTCATTGTTGTTCTATTTTTGTGTATTCCATTTGCTTATCTCGTTGGGTTTAAGTATATTAAATTAAGCGATCGTACTCTGCCTAAAAGGGATTTGACATGTTGTACGAGATTTCAAAATTGAAATTCTGCCACTTGTAGGCATGATACTCAATTATGATTTGTATTTTCTGTGAATGTCAGTTTGTAGTTTTATGTAATGGTTATATAAATACAAGCACTTAAAATTTTCCATTAAGAAATCTGAAATTCTGAATTAAAAATCCGTCAGATGTTGCGTATTCTTAATATAATCTGATAGTTGAAAGAGGATTTTTTTTTTTTTTTTTGGAACCATTTTGTATGTTTTGATAACGATTTACATCAAAATTTAAAGACATTTCTAATAGCTTATTTCGCATTTTTTTAAATTTTTATTTATTTATTTATTTATTTATTTATTTATTTTACTTTTTTAATTCAGCAATATTTTTAAAGATGTTCTGTTATCAATACAAAAGTTTTTTTGTTTTTTTTTTTTTTTGTAGGAGACATTACGCGTATAAAAAGTTTTTTTAAATAGAAGTTTTTAAAATTTCAAGGCAACTATTTTTAATAATCAAAAATGGTTCATTTAAAAAATAACCAACGTTATACAAAATTTTCTTTTTAAAATATATTTTTGGAACCATTTTTAATTTCTTCAAAGTAGTTATAAATGTTAAATGCACATAATATTTATCATATTAAAAAGAATGAAAGAATCAAACGAAGATTCTGAAACATTTCTCGATACCAACAGAATAATATGTGCACAATATCGAGAACACAGCAGATAGGGGTGTAGCCGGGCTATGCCCTCCGTCTCCGCGCTTACAGTGGCCACAATTGAGATTAAAAAAGGGGGAAATTTTCATTTAAAAAAAATACATCAAAAATTTTTGGATTCCACTTTGAACATTGAAAAAAAAATCTTTCGGCTTGTGGCGGGAGGGAAAGGTTACTCAAACACACGAAGATAAAATTAGTAATTCGATTTGATTGTTCTATAAAAATGCATTATACTTTTGTTTAGAAATTTTGAAAATTTCACTCAAATTTTAAGAAGTTAAAAGGCAACTAACCTGATAAAAGAATATTCGTCAATTTGGAATTTGAATGAGAATTGTGCCAAATTAGTAAGCTATACCCAAGTTAGCATTATTTGCTTGGTTTTGCTTGGTTTTGATCGCCAAATTTGGTGATAAATCCCCAAGTGTCGTCAAGCTTGGTGGGAATTTCAAGGTAACGTGCTAATGTTCAGTAATATTCATAAATTAATACCTGATTTTCTTTATTTGTTATCCTGTTTTAAAATGTCAATCATATTGTTTTAAAATGTCAACCTGTTATTTCATTTTAGTCATATTTAAACGGAGGATGATTTTGGATTCTCGCGGTCATGTTCGGGGAAAATATACCAGAATCTTTGGAAGTGTCTTCTTTCGGATGGCTGAAATAGGGAGTTTTTTTACTTTTTATGAAAGCTTTCTAACTGTTCATTATACAAAATATACGAGGAGTATGTTTCAAAATAGAACATATGTATCATTTATTATTTTTCAGCCATTATAAAGTATTTTTCTTTAACTTGACATTACATTCGAACAAACAATTAAAAATTAATACAAAAAGCATAAATTTCAGTTTAAGGATTAATCCTCATTTATCAAAATATATGAATAATAAACATTTACATGATTTTATTATATATTCTTAGAATTTCTAATAAAAATGCTATGTTGTCTTCTATACAAGATATTAAATTTCAACAAATAAGTAAATAAACAAATAAATTTTACAATTTTACAGACAGCTAAAAAATCAAAATTTCAATTTAATATACAACTAAGTTTTAAACAGAGAAAAAAAATGTATTACGCTGTTTTACGCTGTAAGTGTAATTATAGTTCTATTTAGAGAATAAATACGATTATTTACCGAGAAAAACGTACTTAAAAATACTTTTTTAAAGCAATGCAAGCGGAACGCACTACGAAGCAAAAGAAAAAAAAAAATTAAAATTCTAGACACGTCTTATCATAGACTAAACACTCCACACAGAAAATGAGAAAAATTTAAAATTCGTGTTGCCAAACAGCCAATTTATAAAAGTCTCCCGAGTAAAATAATAATAAACATGTCTCAAACTGCAACTGAATATTTTAGTGTTTCGAACTGGAATTTTCGAAATGTTATTAAGTTACTAAAAATGTGAACAGAAAACGCTGGAAAGCACAAATTTATCATCGATTTAAAGACAATTTTCTCAGAGCATCTTCCGATGTAAATTGAGCACGGGCTGCTTGTTGAATTTAAGATTACGTCTGATCAATAATCCCTCTACTTTATTGTTGCGAGATTTTCGTGAAATTTCGGGGGCTATGGTATTTGAATTATCTGAAAGGTTTTGGAAATAATGAAGTTGTTCGATAACAATGAAGGTACGGAGGGATCACAGATGTTAAGAAGCAAGTTCAGCTTAAATTGTAATTACTGAATCTTTATTAAACAATTTAATGAAAATAAGGTTATATGACTTATTTTAGAAGTAAACGATTGAAACGTTGGATATACGGTAAAAGATGAATTTGAGTAAATGTGATTTTTATTGCAATACTTTATGGTGTATATTATTATAATCAATGTTGCCAAATGTCATAGAAGTTTTATTCAGAAATTCCGAATTAACACCAGAAAATTTTGATAGTAGGAGAGAGGGGGGCACAGGTGAACAGTACATATTTTACTCAGTTAAATTGAAGTTTAAAAAAAATACCTATAAATGTTTGTACTAGTACAATATTCTAACTGAAATTTCAGAACAATCTCCAATTTGATTTCCTGTTGTTGCAATTTGTTTGTTTTAATAAGTTTTAGGTTAAAAAAAAAATCTTTCAAAGTTGTCGATGTAAAAAGTCATTCAAGACTTTTTTAAAGTAGAATATCAACATTACATTGTATACTGACATTAATTAGGTAAGTCTACAAAAAATTTTATTTCCTCATTTCAATATATATTTTTTTTAATAAGTTAAATGTAAGTTGATAGTTGGGGCACTTGTAAACTGAACATATGGGGGCTGATGTGAACAGTTCACAAGTGTATTTTTTAAGGCTGAAGCCTCCAACGCACTTCCAATTGAGCCCTCTCGGAAGAATACTGGAGGTCCAATTCACCAAACTAATCTTAACGATAACACAATCTGGTCTGATACTTTGGATAAGCTCAATAGATATTCTGTTTGGGATGACCAGTTGAAAGAGCATTAGCGGCTTCAGCCATTATATCCCTGGTTTGAATCTGGCCCACACTTTTTTCACCCACTGTGAAAATTTACGTCTGTGATAAACAAATTTATCACTAAAATACGTATTCTTTATTTGCGTAAAATACAAGGAAAAATTTGTTAAAAAACATCCAAAAAATTTGAAGCAAATAACATTAACGATTTCACGAGAAAAATAATAGCTATTCTGTTTATTAGAGATTATTTAAAAATTTATTGCTTGTAACATAGGAAATATCAATTAAAATAATAGGCTTTTTAAAAATAATTATTTTTCTTTTTTTAATCACATAATTATAACTTAGTTATGATTTAAATTATGAATAAAAAGGTGCCATTAGGAATATCCGAAGTTCTGTTCATATTCCTTCAGAAATCTCGGTCCCGACGATGCCGGATTTTTGAGATTATACTGTATCTGTAAGCACTAAAATGTGTATACATAATTCATTTTTTCTAATTAACAGACCATAATTTTCAGTGGAGTCACAGAACATTGAACTTTCACGTATACAGCATGTTTTTCTCACGAGAGTTTTTTTCGGAACTCTCATGTAGGCATCTCACAATCCTGTTTCACCTGGTGCATATTATAAACTGCTGTTAACCACTGGCCGATGTCAAACAACTTTTCATGATTAAAAATATATACACTCAAAAGTCGTCGAGCAGGACGTAAAACTGGCAGAAGACGACTGGAATAAGTAATTACTTGACCTGAATTTGCCGAATCGACCTCTGGCAAATTTTTACGTAAGATTTACCATCTTCCATTCAAGTTCGTAGTCCCTACCGTATTTTTTTAAGGTCGACCGACCCAAAGCGTGATGTCAGATAATTACATTTTTTTCTCTGTATACAAGCGGTAATAAGGAACCTAAGATTTTGTTTTGCGAATGTGGAAATGGAAGAAATATATATGAAAGTTGCTTGTTTTCTTTCTAATTTGTTTTCAGGTATTCTGGTTAGAATTATTTTAATAAGAAAATAAATTAACAGTTTAAGTTGTGATGGGATAAATGAGCACTTTTGATATTTTAACCCTTTGAAAAACGGTGGACTATCTACTATCCCACTTAATTTTAATTAAGATTTGCACCAATAACTTTTATAAAAATGAGCTAACAAATTGCTGTTTCTTATTTGAATTTAAAATTTTCCAAAACTTTTGGTGGGAATTCATAATTACAGAAGCATAATTGCTTGCCCTTTAATATATTATTGTAAAAATAATAATCTAGCACCATACATAAATAAGTGGATTTTTTACAATCAAAAACAACGTGAAAAAATTATGAAATTAGAGAAATATACTAATTTACATAATCACTTTACGAAGACTTTTTGCCGAGGAGCCCAGGACCTATGTTTCACATTCCACGATACTAGCGAAAATCCATGTTCAGCTTAAAATGATAATGCTAATTTTTTAAATAGAATAAATGGTTTTCAATCTTTGTATAGAAAAAATATTCTCCCAGTAAATCAGTTGTTCGTTTAGTAATTTGTATCCGACAGTATTCATTTAGAATCTAGATGAGCACTGTCACCTCTCTTATTCTAACAATTCACGAATAATAAGGACGTTTTAACAGTATAAGCACGTCTTCTTTACGCCTGACGAAAAAAGACTAAGTTCTTTCGAAAAGTTTGGCAAATTTGAAATTTCGATGGTGTGTTAAGAAGATCTTTTAATTTTAGTATTCACATTATTTTCACATATATATTATTTTGAATTTACGAACACCCTGTCGTTTTTTAAATTTTCCCTGAGGCCCCGGAGTTTTGTGAAACGTCGACAAATATTTTCGAACTTTATTTACAACCCATATTTATTTCGCTCGATAATTTTTCTTGTGCTTCGAAATATCCCAGACGTATAATTATCCGATATAAACTAACGAAGAAGTAACTGACATAAGCATGGGAGGGAAAAATAATAACAACTCCTATTCAAATAAAAGCACATAATTAAAATCTAGGCGCAGCTACATGAACGGAAGGCGGAAAAAAAAGCTGTAACAAACATAAAATGCAACGCTGAATATTGACAAACAGAAATAAATGAGGACCAATATGAAATGTAAATAATGAGCTCTTGGGTTCTGGCAAAAGATATCGATTTTGAACGCAAAAGGTGTTATGTATTTTTAGCGCTATCACCGGATTTTTAAATATTAGCCAACGGCACAAAATGTTGAAAAGCTAAGCATAATGAAGTCAAGCATCGACAGCGTTAGATTAATGAGTGGTAATGCGAGATTTCTAGTTAATAAAATACACTCCGCGAAAATTTTATCGATTGATGCACGTGGCTCGAGTTCTTTATTTAAAATTAACTCAAAAATGGGCCAAAAGAGGCAGCGCCGTAATGATTAAGTATGAAAGCAGCTTCGACTTGGGAATTTTGGAAATAGAAGAATATTCATTAAGTTATAAATAGTGGTAAGGGGGAAAAAAAGATAAATTCCATCTGGAGTGAATTGCATTTTTTCAAAAATAATTAATTAAAGTAAATAAATTAAAATCCACCCTGGTAGAAAAAAATCGTATATGGCTTTAGAATATTGCTTAATTATTATTTTTTCGTAATTAAAATTATTTTCCTTAAAAATGTCAGGTGGGATGTTAGCTTATGATGGCTCTAAAAAATATTTTCCCCCTGCTCAAAAACGCGAAATTTTCCGACACATTTACAGTCTCATTTTTGTACATAAAAGTATGGCACCTGCAGGCCTCAATAGAATTGTGTTTTCTATTTCTTGGATTATGAATTACTTATCAAAGTTTTACTTTTCGATGTTTGTCGCGTGCGAGGCTTTTTTTTTTCTTTTCACGCGCTGTAACGTACTAAATTCGATTCTAAACGCCATCTTTGATAGCATTTTCTCAAAAAATTTCTGCCTCTATATAAAAAAAAGAGAAAAAAGAAAGAAAAGAAAACGCCATTCTATTGCATAGTTTCATAATAAGAACACCAGTTGATTTAATGTGTTTTCGAACAATAATGATGGTTTGGTTTTGTTTATTATGGCCGATTACCAACACAAGAGATATGGGAGCAAAAAGGGAATGCCTCCTTGGGGGGGGGGGGTGTCTTTCTAAAGGAATCCAACCCCAATTTGCACAAGAAAGTCCAAAGTTCGAAGAAAACCACGGAAAACTCTGAACGATTAGACCGACTGGCACAATTGGCTTCAAACCAGCATCTCCCATCTACCAGCTTTACGAGCAGAACCTCTCAGCCGCTGCTGGGGCTCGAACAAAAAAGAGTTCAGAAAGTATCTCTTTTGGATATGAAAAAAGCATTAAGAGTTATAGTTTAAAGAAAAGAAACTAATTGCATAACAGAACTATTCCTGTTAACTTTTAGACAGCATATTTTATGCTGTTTTAGGATAAAATTTTCAATCTTTATTAACCATGTATTCAAATGTGTTGATATACAATTAAGTATTTATCCGAATTTAAAACTGTGATGCTAAGCACTGATTTGCTCAGTCATTATATGATTCAATAAATATGAAAATAATCACTAAACACCAGTTTATTAAATGCTTCACGAGAGCTGGTGGCAAAGGTGGTAGAACTTTTCTATATCATACACTCCATCTATGCTATCGAAAACCAATATGGCAATCCAGTTATAGATTATAAGACTCAAACTCCAATGCATTCCTCATTTATCTAAAGAATATACTTTTATAAAGCACTGAAGTAGAAAATATCGAATCGCAGAAATAGTAAATCGAATTCAGCCACTCTGTATAACGAAGGTCTGAAAAGATATATATATCGATATAAATGTACCTTAAACTTAGAACTAAATAAAATTATATCCACTCAATTGACCAATTTCATTTCAATTTAAGAATTATAATTTACAAAAGAGAAAAAAAAAACTGAAATATTTGCACCTTATATTGCAGCTTAAATATTGTTCAAGTAATAGATATAAATATGTATATAAAATAATGAGTTGGAAGTATGTCCTTTATACAAATTTAAACTTTTTATCCGATTTGCCGGAAACTTTTATGTATGATATGTATTAGAATAAGAATATAACTACTAGCTACTTAAACCCTTGGGGACGAACGACCCGTATACTTACCGCAAAAAGGCTGAGGCATCCTTGTTTATCTTTACCAGTAAAGTTTTATTGCAAAATTTTCCTTTTTTAATCGGAGCATTCTCTTGATTCAATAAGGCACAAAATTCTGTTTTTAAAAACCGGTGACAAAAAATTAAAAATTTCGTAAAAACCTCCCGTCGCGAAGGGATTAAAGGAAAAAAAATCCAGACTTCTTTACTATACTTTACACCATTTTTTCACCTAATTCTCATAATTAATATTTATACATTTAAAAAAAAAGTTTTAATACGATTTTTATTTTCCAGTTGTTGCAATCAGGAATTGCGTATGGACAATAATAGACTACAAAAAATCAAACCAGGTCATTATATTTTTGCAGCTGAAGATGACGCCATTGTGAGCATGTACTAAGAAATTTTATAACACTTAGGATTTTTACTACAAGTGCGGTAAAATAATTTAGTACATTCATTTAACAGTATTTGTCGTTAAAACATTTACAAAAAGACATTAATAGACATTTCTCGCAATAACATCATTTTCAAGAACATGTTCGGAGAGAAAATAATTTCCTTATGATATCTATTCTAGAAAATGCTTTCTTCTATATTATTTTAAACAAACGGTTGATGTATTTTATTTTTTATATTGTTTGTTTCTTACAATATCTTACCTTATATTTTTCATAATTAAGTGTTTTATTACTTTAGATGCAAAGACAACGTTTTTAAGGATTTATGTTAAAAAGATAATGAAAAATTTATTGAGACAATTCTTTCTTTTTTGAAACAATAATTCATGACTAACTTTGCGACTCAAAGTGCTTAGAAAATGGCGTCATTTTCATTTACTCGATGTAGATTGGATGTTTATAAATGAAAAAGTTAGCTTCCATATAAACATATTACCACAAGAAATATAATTTGACTAAATGCTACTCCATTTGGTTGAATGTTTTTTATTTTCTTCCGTATTGTAACAAAAATAATATATTTTCCTTTTACACGCTTTAAAGCACACATTCTTATTTATAAAGCTGAAGGATTTTATTATGATTTTATCAAAAGTGGTATATTTTTATTATTTTCTTTTTAGCGCGAATTAATACACCTACGAAATTGTGCTTTACGTATTTTTAGAATATTACATTTTTTATCTTATTTTACTTGGAATTAGTTTATGCATACATAAAAATAAAATTTCGTGTGGCTAGTTAAGTTGTTTTGTATTAAATTTCTTCAAACAACTTTGAACGTAATTCGCACATCTTTAAAGTTTCTATCACAAAATGAGAGATTATTGGTTTTTGTCATCAGCTAGTAAGATTTTGCTCAAAATATTTTTTATGCTTTCCTTTAAAAAAAATGTGCTATTATTTTATCGTTAAGCTTTAGTTTTAAGTTCAATCAGTTTAATTTTCAATTTAAAGTAAAAATTGACGAACAAAGCAACTGAAAGAAAGTTGAAGTTTTCTTTCTCACGTCTAATTGATATTAGACATGTTATTCTAATATATTTTTCATCTGAGTCAAATTTGTTAAACAATTTAATCCTTGTGATGACAAATTTTTCTTGACATTTCTAGAAAGAAAAACACTTCATTAAGACATTCCATGCCACACTTTTTTTGTAAAGTTCCTCCTTTAGGCTTATTATTGTGACAAACGATCTAACAAACGAAATCTATTTCAATTAACGCATAAATTCATTATAGAAACAACTAGCTGTTCTGCCCGGCGTTGCCCGGGTTCATCAAAAAATAGCAAGAAGGCTCTGTTGTAACAAGATCCAACGACGATGTATTTTCTGTTGTAATCATAACATTTCTTTTCATTCAATCTGTGAAGTCTCTGTTCTTCGTTCTCTTCATATAATTTTCTTTTCTTATACTCATCATTTCTGGACAATCGCTCTCGACGCTTTTCTTCTGATTCTTCGCTGAGAATCTTTCGATTTATTAATCTTTGCTTACTTAATCTTTCTCTTCTCTTTTCTTCAGTCTCATCGCTGAGAATCTTTCGATTTATTAATCTTTGCTTACTTAATCTTTCTCTTCTCTTTTCTTCAGTCTCATTTTCTCTTCTTTTTCTATTCTGCTCTCTTTTCTTCGCCAGTCTTTCTTCTCGGTGTTCTGGGGTTTCGTTTGCATATCTTTTTTTATTGTTAATGAAGAGGTCTTCCATTTGTTCTTCCATCTGTTCTTCTTTCTGTTCTTCCATCTGTTCTTCCATTTGTTCTTCCATTTGTTCTTCCATTTGTTCTTCCATTTGTTCTTCCATTTGTTCTTCAATTATATTCGACGATTCACTGTTTGAGAGCCTATCTGTCCTTTTATTTATAGAAGTTCAAAATGAAAAAAGATTTTCTTAGCAGACGATTTTTTGTGATAAATACATTATCTGTTTTATATTTCTTCTGCTTTATTCCTTTTATTTATAGAGTTCAAAATGAAAAAAGATTTTCTTAGCAGACGATTTTTTGTGATAAATACATTATCTGTTTTATATTTCTTCTGCGTTTACCTAAGCTGTGTAAAATCTCTATAAATAAAAGGTATAGAGGATGAGAGCCTATCTGTGCCTCAATTATCCTCAGAATTCCTTTTATATATATAGACTAGCTGTTCTGCCCGGCGTTGCCCGGGTTCATCAAAAAATAGCAAGAAGGCTCTGTTGTAACAAGATCCAACGACGATGTATTTTCTGTTGTAATCATAACATTTCTTTTCATTCAATCTGTGAAGTCTCTGTTCTTCGTTCTCTTCATATAATTTTCTTTTCTTATACTCATCATTTCTGGACAATCGCTCTCGACGCTTTTCTTCTGATTCTTCGCTGAGAATCTTTCGATTTATTAATCTTTGCTTACTTAATCTTTCTCTTCTCTTTTCTTCAGTCTCATCGCTGAGAATCTTTCGATTTATTAATCTTTGCTTACTTAATCTTTCTCTTCTCTTTTCTTCAGTCTCATTTTCTCTTCTTTTTCTATTCTGCTCTCTTTTCTTCGCCAGTCTTTCTTCTCGGTGTTCTGGGGTTTCGTTTGCATATCTTTTTTTATTGTTAATGAAGAGGTCTTCCATTTGTTCTTCCATCTGTTCTTCTTTCTGTTCTTCCATCTGTTCTTCCATTTGTTCTTCCATTTGTTCTTCCATTTGTTCTTCCATTTGTTCTTCCATTTGTTCTTCAATTATATTCGACGATTCACTGTTTGAGAGCCTATCTGTCCTTTTATTTATAGAAGTTCAAAATGAAAAAAGATTTTCTTAGCAGACGATTTTTTGTGATAAATACATTATCTGTTTTATATTTCTTCTGCTTTATTCCTTTTATTTATAGAGTTCAAAATGAAAAAAGATTTTCTTAGCAGACGATTTTTTGTGATAAATACATTATCTGTTTTATATTTCTTCTGCGTTTACCTAAGCTGTGTAAAATCTCTATAAATAAAAGGTATAGAGGATGAGAGCCTATCTGTGCCTCAATTATCCTCAGAATTCCTTTTATATATATAGATTACTCACAGCTGCCATTCGAGAGAAAAAAAACACAATGCATTCGAAAGATATTTTCATCCGCTTTTTTCCCCAGTAGCGAATATTTTCGAATTGTTGCCATTTCGAAAAAGTATAACTCTAGAAATAATACATTTTTTGACGTACAACATTCATTCCACTTAGTTGTGATTAAGTGAAACATTTTCTCGTCTGCCAGCATTCTGTAAAAGTCTTCATTAGAGATTTGTGAGTTCTGCGGACATGCATTTTCCCTCTCCCCTACCCGCCATTTTTTTCCTCTGCTGTACAGGACTTGAATGTATTTGAACACGTCGAAAATTTACTTTATGGCCACTATTTATCAACCATGTTTCAGAACTTAAAGTTATATTTTTATTAAGACTTGAAAAATGTCCTTTTTTACTGGTCAAAAGAGACGTATTGAGATGTAGGGTTTGGGGGAAAATGTATTTAATGTTATGTTCCTCTTTGTTTTTAAAGAGCATTCATTCTAAATAAATTGTTTATGGTTTAATATAATATCTAAATAAATTACACAGATTTGATTTAGTGCTGTAAATGTTCTTTCTTAAATTATTTCCTCTAGTCTACATTTTATGCTATGTTTAAAGAAATGTGAATTGTACATAAAATACTTTTCATTTTAAAAATGTTTATTATTTACAGATTCTTTTATTTTGAAGAATATTGTAATATTCTCCAAACTCTTAATAATATTTTGATATTTTGTAGTAATTTTAGACAAATGTTAATATTTTTCATTTATCAGATGCATTTTTTATACATTTGCAGTGTGGTTTCAATATTCCAGAAATATTCACATGAGAAAAGTTACAACATAAATTTTTATAAGGAAATAAATTTTCTGCACAGTAGCTCACCACATTTAAAAATAGGAATAACAGATGTATTTCAAGCTTTAATAAGAGGAAAAATAAACGATAAGTACAGTTTTTGTCATAATCGTATGTGGCTTATATTTTATTAAGGAATCGTCTACTTATTAAAAACTACACCAATTATGATACATTAATAGTAACACCTAGTTTTGACTCCATATTTGGGTTTTTCTTTTGATCAAGACAGCCTGGAAAATATATAGTTTACGTTATAGCCATAGATCATGCTATAATAGCCATAGATCATTCTATAATAGTCATAGATCATTCTATAATAGTCATAGATCATGCTATAATAGTCATAGTTCATGCTGTAATCATAGTTTATGCTATAATAATAGTTTATGATATAGTTACAGTTTATGTTATAATTAAAGTTAAAATTTATAACGTTCTCAGATGTGAAAGCTTCGGAATACAAATACTGAAACAATGTGACAAAATGTAATTTACAACATTCTAAAAATGGTCAAAGATTTTTTGGATTCAAAAAATATTTGCAATGAAAATGATCAAAAAATTTATAAATAAAATGATGAATTATGACTTACATTATTTTTTCATGAAGTGAACTGCAATTGTTATAAGCACATGAGTATAACAGAGGTAAATTTTTCAAGTGTGTGAAAAAAGTCCGGGCCAGGAATCAAACCAGGGAGTATTGGCTGAGGCAGCCAATGCTCTTCCAACTGAGCCATCCCGGACGAATTCTGGATGATTATTTCACCCAAATATCCTTAAAGATCTTAGAATTTCGTTTGATACTATGGATCAGCTCAAGACAGTAGATCGAAGCCGAATATATGAAAGTGCATAAAACGCTACATACAAAATTACTTTAGATTAATTTATAACACGGTTATTCAATCGGTAAATGAATTATAGCAGATGTAAATTATCCAAGTGGGTGGAAAAAGTCCGGGCGAGGATTCGAACCAGGGATAGTTGATGGCTTCAGCCAATAGCGGAGAAAAATGTTTTACTTATTTTGAAGCATTTTTTTTAAGAACCGTGTGTCGCTTAATCATTTCAAATTTTTTACAACTGAATTTATTTGCCCTAGAACGAGTTAACAGAAGTTAGTATAAGCTTCCTTCGGGATTCTAGTATTAAATTCTGCGTGCTGCCTTTGAGTCCAATTTAGTCTTTTAAAATACGCTTAAGGTGCAACACTAGGCACAGAAAAAGACCCGGATGATAATGTAAAGTCTATGTAGGCGTTCTTTACAAATAACTCACTCAAATTTTAATATTTTGACATGATTTCTTTTGCATAGGACAGCTGAGGACAATCCACAACCGACCTAGTTTTTACTTTTTCAATTTTGGTTTCAGATTTTTTAAAAAAATTACTTTAAATTTCAAAACCGGTTTAAACTGGTTCTGAAATTGAAACTATCGTAATATAAAAAATATATAAGCAAAATCGAAAAAGTAAAAATTAGGCCGGTTGTAGATCATCCCCAGGTGATCTATGCAAAAAAAGCATGTCAAAATATTAAAATTTGAGCGAGATATTTGAAAAGAACTTTTCCATAGACTTTACATTATCATCCGGGTCATTTTCTGTGCCTAGTGCGGGGCCTTAAAATAATATTCAAGTTCTAATGTCTATCGACAATAAAATACATGCTGAATTAATTTTCAACATATAGATAGAATTACGGCTGCTTTTTTAGAATAAAGCTAGATTTATTTTTTCAATAGTTGCTACAAGTGCTTTTTGATTTGTTTAGAAGCATGTGAAATATGTCATTTTGTTCTGCAGAGAGAAAGTAAAGTTTATCCCTTATCATACCTCTTAAAATTCATTGTGTGTTTAAGATTATAATATTTTATAAAGAAAAGTAATTTTTAATCAATGTTCAGTATTGCCAATTGGCAAAAAACGACTTTTTTAAAGCTATAAACTACACTGTAAAAAAATGATTTTTTAAATTATTTTACCCATGATTTATTGAAGAAATTAAAGCCGAAAAAAGCTTTTAAATTGTTTTTACAAAAATCAGGCATTAAAAGGTTGAATGTATTTTACACTCAGTCTAGATTTTCTATTAATACGTTGATTTTTAACAACATGGGCTTGTATTTGAATTTTTCTGAATACTTGACCCGATTCCTATTAATTTTCGAAATATATTTAATAATTTGAGCTATATTTCCAAAATTAAAAACTATTTTAAATTATAAACGACATTATTATGTTCGTGTGATACGTAGATTAATTAGCTTAAAAGAAAATCTTTCGAACGTTTTACAGCATTTTTTTCAGACGTTTTCATTAAGAAAATGATACAAAATGTTTCCAAGTATTAAATGAGTTCTGAGACTAAGAAAAACAAATCTCTAACAGTTGTGTGTTAAATATTTGAAGTTTTGTTATCAAGATAATTGCTTCTTATAAAAATTTCGAAGAAAGTTTATAAACATGTTGCAATAAATCGTTCATTTGTTTTGATTCTAGAGAAAAAAAATTATATTGTTTAGCAAATAATTGCATCTGCAGCTCTCCATATTTTCTCTCTTGAATAAAAACAAAGTAAAAATATTGCTCGAAAATTTTTATTCATGCTTCATTAAAATTATGAAGCAATGAGAAGCGATATTTTTAAAATTTTTCATCACTTGTGCCGGAGAAAAATTTATTTTCTGCCTCAGGCAACCATTTAAAAGTTCTACTGAAATCTTTTGTATTACATTTAAATGAACGTGAAACATTGTTTACTCCATCGAAAAGATAAACACCACTTAAAAGTTTAATTATAAGAAGTTAATTTGGATCTGACATGTTGTTGTATGTAGGGATAAAAATAAATTATTACTGTTGCTGCATTTTTGTTTTTATACCTAGGTGCTTAATTAGGCTGATCGGAAGTAGTGACACGGCATTAACATATCAATTTTAGAAAGTAGTTACAATTGACTTTTTTAAAGATAAAGTTTAAGTACATTTTATAGATTAACAAGTCATAAATTGCGCGTCAAACGTAGCAAATGGGTGCGTTCGTACTATAACAAAGTTTAAAAAATAATCAGATCTTGCTGTAATACAATTGGTGATCTATCATTACACAGTACTTCTAATATTGCATAAATATCCGAAATCTTTTGTGTCACCCTTTAAATACTATCTGCCTCCTATTATACAGGAAGTAATCTTTAGTATACCTCGGCAATGTATATCAATTGTATAAAATATGAAGTAGTTTAATATAATTAAAACGCGCCCCAAACAACGTTACCCCCTGTACCCTCTTTGTAATGGAATACTTTTGTGCGGTCCTATAAATTTGTAAAAAATATTCTTTGCATCGTGATTTGTATAGAGCATATTTAGTATATATTTCATAAATGTATAAAAATTTTATTACGTTCTAAACGAAGTTACATCATTAAACTGAACTTGAAACTTTTTTTCCCCTTTTGCCGTATTGTACCGGAATACTTTTGATTGTCTCTGTAATTGTACTCATCTGATATTATAAAATTTGAAATGACTCTACAAAATTATCTACAATTATATATTTTCAATTTCGACAATTCGATCGGGTAGTTTTTATAGACAGATAGACAGACGGACTGAACGACGACAATATGTGCTTCATATTGACATATTTACAAGCGCACCTAAAAAGAGACTGAATGACTAATTTTTTTTATCAACTAGTGACGTATAGGCATAACTAGGAATGGGCAAATGGAGTCTCTTAATCGCTCTCATGACCAAATATTTTCAATCTGACAAGTTTTTTCTTTATTTTTTGGAAATGCGTTAGTACTACTACTATGTAGGGTGAAAGAGACACTAGTTGATCAAATAAGGTCGATGGTAAGGTTTTTTTTTATTATATTTACTTCTTCATATGTGTTAGAAGTAAACTAACATGGTTGCTGTTATCCTTAATGGATGTCCTATCATGGGCAAAAATGAAATCTGCTGAAATTTAATAGCAACAATATTATAAGCAAGTAGTTTCTTCAATTGCCATTTTCCCGATAATTGATCAATCAAAGAAATCAATTGAACATTCCAAAATTAATCTTTAAAATATCATGCTTAAGCTGTGATTAACAATAATTCATGCAAAAGTATTATTTTAAATGAGTAAGATGAGGGTGATTATTTTAACTTATCGTCATTATCTTCAACTAATTAAAAAGTAAAATTTTTAGTTTTCTAATTAAAAATAAAAAGATAAAATGGCTTCTTTTACAACAAGTAGCTGACAACAATGTGACAACAGGTGTCTAACATTTAACTGAAGATTTTACCAGAAGTATTCAAACAAATTGAATCTTCAAGTACATGCTTTAAAATCTAGCAGTGATTTTGTCGGTTTATATTTTAATAGAGTTCGTTGAACATTTTTTTATACTTCTGTGACAGTTTCTCCTAATTTCCATGATACGAATTAGAACTCTGATTGCAAATAAATGTTCAGTTTACAAAGAGGTGGAGTAGAAATGGGAGTAGAAGTCTATGGAGCTTCGCTGGAACCGACGGAATGCGTTCATAATACCGGGTGTTCACATTAAAGAGTGTTCAGATAGAGATAGTCCACTGGATAAGAAAACTGACAATTTCATAAAGGGAATATATACATTTTATAAAAATCGGTTACTACACTTGGGGGTCAAAAGGTACTTTCCATCTCATGCACAGAAAACCTTCATTTCTACACATCTAGTATGACACGTGACTTGAATGTGATTGGATGATGGAGTTTTCAACAGAACAGTAAGAAACTGTATCAATCTAGTCTCTGTGGCATATAAAATTGTTTAAAATGGCAAAGATTGTTTTGGAAATTTCAAATCAATTATTTGTGTTCAGTATTAAAACTGACTAATCGCTCATATTCCGTTTAATGAAAGATGGCAGAATGTGGGCGGGAGGAGGGGATATATTTGATCAGTGACTAGCACTTTGGTTACAAGGTTTTATGAAATTTGTAAAGCACTGTATATAATACTTCATACCTTTTAACCTCTTCAGACCTGCGGTACACCAATGTGAACCTCCAGTCTTTTCCTCATAAAAACTAAAATGTTCGAATTTTTTGCATTTTTTTTATTGTTTGTTATTATATAGTTGTCTGTTTTTTGCTTTAAAACAAAATCAAAAAATGTCAGCACTGATGAATATATTACTCATAAATTAAATATTATTTTCATCCGAGTTTCGAAAATACCTTCAAGACATTTTGGCGAAGAAAGTAACAAAATATTAAATGCTTTAGAATAAAAAATTTTGAGGATTAGCTGATCATTTACTTGTTTAAAGATTTTAATTTTGTTATTGCGTAAATTTATAATACTGATAATTAAACTGATGTTTCAAGGGGATTAGTATCCCCTATATCCATATTTGTAAACCTAAATTACCAGTCCCCTAAAGTACTGATTTCATAAAAATGATCCTTTCTGTCATCTATGGTGTCATTTCGATTATATAAAAGCAATAAATATATCTTTGTAGAGTTATTTTATGCTCAGGTCTGAAGAGGTTAAGGCTTCATGCTTTACAACCAACATTTGAGCATGAATATAAGAGATTTATTTACCTAGGGCTAGAACAAGATATATCTATTAAACACGGATCTTGTAAAGAAAACATATTTCACTTCAATATTAACTCTCGAAACACCATCTTAGTAGGCATGATCATTGAGTGAGATTCTTTTCAATGCTCATACAAGTTAGCATCCATTTGACATTTACTAAGTATTTTGTACCGTTTTCGCGCTTTAATTTTATGTCTAATGGTGAGTGTCCAGCCTTAGGTTATCCTCAAACATGTCTTTGAATGGCACCATTCTTTAATTTGACAGCACAAATCAAAATATGTGTATCAAACTCCTTTTCAAATGGTATAAAGTCATTTCTTCATATTATCATTTCAGAAGATTTTTTTATGAATGTAACAAAGTTCAGACATGTATAAGATTTATGCACGAACATGTACATGTCTAATGTTACTTCCCCCATGCTGTATTCGGCACTACAATTTAAATACCCGACTTATTCACACATACATATACACACACATTTTTGACAAACACGTTAGAAAAAAAATTACGAATTTTGTTACGGTATATATATATTTAAAACCAATAAAATAGTTTTATTTTTATTATAAACAGTCAAATGTAGTATGTGTGTGAAAAAGAAAGTTTGAAAAAATAATTTTCATTCTCTAAATAAATTATACTGTAATGGTATTCTAGCCGAGAGTTTAAAAGCATTTGAATAAGAATTAATTTCCGAACATTTGACATTGTATGATATTTCCACATCCCAGAACTTGGAGATGCCCGCCTTGACGAATGAGAGAAATTAACAGGCATTAGATTGGCTATAATGGCAAACTCGCAAAGATGCCTGGCAATTTGTTTTTGTCAAAGTCAACTCAACTAACCAAAATTTATCTTCACAATTCGCTTACAGGATCAGCCTAGCTAACTGAATCTTATCTTAAAAGATAAAATTGAGTTGTTATTTTATTCTTAGTATTAACCTAAATAAATCTTGCTGAAGTGTTTTACCCTTATTATTTGGATCGTTCCTAATAAAATAGTTAAGACGTCAGTTCCCCTCGAAGAGCATTGAAAACGCCGAAGAAATCTTTATCTTAAAAATTGAATTTAAAATCAGTTTTCTTTTTTTTCTTCCCTCTTTTATTTCAATGTTTATTGTTAAGTTTTCAGTAACAAAATTGTGAAAAATGCAAAATTTCGCTTACGCAGAAAAAAAAAACTGTAAAGTTTCTACATTAATAAATTTTTCTTATAAACAAGTGTGACAGCATTTTTATAATTGAGTAAACTATTTTCTCAAGTGCAGTTTTATCATCCACTTACCATTATTTAGTTCATTCCTTAAGTAATTGTTAAGGAGATTTTAATTTTTATTATCTCCTCTCGAAGAGTAACAGAATGGCGCATTAGAATGGCTCTTGTCCAGATAGGCAGCGGAATGACGTCATTTACTGATTATCATCCCATATTTTCCCGATACCATTTTTTTATTAGAGCAAAGAATTCAATAAATAATAACTCTTATTCTAGAAATGTGTGTGTTGCACAAATTTTGATTTACAGATTTGTAATAATAAAAGAACTTAAAATATTCCTCCTTTTTTTTCCTTTTACAATTCCATCAATGCTTCATAATAAGTTCTATGAAGCATGTAAAATAATGTCATTATGATATTCAAGAAAATGATGATGTAGCGAGATTCCAAACACAGCCATTCATTGAAAAGATATAATTTTTTGAAGGGAGTGGGGGTAGAGAGAAATGGTGAATGGAATATTCTTTAATAATGATTTTTCCAGAAATCAAAGGGAGCTAATTTATTTTTGAAGTGTTTGAAATGTTTGCGATGAAAGATGATGGCGTTTCTCGGTTAATTATGTTTTATTAACCCTTTCAGTGTGAAGATGAAGCACAGTTGCTTGACGGCAAAATTAATTATCGTTGCAATTGTTGGTTGTTGTATTAGTTTTCGAATAATGGCCATTATTTGTCTATTTGTCTGTGTTTTCTTTTTTGTGATTGTGTGTGTGTTACAAGCTTTTATGTAGAGATCTTTGCTTTGTTCATTCTCTGCAGTAACAAGTTTTCGCTTCCAGATATCGATTCTTAATAAGATTTATGTTAAAAAATATATTTATTGTTGAGATTTAAATGAGAGAAATAGTAGAACCCCAATAATATGATTATCGATTAAAGGAGAACTTATGTTTCCACATCGAATCATATGTTCAGTTTGCATCTTTTGTCGTCGATTCAGAGAAAAGAATTTTGCATGAAACACTAGTTTTAAGGTAATCAAATTTAAATATTCTTTAGTAATTTAATCTGATATAAAAATTTTTGAATAATGCCGATTATTTATCTATTTGTGTGAGTGTTTTCATTTTTGTCATTGTGAGTAACAAGCTTTTATATAAAGATCTTTGCTTTGTTCATTATCAACAGTAACAAGTTTTCGCTTCCAGATATCGATTCTTAGTAAGATTTATGTTAAAAAATATTTATTGTTGAGATTTAAATGAGAAAATATGATTATCGATTAAAGGATAACTTATATTTCCACATCAAATCATATGTTGAGTTTGCATCTTTTGTCGTCGATTCAGAGAAAGAATTTTGCATGAAACACTAGTTTTATGGTAATCTAGTTTAAATATTCTTTAGTAATTTAAGATGATATAAAAGCTTGCGAATAATTCACATTATTTATCTAATTTGTGAGTGTGTTTTTATTTTTGTGATTGTGAGTAACAAGCTTTTATATAGAGAGATCTTTGCTTTATTCATTATCAGCAGTCATAAGTTTTCGCTTCTATATATTGATTCTTAATAAAATTTATGTTTAAAAAGTACGTATTGATGGGATTTAAATGAGATAAATAGCAGAACTTACTAATAAGATTATCAATTAAAGCAGAACTTATGTTTCCATATCGATCTTTTGTCGTCGATTCAGAGCAAAAACGCTGCGTAAAACATTGGTTTTATAGTAATCTAATTTAAATATTCTTTAGTAATTTAAGCTGATATAAAAATTTTCGAATAATGCCCATTATTTATCTATTTGTGTGTGTGCTTTCATTTTTGTGATTGTGAGTAAAGATCTTTTATGTAAAGATCTTTGCTTTGTTAATTATCAGAAGTAACAAGTTTTTACTTCCACATATCGATTCTTAATAAGATTTATGTTAAAAAAATATGTTGTTGGTTTTTAAATGAGTTAAATAATAAAACCCTAATAATATGATTATCGATTAAAGGAGAACTTATGTTTCCACATTGAATCATACGTTTAATTTCAACCTTTTGTCATCGATTCAGAGAAAGAATGTTGCATGAAACACTGGTTTTAAGGTAATATAATTTAAATATTCTTTAGTAATTTAAACTGATATAAAAATTTTCGAATAATGCCTATTATTTATCTATTTGTGTGTGCGTTTTCATTTTTGTGATTGTGAGTGTATTGTGAGTTTTATGTAAAGATCTTTGTTTTGTTCATTATCAGTAATAACAAGTTTTTACTTCGAGATATTGATTCTCAACAAGATTTATGTAAAAAAAAAAAATATGTTGTTGGGATTTAAATGAAATAAATAGTAGAATCCTAATAATATGTTTATCGAAATTATTATATCGAAATTATATTATTATTATCAGGAGAACTATTGCTTACATATCGAATCTTATGTTAAATTTGTAAAATATGTAAAATATGTTAAAATCTTTTGTCATGGATTCAGAGAAAGAATGTTGCATGAGACACTAGTTTTAAAGTAATCTAATTTAAATAATTTTTAGTAATTTAAGCTGATATAAAGGTTTTTGAATAAAGCCCATTATTTATCTATTTGTGTGTGTTTTCATTTTTGTGATTGTGAGTAACAAGGTTTTATATATAAAAATCTTTGCTTTGTTTATTATCAGCAGTAAAATGTTTTCGCTTCCACATGTTTATTGACGCAATTAGAGCCAAAAGCGTACATATTTGCACTTCTTCCGAACTCTTTCGGCTGATTACAGAAGGAATTAGTGCTTCACCTTAGACCTGTAATCAATTTTTTCTTCCTTGCAATTTTTTCCCCTCTTATGCTATGCCTTGAGAAAAAGAAAAGATGAGAAATCTTGATAATTATCATTGGACGATTCCTTGTAATTACGGTTATAACTGTGCTTATAATGATAAAAAACAAAATCCTCGAAAAAGAAATACATTTAGAAACACACTTCCATAAATAAACTATTAGGTAATAGGTTTAGAGCTTGGTGGTCCGAAAAGAAATAAATTGTGTTTTCCGACTGCATTTATTACATAAATATATTTCTCTATAATAATGAAACAGAATTCATTAAATAAAAACATACCACAAATATTTTTTTGTTCATCCAATTAGTTCTTACTGAAAAGGGACAAAAACAATATTAATGTAATGCAGATGCATGTTTCTTAAATTCTGTATCTTAAAATACTACTGTTTTCAATTGCTCTTTCATATTAATATTTTGTTACTTTTCTATATTATTTGTGTATTTTTTTTCTGTATATTTCACTTTATTTCATAGAAAATAAGTACACAAATCCTTTTTTTATGCTGTCAAAAATTTAAAACACATAGTTAAAGTTTAAAAATAAAGTTTGAAATATGATCCATAATATAATGTTTTGATTTTGAACCGCAAGTATATGTTTATGTAATATAGCGTGACATGCGACAAGAAGGACGGGGGGGGGGGTAATTTGAAGTATAACACTTTGTGACAAAAGGGGAGGCGGGGTTAAAAAATATTGAAAAAACATGTGATGCCATTTATGGACAGACCTTTTTTAGAAATTGCGAAGAATATATTAATACAAGGTGCTATTTTATTATATAATATAATAGCATATTTACTGTCCCAAAAGAATGTATAAGAATGCAGGAAATTTTTTTTAATAATAAAGATTCTCCTTCATTGGAAAATTTAAACAACGTCTGAATGCCTTAATGTAGTAAACATGAAGGAATTATGTTTAGATCATGATCTTTAACAAGAATAACCCTGGGTTAGTTATGGCAATAAACTTTCTTTTTTCCTCCCATTTAGTAGAGAAGCGGAGAACTCATGTTTTCTTCTCTTTGCGCAATTAGACCCAAAAGCGTACATATTTGCACTTCTTCCGAACTCTTTCGGCTGATTACAGAAGGAATTAGTGCTTCACCTTAGACCTGTAATCAATTTTTTCTTCTTTTCCCTAGCAATTTTTTTCCTCTTATGCGATGTCTAGAGAAAAGGAAAATATGAGAAATCTTGATAATTATCATTGGACGATTCCTTGTAATTACGGTTATAACTGTGTTTATAATGATAAAAAACAAAATTCTCAAAAAAAGAAATACATTTGGAAACACACTTCCATAAATAAACTATTAGGTAATAGGTTTAGAGCTTGGTGGTCCGAAAAGAAATAAATTGTGTTTTCCAAATACATTTATTACATAAATGTATTGCTTCTATGATAATGAAAGAGAATTCATTAAATAAAAACATACCACAAATAATTTTTTGTTCATCCAATTAGTTCTTACCTGTAAAAAATAGAAAACAATATTAATATAATGCAAATGTATGTGTCTTAAATTAATTACAATAAATACAACTGAAGAAAATCTTTATTATTATTTTCTACAAATTTTATAGTTAAGATTTATTTTAGCAACATTTATAATTATTTTTAGTCTGTTGATATAAAAATAATTTACATCGGATTATTCTGTTTTAACTAAACATATGGCTTTTAAGTACAAAAATAGGTTAAGGAGGACAGTTTACCTTTTCATTGTATTTTCTTATTATAAAAAATATGGTACAAATAGTGAACTAATTGCATTTCAATGTTCAACTATAATTACGTTTCGAAAAAATGGATATTTAATTATTTTTTTTAATATAATGGAATTTGAATTTTTTTTTTAAATTCTTGGTATTTTTTAAAAATATTAACATTTTTTCACAATTATTTCTTTTATAGGTTTTCAAATGTGTATTACAGAAGTAGTTTTAGATATATGAAATATTGCATTTATTATAATTTTTTACTGATACTTTTAATTTAAAACATCTTCATACTCTTGATTTTAATAATAATAACCCGAATTTTATTCCATGCGCATATTTATCAGATGTATAATAAAGAACGTGTTCAAAAAGTTTTAAATTTCTATGTCAAGAACAAAAAAAGCTTCAGCATTAAAAGAAAATAAGTAGAGAAAATAAGAACATGGAGAAATAGCCATTTAAAGTTTTCATTTTTATGGATAATTGCACTGGGTGAAATAACAAAATTTACAACATTACAAATTTACAACAGAATTAACAAGCGCGGTATAATTGATGGATGGCTAAAAACGAGATGTCAAAATATCCCAATTAGACTTGCTTTCGTTCAATATTTAAGAATAAAAATCAATTTTTTATCAATTTTGAGGTAAATTGCTCTCTTAATTAAAATATTATTCTTTTTGAGAAGTATTTGATAAAAAAAATTTATAAAAAAAGCCCTTATGAGGCCTGATAACTTGAGATGAAAGAGGTTTATTTAAATATGGGTAGACTTATATAAAAATGATATTTAAGAACTTCAAGTATTACTGCTATTCATTATTGATCACACTAATAAGATTTTGCGAGCATAATTATGTTCAAATATCTGTATCTCAATGTCAAATCATTTCGATCGCATCTTTACAAAATAATGCTGTGGGTAAAGGTATTATTGCATTTCAGAGGCATTATACAGAAAATTATTCATAAAATGTTTAATACTTAAATATATACTGGACAATTGCACCATAAAATTTAACTATTGAGAATGTATTTATTAAAAATATAACACATTGCACAATGGTGCATAAAACAATAATTTTAATATCAACTTGTACAATTAAATTAAATAAAAATATCAACGTTTCATCAAAGTTAGAAATATTGTCTCTCGATCAAGTAGCAAACTTAGTCCTTCCATTATCATATTTTCCTGAAGACGGCCGCAGAAGACAGCGTGAAACGTTGATATTTTTATTTTATTTTAATTGTACAAGTTGATATTAAAATGATTGTTTTGTGCACCATTGAGCAATGTGCTGTATTTTTAATAAATACGTACCTAATTTTTAATACTATTTTCAAATTCATATTAACTGTAAATCGCAGTTTTTAATTAAGGGGTATACTACTTTTGTATCTTAAGAGGACACAGTACCTTAAATTGCTCAAAACATCGATTACCTTTTTTTAATAGTAACTAAAAGATTCTTTAAATGTAATTATTTTGACACCTCATTTTTACCAATACGGCAATTATATCGCGAGATATTGAGAATTTTGTTAATTATACAGCGCAATTACTCATACAAATAAAAACTTTAAACTGGTTTTTTCCCCTGATCACATTTTTATAACTTGCTTGTTCAATAAATGCTGAATGTTTTTTTCCTAATTTAGATAGAGATTTTATTTTTTTAAAGGAAATGTAGTATCGCATTGTAATCAAAATATTCCAAAACGAGCCTAAAAATAATATTTATCTACAAAAGAGTAATATCAGATTTTTTCTAAAACTGTTTTTAATTAAATTCAAAACAGTTGTCAATATCAACATTATGTTTGTCATTTTTCCAAATCTATGTGATACCTTTCACCATTATTTGTACAAAATTGAAAAGTAAAATACAATAAATTTGAAAAACATGTTTGAATATTGACATTAAAAAAGTAATTAGTTGTTTTGTCGCAAATGCATATAGCCGCCGAATAAACAAATAATAAAATAAAAAACTAATAATGTACAGATACTGTGTAAAAGATTTCGTGCAAAATGCGAAAAAGGTGGCGTGCTTACAGATATGCAAATGAGACAGAAGTTCAAAACAAGAAGAAAATATTTTTGACATGTTCTATATTTATGACTGGGAAGTGCAAGGTATATAAACGATAAATTTTGGAAAATGATCGATAAAACGCTTTCTGTTTTAATAATGGTAGTAAAATTATGCTTTAAAAAAGAGTACAAAGCAATGTTTTTAGGTGCGTTCGTAATTATATAATTATGTTGCACCTATAGTCGTTGTACAGTCCGTCCGTCTGTCCGGATATAACAGAGCAAAATCTACCGCACAGGGTTCGCACAGTTCTACCACTAAATTTTAAGAATATTTTCGAAGTCTTTCTCTGCAGAAAACTATCGTAAAATCTGAGAATGAAGGTGAGGATTACGAATATTGTGGTTTAAAAATTAAATGTAAATTTTCTTAATTTTAATAGTGGTGCCAGAGTCCTTGGAAATTCCAAGGAGTGTGCGAACCTTACCGCATCTAATCGTTTGAAATTTAAAATACATAATTGTTGCACAATTTTGTCGAGTCATTTTAAATTTTATGAAAATCGTATCCCTGAAGTGCATACTAAAAAGTACATTCTTCTCAATCTGTGGAGCAAATAATGTCTTACTAGCAGGGGAGACCGAGCTTAGCTCGGTCAAAATTAACTTTGTGTTCAACTCGATATAGTATTTTCACTGTATCATTAACTCTGTATTATTACTGTAAAACATGTTTATAATAGTATTATTTAGAAAAACAATCAATAAGAAAACTATGTTTTTATGCGCATATTTATAAATTTTATTTTATTTTAAATTTTACAACGAAAGGACATCGATCTAAATCACTTTTTTAGCTCGACTCTGATTGGTTTAACCATGCATCTCGAATCCTCTTAAGAATGTATAAAAAAATTCTTTACATTCTGAAAGACAATATATTTTGCTAGATATAGCCAAATTTCGAGGCATTCTTTCATTTGGCTCCAAATACGTGTTTTGGTTTTCGTAATTTTTATAGTCGATATTTTGGCCATATGTCGCCAATATTTTGCCAAATATCACCAAGTTATTGGCTTTTGCCATATTCTCGTGACCCTGACCCGTATTACCCGAAATGAGCCACTAATCAAATTTGATCAAGCATGTGACATAGCTCAATCGTCTTCAGGTAATCAAAAACAGTAGAATATAAAATTGAATCAAAATCGTTCAAGCCATTTTTTAGGTAAAATTAGCTTGGCAGCATTCAGCAATGAAGCGAAATGACCCACTAATATAATTTTGTTTAACATGCGACTCAGCCCAATAGTCTTCTCGTGACAAAAAACGTTTTGTTTCAAAATTTAGGTAAAATTGATTGAGTCGTTATTGTATATAATTGGAATGACCCTAGCTCATTAAGACCCAAAATGACCCACTAATAGAATTTTCGCGAGCATGTGTCCAAGCCAAATGGTTTTCTCTTGCTCAAAAACGATATAATACAAAGTATAGTCAAAATGGTGAGTACCATTTTCTATATAAAATTAGCATGACCCATCATGACCAACAAATGACCCTTATAATCGAAATCTCTTAAATGTGTGGCCTAGCTCTTTAGTTTTAGCATGCCGAAAAACATTAGATACAAAATTTAGATAAAATCGATTGAGCTGTTTTTTAAATATAGTTGGTTTGACCCTGACCCCTTATAATCCAAAATGACCCATTGATCGAATTTTCACAAAAATCTGTCCTAACCCAATGATTTTCTTGTGACCGAAAACGATAAAATACAAAATTTAATCAAAAGTGCGCGAAACGTTGTCAAGATAAAATTAGAATGACCCAAAAGTGGCCCACCAATCGAAATTTCTCGAACATGTGACCTACCCCAATGATTTTCTCATGCCAAAAATATGTTGTATACAAAATTTCGTTAAAATCGACCCACCCATTCTTTAGATATAGCTTGACCTTGACCCATTAAGACCCACAAATGACCCTTATAATCGAAAGCTCTCGAATATGTGACTTAGTCCATTAGTTTTCTCGTTTCTAAAAATTGTTACATACAGAATTTCGTTAAAATTGATCCTGCCGTTCTTTAATTATACATAGCTTGACCCAGACCCTTTATGATCCAAAATGACCCATTAATCGAAATTTTTCGAACATGTAACCTAGTCCAATGATTTTATCGTGCCAAAAAAATGTTGCATACAAAATTTCATTAAAATCGATCCACCTGTTTTTTAGATATAGTTTGACCATGACCCATTATGACCCATCATGACCCACAAATGACCCTCATAGTCGAAATCTCTCAAACATGTGATTTAGCCAATTACTTTTCTCATGTCAAAAAACTGTCACATACAAAATTTCGTTATAATCCATCACGGCGTTCTTTAAATATAAATAGCTTGACCCAGACTCTTAATGACCCAAAATGACCCATTAATCGAAATTTTTCGAACATGTAACCTAGTCCAATGATTTTATCGTGCCAAAAAAATTTTGTATACAAAATTTCGTTAAAATCGATCCACCTGTTCTTTAGATATAGGTTGACCATGACCCATTATGACACATCATGACCCACAAATGACCCTCATAGTCGAAATCTCTCAAACATGTGATTTAGCCCATTAGTTTTCTCATGTCAAAAAACTGTCACATACAAAATTTCGTTATAATCCATCACGCCATTCTTTAAATATAAATAGCTTGACCCGGACTCTTAATGACCCAAAATGACCCATTAATCGAAATTTTTCGAACATGTAACCTAGTCCAATGATTTTATCGTGCCAAAAAAATGTTGCATACAAAATTTCGTTAAAATCGATCCACCTGTTCTTTAGATATAGGTTGACCATGACCCATTATGACCCACAAATGACCCTCATAGTCGAAATCTCTCAAACATGTGATTTAGCCCATTAGTTTTCTCATGTCAAAAAACTGTTACATACAAAATTTCGTTATAATCCATCACGCCGTTCTTTAAATATAAATAGCTTGACCCAGACTCTTAACGACCCAATATGACCCATTGAAATTTTTTCTCGAACATGTAACCTAGCCCAATGTTTTTCTCGTGCCCGAAAACCATAGAATGCAATTTTTAGTCAAAATTGCGTGAGAAAATCGCTAGATAAAAATAGCATGACCCACAATGACCCCAAGAATGACCCACTTACCGAATTTTCTCGAACATGTTACCTAACCCAATGGTCTTCTTGTAATCCAAAACGATACAATATAAAATTTGGTCAAAATCGTTAGAGCCGTTTTTTAGATAAAAATGGCTTGACCCATAATGACCCCAAAATGACCCACTAATCGAAATTTTTCGATCATGTGACCCAGCCCAATAGTCTTCTCGTGCCAAAAAACGATTGGATACAAAATTGCCTTAAAATCCATCCAGCCGTTCTCTAGATATAAATAGCTTGATCCTGACCCATTGTGACCCAAAATGACCCAGTAATCGAATTTTCCCGAACATGGGACCTAGCCCAATGGTCTTCTCGTGCCCGAAAATGGTAAAATCCAAATTTTTGCGAAAATCGTTAGAGCCGTTTTTGAGATAAAATTTACCCCCCCCCCCCCCCACACACACACACACAATTTTTGCTCGCATTATAGTATAAGATTAATTTACATGGCGACACAAGAGTACTCCCTTACATAATAATATAGGGGAGACATTGTTCGGGGAGTGTTTATTGCTACTAAACTCTTTAAAATTTTGCGAAATTGATTACGTTGCTGAGGTTACAAGTTACTTCCTGTATAATAGATAGCAGATAGTATTTACAGGGACACACAAAAGATTTCGGCTACTATACTATATCTGAAGTACTATTTACCATTACACCAATATCTGAATATTCTAAAAACTTTGTTATAGTACAAACGTACCTCATTTGCTACGCTTGACATACAATTTCCGACCTGTTAATATATTCCAGCAAAAAAAGTTGCAGTCTTCTCTTATTATTATTTCTCTTTATAATTCAAGCTGTAAAGGATAGTTTTGGTTTTACTGTACAATTCATAAGAAAAAAAGAGTGAAAATTGGAGATTTAATTTTTCTTGACAAAAGTTATGTTGAGAAGATTGATGTTCTGTCATAATTGCCAACTCTACAAGTGATTGGTCAGAGAGTCTGTTACTATTTGCATTTCAAATAGATTTATCAACGAACTATCTCTCTTAGCCTGTTTATGAAGCTAACATTAGGCTATTTGTTTTATAGCGACAGGCTTCGTACTGATACAGGAATTTCAAGCCCATCAAATTTTTCGATATACCAGTATTTTTTAATGGACAATCTTTTCTTCAGTAAGGCGTTTGAGTCAAATTTATTATATATATAAGATAATAATATAATGAATGATATCATTAGAAGAATAAGAAATGTATGGAGTACGTTTTGAAAAGGACAATATTATTCTGAAGAGTAATATGCGTCTTTGTTTGAAAACAAAGGTGTTTAAACACATGTGTTTTGCTAGCACTAACTTACGGAGCAGAAACATGAATACTAACAAAAAGGATGGTACAAAGATTACAAACAACACAAGGGAGTATGGAAAGATGTATTCTAGGCATAATTAGAAGAGACAGAAAGAGGATAACCTGGATAAGAAGTCTGACAGAATATTTAGACATCACTGAAAGAAATAAACAGCTAAAATGGATATGGGCGGAGCACATTGCAAGAAGACAAGACAATAGGTGGAGCACAAAAACTCTACAGCGGTATTCCAGAGAAGAAAAACGACCAAGAAGAGTGGAGTAGTCCCAAAGTAAGGTGGAGTGACGAAATCCGAATAGTGGCTGGTGTAAATTACATGACTAAAGATAGTTGCAGGAAAGACATTTGACAGGAAATATTGGAAAAATTTGGTGCAGATTTACATGAAAAAGAGAATCGAAAACGGTTTATTATGATGATATATAAAAATACTCACATGAACCCCGATCTATCTGATACCGTCCTGTTAGTACGGGGCACATTTTGAAACTTACGAATTTTATAATTATAAAAGTTTTTGCATATTTCTATATTATTCAGAGTCATTAAAAAGTTTTTAATTTTGTATTCTATATAAAGTTTTTTCCTTATTTTTGTAAAATGCATTTCATTCCTTCCTATTACAACCTATGTTATAATCATTAATGATTTGATAAAAACAAAAAACGAAATAAAAAAACAATTTTCCGAGTTATTGATATTTTTGCAAATTTATATTTTCCGCAAACAACAAAAATAAAGGAGAACACATTAAACGTAAAAGGAGTAGATTAAAGATTTGTTAATAAATTAGAGTAAAAAATACTGCGACATTAAAAAATTAATATTTATTAAAAACAAACAACAAATATTTTTAATTGTTAGAGAATACATAATAAATTCATAAGTTTTTATCGTACACTTTGGGCAGAGTAATTTGCTATTCTCATTTCTGTCAACAATTATTAATGTAATCTGCTGTTTTACGATATTTTTTCCCTCATTTTTAAGATAAATTTTAATTATCTTATAAAAAGTAAATTTTCTTAACGACTTCTGTGGTATAAAAACGGAATGTTTGCAGCTTAAGAGCTATTTTATTATGCTAAAAAGAAAAAAAAATTCAATTTGTAAAAATCTTTTATTGCAAGTATCATCATATTTTAATCAAAAAAGTATTTTTTTTATTCATGTGTAACGTGTCAATAATTTGTCAAGCAATATATTTTTTTGTCTTGTTGGTTTTAATATTCTAATTCTTAAAAGCCAAAACATAAAAACAGAATTTGGGCGAAAAAAGAAATTTTAATGTCTCAAATTTAATGAGTAGAAATGCACATATTCGCGCAAAATATTCTCATACATCTGTGCAATTAATTATATACAAAATATTCGTAAACTATTGCAAAAAAAAAATTAGGTTAGATTATACCCAATCAAGAGATGAAAAACGCTTGTAAGTGTATGCTGTAGAAAACCGAATAGATCAGTGAAATACACAAGATATTGCATTTTAAGTTGAATACGGATTTTCATTCATAAATTTACTAATAAAAAAAGTATTACATTATTATTTTTAACATACAGTAAAACACCGAATATTCACGACGCGATTTTTCTCTTTAATTTTTTATCCAAGTCAACAGCAGGGAAAATACAATAGGCTCTAAAGTGCGAAGGTTTAAATTTGGAAGTGTTTCCCACTCGTACTTTAGCATTTAAAAGTAAACATCACATAGCGAGTTACAAAGTAGCAGGGCAAAAATAATAATCTTGCCATGCTGCAAAATTGCGAGTAGTCACAGATTTAGGCTATTTGCTATCGGTAAATCTGTTACGGCTTCCCTTAACCTTGGCTGTCGCTACTACTGTACTTTAGGTTTTGCCGTTTGGCAACATATGAAAATCGTCAGTTTGCTGTTTATCGGCGATCTTTGTGGACCTGTGGTGTGTTCGCGGGATCCACATTATTTTCGTTAAAATGGATATATAATTTGTAAATAATATTATATATATATAAAGAATTTTTAATGTAATAATAGTTGTATTATTTGTACCAGCAACCAAATCAGTATTTCAAACTACTTGCAACATTCGACACACAGTACAAAATCCAAGAAGCCGATGTCTCTTAAAGGAAGCAGAAAATTTACCAGTTGATTATTTCATACAAAAACAAATAATTGGATGAATTAGCAGATTTTAAAGAAAAGTTGAAGAGATTTTTATGTCTTATGTGCGTAAACTTCTTGACTAAAAAATTTGCGTAATAAGGTTATTTTGTTAATTAACTACGTGCCTTCACATCCAGCTACAAACATGATAAAATCTTCTGACAGGCAAATCCTCGCTAAGTTACGTACACACGTATGTATTTTAAAAGTTTTATTATTTTTTTTGTACAATAAAACATTACTTTTATATAGAAAGATTTTTTTTCTTGCTTGCACCTCATTTTCAGCTTTTATTCGGGTTATCTGCGATTTTTGTTATCCACGGTGCCTTTGCCACCCAATTTCGCAGATAATCGGGGCTATCGTGTATTTGTTATGCTTTGTGTTAAAGGAGATAATATGATGAGTAAGTACTGTAAATGGCCATCATTTATGTTCAAATAATGTTAAGATTTCATAATTCCTATTAGGATTTAGTTAAAATGTTAATTACATTTTTTTTGTTTAGAATCAGAACACTCAATTTGGGTAACTTAGGCCCACATTTACAAAATGTTGGTCCATGCTGCCATGGTGTTATTTACAATGAACTGCTTCCTCACGCTACTGCTGCTACCTATATTTTGAGACTAAAACTTTGCCGATAACAGAAGTGATGCGGCATATTTGATCTTTTCTCTTTTGAGCTATAGTTGTTCTTATGGGGCAAAGTTACTCCAGTTAACTGTATCGAAATGCTTGTTTATCAGTCAATATGGACCAGATACGGTGCAGTAATGGACCTCTTTCAACTCTGATCCATATAATGTGTCCCTGGAAAATCTCGACATGTGCCATTTACTAAGCTAAACTATTTAGACCGGCAGGCAGCAGCACAGACAATCTTCTCATGGTATTCACGGCTGAAATTTTAAAATTAAAACTTGATTCACACATTGAAACTAAATCGGTCTGTCAAATCCTTTTGATTTACAAAACCTCTGGATTTTCGTGGCAATGTGGAGCTTGCCGACATGCATTTCAAGTATCAGGCTGTACAAGGAAATGGAGTGGCTTTTCAAAGGATGTAACCATTTCCAAATAAGAATATGTCGGATCGCCGAACATTTGGGCGACTTCGTGGGGAGTTGTGCGCGAATGGATCATTTTATGCCTCAAGGCATTAAAGGAACACTAGAAGATATAAGAAAACTCAAGCAACATGTCTTATGAGTCGCTTTAGGCAAGTCGCACACTAAGTTAACACATAAGACATGTTGCTCAGTTCTGGGGCAAAAAAGGGCTTCAATCATGTTTGAAACAGCTTCCTCTCTTGTTTCGACCGACTTTTTTCATCGATGTTGCAATTCATTTCACCCCTATCGTCTCAGTGTGTGATGTGCTTGACGTTGCATGTTACCCATTATCCGTGAGAGTTAATGACGGTTCAAGTAAGCAAAGCTCTTTTATCCGTCGAACTCAACAGCGCTCTCTACTGCTTGAATGCTACATTTCCGCACCTACATTTAACAAGATCTCTTCTACTTGCCTTTACATTTCTAACATATAATATTCAAATACCCTCTATAACTATGAATGCACCTTAAATTATAGAATATTTTCCTAAAGCTAAAAATGCACTTCCGACTATCAAAAAGATCCACAAAATGTAACATTTAATGATCGATTTAATCCTTTTCTTATTTTTTTTCACTTTCGTAAACGATGCTTTATAAGAAAATTCTTTAGAAACGGCGAAAGTAGATTAATTTGTTAAAGGAATTTATTTTTTTAACAAAGTTTCTGCTTAGAAATTTTTCCTTTTGAAAAACGTTAAAATACGTTGTAAATAAATTAAATATTCTCATTATTTCGAGAGAATTCGTTTAATATGAAAGTAAGCTACAGTTTATTTTTTCAAAAAATGTTAGAATATTCTGATTTAGAGAAATTAAACAAATTAAATTTGTTTTTCGAGAAATAAAAAGTACTCATCAGAAACTTTACTTTATTATTGCTTTAAAGGATAATAATTATTTAGAGATTTTCTTATTATTTTTAAAATTTGTTATTTGTTAAGCTTTTTAAAAAAGATTTTAACAATTATCACGAACCTTTCTCGTTTTAACAATATTAGAACAACACTTTAAAAAAAAATTAAAATCTTAAGTAATTTAATAATAAACTTTATATAAATCACCATAAAAATACACAAGACGCATTTCGTACTAGAAATTTTAACAATTCATCATAAGACAAATTAAACACGTGTCCATAAAGAAATAAGGTCACTAATGACATACATATCTTCTAACGTACGTTAAAACCGTTTTATTGTTAAACTTACATGTACGCACATATAGACGCACGCAAGATTTACTGGTATTATATTAAATGATAAATTTAACGTATTGATACAAGACTGAGCATACACTGTATAAGAAAATAATCCGCCAATTTGCCAATTTACGTAAAAGACATTTCAGTAGAATTGACGTAATGTATCTGTTTAATGACGAAAATTCCGTCTTTGTAGTCTCCGTTTTTTGCAACAGTATTTTGAAGAGCATAAAGCACATGCGAGGCGATCAAAATTACACTAATCTCATATGACAGATTTTTACTGCAATAATTCCGTATTCGAAACTCTTTAATCTTAAAATGACAACATATATAGTGAGATTTTATTTTTCTAACAAAACGTAAATTTTCTGATCAAATTTCACGAAAGACAGCTTGTTAATAAGCGAAAATCTTTAACAGTGTATAGTAGAACACATTGTAACACATGACAATATGTAACTTTCTTATCAACAATTCTATATATCGTCCTTATTTTTTGTTGTTGTCGTTATTGACATGTGCCCGAAGTGCAAAAGATGTGCTGGAGCTACCACTGAACTGCACCCACGGGGTTGGAAGTCAGACCTCTGCAGCTGAGGATGTTCGGCCAAGCCCCAATTGATGGCAGCAGCAAACAACACCATATCCTAAATTTCGATGTCTCTTAAGGGGAATGAAGGTTTCTCCAAAGATCAATACCTATAGTAACTGCTACGACCGACCACAGGATTTTCAGAATCCCTTTATTTAACGAGCGCGTACGCTGCATACACTCGGTAGTTTGTAAGTGATTTAGAGCATAGAACCCGAGACGTTTCAGTCTGGAATTCGGTGCTATGACCACTATTACCACTGTATATGACAGCGGCCATCGCCCTTTTCAAAGCATAAGGACATGATAGCTTTATTTAAAATATGACTTATTGAGGTAAATATGAATACTGCTAATAATGGTGTACTTGAGCATAAAGTTAGCAGTCTGTAAAAGGATCCCGATACAAACAATGTTCTTGAAAGACTTAAAGAGGTCCGGGATACACAAATCTTCAAATTTTGTAAAAAAAAAAGGTTTATTGCATTAAACTTTTATTTTTTTACTTAAAATAACGTTTAAATCAATTTTCCAATCTTAATTGGAACAAAAGATATTTTTCCGTTCTAGTTTGTTTTCAAAATCTAGCCTTCAAACAATGGTTGTCATTGTAACGACTTCTTATGTAAAGCTTTTTTCTTCATGGTGAGTTTTTTCCCCATTTCTTGTTCTTAAGTTGTTATAACTCAAGAACTGTCAAATATGTATGGTTCAAACATGTAACATGTCTTTTTCAAATGTTTTAGTTTAATTTTGATTCAACGAAATTGAAAAAAAAATATATTTACTTTTAAAAATAGGATTTTTGAGTTGCATCTTTTTTTTTATTTTAAATTTTTATTTAAAATTTTTTAAATAAAGAATCAAAATTTAACTTTGATTCAGCGTTTCAATTCATGTATTTATATTTATTTAAATGAAAAAAAATGAGATTCTACAAATAATATTTCGAGTTATAATGATTTTAAATTACTCCACTCTTTTAATAATTTTCAAATTTTAACTTATAAAAAAGATTTTTTATGTGTTTTATCTGATTAACCATCACAAAATTTTCAAAATTTTCACTCAATAAATAAAAAATTATTTTAAAATGTAACTCGGACCTCTGTTAAATTCGGCCGCACTCGATGTATAGCATATGCCCTATTTACAAACATTAGATCATTTCGTAGACCTTACCTGAAGACAAAAAATGTACCACCAATTATTTTATTACAAATCGCCAATCTCAACTGTTTTTTCATGCTTACTGAAACGTTTCAAGTGTTATGTTATCAATTATTACTCCAACAACTGTTGATGTTTAGATGGAAGGCGAAAAGTACTGATAAAGGATATGTAATTGATTATTCTTAAAAGCGATAGATAATTCTTAATACATATCTCTGTTATTAAAAGATAAATACTTAGAAAGGATATAACAAGGACATATGAATGTAAATTTGATACATCACAGAGAGAGCTATTTTAAATTAGAATTGACAAGGTAAATAAAAATTTACATATATTCTAAATGCAATTAATATGTAAATGTATTATTATTGTTATTATAAAAAGAATAATTATAAGCATTTAGAAAGAATTTAAATTTAAAACATTTTTTATTATTAAAAGAAAAATTTAATTGATAATATTTTTTTAAAGGTAATTTTTAATGGTTTCGTTTGAAAACTTGCATATTTAATCAGAAAATAAAATGTTATACAGAAAAGCTTCTGAAAATGGAATATGTCTGTAACGAAATTCTGTATTGAACGTAAAAATTGCTTCAAGGAAAAGAACAAAATGCAGTTACACTTGTTAAGACGGAATTATTGTCGGTCCCTGACGAATATGTTACCATATGCTTTAGTGCACAAGGAAATACATTATTTACTTAATAATTTAATTAAACATTAAATCACAGTAAAAATCATTATTTTTTTCTCATGCTATTATTATATTTTAAATAAAATAGATAGTTTTTATTTTCATGAAAATGACAAAAGTAAAGTATAATAAACTTAATTAGATAATAATGCGCATTTTTTTGTGAATGGATAAATGTTTATGTTAGAAATATAACGGAACCTTTTTACAGAGGAATCATGTTTTAAACGGAAAGTTTATAATGGTCAAGATGAAAAGAATATAATAGATCAATAACAGGAAATATTTAATAAGTTGAACCTTCAGAGATGGAAATTTATTCAAAGCGATTTTTTTTCTGTTTCTTGTAATTACATCTTAAGAGGTTTTACTTTATTTTCTTTGGAAATTGTATAGTTTAAATATAATTTTACGACTATAATTTAAACACTCAATAAAAAATATTTACTCAAAATGTTTATAACAAATGTTTATTTATTTTAATGAATTAGTTTTTTGTTTATGAAATTGTGTTTATATTTGAAACGAAAATATTTAATTTAGATAAAATAAAATAACTTAAAATCCTGTTACTTCCATTCTATCACTTAAATACTAATATGTTCAGAAATTAAAATTTATTATCTGATAGCATATAATCCATTTGTATAGTATACATTTTTGTAACAGTAATATATGTTCGAGAAAGAATTATAAGATACTGCTGTACAAATGCTTATTTTGTGAATATATTATAATTTAGAAAAATTAGTTTATGTTCACAGTGCCTACAGAGTAATTCCAAATTTATGGTACAAACTGTAAGAATTAGTTCAAGACACTGTAACAAACATTTATTGTATAGGAATGCATAGGTGAAAATGATAGGTTGAGGCACAAACACCACGGAGCCAACTTACTCTTATTTTTTATCCCAAAAGTTCTCATTCATACCGGGAAATTTCTATACTATTTTTTTAACAGATATTTCCCGATTGCTTAAAGAAAAAAAACCTTCTTCAAAAGTTTCCGGTATGAAAGGGAATTTTTTCAAATTTAAAAAACCTCAATTCTATTTCTTTTCATGTATTCCTTTTATTTTACAAAATTTCCAGGTTTTGCATTTTTTTTATTTCAAAAATTTCGATTTCAAATCTGAAATTTTCAAAGGAGAATTTTTTTCTTTATGTAACCATGTGTCTGTCTTAAACAAAGAAAATAATACTATAGAAATTTTCTGGTAAGAATGTGAAATTTTGAAATAAAATAAAAGGACCAGAATGGCACCCTGGTGTTTCTACCTAAAAGCGCCTCAAGTTACCTCTTTATCGTCCATACATTCCTATACAATAAATGTTTCTTATAGTGTCCTATACCAACTCTTAAAGTTTCTGCATGAATTTAGAATCACCCTGTATATATACATTATGTATGTCTAAACTATAATAAAAACTTATTTTATAAATGAGTATTATTATAGTTTTACTTAAAACATTTATTCCACTCATAGTAACCATACAAATAGTTATTTAAATGTATATTACGTTGTTATCAAACTAAGATTCAATTACTATGTATGAAGCTATGTGTACACTGTGTGCTTGGGTATTGTAATTTCCAACATATAGAATTTGCAATAGCAAATATACATGTAAATTTAAGTCGTAATAGTGTTATACTTAACACGTTGGTACAAAAGCGTTTTGTATATCAAACTAGGGCTGCAATCAAAACTACACAGTGGTTTACAAAAAGTAGAATCTGGATAAGCGATTATAAACATCAGACTAGATATCTTAGCGATATTTACAACATACAGTCAAACCCCGTTATAACGAACTTCAAGGGATTGAAGGTTTTGTTCGCTATATCCGAATAGTTAAAGATATTAGAGTTCATAAAATGTGTATATTTTTAGATGCTATCTTTATATCCAATAATGATGTATAAAGGAAAAAACGTAAAATCTATTAAAATGATCATTAATGAATTAAATTGACTAAAATGGATTACATTAAACTGACACAATACTAAATTAATTAAAAATGAAGACAAATAGAAATACAATGCAGCACTGATTATAGAGATTGAACCTAGTTCGGATAAGCAAAAGCTAGGATAAATGATCAGACAATATAAGGAATGTTCCTAACTGTACTAAAAGTTTTACACTTTTTCGAGGCTTGATATTTCAACACTACTTATTACTGATGTGTTTAAAAGTCGCTTTATTTTATTATTTTTTGTTTGTTTGTTTAATTTTTATCTTTCAAATTTTCTTTTTTTTATCATCTTCTGAGCTCCAGAGATTATAATTTAAGGAAAAAGGCATCTGCGTATTGCTTGCTTCATAGAAGACGGTCTTTTCAATGCTATCGTATCTCTATATGTTCTTAAATAAGTTAGTTGAATACGTTAGCGTTAAATATGTTACTGAACAGCTGCGATAGAAGTAATGTAAAATGACTGATGGGCGGACGTCATCACACGTGCAGAATGGCTCAGAGAAAGAATGTAGTACTTCCTACCCTTAAAAAAAAAGACTTATCGCTAATTTGCACCATGTTTCACTAGACGGCATGCATTTTCACATTTTCTTATAAAAGTCGAATTCAAATCCTTTTTTCACAACTGCAGGCAATAAAAAAAAATCATGGTCGAATGGACAAAGTGTTCGTTATAACCGATTTCTAAGATTTTGGAGGTTACCTATAAAAGAATAAATTAGCATTAAATACAATATAAAAACGACGGGACCAAAATTTTAGTTCGTTATATCCGTGAGTTTGTTATATACCGGGTTCGCTATAACGGGGTTCGACTGTAGTTGCGTTTTTTTTTTTTGTGTGCGAAAGGGGATTATATTTCGGGAAATGCTGTATAATTCACCCAACGACATCGTGTGTATAAATGAACTACTTTCAGGATCATGAGGTACCGAGTTTAATGTTGTTTGTACGTGAATGATGGTTGACTTCTTGGTGTGAGAGAGGAAAGTGACTACTAGCCGCATCCAAACAAAACTGAGGCGAGCTCTGTATGTTTTGAAATGTAGCTTATAGCACCTACGGTTTCACTGACCAAAATATTCCGTACCTCCTGCATTTCTGTTGATGACGCGTGTCAATTTGTTACACCACTCAAAGTAAAAGAAATATAAAGTGGCCACAATTGGACTGACAGTATACTCAGTATATTCTGTTGCGCAAACTTAAGTGCAAGAATTAAGACAGCCTTCGTAGAAGTAGCTGTAAAACTTATCACTAAGTCACGGGGGGGGGGGGCTGTATTTTCCCGAAATCTTCGTCAACCATGCCTACCATCTTGCTTGATCATCTTCAAAAGTTTGACTTTATTTTCGCATCTGTATCGTGCTACAGAACTCGCTGAATATTGTCAGTTTTATTTTGACCAATTTTTATGTAGGAATATCGTTACAATGTTTTAATTATTTTTCTAAAAAAATTTCGGGTTTAGCTTTGATTGACGCACACTGTATTACTGAAGCAATCTTTATTATTGACTTATGCTAATTAGGCTATATTTCTGCATCATGTTTGTCTGTTTTTGGTATATGATTTTTATCTTTATTTTTACCCGATGGCTTCGACATAACATTGATTTCAACATACACTCCACATAAAAGCTTCTTCACTGTAAAAATCTTGATTTTAAAATGTGATACGGCCAATTGGGGTCCCAATTTTAAACTATAAAATAAATAGCAATCAAACGTAAAATTAGCAAATAATATACCGTTGAGCAGTGATATACTATTTAATTCATTTATATGATGATATATTCCTGCTTATTTTTCAGTATAATACTAGCATCACAGCTGCTAATATTCTACTACAAAATTAACAGTTTATTTACCGGTGTTATTATAAACAGCAATAATCACTTAATAGAAATATTTATTTAACTTATGCTGAACATAGTAAAAATTTCCGTTTAAAACACTGTCGTTATCTTTCGAACGGAAGTAATTTATTACGATAACATTAAATATTTTAAAACGAAATAAATGCTTCGGACTTTTAAAAATACCATCATTAAGCTCGCTGTCATAAAGAATGCAATAAATTTTATTGACATTAACTGTGCTTAAATTGCTTTTAACATAAGGTAAATGTTTCATAAGCAGACACAATGCGAACTAAAAAATCTACGTGCACTACATGGATCGGCGTTCATTAATAAAATGACGCTAGTCTTCTTTTGTGATTTTATTTTAATAAACAAACTCATTTTTTCCCAAGCAAATAAGACAGATGTTTTTATATGTAGTTATTTCTTGAAAAACTCTACATGTATATTTTATTCGGGAGGGGGAGTTTTATGTCATATCGTAGAAAAAGTAATTTTTATCGTAAAAAATATTTTTTTCGCATCATTAGCTCTTAGTGTCCATAAAATAAAACATTAACGTTATTAATTCTTGGGGGACCGTTTATTTGTTTACTTTTACAAAGTGTGAGGGATTCAGAAAATATTTTTAAATGTACACTTAATTTCAAGTAATAAGCTACAAGTATGCAAGAAATATTAGATAAATAGACATATGAGTTTCCATTGGTTGAAAACTCCAATACAAATTTCGTTATTCTGCATTGTTAGTTATTTTACAATAACCACGCGGAACACATTCAGTAAAGCATATTTTTTATAATTCAAGATCTATTAAATGCATGCGTCTCATGGATCTCTACGGAAAATTATTTTGCGCCACAATTTTATGGAAAATACTCAAAATATGTCATAGATCAGACATGAATTAGTATCCAAGAAGAGGATTTATCTCGATACAATAGCGCAATACATATCTTCACGGACAGTTCAAAATCTCATCAAAGGATAAGATCCGCCTTTTGCACATTTAAAGAGAATTCTTTTAAAGAGAGTCCAGGAACCGATAGCGCAAAAAACTAAAAAGGTATGGAACACAAGAAAATAAGACTTTATTTTAGGGAAGTGTAGTAATAGGGAAATCCAATTATCCATGTCTGCCGGAAGTGATGTGGTGCATGAATCAAAAATTAATATCACTAGTGGTTGACTCGTAGGTTTAACTTTGTGCTTGCCTTACAATCAAAGGTTTGAAAAGACTGTACGGCAAACAGAATGATAAACCTACGAATAAACCACTAATTGGTGCTAATCTTTGGCTTATGCACCATTTCACTTCTGGCATACATGGATCATGAGACTTCCATATTACTACTCCTCAATAAAATACAGGGTTTTTTTCTCGATAATATAGGTTTTTGTGGTATCGGCTCTTAGATTATTACTAAATGCTTGGAATGCTTGTCCTTTTTTAGAGAATTACGTTGTGCAAACTGAACTTTTTGCCATTAAAAACATTGTTATTTGAGCGGATTCATTTGATTACGCATCATTCCTATTCGCTTCAGGTAGTGTCTCAAGTTTAATGGTTTTGCAAAATACAAATACACCTTACTATATGATTTCAGATATTCTAAGTTTATTTCACAAATCTAGCAAAACTATCCACTTTAAAATGGGTTAAAATGCTCGTTTAGGAGTCACAGGGATGAATTAGCTGATACCACGGCAAAAAAGACAGCAGAGGACAAAAATGAGTCATCATATTTTCTTCTATTTCTGACTTTTCATTTAAAATGTAAATTAAAAATCATTTGCAGCAAAAGTTGAGCATTGAAAAACAGGTTGCTAAACATAACTTATTACCAAGTGTTCCCATTGAATTTATTGTAAATAATCGTTACCTTTTTTTTCCACAACAGATCACGCATTTTTCCAGAAATATTTTTAAACAACAGACGTAGGTTAACATGAGTCCCCTCTTTGATTATGGTGGAAGGAGGGAAGGGTCACTCCTCCATCTCGCTACACTACGTACTTGATTGTCCTCTGGAAACATTATCACGTTAAAAAGAACATAGATATCACAATTTCGGACTGGATTAATTATATTAGTGAGAGTATCATCCTCATGAACAGAATATCTACACTAATGAGATTTATAGAGAAAAATGTCATTTTTAGAAATAATTATCCGTACCTCTCAGACACTCCTTCAGACGACGATCTCTGATCCTTTTTGTCATCTACTGTTTCCATTGTGAACATTTATTGTTCGTCAATTATTTTTATGTTATATATATTGCTCTAGTTGTGCTTCGTTAGTAACTTTTAGAATAACATATAAGCTGTCATATTTTCAGATACTTCAGGTTTTTTAAGAGTAATTAAAGCGTAAATATAAACAATGCATAATTAAAAAATAAAACAAGAAAAAAAAATAAAGCTTCTGATAAAAGGATATACAAACACAATTTCCGTCGGTGCACCGTAGGCCACCTTGCAAGTTGGTTATTTTCTTTTTTAATTAAGACTTTACAGTTGGAAACTTTTTTAAATGGTGAAATTTACCTTGTTTAATAATATATTAGTTAAAGCACAATCCAAGGGAATTTTACCATTTGAAAAAACTGGTGTCAACAAAGAAATCTTATTTAAAAAATAGCCCACTGGCAACCCTGTTCATTGGAAAAGAAAATAAATGATTTTTCATTAAAACGGTTTTTTCTGTAAAATATATTTTTTTTTCTGTGAAAAACTACGAAATCTACTCTTTATTACCAAATAAAATTATTTTTCTTAAAACAGAAAAATAGAATTTTTTTCTGTAAAAAGTACAGATTTCTTTTTTACAGTGTCTATATTCCGTATCAATCTGGCAATCGCAATACATTAAAATTTAATGGATATAAATCAATATTTTTAAAGATAATTTAACCATTTTTAGAAATAATCACTTTTATTACAAACATAAGTTATCGGGATAGCTACTAAGTATATTCGGCAACAGCCGATTTTTTACGCTTAACAGACATTTTCATTAAATGTTAGTACAATAGTCGTTATGCATTAAAATATATAATGCACTTATTCCATAATACCATATTCAGCAACTGCATGCATAATGAATTATGCAATAACTGCATAAGACGTTATGGAGCCCAGCTTTTGAATACCGAGTTCGCAGAATATGATGTACGTTAAGCTATGGTTAATAATAGATAGTATTTACATATTAAAAGAAGTAATGTGCTGCATTTCTAAATAAAGTACCCTTACAGATACACACCCAAAAATATGTTACCCATTTTCCAATGAGTTTTATCTATTGTCATAGCTTTCAATGCATTTGGAGGAATTGAAGAAATGCAGTACGACATAACCTAGAAATTTAACAGAAAGATTTGTTTCTTCTATTAAACCAGAAAATGCAAACGAAACACAAAAGTTTCCAAGAAAAAAACTTTTATAAATATTATTTTTCTCAAAAATTAATTATGAATGAAAAAATATACATTATAAAGTGTAAAAAATTTTGAGAATAAAACATAATGTTTGAAAAAATATATAAACAATGTTTATCCTTCCGTTTTGTAATAACAAAAAAAAAGTATGTATTGAATTAAAGTCATCCCTCAAAAAAATGTTATGTACCAAATTCTTTTTTTATTATTATTTTTTAAGTGCGTTCGTAATTATGTAAATACATAGAACCTATAGTTGTCGTTCAGTCCGTCCGTCTGTGCGTCCGTCCGCATATAACAACGCAAAAACTACCCAACCAAATAGTTTGAAATTTAAAATATATAATTATTACATAATTTTGTCGAGTCATTTCAAATTTTATCAAAATCGGATGCATAGATATATTATAGGGACAATCAAAAGTATTCCATTACATTACGGTCAATGGGGAAAAATGTTTCAAATGCATTTTAATCGTTTGAAATTTAAAATACATAATTATTACATAATTTTGTCGAGTCACTTCAAATTTTATCAAAATCGGATGCATAGTTCAATTACATTGGCAATCAAAGGTATTCCCTTACATTACGGTCAATGGGAAAAATATGTTTCAAATGCATGTTAATGGTGTTACACTCATTCGAACATAATAAAATTGATATGCATCTATAATACATATTATAATATACATTTTGCATAATCTGTGTTGCAAAGAACATTTCTTATTGATTTACAAGGCCACACAGAAGTATTCCATTACATAAGGGTATAAGAAGATCATTTTTTGGCGTGCATTTTAATTATAATTAACTATTTACTAGTTAACTAGTATATAGTAGCTGAGCTAACTAGTATATAGTTAACTCATATACTAGTAGTTAACTATCTCATTAACTACTAGTATATGAGATAGTTACTATCTCATATAATAGTAACTATCATTACTATTTTATGAGATTGATATATGAGAGTGATATTTTAAAAACTCGTTATCGTACAAACGTACCTCATTTGCTACGCTTCACGTGCAATTTCCAATTTGTTTATTTACGATTTCTGAAAATTTCTGTTCTTATTAGAAATAAGTATAGATTGTTTACTAAACAAAGGTTGCTATCCCCCGTATTCTTTATTCATAAATTTAAAAATTACGTAAAAATAAAACCACATGAATAAAATAATCCTCAAAGTTTCGTTTTAATTTTCAAAACCATCTTTAGGAGTAAAATTTTCTAAAAACACAAATCAGTAGGAAACAATCTACATGCTAAAGCGTCGAAAAGTACATTCAAACTGGGAAAAGCAACGGAAGCTTAAAAAAATCCTTTAAAAATAACTCCAGTAGAGGCCATTTTTTGTTCAATATAAATAAATATAAAATAAGCTTTTTAAGAAAAAAATATCAACCGACTTCAAAAAAGCGCTAAAAAGAATTAAATAATTCTTTAAAATTCTCTAATGACAAAACGTTATCCAATAAGCACACATCGGATATCAGGTACCGGCATAAAAAACGGTTAAATTTAATATGTATAATTTAATATCCACCAAACATAGATTTTAGAGATAATATTATTTTACAAGAGATGAATTGACATATTTATGATTTAATTTATGAATATATACATATAAAAAGTAATGAATTACTTTTTGAAGTTGGTGCCAAACAATCACAATCGATAATGATTATCCCCATTTTAATTATGGTACTAGGCATAATTTAGCTACAATTCTTAATATACATCAAATAGTTTGGCACCAACTTCAAAAAGTAATTCATTACTTTTTATATGTATATATTCATAAAATAAATCATAAATATGTCAATTCATCTCTTGTAAAATAATATTATCTCTAAAATCTATGTTTGGTGGATATTAAATTATACATATTAAATTTAACCGTTTTTTATGCCGGTACCTGATATCCGATGTGTGCTTATTGGATAACGTTTTGTCATTAGAGAATTTTAAAGAATTATTTAATTCTTTTTAGCGCTTTTTTGAAGTCGGTTGATATTTTTTTCTTAAAAAGCTTATTTTATTTCCTACTTTTTAGTTATGCATACCGTAATACATAATTATGTGTACTGGCACACGATAGCTCTTTGCAATGCATTACTAATGTACGCACTTTGCTAAGTTCTGATGTATTCAGTTTACTTGTCACTGTTTGATTGTCAACTTTTCTGAAACCACTTACAATATCGATTAGTATCGTTGTGAATCTTAAGAATTTCTTTGTATGGTAACTTCTTCAGACAAGATCTGCCACTTCGAAAAGCTACCGCATTTATGAAATCTTAGTCTGCATCGAATCCTACGGTCATGGAAAGTGGGTATCAAAAGGTGACAATCTATCAAGTAAAGTGTCCTTACATATAAGAGCGCGACATAGTGCTTCCATATATGAGCACGCAGCAAAATGACTTCATATATTAATGTATAGTAAAATGCTTTTCTAGTGTAGTCAGTCAAAAGTACTCCCCCTTCACTCAGAGAAAGTAAAAAGAAAGATTTTAGCAAAAATCGCACTATGCTTCAATCGATAAACAGCAACAATCTAATACCTATACAGGCAGTAATGGCATCGGAAATGAGCAGTGGTGATTCGACGAGGAATCTGAAACTCATAACCAATACCTGCTCATAACCATACCACATACCAATGGCTGCCTCTATAAGAGAGTGACAGCATTCGATTCCCAAATATTTCTTTACAGACGCTTTTGTCCCAACTACACTGTTAAAAATTTGAAACTTTTGCTGTACACTGTTAAAACTCTGCTGCATTTTTTTGCTACGCACTCCAGCGCTTGTATAGAAAACGGTTACTTGACTGTATTAAGGAGCATTCTCATAGGTCGCAGTAGAGCCATTATATACAAGCGGCGGAGTGCGTTGCAACAAAATGCAGCAGATTTTTAACAGTGTATCATCACTTCACCGCTTATATAGAAAACGATTAGTTAAATGCATTATGAAGGATTCTCATTGATAAAAATAAAGATATTCTATAAAAACGATGGAGTGACGATGCAGCAAAAGTTGCAAATTTTTAACAGTGCATTGCATTGCCAGGCATTTTTTATTATGGAATTTGTTGGTGATTTCCTGGAAAAATTCGATTGTACTCATATGAGAAGTTAACAAGATTGACGAAAATTGCCCGCTCAACAAGATGCTTGGTGACTCGTTTTTCTACAGAATCGTTTCAACCAATTATATACTGTGCTACATGTGTCGTCATATTTATATCGAGGAATCCTACACTGTAAAAAATTTGACACTTTTGCTATATCATCACTCTATTGCTTTTATAGAAAACGATTACTTCACCCAATTACGAAGCATTCTCATGGGTCAAAAGAGAGATGTTCTACAAAAGCAGGGGAGTGACGATGCAGCAAAAGGGTCACATTTTTTACAGTGACACTGTAATCGGAAATGAGCGGTGGCGTATTCGATGAGGAATCTGAAACTCATTACCTATACCTGGCTGCCTCTATAAGAGAGTGACAGCATTTTATTCCCAAATATTTCTTTTACAGACGCTTTTGTCCCAATTACACTACAAAAACTTTGAGCCTTTTGCTGCATCATCAGTCCACCGCTTTTATAGAAAACGATTACTTTACTGTGTTATGGAGCATTCTCATTGGTCATAAAAGACATATTCTATAAAAGCTGTGGTGTGACGCTGCAGCAAATGGGTCAAATTTTTAACAATGTATCATGGAGCATTCTCATGGGTCAAAGGAGAGATATTCTATAAAAGCGGGGGAGTGACGACACAACAAAAGGATCAAAATTTTTACAGTGTACACTTGTAAAAAATTTGGCCCTTTTGCTGCATCGTCAATCCACCACTTTTATAGAAAACGATTACTTCAGCCTATCGTGGAGAATTCTCATGGGTCAAGAGAGAGATATTCTATAAAAACGGGGGAGTGATTATGCAGCAAAAGGGTCAATTTTTTTACAGTGTACACTGTTAATAAATGTGAACCTTGTCCAGTTAGGATTTCACACTTTGAAAAGATCGTGTGTCTATGTAAGTGTAACTTAAAAACATGAAAAATGAACGTTTCTAATTGGTCGATTGCTTCGAAAAGATATTAAATTTTAATGTTTTAATTTTTTTTAAAGTTCTAATCAACAGATTTTTATGAAATTTGAATGGGACCACATGGGCCCCATACGCTTTCAAACAAAAAAAGAATTATCAAAATCGGTTCATATTTACGAAAGTTATGCGTGAACAACAAATACATACAGGTCGAAATCATAACCTCCTCCTTGAAGTCGGTTAAAAAGCTGGGGAAATATGAAAGAATTTTTGAAGTTTCTGTCACTTCTTCCAATAAGAATATAATATTTGACGTTATAGCATGTAGTTTGTTTCATTTAGATTTGTGTTTTATAGAAAATTTAACTTCTGAATATGGTTTTGGAGATTAAACCGAAACGTTGAGTTTTGTTCAAATATTTTAAATTTTACTTCATCTTTGAACATGAATTAAGTATATGTTCGAAAGCAAGCTCCATTTTATTAAGTATTCGATTATACAACATAAAGTAATTAGTTATTATTAAATATAGATTGTTTTAAATAAATATTTCAATACTCAAATAAAGCGTATATTAAAAAATGGTCAGTTTTGAGTTTCATGTTTTTTTAGAAGATTAAAAAAATCACTTCTTAGTAATGCCGATGATTTATTATATTAAGATTTAAAATTTATTTTTCTTAAAAATTACATAATACAAAAAATTTGAAAGATAGCACTCTGTTAATAAATAGACAAGATGAAGAACAATATCTTGGTGCACATGTTAAAGTTTAACACAAAACTTAAAGGTGTTTTGGGTCAGTGGCGCAGCCAGAATTCGGTTCTAGGGGGGGGGGGGGGAGAGGGGTTGAGTTTCTGATAAATATTTTTGCCTGTTATTTGAATCGCCGGTTATTTGAATCAGTACTAATTAGAATATTCACAGTATAATACTTAAGCTGAAAGAGCATCTGTGTGGCAGGAAATCATCATTCTTTTAGCCCAATACGTCTCAGAAAAGTGATTTAGTTGAAATAACCAATTTTTACTTACTAATCCATGTAATATGCACTTTCGGTTTTAATTAGAATTTTCGCTATTTAATCGAATCGCTTTGTTAAATGGAATCTGATTCAATAAATTGGCAGAATCCGAAATACGGCAAAATGTTTAAATATTAAATTTTGTTTTTATTCATATAAGCGGCAATTATCGTGATCTTTCTTAGCTCTGATAGGGGTTTTAACCCCAAAACCACCCCCTTGGCTGCGCCACTGTTTTGGGTATTTCCATGAGCACTTATCGTGTAAGCCACAATATTAGTACACTGTAAAACATTTGTGTCAGCTTTGCTGCCTCCTATTTTATGAAGAGATTTTTTTCACCTATATAATGGTGCAATTTAAACATATATTACTGGTGTAACATTACCGGTTATATCTGTTAAAATACTCCTTAAAACTGGAGAAAGCAAGGTTACTTCATAAAATTGGAGGCAGCAAAGCTGCCACCCATTTTATGGTGTAACGTTACTCAAATGTTTTACTGTGTAACTGCTAAGTTGTAGGTCACCGTTATTTAAAAAAAGTTTGCATGATCTTATTCAATTAATGAAATCTCTCTGATAAAATAAATCACATTGTTCCACTCTACTCGTATCCAAATCGTAGTATGCGATTTACAGGACATATGCTCATGGAAATACTCTTTTGTATGTAACATGTCATTCAAAAATCATTTAAAATTTCTAAAATCGAATAGCCAACCAAGAAAAATATATAAAAAATCATTTTTATTAATATATTTTTCACATTTATATTTTTTTAACAGGAATATATGTATATTTATTTTTTAAAGACAGTGCGACGTTCCAAAAATAATCGTGTTATTTCATTATAACAACGAATCATAGTTATTAACATTTAATCTCAAGAAAATAAATTTAATAAAGTTCCCATTTTAATGTTTGATGAAGTAAGCATAAAAATATTAAACTGATTTTTTAAATTTTAGTAGTCGTCACAAAAGTTGAAATCCCAACAGTGGTTTACCTTACCTTTGTCATTTATAATTCCCCTGCCAAAACATTTTTCGCTTGCAGACAGAAAACAGTACTTTTGAATTATTCATTTTGATATAATTAAAACGGATGTTTTTTAAAATTAAAACAAAAAGCAAGGAAAAATTTTCCCACATTTTCATTACAATTAATAAGTGTAAATAATGAAAATGGATTTAATTTTTAAATGGAATTTTTGTTTTCTTAAACAATATACTTTATAAACATATAAACTAACATAAATACGAAATAAATTATATTTTATAATCAGATCTATTGTTTATGGAGAAAGATAATAGATTATAAAATATGCTTAAAAAAATGCTAACCGACTTCAAAAAAAGAATCAGGCTTGGCGACAACTTGGCGCTAACGCATATGAAAGCATAGTTTTAATATGTTTATGATTTGAAAACGGTTGCAACAATGAAAGATGATTTGGCACAAATCATTATTATTATTATTATTATTATTATTATTATTATTATTATTATTATTATTATTTATCAAATCCACATTTTTTAATTAAAAAAATTCTAATCATCAGAATTTAATGAAATTAAAATGGGACCACATGGGTATCTTATACTTTCAAACAAAAAGAGAATTATCAAAATCGGTTCATATTTAAAGAATTTGTGAGTGAACAAGAAATACATACAGGTCGAAATCATAACCTCCTCCTTGAATTCGGTTAAAAAGTAATTAAGAAGAGGGGGAGGATTGTACTTTGTGCTTATATATAACTAAATAAATAAACAACGTTAAAGAGCACAAATATTATAAAATAAAAGATGTTAAAAGCATACAGCCGTTTCGGGACTTCTAAAGTCCCATCATCAGTGCTGAAAAGTGCAAAACGTAAAAGAAAGTCACATCGTTAAATAAAATAAAATATGATCGGATGCACGGTTTATTTTATTTTATTTAACGATGTGACTTTCTTTTACGTTTTACACTTTTTAGCACTGATGATGGGACTTTGGAAGTCCCGAAACGGCTGTATGCTTTTAACATCTTTTATTTTATAATATTTGTGCTCTTTAACGTTGTTTATTTATTTAGTTAAAAAGTAATTGTTTTCATTTAATCTTTGCTTTCATTACTGAGGTCGGCCACATGTGGATCTCTTCTTCATAAAAATTTAACAATTTGATTTGAGGTTAAAATTTAAATGAGTTTTTTTTTAAAGTAATTTTCACAAATATTTCTCTTTTATTTTATTTAACGATGTGACTTTCTTTTACGTTTTACACTTTTTAGCACTGATGATGGGACTTTGGAAGTCCCGAAACGGCTGTATGCTTTTAACATCTTTTATTTTATAATATTTGTGCTCTTTAACGTTGTTTATTTATTTAGTTAAAAAGTAATTGTTTTCATTTAATCTTTGCTTTCATTACTGAGGTCGGCCACATGTGGATCTCTTCTTCATAAAAATTTAACAATTTGATTTGAGGTTAAAATTTAAATGAGTTTTTTTTTTAAAAGTAATTTTCACAAATATTTCTCTGAGTTAAAAATTTTATTCTTATTTATATTGCTATTTTTTTGACGGACCGACATTGCTTTTGTATTTATCAAGGTTATCCATCATTAAATTGATAATTTTGGGGACTCGAATTATTAATTTTAAGTCTACATAGGAGAATTCAAAAATATTACGTCTCTAAAATATTAATGATCTATTAGGTTATTATATGTTTACAATAACAACGAATATCTATACCATAACAGCCAACTTTTACGCATTTTTGCTACCACTAAAATTGTACAGAGATTTTCCGTTTCTTTAAACATAAGATTTCGACGCTAAAATAAAACAATATTTGCTATACAATTTTTGTGGTAGGAAAAATGCGTAAAAGTTGGCAGCTATGCTATACTAATAATTTTTTTCCCTCAGAGGTCAATTCAGTTAGCTTTCATATTTTCCGTTTTTTCGTTAGCTGTAAATAGTCATCTCTTTTCGCCGAAGAAAAACATATATACAGAATTATCCCTCTTTATAGTTCTAATTATATTTTCAGTTTAGAAAAATATTAATACTTACTATTCAAAAAATTCTTTTCTCGAAATCGTTTCACAGATTCATTAAATTTTTTTTATGATTCCTAGTTTCATTTGTACTTTAGACTATTTTCTGAAATGATATTCTTCTGCCAGATCCGGCAAAATTTTCACATTTTAACACAAGTCGTCAAATCCATTAGAAAATATCATTTCGTGTTTTAAAATAGTGAGAGACTGTAACTTTTTAAAGCTTTTATAATATTTAGATTTTCTCGGAAACTTATGTGTTGTATATGGTCCGAATTACAAATTTAATATATCCAAGTGTCTGACTTCAAATCGGAAATCAATATAACCAGAAACCAGATAAATTCATAAAATATTTGCAGCTGAAAAAATTTTGGTGTAAAATCACAATTTTCAGTGCGATTTCCCTATTACAGAATTAAAGATGTTTATTAATGTTATCTTAAAAATCCAACAGCAGTCTTATAACTTTTTATAAAATTTCATAATAAAGAAGTCCTAGTCTAAAAAAAAAAATACTTGCGAAAATATGACATTCTACTTTTTCAGTAAGCTTCAATTATGTCATATTCAGCTACATTAGATTTATTTCATAATTACACATTATTTTTTTTTTCACAAAGAAAAATCAACTTTTTCAATCCGGTAACAGGTTAAATAATTTTAAATTGTATCTACATGACTTTTATGCGTGGAAAAAAAAATATCTAAATTAGGTAACTGCAAAATAAAACTATATATATCATACCTTTTATATTTCCTTAAAAAGCAAGATACTTAAGAATTTTAACTGAAACTGTTTTACTTTATGCTCAGTTGATTGGAAGTGACGGTCTCATTAAAATATGTCACAAGTGATGGAGTTATAATGTGATCAAAATTAAGCCTTAGTGTAAAGGCACCTTGAGCATTTCGTCGTGACGTCAAATGGGAACAACCGCATCGAAAACTTCTACAGGATGTTCTATAAAAATCGGGACAAACTTTAAGAGGAGGTAGCGGGCATCACAGGGATTCATATTTGCATTCTGATCGAAAACACTTTTCCGGTGTGGTAGTCAGGACACAAAATACATATCAGGACACGAATAAGTGAGAAAGACATCTTAATTATCTTTAGTACTGCAAAATATAATAATAATAATGATAATAAAGAAAAATAGACACTAAAAGAGACAACGATCGTCATCAAAGTAAGTGTTCGAAATTACGATGCTTGGTAGCACATCGCTGGCGCATGAAAGATCTAATGTTCTCGAAAATACCAGGAATGTCCCGAATTTCCCGATCAGCTGCCACTGTACAACAAGTTCTTCAGCACTTTCCAGTATTATCCTGACCTTATTTGCAGCACTAAGACTATTAAAGCTATTTTCTATCCCTATACGTGTCCTTTCTTTCTTGTTTCGAATGTCATCATTTCCGTGGCAGGAAAACGTTTTCGACCACGGGTCGCTATGCAAATCTGAATATTTATGATGTCTCCTACCTCCCCTTACAGTTTGTCCCAATAATTCTGGGAAACCCTGTATATAAGGCAGCCCATATAGCCTGTTTTTGAATATCAATGCCTTAACCACACCCTTTTTCAAAGGCGATAATATCATACTCATTTGTCAGTGACATGACCAGTTTAGGCTGGTTTTCACAATTCAGCCAACTGCACAAAAGATATCGCAAAAGAAGACTGAAAAACCGCCAAAAATCGCTGACTTACCGCTGCTTGTCCTTTTTCGTCGGTTGTGAGAACAACCCACATTAGTTTCTTCGCGGTTTAAAACAGAATATAATAGTGGTATAAATTCCTATTTTTCGGTAACAGTGCGGATTTATTCCAGTGTGGAGAATACTCAACCTCATAGTTTCATATTTTCAACATATTTTCCGCTCTGTCTGTGTACAATCGTCTTCAAATTCGATTAGAGAAGCATAGGTGTTTTGAAATATCAAAGTGACAAACATCAAATCATTTACTCCATCCAAATCACAAATAAAAATCCTTATAAAAAAAGAAATTTAGGCATACATTTTTGTAGCATTGTTTCTTAACCCCATTAAACATTAAGAGACTTTATATTTATTTGAAATCAACATAATATGTCTTACAAAGTAATATATAAATAAACTTATTTTGCTAATAAACATGCGATTTAAACATTTCAAGAAAGCAATAAAAGCATCCATTATTTGCATTTTAGGAGGAGGATTCATCCGCATCAATTTAGAGACTCATTAAACATCGACAAAAAATATCTAATAAAATGATTTATGTATAATTAAAACGGCCCATGGATAAATTCCAACGATCACACTCACTTTAAAATAATTACACGTGACAGACAACTATTAAAAATTTTAATCGCTTCTTAATTAAAAAAAAGAGAAAAATATTTTTAAAACTTTCTTGGTGAGAATTTATTTATCGGCCTTGAAACATTTAAAACATTACATAATTCAACAAGCGCGGCTTCTGGGAGAAATAAACAAACAAAAAATTGCATTTTGACATTCATTACGTATTTTTCCAAAATTTTGCGAGAAGTCGATTAATGTTTTAAGAGCATTTTTAATGGAGAATGAACGAATTTTTATATGACTTTGAACAGCTAGGAGACAACTAACATCAGAGAATTGACAAAAAGGAAAAAAAAAACTAATTTAGAAAATTACATACATTTTCATTACTTAGAAATCATTAAGCTTGATGAAAATGTGTGAAAATTATTCATTGCAATTTGTTTTGCATTTTTATAGTTTTAAATATTCATTTTTAATTAATATACTTAAATGAATAATTTATTTTTATTGTTTTCTTTTTGGTAACATGTTTGTCATGTAAATGGAAATCAGGCGTCTTTGTTGAAATTATAAAATTATATTTGAAAAATAATAAAATGGAGTTGAATGTTTTTCGATTATAGGAAATATTTTGAAATAAAAGCTCTCTTTATACGTGGAGTTATAATATTAATCGTCTTGAAGAATACAGTAAACGAGTAAACTATACAGTGTGATTCAAAAAAACGTTGAGAAAATGATATGACAAATCAAGCATACAATAAGGACAAAAAATCACATAGCAACATAAGATCGCAAACTACTTTTGGAGACACAAATACAGGGTGTTTCATTCTAACTACACCCGGTTTGAAAGTATTAATTTCTACAAAAATAAAAACATTGTAATGAAAATGCAACGATATGTACCTTATTTTGTGTGAAATGTGATAATGTTACCGAAAGATCTGGAGAAACACATTGCTAAACAGAGCAATTGCACAACAGAGTTATAAATTTAATTGTCTGAGCGAAGCGAAGTCTTTATACTCAGAGATACGTAACGATATTAAAAGTCAAAAAAATTCTTTCGTCAAGCAAATCTCAAAAAGTACTTGTCGGATTTTGATTCTGTTTGTACCAATAGGTACCTATGAAGGTAATCTGGTAAATGCACCTACTTTTAAAAATTAATTCCAAATAGTTTAAAAGTTATATTTAAAAAACTGATAAAAAAGCTCAATTTATTTGCATACGTTACAGAAATTTGGTGCGCGTGATTTTTACCGGCTGGATATTTTCGTAGATAACCGAATCAGTACATGGGGTAAATAGCAATCATTTACGCACTCAGAAATATTGGATGCAATAAAACATTTTAAAATTTAACCATGCAGGAAAATAAAACTGTTATTTTTTATATTAAAAAAATGTCATAAAACTTTGATTTTGAGATTTTGTGATAATCTCTTACTAGCATTTTTTGATCGCTCAAAGAATGTTTTATATATTTCGCGTGTGAAAATTAGAAACAATTACGTTTTTAAATAAAAAGTTTCTTTTATGACATCATTTTATCTTTATATTTATTTTTATTGCATGTTTACTTTTAATTTATATTTTGTTTGTGTGTGGAAGTCAATTCTGGTCACTAATTTTTCGGCACGGATACCACAAGCGCATCAGATTTGGCGCAATTTTTTTCAAAGCCCATTTGGTGAAAACTCCGTTTTCAAATAACGCTTACATACACATTTTTAAATTATTTTCTATTTTCAAGAAGAACTTACAGTAAATAAAATAATAATAATAATTAATAACTATAAAAAGAAATATGGTACTTCTAGGTTATCCCGTCGACCAATTTCGCCAAATTATACAAATCGCCAAACTAATAGCCAAATTATACATGTTGACATAATTTTTATTTTAAATAACGAAAATAAAACAAATAATTAGTAGAATATTAATAAAAATATTAATAAAAAGTCGAAATAAAAATCATTTAATGACATTTTAAACACGTGAATCGCATTTAATGTCATTGAATGTGACATTCACGATCATTCATTATCGGCATTTAATCTTATAGTTTGGCGATAATTTTTTGGTCGACGGGATAACCTAGAAGTACCAGAAATATTTTATATAATTAATTTAAAAAAGTAAATGAAAGTAAATAAACATTTTATGAGTAAATAAACAAATAATAAATAAATAAAGCCGGGTTACCATCTCAGGTAAAATAATGCCATTTCGACGCCAATTATGTACCCTGGTGCATATGCAGGGCTCCCAAATGGTCCGCGAACTGAACATCAGTAAATTTTAACAGAAAATTTCATGATACGTTTGCGCTAGAATCAACTTCCAAACGCGGTTTCTTGGCAATTTGCAAGACAAATCTAAAAGGAAAATTTCTCTAAGAAAATTCTGATGTTCAGTTCGCGGACCATTTGGGAGCCCTGCATATGTGACATCTTTTCCCATTTTTCATCCATTTCCTGTTGGCATACAACTTTAAAATTTGGAATATGTATGCATACCTGGGAGCAATACTGGAATTAGACATTCTTTTTTTTTTTTTAATTCGATCCAAAAAGGGGCAACGGGGGCTATTTTTTAACCCTTTGCGGCGCAGGTCAAATTCATTGCTTAAGTATTGAAATTAGTGACTGACACCGAAATTTGAAAACAACTTTATTTGTAAATAAGAAAACACTATATTTCGCGCATTCAGTAAACCGTAATTTTTTGAAATAAAATTCCGGTGCCAATGTGGCGTTTAGGAATTAAAATTAAGTGGTATATCTATGAAACCACCGCGCCGCAAGGGGTTAAAGATTTATACAATTTATACTGCATAAAGGAGCCACTTACCTATTTTTATATACAAGAAGAAGTAAGTGGTATGAAAAATGATTATAGTATACATAAATAAAATATTTGAGATAATATACTAGAGATATAAGCACCGGGTTTGGCGAGATTTTTTATGCCAATTAGGCGAAAACATCGTTTTGATTACCAGATACATATAGCATGCTATAATAACACGTTATTTATTTATTTCAAAATGAAAAAAAAAGGAATAAACGAAACATTTCTGTTATTAAAAAAAAGAAATAACAATCGATAAATGATAATATTTTTAGAACAAACAACTTATTATAACATTTATATGATAACCAGCATGTTAAGCAACTGGACGCCATTTTGGCACCAATTAGGTACCTCGGTGTGTATAGGGCATATATGTGCCATATTTATTTGTAAAACTGAGCATGAACGTTTACCAAGTGTGTTTTCATAGTCGCTTATATCTTTTTGCAACATAGTGCACCTTTCGAAGCCAAAACTGCACAAAAGAAAAAAAAAATCAATATTTCCAGTTTTTTTTTTTTTTTTTTTTTTTTTTTTTTTTTATGTAATGCACATTTTGTAATCAGTAGGCTCGATAATCAGACCTCGTTTTTTGTTGCTTTAAAAGATGATATTTCATACGACGTCTTTTTTGGATTCGTCGTTTTTCCATATTTAATAGTATGCGTCTACTCGTTTTGTAACTTTTTTTGTAACTTTCTACTTTATTAACAGCGACATTTGGATTTCCTATTTAAATAAAAATTCTTCTAAATACAAAGAATTTTGTTAAAATAAATAAATAAATGAAATGCGGACATCTGTTGCTCAAAGCACAAAATTTTTCCTATTAAGTTACTAAAAATCAGTAAAAATATAATTTTTATGATAATAAAAAGGTGACTTATGTAATAACAGAGTCATATCCCACACAACACACGTTATCTATAAGACGTCGACTTATAGTATGAATACGTCTATAATCTCCATAATGGTATTTAGATGTGCATACCAGTAAATAAACAGACGTCGATCTGACATTCCAATTTAGATTTCTATCAGACGTCTGTGACCTGCAACAGACGATCTGTGGCTTTCACTCTTTTTAACATCTAAAGGAAATCCTTTACTCCATGTCCTTAGGAAATACTCAAGACTGCATCAATGGATTTGCGAATAACACGCATTATGCATCTCTTATGGAAAAAATACTCTTGCTTGGAGGTCTTATAGATGTTGCCTTGTAGACTATCTGGATGTAATCAACGTCTGGAGGAACTCAGAGAGATCACACATGTTATTTCTAAGAGACGTAAAAAGAGAGTATCGTGGATATTTCTAGATAACCTATAGATGTTTTGGCCGTCTTGTATTTACAGCTTCTAGATGACTTATAGATGAATGTGTGCTATGTGGGATATTATGTACGTTATGGATTAAGCATGAACATTTCTCCACCATTTACAAATAATAATAATAATAAAATAAAATGCGGACAGACCAAAGTCTATATTTGACTGAAAACCACAACCATTTTCTAAATGCTTTAAAAATGGCCAATGAAAAGTGATATTTCAAAAGTATTATAAAATTAGTTAAAAGCCATTTATTTTAAACTAAATGAATAAAAGATTTATATTTTTAATGAAATAAATGAGATTTGAAAAATTATTGGAAATTTATCACCATAGATGTATCAATATTACAATCAGTACCTTGTATGCAAAATGGAACAATTAGCAATACTTTTTGCACCCGAAAAATGGTCGTTGTTTTTTTTAAGATTAAAAAGTAGATTACGAAATATTCCTATACAGAGATGCCAAGCCCCCGCTTACTGCACAGCATAATTTTCTTATAGGAAAAGTTATTTTTTAAATCCGCAGAATGTTCCAATTTAATAAAACATTTTCTGTATTAAAATACCGGTATCCGAAATGCCGGAGACTTGGCAGCTCTGCCTATAACATTTTAATTAATCACGGTAATTTTTTTAATCGGATTCAAATTTAGTGAAGACAACGTTTTTTGGCCAAAAGCAGCTTTTTTCCACATGTGTAACTACGATACAACTCCTTGATGCTGAAATAAAATATTTTGACTTATGCTATCATTGCTTCCACTTATTTATTTATTTGAATTTTAAATAAGATGACTCAAAATCGTGTTTTTTAAATGTACGGAAAAAATACATTTCGAGAGAGGGCGAAAAGAACAATATTTGGCGATTTATTACCAGCGTTTGGCTGAGTGTCTTACTATCTTGTATTTAATACTCTTCACAATACTTCGCTGTTATATGGACTTAGGTTCTTTTATAAAAAGTTTGACGTAATTCGTGCTTAAGAAAGTGAGTTTTTTACTGAATAATACAAATAAATGAAAAATGAATACTAAGAAATACTAATAAAAGAAAAATGAAGCATTATATTGATCTATGTGTATTTAAAAATGCATCTGCTAGCACTAATTAGATAATTTATGTGTACATAATAGGAGATTAATAGCTTTTGATTCTGTATTTCTATGCTATAAAGCATTAACTTTTGTGTGTTTTTCGTAATCATTGGGAGTACCTAGTCGATTTAAAAAATAATGTGGGCAAAAAATGTTGGTAACTATCTTTGCTGCAAAATATACTATATTTTGCGTAGGAACAATAATCACCATCAATGCACGAGCAAAAAAGATCTAAAATTGAGAATTCTTTGATGTTAATATGACTAAAAATTTAAAATCTTTTTTTTTTTTTTTCAACTTTTAAAATATAATATTCTCGTTATGAACGATTTCTAAAACATTCGACAATTTAATTTCCCAAATTAAACATTTTTTTTTTCTAGAAAAGATTTTAAACCCAATTTATTGAGAATATTGCAATTTCTAGGATACTGTTGGGGTCAAAAACTATAACTTTGGCATCACAGTAACTTAATAAGATGTAAGTGCTCGTTTAGGACAAATTTTTAAAAAATTATTCCGTAACTCTTATCGACAACCTCATTGCATCCGTGGGAAACAGATGTTCAACATTATAAACTATTCGGATGGATTTCACACCATATAAAATACACTCCATTCTCTTCAAACATAATAGTTTATGTTATTTATAATTTCTCAAATCGGTGCGAAGCTTCTATTTATGCTCATGACATCATTTCAAAGAGATATATTTCCAATATAGGAAAATTTGGTGTTTTATTTTCTGTAGTACTTTTAACATTTTGCATATTTCCAATTTTATATCCATGCATAGTTTGCTTTTCTTTTATAAAAATAGTATATGCAACTTTATATGTAAGATTTTATAATTCTATGATTCAGTATGCTTATTTTCATCATATTTTATCACAATGAATGACCAATTAAAGGTAACATCTCATTTTCTTTTCTTATCGCTAGTTATTAAATGTGTATTCTCAGCAATATCGCTCAGACTAATCCCTCTGAGGGAAGTCCTAGTTACTTTTGTAGACACATTTCCAATATTTTTTTCCGAATACTAATTGTTGCCTCATTTAAAATTATGGGATTAAACAAGAGAAAAACTAGTATTAGCAAATAGTGATATTAAAATGATGAAAAATGCTTTAGAATCTATATTTTATTAAAATTTCGAATAAGTAGTTAACTTTTACCAGTCATTAAAATAACTCTGAAATAAGACTCAATTGATTAATACACTCATAGTACTTTTCGATATATTTTTGATATACATTAGCATAGTTAAAGTTAAGAGAGATAAATTTCTACAGTATCTGAAAAATTTAAAAGTAGCCTTTAAGTCCGCCTTGTCGAAAATAGTATAATAAAACTTTTCGTAAATTATTTCCTATCTATAGAAGGTCTGAAATGTTGAAAAATATTTCTGATCTTTTTAAATCGATATTTTTACAGCTACATTACGGAGATATAACTTTATAGCTTAAGAAAAATACCTACATCATCAGATAAAGTGTTTCTGGCAGGATCGATTTTAACATTTTTTTTTCAAAATAGGAAATATATCTAAAATTACTAATATGTAGAAAAAAGGACAGGAAGTTAAAAATACATTGTTTCGTGTTTTATTCTTATTTTGTGGTTCTTATATTTATCACAAAAATATTTCTTAATTAATAAATTATATAAGTTAATGAAATGAGTATCAAAATGAATTATTTAAAGAGATCAAGGTGTTAAAAAATTTAAAAAGAAACTGCTTCAATTTAATACACATATGCAATTCATGAAAAGAAACTATCTATATTACGTAGGTATTTTGATTATATGCTTTTTATAAGATAATGGTGGCATGTGCGCTGAGGGTATGTTTAAATTGAAGATTTTGGACAATGTATGGCAACCCACAATTCAGAAGGTGGTTATATTCATCAGAACTAATAAAGCCTCTGTGGCTGAGTAGTCAACGCACTACACCACTAATCACATTCGAGCGTAGGAAGTTGTGGGTTCGAATCCCACTGGCTCCATTGCATGCACTGTTTGTGTGGAGCTCCCGGTTGTATATCTCTTGTGTTGTGAAATTTCCTTGTGCTATTTCGTCCCTGTATATGGACAATTATTTATAGGCAGGCTTCATGTCGAGCACACAAGTCATATGTATGCTGTTGCTGTTGTAACGAATAAAATTAAATGAGTGAGATAAATTGTGACCAATAATATACAAGGCCAGTTCATAATGTTTTAAACGTCACACGAAGCGAATTATTTCCATAAGGTGATTGGAGACCTCTCAACTGGTAGACAGCAGGTGCTGGGTTCGAATCCAATCGCGGCTGTCGGCCTTACCGTTCGGAGTTTTCGTGGTTTTCTTCGAACCTTGCGTAAATACGGGTTAGGTTCCCATAGTAAGACCCCCACGAAGGGCACTCCCCCCCTGATCCTATATCCCTAGCGTAGATAATCGGACGACAAAAATAAACCAAACCAAACCAATCATAAGTTGATTGGAACAAAGTTAATGTTTTTGTGCCAATCGCCATATAAATATAACCTATTCCGTGTGATGTTTTAAAAGTCATGAACTGGCTTTGTATGTCGTTGGTCGAGGATAAATCAATAAACTTTACATTAATACAGACACATTTGGATGGTCAATAAGGATTTCTTCGGTATTTGACGATTTACCGATAATGGAATGTGATCGGTATAAATTTGGTTTTCTGTCAGCGTGATTTTTTTATTTTAATGAATGCCGATGTCGGGATACAGCCAATGTTTATTTGATTCAATATCAGCTTGCGGCTGGCACAGTATCTTGCCGACACCGGTTCAAAGAAGCGACAGCCTATTGTCGTTGACCATGTCTATAATGGATCATTCGAGGCGAAAGCCATAGCTGTTATTGGACTCAATGAAATTCAATGTTGTAGCAAATGCAAAATGCTTGTAAATATTTTAATTAAATTTTAATGATTTTCTATAATATTCCAATTTTGGATATTTTAACATTATTTGATTATTACCCTAATAGCATGCATGATCACAGTGACGTCACAGTGAGTCACTTTGGTCACATCACATCTGTGACCAAAATGCCACCTCTCAGTGACGTCACATTGTGACTAAGATGTGACTTTCTTAAAAATCTTTAGAAATTTATAAATATCCTTCAAGACATGTTATTTACTTTTAAAAACGTGTTGCTAGCAATTTAAATATCATCACTTTTGTCACAGTTTCATCACAATGTTAATGTCAAATTAGTCACAAATCACACATTTTTCACAAATTTATCACATTGTGACCACTTTGTGAAACGTCACAAAAGAGCTCTAAAACGGCCATAACGACTTCATATTTTAGTCACTGTGACTTCACATCGACGTCACATGACGTCACATCGACAATCGATGGTCACAAAGTCACAATGTGACTTCACAACGACGTTGCATTGACGTCACCATGCTTTACGGGTAATAATCTCAAAATTGCAATTATATTTAAAGAAAATTTAATTCTAAAAATATGATACATCTATTTATTTATTCATCTACTTTTAAAGACAGAAAACTGAACTATTATTTTTTTTCATGTAAATTTAGAAAAATTAAAGCTTAAAGTTAATTCTCAAAATACATATTTTAAAATAAAAGTATTTTTTAATAACTAAAAATTTCAAAAATCTTAGTTTAAGCTGAAATATAATCACATATTCTAATATTTTATAAAAAATCATTTTATCATTTTTAAGTAACTGTAAAAATCCTTTTAACGATGCTTAACTGAAAATGAAACAATAATTAATTCTCTAAAAAAAAAAAAAAAAAAAAAAAAAAAAAAAACATTTTAAAATTATTTAAAATATTCGCAATTTAAAATAGCACATAAAAAAGCATATGAATTACAAAAATTACTAGATAAATACCATTTATTTCAAACTGCAGAATAAAAATTGCATATATTTAAAACACTAAGCTAAAGAAGCCTTCTTTAAATCCTAGATGTATTATTTAGGAATTATCATGTTTAAACTTCTTATCGCAAATGAGAAGTTTTTACTGTAAAAAATGCATCTTATAAGTAGCTTTTCCATCTTGTGAAATACAGTTTAAATCCGTAAATAATATATCTAAAATATAAGAATTCAAATTTTATTTAACTACAGAACTTTTCACGACAAAAAAGGAATAACTAGTATTTTTATTTTAGAATATACATAGTAATAATCTCACTGCTTGGAAAATTAGTCTTAATCGTTCATTTTAAAGCCAATAACACGAATAAAAAAAAAAGTATAAAAATGAATAGTAAAAATTGTCAGAATTCGGCGAGATGAGCAAACGCAAAAACGAAAACGGTGGAGCATAAATTAGAAATATGTAAATAGAATTTCGTGGAAAATTTTCTGTGTTATATTTATTCAAAACGACTTAGTATTGAATTTTTTTTTTCCGAAAATCAAATATTATGACTGGCAGTATCTCAAAAATCTACAGTAAATAATTCAGACTATAATAAAGCAATATTGAAAGAGATTAGAGATATTGTTTTCTTTATGGAAGGCTTTTCTGACCTGCTTTTATAGTAATTTAATTTTATATTAATTTGCTTTTATATAAATTATTGTATTTTTCATGACTTAGAATGCTATTAAGCTAAAAAATTGTAGGTAGGTTTTAGTATTTTTCGTATTGCCAATACTTTGGCGATAGAAACTTCGAAAAACGCGACCAGAAGGCCATTTTCGGCTTTTGGAACTTTTCTGTTTCGCATATTTTGGAACGCAGTCGGAAAGTATTGTTGCGTGTGCCTTTTTGTGATATTCATTTTGCAATTATGAAAAACGAAACATCTGAGCGTGAGGGAATTAGAGCCGCCATAGAACTACCATCATTCTTTTTTAACACTTTCCAACAAAGTTGAAATATGGTTCTGCTTTCGGTTTGTCTGTCCGTCTGTCCGCGCTCTAACGCTCGTAAATATACTCGGATTGCCATGAAAATTTTGGAAGTTATTGACGTTTATCCTAGCACGAATCCTATTGAAAATTAAGTTTCTACCATGAATAGTTTATTTACAGGGACAGTCAAAATCCTTCCATTACATTACGGCCTATGGGTTAAAAAGCATTTTAAATGAATTTTTAAGATGTTACACCCGGTCAAACATATTCAAATTTATATACATCTACAAAGCATATAAAGCTAAAATATGCATTTTGTAAAGTACGCAGAGAAAGTACAAAAACAAAGACAGGCGAGATAGTGACTAATCTAAGAGTGGTACCAGACAGATGACCAGTAAGTACTTTCATCAGGAAAAAAATTTTTTGTTTTCTATTTCTTCTTAAGTACATTAAAAAGAATTATTTCCAATTATCACCAAATTTAAAGGGCCGTGGTAGCCTAGTATTCATAGCACCGAACCCAAGACAAAGGTCTCGATTTCGATGTTGGACATCACCAAAGACCCAACGAGTGTATGCAGTATACGCGCTTCTTAAATAAAGTGGTTCTGAAAGTGCTGTGGTCGGTCTTAGTAGTTACCACGGTCTCTGGAAAAATATTTCCTTCCCATTCAGTGACATATCGAAATAGAGGAGGTGGCGTTGTTTGGTGGTGCCATCTTTTAGCTGATTTGAAGAACATTTTCTTCTTCTGCAGAAGTCCGATTCCAACCCTCTGAATGCAGTCTAAATGGAATCTCCAGGAATCCATCTTGACTTTCGGGCACACGTCGTCAACAACCAAAGTTACATCATCATAATAATTTATAAATAATAACCACAAATCGTGAAAATATGCATTATTACATTTTAAAAGTATCTTCTTGGTTTTTAATATATTTTCTCGGATATTGAAATATCTCACCAGCAAATGTTAATGATTTTTAAAGAGATTTTTATTTATATAAGATACTTACTTCTAAAATGTCAAATAAAAGGAAATCTTCAAAAGTCCGCCACTTTAGGCAGCTTTGCAATTTCCACAATTTAAAAAAAAGCGAGGGCGTTATCTTATTAGCAAATACATACTTAACGCATAAAAAGGGAAAATACCAACAGAAGCATACAAATAATTGACTCAATGAAACGTTCAAGGAATGCTAAAATTTCTAATTTTACACATAAAAATTTTCTTGACGAGAAGTAGTTGAAGGAATAGAAGATAAATGTAAATTAACTCAATCTTTAAACCGAATTTCCAAAAGTATTAGAGATGTTTAATTAAAATGCTTGGTATTAAAATGTGTCTTGGAATGAACATATGTAAAGGAAAATACTCTCAAATACAGACTATAACTTAATTATAGTTAAAATATAAAACTCATGCATAGTTAGTTAATTTCTTGAAAATATTGGTATTGAAAATTTATCAGAAATATCAAAATTAAAAATATGAATTTAACTGTAATATTAACTATAAATTAAAGTACTATATATAATATTTTCTAAATGTGTAAAAATAAATAAAGTTCAGAAATACGTGTTTAAATTGCTACTAAAAAGTTATTTTTAAAAATCAATACTAAAACTATCAAAAGTTTATATTTGTAAAATTTTGTTTAATGAAAAAGACTTTTTTACACATGATAAAAGTAAAAAAAAATCAGTTTCTGTAAAAACTAGAGAGACTGAATAGTTATAGAAATCAATTTTCGAATCAAACTATGCGGACACTTAAATGTAGATTTTTGTAGATTGGTTCTAGAAATTAATGTATAATGAAATTAGAAATTTTGTAAGGGCGAAAAAAATAAGGAAAAAAAAAACATGCTTGCGTTTTTTTAAATTTATTTATTGTTGTACTTTTTGTAATATATTGTACCTTAAATTTTAATATTTTTATATTCTTCTGATTAGTTTTTCTAGCTAACCTTCTCTTTGTGGCTACCAGCCACGTTTAAACATTTTTTTTATGTTCTTTACAATCTCGCAATACGAACCACCTCAATACTAGATTTAAAATTGCCACGCAATTAGATAGTCAATTAAGATGATTACATTATTCTACTCATTACAAAGCGTTCCTTTGGTCGTGAGAAGATATTAATTTACAAAGGCATTTGTAAACTTAAAATTCACGATCAGTTTCGAATAAAGATACATTTACGATGTAACGTGTTAATATTTGTATTAAGTCTACCATTCGAAAACAAACAGGGAAGCTGAAGCATAGACCGTCACATCATATAGTTCACGACAGAAATTGCAGAATTAGTTAAAACTCGATTTAATATTAAGGGGCAAAACTAGTCACAGAAAAAGACCCGGATGATAATGTAAAGTCTATGGGACCGTTCATTTCAAATACCTCGCTCAAATTTTAATATTTTTACATGATTTATTTTTCTTTTTTTTATAGGATAGCTGGGGACGATCCACATCCGGTCTAGTTTTATTTTTTCAATTTTGGTTTCAGGTTTAAAAAATAAAAAATACTTTAAATTTCAAAACCGGTTTGAACCGGTTCTGAAATTGAAACTATCGTAATATAAAAAATATATAAGCGAAATCGAAAAAGTAAAAACTAGGCCGGTTGTAGATCGTCCTCAGCTATCCTATGCAGAAAAATCATGTAAAAGTATTAAAATTTGAGCGAGATATTTGAAAAGAAGCTCCCATAGACTTTACATTATCATCCGTGTTTTTTTCAGTGATTATTGTGGGGCCTTAAAACGCAATAAGTCTGCCAATTCATACCTAAATGGAAAGCAGTTGAAACCCCGATTTTAGCTATTGGATCGTATATTTAATATTGTATTTTCCTACTCCGAGTCATCCATTAGTCATCCGAGTCATCCGAGTAAGTCCATTTTTAACAACTTTAAAAATTTGCAAAAATATTTTTTCCCAATAAGCTATCTAATATCTTTGTTGTTGGTTTAAAAGTCTCATTTTTAAAATTTTTTAAAATTTAATGCAAATATATAAATTTCCCAAACATAAAAAAAATCTTTTAATTTAAAATAAAACATTTTAGCTCAAAAAATTAACAAAGACGCAGTTAAGAAAAATCTATTTCTCACGTGCGAATTAAAAGAGCAAAGAGGCTCAAAGTATAATTTCTAAGAAAACAGATGAAAGGCAAAGGGAAAGAAAAGAAAAAGCTGAGTATTATTTTTTGTACCCTCAGAAAAAAACTCCTAAGTTATATAACATAGGTTTTCTATAAAAAGGTTTCCAGCTTATAATTTTAGCTCTTCAATTTTTACTATTTCAACATTTATTCTAGTTAATAAATCCATTTTATTTTTATCTTGGGGGAAAAATATCCTTCTTAAGTTACATAACATAAGGTTCTAAGAAGAAAAAAAATGATTTCCAAGTAAAATTATGATTTAGTTCTTCGAAATACCCTTTTTAAATTTTTATTCTAGTTAATCTCTTATTTTATGGTCATTCCAAGAAAAAAAAAGGTTATCCCCGTAAGTTATCTTTTGCTGATATTTTTCGAAAAATATTTCTTTGTTACTATGCATTTAACAACCTCGTATCTATTGTACCAATATTAGTAGATGTGTTTATATTTACTATAATTTTGTTTTTACGTTTAATTTTGTTATTAAGTACATACAGGGCCATAACACCGACACGACGGGGGTAACTCACACCAGTAAATTAAAATAGAAAATTTTGACTTATTTAAACATCTTTTAAATGTCAAATTTCTGCTAAAAATTAGCTAAAATTTTCTGCTTTTTTCATCTGCTGGAAGTGTGACCAGCTGAAGATCCCGAGATCTGTATGAAATAAAGTTAGTTTCTGAAAATAAAAATGTCGATAAGCATTTTCAACTAAAAATTTTAATAACTTGTATCTTTTAATATTTATGTAAATAGTTATACGGTTTTTCATTAACCCTTTAACGTTCATAGGTTTCCCTACGAAACCACAAAATTTTAATTCCATTTGTCAATACCGACACCGGAATTTTAATTTAAAAAATCCTTTTCATTATGAATGTGATAAATGACCTTTTTCTATATAAACTATCTATACAAATATAATTGATCACAATTACTGGTGTCATTCATTTATTTCAACATCTTAACAATGAAAATTCTTTGTCCGTTAAAGGGTTAATCTAAGCTTAATTTATTATCAACAGATTAAAGAGATAAATGCCTTCATAATATTCTAACGGATACTAAACTAACGGATGATAAAAATACATAATATAATGTACTTTTATTGACATTTTTTTAGGATAGGATATGAAACAAATTAAATGTCTCAAAATAAACCTTTATGTAAATTAATTAAAAATTTATTTTTGTTAAATTAGCTAGCTGGCTTCACCGGTAATGCCGATCGGTTATTTTAGGCCGTTCGTAATTATGTAAATACGTAGCACTTATAGTCATCGTTCAGTACGACCGTCTGTCCGCATATAACAAGGCAAAATCTACTTAAATGAATCATTTTAAATTTAATATACATAATTATTATAAATAATTATAATTAATATTTTAATTATTTTAAAATATATTTAAAATACACAATTTTGTCGAGTCATTTCAAATTTTATAACAACCGGATATATAGTTCATATACAGGGATAGTCAAAATATTTCGTTACATTACAGCCTATGGAAAAAGTATAGCTTTTAAAGTGCATTTTAATGATGTTACACATTTTCCAACATAATACAATTTATATGCATCTATGAAATATATATTAAAATATACATTCGGTACAATCTGTGGTACAAAAAATATTTATAATTAATATACAGAGCCACACAAAACTATTACATAATTGCAAAACTATTACATGATGGTATAAAGCTTTATAATAAAGCTTAGCATAATAGATGCAAACTAATACGAAAGTGAAATAATAATTGTATCTATAAATATTCGAATTTTCGTTTTAGATGAGATGGAATTTTACTACATTAAAATCTCAAATATTCTCCAAAATTCAAAATGTATTAAGCAACATGTATTACTATTTTAATTTGTAGAAACTAGTTAGAAATTAGCAAGTCCTGTTTTGCAAAAAATATTTCCAAAATGTGCCATTTGTTCAATTGGATATTTTAAGTTTCATTATAAAGCTTAGCAAAACAGACGCAAACCAACACGAAACTGAAATAATGGTCGTATCTATAAATTTTCGAGCTTCCCCTTTTAGATGAGACGGAATTTCGCCACGTTAGAATATCAAATTTCCTAGTTATTATGTAACTAGACGCGAGAAATAAAATTTCTGGTATGAAAATTGCATAGCGTTTGAAATTCCAGAAGTGCATGTTCTTGCAGCAGATGAAAAGTCAGGAATGTTTATTTTATTCTAGTAAGAAAATTTTATACGGTTTCTAACAACAATATTATAAAAATATTTATTTATAGTTTTTAGCACTAATATATTATATTCAAAGGAAAGTAAAAAGTACAAGAGAGTCATGAAGCTAACAGTGTACTCACAGTACTCTTCAATGCGATCTACTTGAGTGAATGATTCTAAACTTTCTAAGACAATTAAACAAGACGAGGGACGAATTCCGCGAAATAAATAGTTACAAAAGTCCCCGCTATGGAAATATGTGGCGCTGTGTTTCAGAAAAGGGAGTTTTAAAAAATACAGAATCAATATTAAAATCGTTAAATGTGCTAAATAAAAGATAATTTTATTTCAGTATTGATTCAGCATTCTTTAAAATTGTCTTTTCTGTTACGCAACGCCACACATTCTTAAAAAAAGTGACTTTTTGGACTAATCAAGATAGGAAAATGGAGACAGGTTGTCCAACTTCATTTTATGAACAAGATGTATAACTTTTGTATTTTTTTATAGCACTTTTATGTGTCTTTTTAAGAGAACTTTATTCCTTATAACGAAACTTTGAGGGGAAAAAATATACGATACAAACAGACTTGCGTTATTATTGGAAAAAGTTTGTTAAAAGTTCTACGTAAAATAAACAAAAGTACAATTTCTTATAGTAAACTAAAATAATGGTTTAAATAAAGTAAAATAGAATAGACCAAACGATATGGAGATAACAGTAATTCGGTTCTATGAGCTTCGTGCCTAAACATATAAAATGGTAATCATGCTAACACAAAGCTCTATGTACTTCGTGTTCATAAAGGTTAGCCTCAGGCCACTATTTTAATATTCTGTTCGCATCAGTATTTTTATAATATAAATATTTAAATACACTTATTCCTCTTTTTAATGGTATCAAAGTGTGTGTTAAAGATAAAAATGGTACCAGTTAAAAATATGTCGCCTATGATAGTCCCATAAAAGCGTTAATTCGGTGATCTCTTAAACGATTCTCTGTGTGGTATGCCATATATTGTTAGAACGTGATAATCTCGACATAAAGTAATATCTTAATGGACGGAATAATTTTTCAAATTCCGATGTGCACTCCTACTTCGTTTTCTAAACAAACAAAATTGTTGATTATTACAAATGCAATATTATTGATATTTCAAGCTCAAATCAAATATATAAGAAATTGCATTTATAATGGATAAAAATAAAAGATATATTGATTAGACATATTCTTAATGGAAAAAGTTATATATTATCGCAATCTTGGGTAGCTAAAATTAAATAAACATATTTTGAAACCGGGTTTTTTTTTCTTTTTTTTAATAAATGAAAACAAACAAAAATCAGATAAAATCAAATTGCATTTATTTATAAATTTTATGCCTTGAATTAGACGTATTATACTCTAATATAATAATAAGAAATGCTGGCAGATTTAAGAGGTACATTATGTAGGAAACGTTTTATTTTTCCTACCAGAATATTTAATTAATAATTTTCAAGACAATTTTTTTTTAACATTTACATTTTTAAAAATGTATGATACAGATATTATTATCAAAATTGAGATAGGATCAATAAAATTAGATATGATCATCTAAAAAAATATCTAATTTCCGCTTGGTCCTCTGAGTTGAAGGATCACAAAATAAACTAAACTTTACAATTTTAAAATATACCTTTATATAATAGTAAAACACATCCATCTGCTAAATCTTCAGGTTTTAAGATATTGCAAAGCTGCATTTCTATATAATTTATTTAAAGTCAAAGCCGGAGTTTCAAGATTGTAATATTATGGTGATCAAAGTCCTAGCTTTGTGTCTAATTCAGCTTCCAAGCACGATAGAGTGCAATAAGCTAAAGTAAACATTATACTGTAATTTAGAATATTCCAATGTAGAGCCTTCCAAGTTGCCACTAGGTTACTGAAATAATGCCTTTCCAAGTCAATATTATTTGCTTGAAATTTCAGAAACTAATACTGGATTATAAAGCCTAGAGCAGGAAGCAAATTCATGTGTTTTATTGATAAAGTCTGATTTAAGCGCATTGTTTTGATAAATGTAGATAAATTCACGTTCCCTAAGAAGTCGATTATGATAAATACTGTATCATAGAAGAGATATTAAAATTTTATTTGCAGATAAAATTAGAAATTTGATAAATGAAAATTAATGAAAGTGCAATTAACACTAGTAAATAAATATATTTCAATCCATATTTCAATCATTTATTATTATACTCACCAGTAAAATTTTATATTATTTATTCGGAGCATTTTTTTTCCGATTCAATTAGGTAAAAAGTTCTGTTTTGAAAAACCGGTGAAAAAGGATTAAAAATTCTGTAAAATCCATAAAAATATAGAGATTATCTGAAAGTTTTATCAAAAATATTAATCAGTTCAGTGGTTAAGAGAAAACACTACTTGGACACCACATCCGTTCATATTAGTTTTACTCTACTCTATTTATACTCATTTACTGCATTAACTAAATTTTATCCAAGTGTTATGTATGCTTTAATTTACGTATTTGATAAATCTACAAATTCATACAAGTTAAAAAAGTTTTTTAGTTCTCCGAAAAATTGTAATTTTTAATGAAAATACCCCTTCAGCGATTTACGTTAATAAGTTGAAGGATGATATGTGAATTTTTTTTGTAACCTTGTATACGGGGTATGGAATTTATGTATAACGGATAACATGCTGGAAATTAGTTCAATTTTAGACAGTATTCCGAAATTAAAAACGCTCTTCTACTATATATGCAGATTACCAAAAGTTTTAAGGAGCTAGTGGCTCACAAGCCCAAATATTCTAGTCACCACCATGGCTTAATTTCGAAGAAAAATTAAGAAAAAACGCGAAGCAACGACGAAACAATGCGAATTTCAATAAAAAATCACAGGAAAAAACTAATTTTATCAAAAATCTTCGCTACTTTTGTAAAAGAACTGAAATTTAATGTAAGAGATCGTCGAAAAACACGATTTTCTTCAAATGATCGCCAAAAAAACGTAATTATGGCAAGATGATCGTTAAAAAAAAAACACGCGACTGTAGCCAGAGGACCGCAAAAAAAGTTGGATTCCTGTCAGAGGATTTTTAAAAAATAAACGCAATTTTGGTCAAATGATCGCTGGAAAAACGCAAAATTCGCCAAAAGATAATGACTTAGACACCGAAGTTAATCGCCAAGTCAAAACATTTAGTCGCCATGTGGCAACAGGTAACCGTGAATCTGTACCTATAAATTCCAGAAAGTATTGCTCAAAAACATTATTGCAATCAATTTATTTTGTGTGTCCCAGTAAATAAAGGACAAATACTTAGAAATTTCCTATTCTATTGGAATCGTCTTATAGTGAATTTCAGTTATTAATATCAATTGCAACACATTTGTAATAGCGTAATGTAATTAAAATATTCTGCAAAGGAATTTTTCTCATTGACCCTATAGTAACAATTCTTTTGAATGCCCCTGTATATGAGCTTTTAATGCTACACACTTTATATGCATGCATTATCACACATATCAATCGAGTGTAAAATCCAAATGTATTCACGAGATTTACAACGTGGACAGACAGACAGACGGATAGACAAATCAAAAATATAATTTTTTTAAAATTTTGTTGGAAAGTGTTCATAAGATCATATTAGGGATCCAAAAACCAATGTTTATTTGCCCACTTTCTCTCAGCTGCAAACATAGATTCAAACGTCGTTTAACAGTTTTGTTTTCTCAATTCTTTTTTATTTTCTTTCTTTATTTTTATTATTATTATTATTTTAATACAATTGCATTGATACTCATTTTTGACTAAAAACGCAATACATTAATTTCAAAACAAGAAATCATTATCTTCAGTGAAAAACATGGACCATAAACGGGAAAATACGGAACTAGAATCTTATAGCTGACATAGAGAGTGAAAATATTGATCTTTTAAATACATTTTTTTTTTTTAATAAAAACAATATTTAAATTTCTGAAAAGTATATGATGATTATTTTGTCAAAAATGTGCTCTAATTTTAAAATCAAAAATACATATTATGAAATGCAGACTAAGGTACAAATTCATGAAAATCTAAGATATCACAGAGAAAAAAATGTTTTTAATGGTTGGCTTCTAGAAATTAAAATTGAATTATGAAAACGGTGTCATTTTAATCAAAAGAAAATCAAAGCATTTGTTTTAAAATCAATCACTATGAGAGATAAACAACTGATATCTGAAGCATTAATACTCTTTGAAATCGTTAAAAATTTCATACGACATAAAAAAATTCGAATTTTAATAACTGATTTCCATGAAAACAATTTTAAGTTCTCAAAAGCTTCTTTCGTTACTTGTTTAAAACGTGCATCGATCTTAAATAAATCTGCAGAAATTATAGAGTATGAATTGCATATTTCTGCACTTAACCATGAAAACTTTCAATTAACCTAAATAATATTTCTGTTTTGAATACTCGATTTCTGTAGAATAGAGTTAGTTTAAATTTCTCTCGATAATTCAAGTTTAAAATTCTCTAATATTTTTTATGAAGAGCCAAGTCAAACTTCAGTTTTATAAAGAACAAACCCTTATCAGTATGGAACAATTAATTACAATGATGCTTTAATAAAACGGATAAAGTATCACAAAGAAAGTACTTTCGTAATTTCAATAAAAATTAATTTACACAAAAAGTTTGAAATATCCAAAAAATATGAATAGTTAATTTTATGAAAAATATTCATTGATTTTAAAATCGAAATACAGGGTTCGCACAGCTGTACCACTAAATTTTTACAGTATTTTCAATGTATTTCACTGTAGAAAAACATTGCGAAAATTGCGAATCGAGGAGGAGGTTGTGAATCCTGTATCTTAAAAATTAAATATAAATTTTCTAATCATTAATAGTGGTGCCAGAGTACTTACAAAATATAAGGAGTGTGCGAACCCTGAAATATCAAAATTATGTACTATTAATAGGAAATTGTAGTGCAAAATTCTTAAAACTTTTGTTCACTCAGAAAATATTTTGATGTTTTTAATACACGCGATTCCTAAAGAATACAATTCAAATTTCTCTAACAAATTCTTCTAATAATTTTTATAATAAAATAAAATGAAATAAAATAAAATAAAAAATAAAGTGCTAATTTAAAAAACAACAAGTCATCATCAGCATCAATTAATTGATTTCAATAATGTGATATAAAAAAATTAGAGCCCTATCACACAGGGCCATATAACACTAAGATTTCTCATACAAATTTGAGTTCAAATACATCTAATCATTTTTATAAGATGAAAAATAAAACATTAGTTTTAAAAATTACAAACGATTATCAGAATTAAGCAATAATATTTATTAAGCAATAAATATAAAAAGTACATGCTTTAATTAAATTTAAATAATTATAAGCATATTCTACAAAATTTATTTGCTAGTGTATGATGGAAAAATATTAGTGATGTGTGATTGTTTGACAGAACAGAACTTATTTTTATGAATTTCAATGTAAAGAAAAGTTTGCGCTTTGATTTCTATTTTAAATTTGATGCCTCATCAGTGAAGAATCGCATTTTATTTTTTTTCTGTCAGTTATTGCTGATGTTTTAAAATTTGCCAAACATTTTTTTCAGAACATGTTTCACCAGCAATAAAAATTAGAAATTTTGGAAAATTCAAAAACATCTACAAAAATAAATAAATAAATAAATAAAATTAAATAAAGGAAATTATTATTTATATTTTCTTTCAATCACAATGGCTGAAGTTCTCACAACTCATGCTATACAGATAGAATAAGCAGGGTTGTATTGAAGGGTACACGCGGGTATATGCCGTATACCTTCTGGATTTCTTCAAGGAACACCGTATACCCTCTGTTTCTCATGAAAACTATAGTACATACACTCTAGGGAGTATACTCTCTGTTTATTTTACGACTACATCCCTGAGAATAAGCTATACAGTAGGTAAGAAAAATGAAGAAATTCTCCATAAAGAATAAAAGAAATTAACGATCTACATTTTCCCTCGACACAAACGATGAGGTTCTCTCAAGTTAGGCCAAACAGTAATACAGCAGTCTGTACCGTTCATAAGTGTCCCAGTGTTACGCATAGATGCCAATATTTCTTAATTATTCCGTAGTTTGATCTAAGAGGAAATTGTTTACAGCCAGAAATTTTGCCTAACCAATAATTTCAAAATGAAATCGAAAGTTTATGTCATAGAAAGAAAACACACTTTTTTTTTTACAGTGTGTCCCAGAACTTCGTGTATTAACTTTGAGGAGTGATAGAGAACATCGTTTGGTACCACAATTACATAGGAAAGCATGGGCGGAAACGTCTTGTTAACCATTTCACAGACAATGGTATGTCTATGAAACTACAAAATTTTTTATACAAAATGAACACTGAAAAAAGAATTTTAATATGATTTTTTCATTTATTATGTATGTGAAATGTAATTTTCTTTTCTTTGCAAATACACTTTTCCGCGATTTCTGATGTCATTCATATTCTTCCACATTTTAGTAATTTCTAGTAGCTACTAAGATACTTGATTTTAAAGAAATATAATTAAATCATTTCTTGTAAGTTTTTCTGTGTAATAAAGCGTCCTACACTGCTTTCCGCATTGTGTCATAATTGTGCCTTTGTGTTTCGTTGAGCTTTTCACGGACAAAGGACTTCCATTGCTAAAAAGTGGGAAAATATGAATAACATCAGAAATTGCGGGAAAATGTATTTGCATAGAAGAAAATTCAGACATTTCACATACATAATAAATGGAAAAATCATATTAAAATTCTGGTGTCAATGTTCATTTTGTATTAAAAATTTTGCAATTTCATATACAAATCACTGTTTATAAAGGGTTAACAAGACGTTTCCACCCATGCTTTCCTATGTAATTGTGGTTCGAAACGATGTTCTCTATCACCCCTCAAAGTTTGTACACGAAGTGTGGGGACACCCTGTATGTATTTTCCGGTTTGGAAATGCAAATTTTCAATCAGACTCCGGAATAATTAAAAAATTTTGGCATGTATGATTAAGTAGTTAATAGAAATGGTAAAGCAAAGTGAGTAAAAAAGATATTCTTTATAAAACGAAATTCACGAATAACCAATTTCAGTCTTCGCGCATGTTGAAATAATCCACATTTTTTTTTTCGCATTTTCGCATATAATCACACATATTCACGAAAAATTATGCATTTTTGCGAATAGTCAAAACTCGTGAATGTTAAAGGACTGCTGTACTTGAATAAATCAAAAGAGCGTCACGTTGGATGGTGTTCAAACATTTGATTTTCAGTGCAAAATTTATATAAAAAAAGAAAAGAACAAAAAAAAAAAAAATACTAAGAAAAACATAAAGAAAAAATTTAATAAGAGAATTTCTATATCATGGGAAATATGTTGCTTTATTTTCTTCTTACTTGTGATAGAAAAACTGAGAAACTTCATAGAACACAGTATAATTAATTTATATATTCATTACAACATATAAGCTGTGTTAATTTGTATTTCAGATTAAACATCCTGAATTAGATATTTAGATATATCGCTAGTGCAGTCCTATATTTTTATGGTTTATGAAGAAAGAACAAGTAAAAAAAGGATGTCTGATATTGAAAATCGCTGGCTTAGAAAGTTTTTTCGTAAATGCACTCAAAGCGATTTTGTAGTTCATCCGTGCAATTTAATTAAAAATAAATTCTTGCTTTCAAATTATTCAAGCATGAATAGCTGTGTTAAGTGTAACATTGTATAGAAAAAATGAAAAAAAAAAGGACAAACTTATAACTGAAATATATTGTTGTTGTATTATAAAGATTTTTTTTTTAATTTATCGTCTATTTATTGATTATTTAGAGAAAAGAAAATATCAATTTTAAAGTTTAAATTTAGAAAATTTATAGATATTGTGCCAGAGTGTGTACAATTTTATAACAAATGTATAATGCCTCTTTAACTCCGTATTTTAGCATATAAATTATGAATTGGGTGCTTTAGAGTCTAAAGTATTGCAATCCTAATCCTAAATCCTTATGGTTTATAAAGGTAGAACTAGTAGAACAAAATAAAATAAAAAAAATTAGGGACCTGAGAATGAAAACCGCTGGCTTAAAAAGTTTTTTCGTAAATGCACTCAAAAAAGATTTTGCAATAAATCCATATAAAATAATTAAAAGAAAATTTAAAATTATTCGAGCATTAATAGCAGTATTTTGCTATAATATGATGCATTTGCTACAATATATTTTGTACATACTAGAAATCAAAATACTATTTAATCTCGTATCTGCAACATTCTGTATATTTCTTCGATACTTTTTATTAATTTTTTCTTCTATATTTTTTATTCAATCTACGATGATTCCATTAAAAATTAGGCTTACTTAGATTGAAAGCGTAACGATTTATATATATAAAAAAAATCAATAAATTTGGTATAATGATTACGGTAGGAAATTTTTCATGTTTTCCGGATTTTTTAATCTTTACATCCCAAAATATATCTATTAATTTTTTTAGTTCATTTATCAAAATAAAGCAATTTTTATATTTATCATGCATTAATGCTCCATTTATAAAATATTATTTTTTAAGTTTAACCCGGCAAGACTTGGGTGGGGTATTTTAACGCCCCAAAACCGTGCAGTGTATTAATGGTTTTTACTTTGTCAGAATAAATAGTGTAAATAATAATTGTCATCTTATTTAGTCGGAGAAAATTGCTACAAATTCTGAAATTGGATGAGTTAAAAAATATTTTTAACCTTTCGTCGGGCGCGCAAATTTTCATCACATGAGCAGGCGCGCATTGTAAATTGTACAACAGACAAAAACAATCAATTATTGCTGCGTTATTTTAATTTTACAAATAATTTAACTTACAAATATCATATAAGTTATCTCTGATTCCAATTTATGAAAGTATTCCGCAGTACACTTATTTTGTCATAACATACTAAACAAGGTTCGCACACTCCTTGAAATTTCCAAGGACTCTGGCACCACTATTAAGAATAAGAAAATTTACATTTAATTTTTAAACCACAACATTTGTAATCCCCACCTTCATTCACAGATTTTATGATAATTTTCCCCAATGAAACACTTCGAAAATATTCTTTAAATTTAGTGGTAGAACTGTGCGAACCCTGCTAAAGCAGAAGTTTAGATGTATAAAAAGCTACTTGCACTACGATCATAATGAATAAAAATTAATGATGAATTAGCAAACAATAATTAAGTAATTCCGCCTTTACAGAATTAATCCTATATTTCATCTATATTAGTCGCTCCCCATACCAAGCATAAGATTTGCTTTTTTGATAGTAGTTTACACATAAACCTTGCGCATTTCATTCACTGTTAACAGATTAAAATGATAATTGCAGCTAACTGCGCAACTTGAAATACAAAAAACTTTCAGGAACTAGATAAAAAGATCCAATAAACGAATACAAACGGTTATTAACCAACTACTGCTTGAATTTTGTTTTAAAGAAAAAAGAAAGAGAATGTTGTACATTTTACAATGGCGCGCCCGACGGAAGGTTAAAATAGAAGTGGTGATAATTGTAAAAACCATAAGCAGTCTTGGTCTATCAATAACAAAGCGCGTCCTTCTGCGTTAAATCTAGAAAATTTACCGAGAGTGTACTGAGGGTGATGTGCACAATTTTGTGACAAATGTTTAATAGAGTTTTTGCCTTGCTCACGAAAAAATATTATAAATTTTGCTATCAAACAAGGAAATTACCAATTCAGACATCTAATATTAAATAGAAATTTTCTAATTAGACAATGTGGTACCAAACGCCTTGAAAATTCGAAGGCGCGTACGCACCTTTTCCTATGGCCATTTTCCGGCATCTCAATATATCTATTGATAAAGTTTCGTTGTTTAAGCCAAGATTATTTGGAGTTTACAATAAAATTTCCTTTTTTCCCTATATATATATATATATATATATATATATATATATATATATATATATATATATATATATATATATATATATATATATATATATATTCTGTAAAATCATTGCATATGAAAACTTTTAGTATCCGAATTTATGAAATATATTAATTGATGTTTCTGATTTTTTTTTCCAAAATTACCTTGCATTGCTTTTTTTTTCTTTTCAGAATCTAAAATATTTACATATAACATCACTATCTCACACTTTTAGTTTCATGAAACACATGCGCGCCCAATATATAATTTTCCATTAATCTAAAAATACATTTTTGCTTGGTCTAAGATGGTAAAAAAGGGATCGATAACATTGTTTTTGAGACATAAAATGAAAGTTTTATCTTAAAATATATCAGTAATTTGTAGTTGTTGTTTTGTAGTTTCAGTTATAAGATTGCAAGAAAGTTTTGTAATCACAGTCTCGATCAAACATTCTATTAATAAATAAATAAAGTCGTAGAATTTCACTATTATTTATTAGTAGATTACTAAAATGTGAATATTCCGAAGAAATCGATTGCATTTTCGATTTATTTTTGGCCGATTACTTTTACAAATATTTGTGATTTTGTAAAACCCTTAATATATTAGCTTTGCTTGGATAGTTTATTTATAAATATAACTAAAAATTTACAATTTTATAACGTAGGATAAAAAGTTTTCATTATTTTCATCAAAAATTTATGTAAAATTTTCGGTTTCCGTAATTTAAAATAATTTTTACAGTAATTTTATAAAACGTTTATGCAAAAATTGCATTTTTGTGATCGTAAAATACAAGAATGAATTTTTTTCTTTCTATAAATGCGTAATTTATTTTATGTGCTCTTCCTAAAAGTTTACCTAATATTTGGAAGAATATTCTTGTCAGATCTGAAAATATCGCTTGACCATTAATTTAATAAATTTAAATGGAATCTTACAATTATCTAAATTATCTTACAATCATCTAAAACGTTAAATTATATTAATGCATTATTTTATAAAACTCCAAAAATCCCAATCTTGTCTAAAAATTTTATTTGTTATAGCTACAAAATTATATTCTCGCTAAGTATAGTACTATCCGAAGCTGAATCAAATTATACCGTATACCAAATAGTACCTATCTAAAACAACTTAATAAAGATATTTTCCTCTGGATATTTTTTAACAATCAATTGTAGAATTAAGGATTTTATTTTTTATCACTATCCCAAAATTAGTGATTGAAATTCGTGTTTTAAATTTAAAATTAATTTTGCAAACTTCTTATAAACTAAACACTCAAGTTTTGTAATTCTAAATTTTGTAAACGTCTAAAATATTAAAATTTCTTTATAAACCTGCAGAAAAAAATATTTTAGCTCAAAATAGTTCAAATTTCCACCTTGTTTTTTTTCTTTTCTTTTTTTTCTTTCTTTTTTTAATATTATTATTTTATTTTATTTTATTTTATTTAAACAGAAAAGAAAAGAAAGAATAAATGAAGATGTATATTTATTTTAAAGTATTTTATTCTAAATTACATCAATTTCTCCTGCTTCACTGTTCCTGAAATATATCGTTTACGATATGAACTGCACATATATATTTTAACTATTCCCAAATTTAATACTTCTCTGAAGTATACCAAAGTATTAAAATTTGACGTGAGAAACCCCATCTTTATCTACAGACCTTACATTTGAAAAAAAAAAGTGTTCGGAAATGAAGTTAATATTAAAATATTAACAAGAAAAGTCATAGATAAAAGTTACATTATTTTAACTTATTGGCTGTAGCTTTCAAGTAAACTTTCCAAAAACTATAGCACTATCAGGTGATAATTCAGTAGAAATAAGTTTAATAAGTACTCTCAGTTCCCTTAAATTGCGTCTCATGAAAATAATCTAAAACCATCTTACTGAAAGTCTTTATTCTATACTCTGTATTTCAAAATTTCTCCCTAAGGTTTGATTTTAGTTTCAAATAAACTTTCTAAAAAATTAACTTAAAATTAGATACGTGATGTTAATTTGGAAATAAATAGTGAGTATCTCAAACGTTGTAAGTCGTAGGATGGGCACCTAAATCTTTTCACAGAAAATATCATGATATGTAAAAATTCTTTGTGAATTCTGGTTTCAACTTTAAAATAAACTTTCAGTAAATTAGAATAAAGTTAGATAGTAAGAAGAATAATCCACTGACCTTTCATTTGAAACTCAGCGGAAGATTCTTTGAAACTGACGGAGTCCACCGGTCAAAAACACGGAGCGTGTGTATATAAAGACCCGATCCAGAAACTCCGACACCAAATCAAAAAATTCACAAAGTCCACAATATCATGTGCACTTTTCTCTCACTTAATTGGAAAAAAAGGGAAAAAAACACAAAAAAAAAGAATGGACTTGTTTTTTGTTTACAGAAAAATCAAAATTCACTCCAATAGGCAGGGCAAATGCAAAAAATCCGAAACTGTTTTAGCGCCAAGCATATACCACAGGAGTTGTGTTGTTTATCACTACTACCAAAAACTTGAACTTTTTCATGAAGAACCGACACACAGCGTAGTTTCCGCACACGTCTTAGCCGAACTCAAGACGTGCGGCTAATGTCGTTCCTGTTTTCCGTCAATGGGTCGCTGAAGTTCCAGCACAGCTTTTGGCAGACTGCTTGGCGCCGGGAGGAGATCGCCAAAGGCATTCGCCAACTCAAGATGCGAAGGATTGGGATGCGGCCACTGATGCGGGGTCGAAAGGTAAGAACGGGATAATGTCATCTCCAACTACTCTCTCAGAGAAGTTGTTCGATTAGGCATGTTTAAAATAGCCTGTTTGAGACGATACCGATATAATTTTGGAGATGTAACAATCGATTTTTGGATATTGTATCGGTTTTGTGTTTCTCTTGCATCTATTTTTAGAAAAAATAAATAAACATGACTTATATAAAGAGATTATTAGAATATAAATTGCGAAAGAAATTATGTTTACAATCATATTTCTTAAAAAATAAAATAAAATAAAATAATTTATTTCTTTATTTTATTTAAAAAATTTAGGTTTGAGGTACATTTGCAAGGCTAATATATTCAAAAATGTAACAATGAGTTTACCTGGAAGTTTCATTTAAACATATTTTGCGAAAGTTTAAAAAATTTAAAGGAGCAACATTTTAGTTTTGAATCAATTTTTAGTTTATTTAAGGAAGCTTTGCGCGACTTACTAACAAATAAAGGAACTAACATTTTAGTTTTATACTTATTTTAGTGACATAAAGGAATATTTATGTGATTGATTAACATTTTTTTAATTCATCACATTACTAATTCAGTATGTGTTAATTATTTTAATTTCACCAGTTTCTCTGTTGGTAATTTCACTAATTTTTCAATATTTTCATCAGAAAAAATAAAACAGGAAAAGGTAGTGCTAGCCCACCCAAATCCGACGAGCGTTGTCAGCCCTGACAGAGCCATATCCACTTTCTGTATAAACACAAAATGTTTTATCTAAAGTCTTCAGAAATAGAAAATTAGAAAGTGATCATGCTTTTAAATTTGTGTTGTGTAAAGGGCGCGAATTTCATTGATGTTGGAGACATTTTTTCTTGTAGAGTAATAGGTAAGATTGGGAATGAATGGGACAATTTTTACATTTTACTAATAACTTAAGTTGTAAACAGTTGTTAATTTAAAAAATATTACTTAAAGAATACTTCAGCATTTAGCAACTAATTGACATACACTGTAAAAAAAATTCTGTAAAGGTACTAAACTTTTTCTTGGAAACTGGGATTCCAAGAACTTTTCCTGTAACGGTAACAGCAAAAATTCAAGTTTTAGAATCGGTTACATGAGTTTTTCCTGTTACCATTACATGAAAAGTTCTTGGAATCCCAGTTTCCTAGAAAATATTTAGTACCTTTACAGAATTTTTTTTACAGTGTACTAATTTCAATTAACAATTGTTTTTTAACTGTTTAATATTTATTTTTAAACATGCATGCATACTGTCCCATTCATCCCCGTGATGGGGAAGAATGGGGCAACTTTAGGGATGAATGGGACAGGTAAAAAACATATTCCAAAAATATTTTAATTGAAAACTGAGTGATACATTTTATTTTACTACATATTGACTGAAGCTAATATCAAATGACAACATTCCTTTGGTTCTGGCAGTTCCCAGAGGTCTAGGCTTTGGTAGTTTCATAACAATATCCTCCAGATTAACAAAATAAATTTCTGGTATATCGGTATATTAAAATAAGGAATTATTATCCATTTTCTCAAGAATTGTACTTGAAGGTTATCATTATTGTTCTTTAAAACCCTAGCAACGTAATGATAAATATTTTTTTCACATATCTTTGTTAGGAAAAAGTCTTCTATTATATTATCCAAGCTGCGAACTTGATGTCCATATCACTTGAAATCATGTTCAAATCACTTTAATCTTTATCATGAAGTGATAAATTGTCAGATTCATCACTGCTGTTCATACCTTTACTAAAAATATTTCTTGAAGGCAGGCAATTCATTTTTCGTATTAATTTCTGTTTTTTTTTTTTTTTTTTTTTTTTTTTTTTTGACAGTTGCCTTGTTTTCTCCTCTTTATATCCGGTTTCTAGGTAATGACAAAATGTAATTTTATCTATTATGGAATAGCCCTGGGGATGAATGTGACAGTCTCATCCATCTCCATAAACATAATATTGTTCATTTGCATCATAAATATAACAAGAGATTATAGCATTTTAACATTAAAAAAATTGTAAGGTTTTGAGAAAGTTAACTATCAATTAAATACTAAAAAGATTAAACAGATAAATTTACTTAGGTTCTTAAAAAACACATTTTGTACTGTAGCTAATCTTCTGTTATGGATATTGCTTTGAAACCATGTCTGTTGAATGCACTGTAAAAAAAAATCTGCAAAGGTACTAAACTTTTTCTAGGAAACTGGGATTCCAAGAACTTTTCTTGTAACGGTAACAGCAAAAATTTAAGTTTCAGAATCGATTACATGAATTTTTCCTGTTACCGTTACAAGAAAAGTTCTTGGAATCCCAGTTTCCTAGAAAAAGTTTAGTACCTTTGCAGATTTTTTTTTACAGTGTGACCTTAGTACTACTATCTATCAGGTAAATTACCAAATTATTTATGTTTGTGGAACATACATAAATTTCTGTTGTCCCATTCATCCCCTGTCCCATTCATCTCCACTCTCCCCTACTTAATTTTACTTCTTGATTATCATCAATTTTTAAAAATTCCAGAGAAAAACATCATATTCACGGAGATGAAAAAAAATCACATTAGAATGACAGAAAAACTAACTCTAATAATGATCTATAATAATAAAGAGACAAATATGTGTGTGTATCAGCGCTGTTCTGAAGAGACAGCTGCGTGTAGAGTTACAAAATTTGGAGGGATACCTCTATACATGTAGTTTTGCACCTCGAAGCCCGATTTTTAAATTTTTGAGTAGAATTTTTTAATTTAATTTTTTAGGCGATTTTTAGCGCTTTTTTATGTTTCGAGGCGATTTTTCCATATTAGTGAGAGAAACACTGTTTTATTTTTTTCACTTAATGTAGTAATTTTTTTCCTCTTCTCAATAAAGTTTATTCCAAATTCGTGCGGGATTTTGGAATTTTTAGAAAAAAATTTTAATGCGATTTTTAGTGTTTTTTTCGCATTTTGCGGGTATTTTTTGACAATGATAAAAACAAAATTGATTCAAACTTTCAGACTAATGAACTAAATTTTGTCTGCTATGATTTTCCAATTTCAATGATTTTTAATGCGATTTTCAAAGTGATTTTCGATTCGATTTATAGCGATTTTTTTTTTTTTGTGCGTTTAGCTTCGATTTTTTGTCACTTTTGTCAAAATTATAGTTTTTTGTATGCATTATGACCTTATCTATTCTTGAATTATATGTAAGAAAAGCAAAATATATAAAATTAACGAATGAGCAATAAAGTTATTTGTTAGGATATTCACAGTAATCTTCTATAATAATAAAGAGACAATGTGTGTATGTCAACACTGTTCTGAAGAGACCGCTGAGTGTAGAGTTACACAATTTGGAGGGATGATACCTCTATACTTGTAGTTTTGCACCTCGAAGCCCGATTTTTTACTTTTTGATTAGAATTTTTTAATTTAATTTTTTAGGCGATTTTTAGCACTCTTTTTATGTTACGAGGCAAATTTTCCATATTAGTGAAATGAATAAGGTTTCATTCTTTTCACTGAATGTAGTAATTTTTTTTCAATAAAGTTTATTCGAAATTCGTGCGGTGATTTTTGAATTTTAGCGAATTTTTAAGCGATTTATAGTATTTTTTTTTTTTTTCGCATTTTGCGGCTTTTTTGACAATGATAAAAACATAATTGATTCAAACTTTCAGCCTAAGGAAGTAAATTTTGTCTGCTATGTTTTTTCAATTTCAGGTATTTTTAATGCGATTTTCAATCCAATTATCGATGTGATTTTTAGCGATTTTTTGATTTTTTGTGCGTTTAGCATCAATTTTTTGTTATTTTTGTCAAAATTATATTTTTTCTATGCATCATGATCTTATCTATTTTTGAATTGCACGTAAGAAAAGCAAAAAATATAAAATTAACGAATGAGCAATAAAGTTATTAATTAGGATATTCACAGTAATCTATAATAATAAAGAGACAAGTATGTGTGTGTGTTAGCGCTGTTCTGAAGAGACCGCTGCGTGTAGAGTTACAAAATTTGGAGAGATGATATCTCTATAAATGTAGTTTTGCACCTCGAAGCCCGATTTTTAAATTTTTAAGTAGAATTTTTTAATTTAATTTTTAGGCGATTCTTAGCGCTCTTTTGTGTTTCGAGGCATTTTTCCATATTAGTGAAAGGAATACGTTTTCTCTCTTTTCACTCAATATAGTATTTTTTTTTCTCTTTTCAATAAAGTTTATTCGGAATTCGTGCGAATAAATTTTTAGCGAATGTTTTTATGCGATTTTTAGTATTTTTTCGCAGTTTGAGGCTATTTTTGAAAATCATAAAAATAAAATTGTTTCAAAACATAATTAACTAAATTTTGTCTGGTATGATTTTTCAATGTCAGTGTTTTTTTCATTGCGATTTTCAGTATGATTTTCGATGTTGTTTTTAACGATTTTTTTTGCCTTTAGCATCGGTTTTTAGTCAATTTTGTCAATATTACAGATTTTTGTACACATCATGATCTTATCTATTTTAAATTGCATGTAAAAAAGGCAAAAACCATAAAACTAATGAATTAGCAGTAAAGGAATTATTTTGAATATTCACAGTAATTTACAATAATAAAATAACTAAACGCTCTGTCTGTGTGCATGTATGTTTTGTGCGATGGCTAGCAAAATCTACGGCACTTACGAGGCTCAAAACTTTCTTGAAAGTACCTCAAAGTCTCTCCTGATGTATCTGACATTCAGATTTTGAAAATTCTAGTTATTACTTGAGTAGTTCCTCTCCCGTTTCCCATTGCAGTCCTTTTGAACATTTTTGCCGCTAAATATTATTTTTTCATTTTTTAAACCAATTTTTCACATAGTCAGGGGCCATCTACTTCAGACGACGCAATTTCACGTATTTCAAGTTAGAGATAGAATCACAAATTTCATGTTCCATTAATATTATTATCTCAGAACCGTGCAACGCCGGGCGGGTCTGCTAGTACATAATAAAGGTCGAAAGTATAGTAAGGAAAAAACTTGCCAGAGTTCTAAGGCTGTTGTTGTAGAAGCGGCTAACCGCAAAATATTTAGTTTGTTCAGCTTTTTGTATATGTACATTATCAATCTTCAAAAGAAAAAGTATTGGAGCATTAAAATAAGAATAGAAAAGGTTTATAAATCTTTTTATCAAGGGTTATATATTCTAATAGTATAACCGATAGAATTAAAAATGGCCAACCTAAGAATCGAAAAAACTATACCCCTAACTTATAGAATAAAGCCCTAGGCGCTCTACCATTTAAGCTACGAGAACGATACCCAGAATAGCATATCTCACTCAAATATTTTGGTAAGGCTACAACTGCTTAGAATCTTAATCGTTCACTGTAGAGGTCTGCGCGAGCCGTAACTTCCAGGCCCAAGCCCAGCCTGATCCATAGAAAAAAAATTCGTCCCGGCCTGATAAAGATATTGGCCCAGACAGGCCCGTTATTAAAGTTAAAATTTCGGCCGGAGCCCAGCCCGGTCCGGGAAAAAGTTAAAAATTCGGCCCTAACCCGGCCGCGGCCTGAGTGAATTTCTACAGAACATTGATCTTTACTCTTACAAAAGAGTTCTGAACAAAATAATTTATCTTACAAGGAGAGACTAACTTTGATTATCACAGATTTTAATTATTTTTTTATATGTTGTAGGGTATAACCCCCTTAGTCTCAGGTTCAATAGATTTTATACAACACTTCGTAATTCTCTAAAAATAGGGGAGTCTGGTATTGTAATTCTGGTAAAATACTTAATTTGTAACACATTCTTTCGCAGAGTTATAGCATGATCGGTACGACTTTATATTTCGATAACTCGGGTTCGAAGCTGGAACGTGCAGCATGTGATACTTTTTGTTTTATAAATATACTTATATTTATAATTTAATACCATCAATGTGAATTGCAAATTGTGAATCAATTACCATTTTTAAAAATCTTTTAAAACAAAGTATTTACATATAAAAAAATGGATGATTTTTTTTCATAATTACATTGTTGTACAAAACATCATAAAACTGTCAATTCTTTTAAAATCCCCTTTAAAATGCATTTTATGTATTATTTATAGTGCAATGATAGTGTCAATTCGGGATTTTAAAGAAACATTTAAGTATTGCCTCAGGTAAAAAGGTAAAGAAGAAGAATACGAATGTCAAATTTTGGGATATTCCATATTTCAGAATTAAATAATTTTATAATAAATTTGTGATTTTAATAATAACTGAATATTTTCATAAAAAAGGTAACAGGCTATTTTGTGCCAAAGACCATGTTACAAATAAAGAGAGAACATTTTGATTAGATTAAAAGTAATATCGATATCAAAAACCAAGTCTCCTTTCCTTAAAGATATCTTACGATATCATATGTCATTCACCCCTCCCTCTAAAATAATAATGGTATATTTGCGCAACCCCCATTCCGAAATCTTTGAAAATACTTTAACAATCATTTGGTTTTTCTTTTAATTTTGTTAGAATATCGTTTACGTAAAAAAGTCTATTAACACAGCATTGCCAGTGAGTAAACATTAATTTACCATAAGGATAAGTTCATAAAAATTGTTCTTTTATAATTTGTTTTACCTAATTTAGCGACGATGTATTTTGAGATAAATAGAGTGTTCAAAATTTCACTTTCTACGGCTAGTATGATGGTTTTTGAATTACAAAATCATTAAAATATTTTAACTATCGTTTGGTTTTTCCTTTTAATATTGTAATAACTAATATGCCTTCAAAATTTCACTTTCTATGACTAATATATTAGTTCTTAGAATTACAAAATGATTAAAATATTTTAACAATCGTTCGATTTTTCCTTTTAATATTGTACTAAAGTTATAATGTAGCTGCTATGTAAAAGATTACTTATACAACAATGCAACTGAGTAAACATTAATTTACCACAAGGATAAATTCATAGCTATTATCTATCTATAATTTGTTACACCCAATTTAGAGAAAACGTGTAAAGAGAAATATAACGACATGTTTCCAAAAATCTTTTCTTGTTGAATGATATGGAATAATAGCATCAGTTATTACGAAACCTGTAAAAAGTTGCTTCAGCATCTCCCAGCAAAAACTCTCTCGCAAAAAGTAAGTAAGTGGCATTACACGTGGGTAAAAGATGACAGGCAAAAAATAAAAAGGAGAGAAACCATACAACTCTTTGGTTATGTATATAAAAAAAAAATTGAAGAAGACGATGACATGCCTTTTCCAACATCAATGCACTTAAGTAGGGAAAACTACATTTACAGGAAGTCATTTAACAATTAACTGATAATCACAAATGTCTTTCTTGTTAGATTAAATGTTGAGTATGTTGTGTAAAAGTAAAAAAGGATGAATACATGAATAAATATTGCTTAGCAAGTAACTCAAGGACAAAATACAAGTGGCAGCATCAAAAAAAGAAAAGAGAAATAATTTCAATCAATGAATCTTTCAATTAATGAAATGGGTTTCGAATTTTTTTTTACGAGGCACTAGATTTCAGCACACTAAAGTAACGTTATGAGAGAATTATGGTACATGGATAGTAAACTAGCACTAACAGAGGAGTTTTTACCCCAAAATTATGAGTACAACGAAACCTATAAATCGGGTTTACCTTGAACTACTAACTATCCAAGTCAGTTTATACTTCGTTTTTATTCAGAAATTCAGAATAGTATTTTTCTTTAAATGAAAGTCTTTTCATGATTATATAAAGTAAAAATTGCGCTTTTTTCAATTTCTAAACAAAGAAGAACGAAAAATCATGCGTACAGAATACATTATGAAACATTTTCCAACACAATACTATAAGAAAACTTCACAGAGTTATAAGGTGAAAGATGGTTGCTAAATGTGGAAAGGATGACCACTATGGGACATAGATAAATGAACGATACGTAAAATGCATGTCGCTTTGGAAGCGTAATTTCTGCTATTACCATAAATTGTTGAAAAAAAATACAGTCGTTTTGTGCGGTCCTATATAGGGTCATAGATAGATATATATATACTACATAGTGAGTTAAAAGTTAAATCAGCTAAACGCACAGTTGAAAATCCCCACTCTGCAGTTTCATTCAATAAAGGGATATTGTTAACAGGGGGAAAGCTAAAAGGAGAGAAACCGTACAACTCTTTGGTTATGTATATAAAAAAAAGAAATTGAAGAAGACGATGACATGCCTTTTCCAACATCAATGCACTTGAGTAGGGAAAACTACATTTACAGGAAGTCATTTAACAATTAACTGATAATCACAAATCACTTTCTTATTAGATTAAATGTTGAGTGTGTTGTGTAGAAGTAAAAAAGGATGAATACATGAATAAATATTGCTTAGCAAGTAACTCAAGGACAAAATATAAGCTTATATAAAAAGAAAAAAATTTTCAATCACTAGGATCTTCTAATTAATAAAACGTGTTTAGAAACTTTTTTGACTTTCTTTTTCAAGGCTGGGGATTTCAAAGCATTTACAGTAACTTTATAAGAAATTAAAAACAAACTTACTGCAAAGTAACATTAACATCGTCAGGTTTGAAGATAAAGTAATGTTACAAATATCCATTTATTGACAGTTGTAAAGTTCAAAATGGGTGAAGAAAGTCCGAGCCAAGGTTCATCCATTTGGTAATTTTTTCAACCGGTTGAAATTTACAACTCTTATGAATAATTTACCGATTGAATAATTGTATTAAAATTTAATCTAATATTCATATAATTTTTTCAAAAATAAAATGACATCATAGATGGCAAGAATTTTTTTAAAACTCTTTGGGGATTAGTAATTTCACAAATTGGGACCAAAACTTAAAACGCCCTTAACACTAGACCCGCAGGAAAATTCTTTCAAATTTTATAAAAATATTTCCCACCGTAATTTTTATTTAAATCTGTTTAAGTTATTTATAGAAATTATTTTTGCTTAGCATAAGTTTAACTTATTTTATAAAGTGTTTTCTGGTTCGAATTGAAATCTTTCTATATGATACGGGTCAATATACATACGGGTACATTTTGGCGCACATCGCTTTACAGGTGGTGCTGCTATGCTACCTTTTCCGGATTTCCGCAACAGCTCTGTCTCAAGAACTAACGAACTGCTTTTCAAAGACCTTCATTTTCTGTTAGTCCTTGACATGAATGAACGCTGTTTACATTTTCGTGCAAATAGCTCAAGAGATGGCGCTATTGTGCTATCTTTATTCGATATTTCTGCAAAAGCTTTACTTCAAGAATTAATGTATGGATTATCATTAAATTATTAACTTCAATCATTAAATTATTAATATGATTCAGTTAATCCATCATATGAAGTGATTTTGTTTACGTTTTGATATCAATCATTCAACGGGGGTCGCTACAATGCAGAATTTTTCTTTATTCAAGCAATAGCTCTGTCTCAAAAACTATTGGACGAATTTTTATCAAATTTCAGATTCAGTTATAATATTATTGCTGATTATATTTTGCTGTAAATCACACAACAGGTGGCACTTTTATTCTGCATTTTTCTCGATATTTGAAATAGTCCTATTTAAAAAAACTAAGGAATTTCATACCATTAGAATCCTCTCGATGACCATAGATTGCCATTTAATTTTAGCATTGTGATAGCGGTTTTTGAAATTATTATCATGAATAAAATGGAAGAGAGTTTTGTGATTGCGACATCTGACTAGTTCTCGTTGAAAGCCTCTTTCTGTTAGTCGGATTTGAATTAGTGAATAGTATCACGGCAATTGTACTATTTGTACAATTAATCGCGCTAGGTTATTCGGCAAAACCTGATTATTGGCAAGAAGACGTTGATCATTTGAATGCCAATATATACAGTATACATCTAAATCCAGAAACTCTGCATATTAGTGTCTGATAGAAAGTATTTCCAATATTGATAAGTTCATGAATTGAAAGCATATGGACGATCATCTTATTTTTAGCTCACAGGCTAGTAGAGCCTGAGAGGTTATGTGCCAGCCCGTTCTGTATGTATGTACGTGCGTAACGCGATAACTCATGATAAAAATATCCGATTCACTTGAAATTTTGTATGTATGTATATTCTGATAAGGCGCTTCCCTGATTAGTTTTTTGAGTTCATTCGATATATATAACAGGGAGAACGGGGCTAATGCCCCTTCCCTTAGCTTATAAGAATGGTTTTTTTATTTAGAATGATCAGTTTTCATTCAAAATTCAGATGGAGGATCATTCTGATAAGGTACTTCCGTGATTAGTATTAGGTGTTCATTGGATAAGTATAAAAAGGGAGAAACGGGGGGTTCATGTCCCTCCTCTAAATTGATAAAAATGGGTTTTTCATGCAGAATTATCAGATTTTTTTCCAAGTTCTTATATGATAAATTATATATATGATTAGTTTAAGGGGTTCAATGATTAAGTATAAAAAGGGGAAGTGGAGGGAGCTGCCCCCCCCCGTAATTTTTAAAAAAATGGAATTAACCCTTGAAAATATAAGGCTATAATATACAATTAGTATGCGTAGCCTGTGAGCTCAATGCCATCAGTTTTACTGGGCAATATTCTTTTTTTTTCCAAATTTACGCCTTGTCCGAAAATACTTGTACTTTTGTAATATAATCATTAGTGGTTTGAAATTAGAGATCCTTCTTGAAATTTTCCATTTTATAAAACACGATATTTACATTCAATTAACTAGATAAAGTTTATATTCTAAAAGTAAATAAAATATTTGCCGCTTTCTTGATGCTTAATAACAATAATGAGTAAAGGAAGAAAAATACATACATTTTCCGTTTCTTCATTAAACAAATTTTCACAGTTTTTTTAAACCCCTTCTCAGCCTAGTTAACATACGGTAAGGTTTTAAATTTTTCCACTTTTTAATTTTTTGTTTTCAGTAAATACTTTTAAGCGCTTCCGCGATTTCCCGTACATCATTCGGTGTTTTTGTCTATCGTGATTTGCCTTTTCAATGATTTCAAGTCATAATTTATTATTCAAACCAATAAAATTTTATTGTAAATTTTGAATTACTTAATCCGATCATTCTTCTGATTTAATTAGGTAAAAATTTCTGTTTTGCAAACACCTGTTATGAAAAATTAAAAATTCTGTAAAAGACGCAAAATAGGCATTATTTGGCAGTTTAAAAAAAATATATATATAGATGAGTTAAATGGTTAAACATTATAGCATGTTTCATTGTCCAATACCAGGTCTGAATGACTAAAACCAAGAAAAGGGTCATTAGATATTCTGTGAAAACAATAGCCTGTAATTCGAAAGACACATTTCGCTGTAATCAAAATTTACAGAAATGTTTAACATTATTTAAAATTTTAACGCTTAAACCACATAGATTATCCAGAAAAGTTATTTAATCTTTTGTTTATTTTGTTGGAAATCTACAGGGTACAGGTCCAGCAATTAAATTTCTCAAAAACAAAAATCAATAGAATTATGCAGTAAACGGTTTGTTTATCAGGTAAGCTGTAAAAATCTTCCAAAAGCTTCCAAAAAAAGTTTACAAAAGTTTCCAACGGTAAATATTTTGAAAAGATTGTGTTCTGATTGCAAATAATGCTTTGATTTGACACTTTTCTTGCTTTAGATTGCTGACAGAGAATGTGTTTTTCGGCTTAAAGTGTCATATTTCATAGTTTTTTGAAATTAAATTTTTTAAATTTCGAAATTATAAAAATTTACTTCGAAAAATCTATAAAATATTGCACTGTAAGCTGAAAAATTATTTCTCTGCAGGCAATCTAAAACAAGAAAAATGTCAAATCAAAGCATTCTATGCAATCAGAACGCAATTTTTTCAGAATATTCACTGTTTCAAATTTCTGTATAAGATTTTTACAGCTTACCTAATGAAAAAATTTTTACCGCATATTACTATCGATCTTTGTTTTTGAGAAATTTAATTTTGAAATCAGGGTGTTATTTGCTGGACACCCTGCAATTATTCCATAAAAAGCTTTAAATAAATTTAAATATTTAAAATTAAACATATTTTATTTTTTTAATCGATTGAAAGTGAATTTAAGTTGCAGCTGGATTGCTCCTAAAATGGCCTGTTGTAGAATAACCCTTTAACATTCTCGGAGTTGATATTCGTGAGTTTTGATAATTCACAAAATAAAAAATGCAGAAAATTTCAACATTCACGAATTTTGTTTTATGAAGAATATTTTCCCACAAAGTAAACATACTTTGTTTTATCAATTCTATGAACTACTTGATACTGGACACTTATATACTATATAATCTAGTGTATTTCTGAATAGCATCGGTTGTGAGAATTTCAGCCCTCGTGTTGAGGTGAGAAAATATTAATCAGTATTTTTTTTTTGTTTTTATGCAGATTTTTTAAATTTTCTAAATTTTCAAATTTTTATTGCAGGTGAAATATTTTCTGTAAAAATTGTCGCGGAAATTTTAAAACATCAATAAAAAAAAAAAAAAATTGTTGAAAAAGAAGTAGAATGCGAATCTCTACTGGTGAGGAGTCATAAATTTGAAATAGAAATCGAAGCCATAAGATCTGTTCTGCCATATCAATAAAAGCCACATACCAATAAAGTTTTTTTTTTTTTTTTTAATTACACACTAGCAAATAATTCTTTACTATATGTTTATAATTATGCCAATTTATTTAAAGCGTGTACTTTTAATGTATAATGCCTATAAATATATTTTTTTGAACTTCAAAAAATTCTACTTTTTTAACTTCCTTTATTTTATTAAAAAGAAATAAAAATAAGAACCTAACCCCTTTATATGAACAGATCACAACATTCGCGGATGGTTTTGGTAACCTAACCATCGCGAATGTTAAGGGATTACTATATTTCAATAAATAAAAATTATTATTCAAAATATCTTGGTGTGAATTTGGAATCTGCGAATAAAACAACTGCAAGAATTTGGTAAAAATGATAGTGTTATAAAGTACCTTCATAATATTCTTGGAATGAATATTAATTATTCATAAAAAAATTTATACTTCATTTCAATAAAACGGTCGCTTTCAAAAACTGTACATTTGTAAACAACATGTCGGGCTTTGTGAATAATTATCAGTTTTCATGAATAACATTAATTCAGGGAAAAAGTTCAATCATAAATAAATAAAATTTTAATTACTTGCGATATTTCGAAGAAACATTTTTTCGCTAATTAATTGCTTCAAAAATACTGCTCAATATTTTGACATAAACCCAGATTTTGCCTGCACTTGACAAAATATATGTCAAAACAAAATTTATTTCTTTTCTCTTTTTAAAATTAATTAGAATTACCCAAAAACTAATCAATTATTTTGACAGAAGGCTATCAATTCTGCATTAAAATTGATGCTTGATTTCATAATTAGATAAAAAACGTATGTCCTTATCAAAATCAGTTTGATATGTAATTTGTTAAATTTGACTCCCACTTCCTCGAGATGTTGTGCTCACAATGCAAATGAATCCGAAGGTGTTTTCAATGTTAACTGCAGATTATGTTTTTGTCAGTCTAAATATAAATTCTAAAAATATAGCTAAAAAATAAAAAATATAAAAGTAAATCATTTTGTATGTGCATAGATTTAAAACCGCGAAGAAGTTGTAAATAAATATTATATAAATAAAGAAATGATCCTAAAATTCAATGGATAGGTGTAGATATGCTGTTTCAAATTTATTTTATAAAAAACATTCTGTTACAGTGTTGTACGTTCCAGTAATTTTCCATGTAATATAGGCATAGCTGCCAACTTTTACGCATTTTTGTTACCACTAAAATTGTACAGATATTTCCCATATGTTTAATCATAAGATTTCGACGATTAAATAAGACAATATTTACTATAAAGTTTTTGTGGTAGGAAAAATGCGTAAAAGTTGACAGATATGTTTAGAGGAAAGTACCCAAATATGAGTCACTTTTTAGGTTATAGGCTATCAAAGCCTGAGAGCTTATGTGCCCGTCCGTTCTGTATGTGCGTATGTGCGTAACTCGATAACTCAAAAATATCCAATTCACTTGAAATTTTGGACATATGTATATTCTGATTAGGCGCTTCCCTGATTAGTTTTTGGAGTTCATTCGATATGTATAAGAGGGGGAACGGGGGGCTCATGCCCCTGCCCTTAATTTACATAAAGGGGTTTTTCATGCAGAATTATCAGTTTTCGCTCAAAATTTAGATAAAGGATCATTCTGATGAGGCACCTCTGTGATTAGTATTAGGTATTCTTTGAATAAATATAAAAAAGAGGGAACTGGACTAATGCCCCTCCCCTTAATTGATATAAATGGGTTTTTCATGCCGAATTAGCATTTTTTGTTTATATGATAAAGCATATTCCTGATGAGTTTAAGCGTTTCAATGATTAAGTATAAAACGGGACCCCTTACTTTTTTTTCGAGCGGAATTAACTCTTAAAAATATAAGGCTGTAATGTACAACTAGTATGCATAGCCTGTGAGCTCAATGCCATCAGTTTAACTGGGCAATATTCTTTTTATGTAATGTTTTATTATTTTTAAATGCTCTCTCTCTTGAGCAAAAAATCACGATTTTTAGATCCATTTCTTCTTTATCAAATTCTGGGATCAAGTTCTGGGAATAAAATTAATACAGATTCAGAAAAAAAAACCTTTAAGATATGCAGAGTTAACAAGAAATAATTTACCCACTTTGGAAGGCTTTAGAATAAGGTCAATCGGTCCAAATGAGATCAAATTTGAACCACAAATAATTCAAAAGAAGCGCTTGACAGTCAACACAAAAAAAATTTCTGGTTAATAGGGTTTTGTCAGATGATTGAAACCCTAAAAACATGTTGTTGTTCACCTCAGTAATCTTTTAAAATTTTAATTTGTTTGAAGTATCATAACGTCATTTAAAATATTATAAACAATTAAATGGAATAAAATTAATATGAAAGTCTGAACCTAAAAAATCTTTCCAAACAGGTCCTAATTACTAAACAGGCACGATAAACACGTGCTTTCTTTAGAAAATTTTGAAAGGCGCCCAAAATTGAGCAAACAGGGTCCACCAAATTTTATATTGAATTAGTTCTATTTCAAAATTCTAATTGTTCTTCAAATTATCAACTCATATATATCTTAAAGTGTTTCATAGAAATTCTTTTCATAGCAAATTAATAATTTTTATATAGTAGATCGCTTTCAATAACATGATCACAAACCCTTAGTTTGTCCGACTAATCAAAGTCATCAACTTATCATGCAGTATTACCGTCCAACCAATCAAAATCAAGAAAATACAATGTTATAATACTTGTAGTAATTTGAATTTTGCATTGGTGTGTTTCTGCTATATCAAATTAAGGAAACTTTTTCTCGAATGAAACAGCACCCTGAAATGACAATGCGCTTTATATAGCTACCGAAGTTAATCGGGCCCTGTTAGCAAATAAAACTAAAAAGGTAGATTATCCGGGAAAAAAAAATTCACGCGCATTTTATATAAATCACATACAAACAACGTAATTGCAATAGGTCAAATAATAAAAAAAAAAAGCCTAAAACGGGCCAGGTTATCCGGAACGAAATTATTGTTTTCATTTTTATATATTCGATAATAATATAGAGAGAAGTTTGTGAGTGTGTCAGCACTGTTCTGAAGAGACCGCTGCACGTAGAGTTACAAAATTTGCAAGGAAGGCCCCTCTGTATATGAAGTTTTACACCTTGAAGCCTGATTTTCGATTTTTTGATTAGATTTTTTTAATTTTTTAGGCAATTTTTAAAGTTCTTTTTGTGTTTCGAAACGATTTTTTTCACATTATTGAAAGAAAATACGGTTTCATTTTTTTTAACCTAACATTGTAAATTTGTTTTTTTTACAATAAAGCTTTTCAGAATTCGTGCAGCAGTTTTTGAATTTTCAACGAATTTTTTAATGCGATTTTTAGTTCTTTTTCGCGTTTTGTTTCTGTTTTTTGACATTGATAAAAAGAAAATTATTCCAAACTTTTAGCCTAATTTATTACATTTTGTATGCTATCGATTTTTAATGCGTTTTTCAGTGTGATTTTAGAAGTATTATTTAACGATTTTTCGAGTTTTTGTGCTTTTACAATCGATTTTTTTTTCATTTTTGTCAATATTATAGGGTTTTTTATGCATCATGTTTATCACGGACCCGAGCAATGCAGGGCGGGTCAGCTAGTAGTAAATAAACGAAGTGGTTACAATAGGTCGATTTATGAAGAAATAAATCTAAATCTAAAACTGAAACAAAAAGAAATATACAAACAGATTAACTTTCCATTTATTTTCATCTCATTTTTTTATCATTTGTAAAATTGCTATAATCGTTAAAAAGTAGGAGCTGAAAACTTTTCAACTTATCAGCTTGTCTTGATGATTTTATTTTATTTTATTTTATTTATTTTTTTTTTTTTTTACAGAGACATAGAATTTTTTTTTACCCACACATTTCCCAAATATAATTAACTTATTAGAAAACCATTTTTAGTTTTATAGGACGTTTCAGGGAAAAAAAAGGTGTATATAAATTCTGGCCGATAAAGTTTAATAAAAAAGTAGGTTATTATATTCTTCATTTTGTTTGTTATTTTTAATTTGCACATGACGTGAGTTTACTGGAACCTTTTGAAAATGAGCTTGAGTTCATGTATTTAATTTTACTTATAATTAAAAAATGCGACTCCAAATATCATTCCATTTATAAATAGAGTTTTTTAAAATTACTCGTGTAATTGATTAAAACCCGAGTTAATTTTATTTATTTAAAATAATTTATGAAATTAAGTAGGTTGCATGGTAATTATTTAAAGAATTTCTTTTCTCTCCCTTTTTTTAAAAAAGAGATTCATAATGCGTAAACATTTTAAAATACAAACAGAATGTACAGGTGCGAAATAAATTATTTAATTTTCAATCATAGTCATATTCATTTGTTAATATGCAGAGTGATTCTAATTAAGTTTGACAAAATGAAAGAGCAAAACAGGAATACAAAAAGAAAACAAAATCCCATTGAGTCACAAACATAATTCTGGGTGACTATTACTACTGTATTTCCACTGTAAATTTAGCATAACTGATTAATTTCTAGGCAGACTCTGATAGGTTGAATCATGTATCACGAAATCAATGTGAAATATAAAAGCAGTAAGGCTTGATTATATCCATTATGAACTGTATCATAATAATATATATTCTACAGCGAAAAGGTCAGAAGTTAAATTATATATATATGTGTACCGGGTGTAGCAAAAATGACTGATGGATTTTAAAATTCAATAACTTGCAAACGGTGACAGTTATTTAAAAAAATTTTGCAGGAGGGTTATGTATAATGTCAGGAGTTTTTTTTACCGTAATTTTTTATTTTAGTTCGAATCTCAAACAATAGGTGGCGGTGACAGCGATTGAAGGCCAGGTCGATGCCTCACTCAGCATTGATCACCTGGCCTTCAATCGCCGTCAGCGCCGCCTATTGTTTGAAAATTCGAACTAAAATAAAAAATTACGGTACAAAAACTCCTGACATTATACATAACCCTCCTGAAATTTTTTTTTGAAATAGCTGTCACCGTTTGCAAGTTATTGAATTTTAAAATTTATCAGTCATTTTTGGGACACCCAGTATATATATATATATATATATATATATATATATATATATATATATATATATATATATATATATATATATATATTTGCTTGTATGCTCGAATTCTGAAATTTATAGAAAATCCCTTCATAATCGATATGCCAAATGTGGTAAATAAGTCACAAATTTGTCAACATTTGGGGATATTATTTTATTTGGCGCCAAACACGTGTTTTTTGTATTGGTATTCCTAAAAGTGAATTTTCCAGCGAAATTTCGCCATTGCCGACAATTTTCCATCTAATTTAGCGAAATGTTGTCATTTTGGCAACATTGTTTAAAGCCACACGTTCAACGCTTAACTATTTTAACTTTCATTTTCTTTAAAATGTACTGATCGCGTGGCTCTAAAAAGACCCACTAATCGCATTATCTTAGACATGTGATATTACCCAGTGGACTTCTAATTGCCCATAATAGTAAAATTCACAATTTACTCAAAATTGTAACAGCCGTTTTTAAGATAAAATTTACGTATTTATATGCACACACATCGACAAAAGTTTTGCTCGTATTGTAATATTTTGCTCAATTATTTTCAATAATAAAGGCTCAGATCTAAATTAACACAAAAATAAAATAGGGGAGATGAGGTACAATGCACCATGGGGTACAGGGGTCCACCCCCTTTTTTTATATTACTTCTATTTTTGAATGCTTCATATTTTGGTACATACATGGCAGCTCTGCGGTATTCAATAGAAATTTAAAACCATGTGCATAGCTGCCATTTTAGCCATTTTATTCTTGATAGTTGATTTGAGACATGTAAAAGTAAATAGTTCCAGTGAAACATATGTTATTTTTTACGTTAAAGATTTGTAATTTGGAAAACATTGCTCAGCACATTGAAAAGTTAACACAATACATTACTGTATTTATTGTTAATAAAATCATTGAACATAAAACTTCTTTTTTTTTTATAAATTTTTCTGGTCAAAGTCACATATGGGGTACAATGGACCACCAGAAACCGGTGCACAATGGACCATGCTCCATTGCGCCTCAGTCCTGTATTCTGAGTTTTTTAAAATTAAAAGTTTACCTAGCTACAGAGAACTATAGGACTGAATGCCCGCAATATATTTCAAAAGAAAAGTGTATCAGAAATTTTGAATGATTCTGAGAATATTTCTATTTAATAGTGATTGATAATAAAATTTCACAGAATGATGTTAATTTTAGTAGTGAAATAAAAGTTGTTAATTACATTTTGGTTAAATTTTTGACCAAAAAAACACCAGATTCATTTTGTTGATTTATTAATAGAAAAAAATGATTATGATTCTGCTTTTGTGAGATTCATGTGCTGAAAATAAAATCAAAACGTATTTATGTTTTCCAATATTGTTGATGAATCTCTTGTTGTAAATGTTTACTAAATTGTAATGATTCTTCCAGATTCTAATGTTTCACTAGAAAGCAGCAGGCTTTCAGTGACACACATATCTTTTGATGCATCATTTGCTAACTTTAATAATCGTTAATCTTGCATTATATCTATGAAGATAAGGCACGAATAAACAAAATATGATATATTATATGCTTATTATTTAAAAAAAATGTTCCATACTAATATATTTTTTCAGAATTACATGTGGTCCATTTTATCACTTGCTATTTAAAAATATATATTAAAAAAAGTATACATAATTGTTATTTTTGAATAGATGTAATCTAAACTATATTGCATGGATAACATGCATGTATGTGAGTTTTTTAAAAAATCTGAATATTTTTTGAGTAAACAGTCAAAAAAAAAAAAAAAAAAAAAAAAAAGCTACCTTGTTTAAAGCCAAATGTTCAACATTTAACTGTTCTCAAATGTTGAACTTTATTTAAGGCAAAAGTATTCATTATTTTCATTACTATAATTTTGAGGACATTTTTGGAGGCCATAACTCTACAATGGACGCAGTAGTAAAAATAAAATTCAGTCCGTTATTTATTTATTTTTTAAATTGAAATTTAAATACTTCATTAAAATATAAAAGAAGTACTCGGAAGAAAAAAAAAAAAAAAAAAAAAGAATGCGTTTGCTTTTTTGCATGTATACATTTCCAAAAATGTTAAACGAAAAGCAGATAAAAAATACTCAGTTTTTTCACTTTTGTTTTACTATTTGTGTTTTTTTAAACTTATGTCACTTTTGAAAATTGTTTTAATTTGGAGGAAAAAAAATAAAAGAGAATATAAAAGTTTTTCAACTTGTCAGCGTATTTTAAAGAGTATTTTTTTAAAAACATATAAACATTTCCCCCCATCTCATACACAAAAAAAGAATTATCATATAAGTGAAATTATTTTTAGTTTACGGTATGCTTCAGAAAATAATCCATAAGTATAAAATCTCGCTCATTTTCAAAGTTAATCGAAACTTGGATGACAAAATTTTACATTTTCTTATTTCTCTTATTAATTTTTCTGCTATGTTGCCATTTTCTTCAGAATTCGAATATATTTTTCTATTAACAGGTTAGTTTTACATCAAATTGTAAAAATTAATTTTAGCTTTTTAGAACATTAATATTTATGCTATTTTTATTTAAATTTCTTATGTAATTACAGCGTTATATACAATAAACATCTTATTCGTTTGTTTATATAATATTATATAACAAATGAATATACATATATTCATTTGTTCAATTTGTTTTAAATTAATATGTATATATATATATACACACACACATATATATATATATATATACACAAAACTATTAAATGTATTATTACCGCACTGAAACATAAAAAAAAAATTAAAAGGAATCTAATCGAAATTTGTAAAAACAAAATAGATTATTCAGTCCCACAAATACTTTGGCACTACAAATAAAATGTGTTGTTTCTTCAACGTATTAGCCATGATAAAAAAAAAATGATACGAATTTAGGGGTATCAACACACATAAAAACTGAAAAAAATCGGAAAAAATAAACAGGTTAAAGCATAATCCAAGATGAAATTGCATAGAAAAAAAAAATACCACCGTAGATAGACATTAAATGGTGCATCAAAAAATACATTGGCATGAATATATGCAACTGTTGCAAAGATCCCATAGCCCTAATCCTGAACGAAAATAAGCTTATATTTAATTGCTATATTTATCCAATTGTACTTAATATATTTTTCAGTATGTGCATTTAACCAAGATATATGTGTGATTAAAATAGAATTTATGAAAACAAGATTTATTGATTAATGTATCATCGACACAGTTCTTCGACACACCTTGCAGTCATACAGTGCTCAGCAAAAGTTTAGGCAATGATCGATTAAGCTTCTATATTCATAAGTATGTACCGAATTTTTGTAATTCATCTGCCATACATTACTTGTGACTTATTTTTCATCCACAAACAATAAATTTTAAATTTTACCTTTTGCGTAAAATATAATGACAAAAAACCTAACTTAACATTATGGCAAAAGTATAGACAATTTGTATATTTACAGAAAAATAACTGCAACTTAAAATCGAGTTGCACCCACATTGTCTGTTATTAGTGCAAAAATGTTACTTTTCATCGAAGAAACTAAATGCTGCATCACTTGGGGTATATTTTGTACCAAACATGTTCAACAGCAACTTGAAGCTCATTAACAGAAAAATATAGCAAAAATGTGCATAAACCTTACGACATGTAATGTTACAAATGTTTTCGATTGGCTCCAGATCACGGCTACATCCCGATCTGGTGTGTTCAGTAGTATTTTCAGAGTTAAACGAAGTTCTTGTTTTGTATGCAGTATGATTCCACGCATTATCGTGCTAAAAACCATACTTTGATCTGCTAAAAGTTCCCCAAACGACTAAAAATTTATCTCTAACGTATGTATGTACCCTTGTGTTGCTTGGCAACCATTGAATAACTCCAGAGATACTCGAGCATTAAAGAAAAGTGAGGACCAAATCATAAAAAAAATCACCTCCTTGTTTTTGACTCAAGAAAGTTCCAGGCTCTTTACGCAAGTCGTGCCAATAGTATGCCCATCCGTTTGCGCTATTCAAATTCTACTTTTTTTCATTACTGAATATCATACATTGTAAAAAATTTCACCCTTTTGCTGCATCGTCACTCACCCGCTTTTATAGAATATCTCTCTTTTGACCCATGAGAATGTTCCATGATAGGCTGAAGTAATCGTTTTCTATAAAAGTGGTAGAGTGACGATGCAGCAAAATAGTCAATTTTTTTACAGTGTAGCGTACCATTTGGGTCCATATGATGTATGTTTGCAAGATTATTGAATTCTCGCCAATTTGTAGAGAGATTTTAAAGCCGATTGTTATTATCATTTTTATGTAAATTGATTTACCTCTTTTTTTAAGCGGTATGCTCAGACAGCTTTTGCTACACCGCTCAAGAGTTCGTATTTTTTATTTAAAGATTAAATAACCCCAGTGTCTAAACTTTTGCTGAGCACTGTATAATAAATAAAACATATTTTCAGCTTTATTTTTAAAACACAGTCTCCCAGTGCCGGTCATCTTGTGAAGGATTTTCAGGTAAGAAAAATTTACTTACCTTTTTTTGTGAAATATGACGTATAATTTAATTAAGTAAGTGGGCCAAAAGGATTATTTTTAACGTATAAAATAGTCTTAATAAGTGTTGAAAAGTAACAGTAGAGTAATTTTAACGCAGTTATTTTAATTGAGAAATAATTATAGTAGTTGTATTTTTCCAACTGGGAGAAAATGGTCCATCATAGCTCAGTAGGCACAGCTTTGGCAGCTTCAGTCAAAAAACCCCTTGTTCAAATTCTGGCCCAGGCATTTTTCGCTACGTTGTCATTCGGTAATTACAACTCACATTTCATAGAGTGAAAAGTGTTTCATAATCTACGCTTCATGCATGATTTTTCTTATTCAAAGTAGAAGTGGAGAAAGAGCCTGTGTAAAAAAGAAGATTCAATTGAAGTATGTTCTATATTTTAGGTTATTTATTTAGAGCCAAAAAATAAAATAAAATGAAAGGAAACGTAGCTTTTACAATAAAACTGTTTTCGAAGTTACTGCCAGACATGTAATAAATAAGCTTTTGAGGCTAGTATGTAAAAATTCCGTAAATATATTTTACCATTACTAATGAACTGAAAGTCTCCTCAAAGTTATTTGAACATGAAAGCAAAACATAAATAGATAATGACTTAAAAATGCATAAATATTTGAAGTACAATTTGTTTAACTTATATTTTGCGAAAACAAACCCTTTAAAGTCTGTAGTATATTTAATCTTGCGTTAACAAACAATGATGTAAAATACACGCTTAAAATTTCTTTATATTTTTAGAAGTTATTCACATTTGAAATTTTTATTTGCTTACATAAAATATATAAAAGATAACTTTAAATATCTTCATAAAATTGTTTTTTTTTCTACCTTTTTTATTTAGCGATACTCGTTATATAAAAAAAAGAAGTACGATTTTTTATCTTTGTTTTTATATCGTCTCTAAGAGTTGCTCAATATTTTCAATTTCCATAAAAATCTGACATAAAATAATCAGATTTTGTCTCATTTTTAAAAACAAAAGGCAAGATGTAAGAATATTTCTAAACCTGAAAAGAATTGGAGATTTTTTTCCCGTTGAAATTAAGGCCGTATCGCGTCAGTTTTTTCAAAAGAATCCAGCGCTGTCTCCGATTGGTTCTTAGCTTATGTAGAAATGTACTTTTTCAAAATTTTACACGATATGACCTCAAAAATCCGGCATTCAAATATCTGGCAACTTCAAAAATCTGGCATCAAAGTCATCTCCCTAATCCTTCATTCTTTTTTTACATTTCGTACTTACGACAAAAACAAAAATTGCAATTGTTTAGGTATTACTAAACATTTTGCGGAGAGCGAGACCACTTATTCTATGCTAAATGGAACCTCAGATAACATTTGTCACAGCTCAGAGGGCTAGGAACCTGCAGGAAAAAAAAGTGTCAATTGATAAAGAGCATAAATTTGACTACAGGAATTATATCGTCTTTAGTGAAAGAAACTTCTTAACTTCCGTAAATTACTTATTAAAAAATGTCCTGCCTCCCCAAAATAAGCAAATATAATTGACACTGATGTTTGGAAAATTGCATAGGGATAAAAGACTTCTCTGTTAGATTTTATTTGTAACATAGAAAATATGAATTAAGGTAGTTTTTTATTGTTTTATTTTCTTCATTTCTTACACAATTATCACTTCTCAAGGTTCTGAATTAAACTGTGATTAAATTCAACATTAACACTAGAAAGGCAACAAGGGTTGAATCTACCCTACCGATGAATGTATTTCTGTTCGAAGCAAAAATCTCTTTATAAAATAAATTTAAAAGGTGCCGAACAATGTAGATTTAATTAAATAAGATAAACACTTTTAAATAAAAATTCTGGTATTAAATATTTTTGTTGAACTTGAGCGAAAATTTTCGTGTTTCTAGAGTTAAGAATAGTGGAAGACTTTTGATATTCTTTCAAAAATCCTGTTTAATTTCGACTCCGAAAATGCCAGATTTTTTAAGTTGTACTGCTTTGCCGTGACCGTATAAGCTTCTGCAAGACCTCAGATTTTTTTTTTCGTTCTCTTTAATGTCACTAAAATCTGACTTACATCAGCAAGTAGTTAAATTTATATCAATGTACTGTAAGGAGCTCTTTGTTCCGGTTAATTCAGGTTATCATTGGTTTATTTATATGTTGAAGTTTTGTAAAACCAAGATGTAAATTTAAGTTAATTTAAAATTATTAATGATCCAGTTAAGGTTCTTACACCGGAATGATTGATCTGCATGTCGTTAACCTTTTATCCGCCGCACTATAAACTACTTGTCAGATTTATTTGAAATTTTTATGTTGGTTTTTTCGATTAATTCCTAGTATGTGTGCACAATTTTAGGCTATTGCGTAAAATGTGAGTAGAGATACACATACATTCCAAATATGGAACATTGATATTCAAAAAAAGCATAAAACAAAAATATCATTTGTTAAACCCTATTGTTTATGCATCAAAATTCATAAAAATCCCTGTCGGCTTGGCCTATAGGCGGAGGTAGATTTCGAAAAGTGCTCATTTCAACAACAAAAATTAAAATATGATTAGAGATAAAACCAGTTTAACAAATTTATTTGGCCCCTATTGAAAAATTTCTTATTTCATTTTTCAGTAAGAACTGGTTTTATCAGAATCATCTTAAGGGAAATCTTGGTCAAATGCCCATTTTGACAACATATTTTGAAATATATTCTGACTTTATTAAAAAATCGACCAATACTCACATTATATAGTTCCGAAATAACAAAAAACTGTCAATTGAATGCGTTTGAGAGCAAAATTGAATTTAAAAATGAGTCATAAAATAACCAGTTTGTTATCTGAATACATCCTAATTTTTTTGTCATGATCGCTTAGGGAAATTTTGTGCGAAAGGCCCACTTTGACAGATTTTTAAAAATATATATTTAGCCTTTATTAAAAAACTGACCACTAAGGCACATTATACAGTTCCTAAATAACAGAACTTGTCAATTGAATGCGTTTGAGAGCAAAAATGGATTTAAAATTGAGTCAGAAAAAATGACACTTGTTATACTTCCTCAATTTTTCAATCACGATCATTTCGGGAAATTTTGTTGAAAATATCCTTTTTGACAGCCTTTAAAAAATATATATTTAGCTTTGATCAAAACACTAGCCAATCCGTCACATTATTTAGTTCCTAAATAAGAGGACCTGTAAAGTGGAGCGACTGAGAGCAAAAATGGATTTAAAAATGAGTCAGAAAAAAACGCAATTTGTTATACATTCTCAATATTTCAATCACGACCACTTCAATAAATTCTGTTCAAAATACCTTTTTTGGCAGCTTTTTTTTTAAATATATTCTGCCTTTATCAAAAAACTGACCAATACGTTACATTATATAGTTCCTAAGTAAGAATATCTGCCATTTGGATGCGTTTAAAATCAAAAATGAATTAAAAAATGAGTCAGAATATAAGCAGTTTGGATTTGAGGTTTTTTTCTGATTCCTATTTTTGTTTAATTTATATTTGCTATAAAAATTGGTCCTATGAAAAACTTGTTAAAATAAAAGTTGTAGATGTTATTAAAAAGATGTAAAATAAATTTAATTACATTTAATAGCTTAAGAATTGACGAAGTTATGGATTTTTTTCTTTTTCCGCCCCCCCCTTTTTCTTTTCGTTTTTAATTTTTTTCATCAGTAAAAGTTGGTCTTATCAAAAAATTGTAAATACAAAAGTTTTATATAATTTTGAAGAACATGTATAAAATATTTAGTTGGATTTGACACCTTGAGAATTGACGAAGTTATGAATTTTTTTCTCCCCAAAATCCTATTTTTTTCACCGCTTGAGCCTATTTTTAACTTTATCAAAAATCTGTCATGCAAAAAGTTTTGGCACACATGTTTTAGAAGCAATATAAACTTTAAACTGATTTGATATCAATTTTAACTAAGGAGTTATGGCGTTTTTTCTGTTTGCACAAAAACCCTCCTATTTCCACCCCCTTGGTCCGATTTTCCCATTAACGAACTTGACTGAGATTTTATGCCCCTTGATTTTATGTAAAAGTTTGAAGAAAATCTGAGCATAATTATGAAAGTTATCGTGTCTAGAAGAAAGGGATATATACACTATCTACCAAAAAGTATTTGTACACTTTCAGTTTTTGACATTTTGTCAAATGTTTAAAAATATACTGGTCGGATTCTTCTAGAACTTCAGAAATATAAAGATTATGTTTCACTTTATATTTATTTACATTCATTTGTTAAGCGGGTAATTAGGGGGCCGGCAAAAAAACAAAGAATAATAGAAATATTTGGGATCGCCCTGTACATGAAAATGCACGAAACGACTTATCGCTTTACAATACAAATATATGAATACAGTAGAATATGTACACTAATTTTTGTGAGAATAGCATGTATATTTATGGCGATAGAGCGATTTTTTTGAAAAATTCAAAAAATTCTGGTATGTTTTTTGTTTATATCATGCTGGGTTTTTGACCAAATTTAACGCAAATTTCAGAAAAATTGGCAAAATGCAGTAGAAAAAATGTAGCGCAATTGGAATATAAATATATTAAATATTTTATGAAATATGAGTAGTTGTATAAAATAATTTTTATCTGCGCATGCGCGAACTAGAAAAACATTTTTTTTACATCATTTAATAGTCAATTCTATGGAGTGACTTATAAAAAAAATCCAATCAAATATCGTGAAAATTCAAAAAGATATCATTATTTTAGTGAGATGTTTTTACTCTGCTCTCTAAAAACGGCTGAATCTTAAGGGATTCTCCACAAATTGACATTTTTTAATAACTGACTTTAAAAAAAAAAACTAGTATTGAATTAATACAATATCAAATACAATATTGCTGCTAATAAGTACTTGACAATTGTGATAGAAAAGAAAAAGAGCTTTATTCACATTCAGGGCCAAAACTAAGAGAGGGTTGGGGGAAAAGGGCGTGTGCCCCGGGCGCTAGGATGAAAGTGTCCCAAATGTACATTTTGTTTGGCGATTTTTTTCATGTCTATGTTTAGCATGATATTGTTAAAATCGTCCCATTCAAAGCATTTCTCCTATACCAAAGCATAGAAGAATCTAATGATGATGGCATAAAGATCCCGCATAAAGCAGATTTTTTTTTTCGTTTTGATTCGGTTTCACGATTTTAAGGTCTCATTTTTTTAAAACAAAGCAGACTACTTTAATCAATATTACATATTTTAAATTTTAAAATAAGTCGGCTATTAATAAATTAGAAAATTTTTCTTTGCAAATACTTTTGCAGATGCTTTGCAAAGAAGAAAAGGGAGGGGGGGGGGGGGTTCACCAAAATTCATTGAAATATAAATATATTAAATATTTTCTAAAATGTTCTATGTCATGCAATATTTTCAACCAAATATAAAGCCACATTCAGAAAAATTCGCAAAATGTAGTAGAAAGAATAAGGTGCTATTGAAATATAAATATATTAAAAGTTTTCTAAAATATGAGTATTTGTATGAAATATTTTTTAATTAGCGTATGCGTGAACGATAAAATTTATCATTTCACATAATTTAATATTCAACTCTATGGAGCTACCCATAAAAAAATCCGATCGAATTTCGTGGAAATTCAGAAAGTTATTGTGGATAGGAGTGAACTGATTTTCAATTGGTCTCTTAAAGCAGTTGAATGACGTCAGATTTTACGCAAATTGCCAAATCTCCATTTACGTTTTTTACTGGTGATTTACTTCTTTTCTTAGATAATTACCAGAACGAACCTATTTCAGGATAAAAATAATTATAAAAAATCGAAGCATTTGTGTCAAATCTACCCATTGATACATAATTGATAATGGCTCTTATGCAAAAGCCGATATCTGCGATCCTGAAATACGTCAAGTTCTCCACTGTTAAATGTGGTGTCGAAAACAACACTGACATCAATCGCATGCATGATGCCAAGAAGAACAGAGCTGTCTGATTTTGAGAAAGGTGTGATCATCGGGTACCACCGAAATGGCCGATCTTTAATCGACATATCTAGCGAGCTTAATTACCCCAAAACGACTGTGGCTTATGTGATTAGAAAATGGAAGCTGAATGGTGTTGTCAGAATGTGGCCAGAGTAGGCAGACCGACGAAACTGGGAGATAGAGACCGACGGGTTCTGTCTAGAGAAATTCGGAAGAACCGCAACCAACCAATGTTACACATACGCCAAGAATTTCAACAAGCTTCAGGATGTGTTGTTTCCATGAATACCATCCGTAAGGAAGCTCATCTGCTTAATTTTTATGGCCGTGCTGCCGCCCATAAGCCTTTAATCACCAAGTCCAACCGCGCAGCTCGGTTAAGTTGGTGCAAAACACGCCAACAATGGACTGTACAGCAATGGAAACAGGTTCTCTGGAGTGATGAATCAAGGTTCACCCTCTACCGTTCTGATGGTAGGGTCTGGGTCTGGCGTCTGCCTGGAGAACGCCTCCTACCAGAATGTATTGTGACCACAGTTAAATTTGGCGGAGGGGGAATTATGTTCTGGGGTTGTTTTTCCTGGTTCGGACTAGGACCCTTGGTCCCAATTCATGGTAAGCTCAATGCCGATGCCTACTGTAATATACTGGACAACAGTGTACTTCCTACGTTGTGGCAATACTATGGATTGGACCCATGTTATTTCCAGGATGACAACTTAAGCTGCCATGTAGCGAGGTCCAGCATGGATTGGTATGCTGATAATGGAGTGCATCGACTCGAGTGGCCTGCCCAGAGCCCAGACCTGAACCCAATAGAGAACCTCTGGGACGAGTTGGATCGTCGAATTAAGGCGGGTGACACACGCCCAAAATCAGTAAAAGAGCTTACCTGCCTTGTGCAAACAGAGTGGAATAAAATACCATTAAATGTAATACAAGGACTAGTTGAGAGCATGCTCAGGAGAGTCGCAGCTGTAATTGCCTCTCGAGGAGGATCTACAAATTATTAAATGTGAACAGGGCCAAAACCAGTCTTTTTTTCCCGAGGCAAACGTGGATTTTGAAGGTACCCCTTTCCCCCTCCTTCGCAAAGCATATTTACAAAGAAAATTTCTCCAATTTATTAATAGCCGACTTATTTTAAAACTTAAAATATGTAATATAAAATAACGTATTCTGCTTTATTAAAATACTCCAATTTGATACTTTAAACCGAATCAAAAAAATTCTACTTTCAACAGGATCTTTAAGGCCCTTGTCCCTGCCCGCGAAGACACTGCTGAGCTAATGCTATTCCTGTGGGGAGGCATTTTTCTAATAACTCTTTCGCATTTTAAAATTTAAATTTTTTTTTTTTTTTTTTTTTTTTTTGCATTGGATAGCGGAAGTCCCTCTCAAAATCGCTCCTTGACTACTTTTTCGATTTGAGTCATAGATATTTTTTATAAAGTTAGTTTCACTTTCAGAACCGCTTTTGGAAGTGAAAGAAACATTATAAAAATATCTACGCCAAAATTGAAAAAGTAATCACGGAGCGATCTTGAAAAGGACTTCCGCTATCCAATGCAAAACATATTATTTAAAAATGTCCAAATGCAAAAGAGTTAGAAAAATGCATCCCCATAGGAATAGCATTAGCTCGTGAGCATCTTCGCGGGTAGGGGCAGGGACCCTAAGCCATCATCATTAGATTTTTTATGCTTTAGCATAGCCCAGATATAATAATTTTAACAATATTATGCTAAACATAGAAATGGAAAAAATCGCCAAACAAAATGTACATTTGGGACACTTTCATCCTAGCGCCCGGGGCACACGCCTTTTTCCCCCAACCCTCTCTTAGTTTTGGCCCTGAATGTGAATAAAGCTCTTTTTCTTTTCTATCACAATTGTCAAGTACTTATTAGCAGCAATATTGTATTAGATATTGTATTAATTCAATACTAGTTTTTTTTTAAAGTCAGTTATTAAAAAATGTCAATTTGTGGAGAATCCCTTAAGATTCAGCCGTTTTTAGAGAGCAGAGTAAAAACATCTCACTAAAATAATGATATCTTTTTGAATTTTCACGATATTTGATTGGATTTTTTTTATAAGTCACTCCATAGAATTGACTATTAAATGATGTAAAAAAAATGTTTTTCTAGTTCGCGCATGCGCAGATAAAAATTATTTTATACAACTACTCATATTTCATAAAATATTTAATATATTTATATTCCAATTGCGCTACATTTTTTCTACTGCATTTTGCCAATTTTTCTGAAATTTGCGTTAAATTTGGTCAAAAACCCAGCATGATATAAACAAAAAACATACCAGAATTTTTTGAATTTTTCAAAAAAATCGCTCTATCGCCATAAATATACATGCTATTCTCACAAAAATTAGTGTACATATTCTACTGTATTCATATATTTGTATTGTAAAGCGATAAGTCGTTTCGTGCATTTTCATGTACAGGGCGATCCCAAATATTTCTATTATTCTTTGTTTTTTGCCGGCCCCCTAATTACCCGCTTAACAAATGAATGTAAATAAATATAAAGTGAAACATAATCTTTATATTTCTGAAGTTCCAGAAGAATCCGACCAGTATATTTTTAAACATTTGACAAAATGTCAAAAACTGAAAGTGTACAAATACTTTTTGGTAGATAGTGTATATATATATATATATATACAGGATGTATCTAAACTACTGGGCAAAACTTTAAGGAGGGATAGTACAGATCAAGACAAATAACATTTAATGGGAAACTAAGGGTCCCAAACGACTTCCGCAGGAGATAGGTGCCATCAAAGTTTAGGGTTTAAAATTTGAAATGATTATAAAAAACAGAAAAATTGGTCGATTTGTTTGCGGTTTTCACGAAAACTAGTCTTTATGTCAGTATTGTCTTGAAAATAAATTGTAAAGATAAATTTAAAAAAAAATGACGATAGAGGGCGCTTTAGACTTTGGAGTAACGAACAACTATTTTTTACCGTTATTTTTTGCATCTCATTAATTTTTTTTTAGAAGTTTAGATATAAATTTAAATTTTGAGCTCAAAATCTGTAGTATAAGTAGCGCAAACTGAACTGTGTTAAATGGGAGTGGGTAGGTTCAAATTTCAAATGATTATAAAAAACAGAATAATTGGTCAATTGATTTGCGGTTTTCACTAAAACTATTCTTTATGTCAGTATTGTCTTGAAAATAATTTATAAACATAAATTAAAAAAAATGTCGATAGAGGGCACTTTAGACTTTGGAGTAACGTACAACTATTTTTTTACCGTCATTTTTTGCATCTCATTAAATTTTTTTAAAGCTTAGACGTAGACTTAAATTTTGTGCTGAAATTCTGAATCGTTGAGAGTCAAGTTGCGCTAACTGAACTGTGTTAATGGGGGTGGGAAGGTTCAAATTTCAAATAATTATACAAAACGAAAAAATTGGTCGATTCGTTTGCGGTTTTCTCTAAAACCATTCTTTATATCAGTATTTCCTTGAAAATAAATTTTAAAGATAAATTTCAGAAAATTCCGTTAGAAGTGTTACTTCCACACATTAATCACTTGTTATCGTTTAAAGAATAAGATCGAAATCCGATATTCTCAAAATGAAGCAAAAAGATGAGTAGTACGTGCAATACTGTGTAGGCACTAATCAATGGAATATGGTTACATTCCCTCATTTTTTTGTTTAATTTTGAGAATATCGGATTTTGATCTTATTCTTTAGACGACAATTTTCAGGATTTTAAATCTATGATTTTGAAACTTTAACAAAAGTTGTTCTATACATTTAGCTAACACAATATGCAAATGAAATTTTTGTAGAGTTGACGCATGCGCATTGAATATTTATTTAGTAAACCTGCTCATTTTTCATACAATTATTAATATTTTTTAATTTTGATTACAGTATATTATGTACAATGTTGTTTCTCATATTTTCTGAAAAAAAAAATTGTTTTTTATTAAGAACTTTGCAAATTCTAAGCAAAAAAAAAAAAAAAAAAAGAAAAAAAAAAAGGCAAAATTTGGGACCGTTTTTATAAAAACCTTAATTTCTCTACGAGTATGCATGCTATCAGCATAAAAATGAACACAGTACATTACCATAAGTCACTTAATCATAATCTGCAGTTTGAACGCTCTTGCTACATTAGTTTTGACAGGGTTATTCAAAAGTTATTCGTTCTTTTTCAATTTGTTGACGGTCCCCTGTTGGATTTTGTAAAAAAATCTTCTCGAAAATATATCACTTGTAATATTTTGTTTATACATCTGGAGTTTCAGAGTCATTCCTTATGTATATTTCTAGATATTTAACCAAACATCTGAAATCGAAAATGTCAAGATTTTTTTTGTGGTGACTGTATACAATTTAAAAAATTCTCTGATTAAATAAGAAAATTTTATTTTCCTTTATTACTGATGCCAAAAACAAATTTTGGAAGGAAAGATGATATCACCGCGGTGGAGACAACGGTTAAAACAAGGGTTAAAACGTTTAGTTAAAAAAAAAGTCTGATTATAAACGTAATAAAAAGTTTACTAATTTAATGAAAAATTATTAATTTTTTTATTCATAATTACAATTTATTTTTTCAACATACTACCAGAAATGTGGCTCGACTATACACGAAATATCAACTTTTTTTCTTTTTCAAAAATTTGCTTAAGAAATCGGGAGGCGGGGTGGAGTAAAATAAAAATAAAAATAAATAAATAGGTAAATAAAAATAAAACTTACTTTGCTGTTCACATTTATTTAATCCAGCTATGTGTAATAAAAGAAGGAAGACTTTCGAATTTATTTAATTACGTAAAGTATAATTGTACTAACTCAAATCTATAAAACAGGAATTCTAATAGCAACACTTTACACACTAAAGGAATTTATTTTTGAAAGAATTGGTTACTGTTCTGATTAATTATATTCTTGTTCCTTAAATTTAATTATTAACATTAACAAAATTCGTTTTCATTCATTCTGCCTACATTTAAATCAGCTATTCGCAATAAGTTCGTGTTTTATTTAATTATTTAAAGAATGTTGGTATTTATCTATGTCAATAAAATAGAAATTTTACTCTTTGTAACAGTCTGTAGATCAAAGGATTTTATTACATAAAAGAATTTCTTATCATTGTAAATAATTAAATTATAACTATCTACTATACATAACTGAACATTACACAATTATTTTTCTTTCACTCGACAATATTTAAAATAGTTACTGATAGTAGGAATGTTAATAAATTTTTGAGTTAATTATATAAAGAACATATCAACTACTCAAAATCGGTAACGTTGAGGCTCTATTCTTTTAAATATTTAATTTACTAAAAATATCTCAAAGTATATCTGTACATATAGATACATTACTGCATATTTTTTTCCTATCTTGAAGTTTATATTCGTATCACGGTTCGTACGGGTGCAGGAATATGCAGACCAAAAAATTCTTTGATTGATATCAGTATTTTCTTATAAAAAATTCCTCAGTTATTATTATTTTTTAATCTAGTTTTTTTCTTTTAAAATATATTGACATTTTACATGAAAAAATTCATAGCGCGTACGAACGTTATCGTATACTTGAAATAAATTATTCAATTTTGATCAAATCCGTTTTCTAAAGTAAAACTCACTTTAACTGAAGTAAATAATTCTCATATTAACTCAATACAGGGCAGCGCTACCACAGGCGAATATTTTTATATTATGTTTGCACCACTATTTTAAAAAAGCATAGCTTGTAGTACATTTCTCTTGCATATGTTGTCACACAAAAGAAATTTATTGTTTAAAAGAATTGTTTATGACTCTGATTAATTATGTTCTTCTTTCTTAAATTTAATTATTAACAAGACAAAAGTCGCTTTACATTCATTCTGCCTATATTTAAATCAACTGTACGCGATAAGTTCTTGTTTAATTTAATTATTTAAAGAATGTTGGTATTTATCTATGTCAATAAAATAGAAATTTTATTCTTTGTTACACATTGTAGATCAAAGGATTTTATTACATAAAAGAACTTCTTATCATTGTAAATAATTAAATTCTATCTGCCTACTGTACATTATTTAACATTATATATTTATATTTCTTTTACTTGACGATATTTAAATCAGCAACTTACAGTAAAGAATGCTGATAAATTCTTAATTTATTTGACTATACAAAGAATGTTTCAACTATTCAAAATCAATAACGTCAAGTCTGCATTCTTTTAAATATTGATTTCCTTACAACATCTCAATGTATACCTGTAGGTATAAATGCATTATTGCATGTTTTTAGGGCTCCATACTTATAAAATTAAAATGGTGCCATTATAAGATAACTCCTGTGTCTGTCTGTTCGTCTGTCACAGCCATTTTACTCATATTCTATAAACATGGAAAACTCAAATTGGAAGATGTAATAGATACTCTGACAAAAAAATTCGGTGAATGAATTCAGAACGATCTGGCAACACTGGGGAAACAAAGCACTGCACCTGCATAGAGGCAAGTATTGACCATCTTCCCCCACCGTTGTTCAGTTGAGCGTTGTTTATGTTCTGTGTAACACGTCCTTTACTAAGTACTTGTTCAGTGTGTTGGTTCTTAACTGAGAACAGGAAAATGAACGAACAAAAGATCTGCTTAAAATTTGGTTTTAAGCTTTGCAAGACACCTAAAGAAATTCATGAGAGGTGGTGCAAATTGGACATCCACCATACTCTCCAGATCTCAATCCTCCAGACTTCTTCCCATTTTCACGACTCAAACTCTCTTTGAAAAAGATTTGACATATTGCTGACATTCAACGAAACGTGACGAAGCTTTTGAACTCCATCCAAAAAGAAGACTTCTTGCGAATTTCCCAGGACATGTATAGCAGATCTCAGAGGCGCATAGTTATGGGAGATGACTATTTCGAAGGATGGTACGGTAACTTTCGTTAATATTTCATCTACATTAATGCTACAGGACTATTCACCGAACTTTATTGTCAGAGGTAGTACTATTGACTCACATATTTACAGATTCTTAAACATTTACAAATATATTTAGGAGGGGGTAGGGGGGTTAATTAAATTACTGGAAGAAATAAAAATAGTTTCTTTGTATATCGCGTGAAAGCTTTCGTTACCCTGAACTCAAAATTATATTTCTTTTAATTTTAGGTATTATATTTTCAAAGGTACCGTCGAAAATATGCTGCAAAAATATATTCCCTCTCCCTCCATCTAAATCCGAATCTACTAAAACTAAAATTATGAAAAAAATAGAGGTTATAGATATTACATTACACCTTACAGGAAAACTATAGCGAGTACTCTAGATCGCATAGTTCTTGAGAAAAGCATATTTTTCTGTTACACACAGTTTTCAATTTGTGGGCATTGAGAAAAGAATTTGAGGAGAGTTCCAGGTACCTATCATAGCAGAAGTATAAAAGCATTGTTGATAAGGATTTTTGAAAAAATTCGTCGGTAATTATCCGAGATAAAAACTCAAAGCCAAGGACATAAACAATGACGGGGGCGGAATACTCTGCATACCATCAGCTTTTAAAGCCTAAATAACTTTTAATAATACATTTTTTTTAAATGCCTTCTTTTTAATTCGGATTTAGCGACTATTATGTTATGAAATTTCAGGTATTAAAATGTCCATTTTTTAAATTCTTTATGCATGCGAATCCTTCATAAATACTATGTTTGATCGCGATTACTTTGCATTGAGAGAATCTCTCATAACGACTCTTGTGTATTTAAAAGTTAATTAAAAACCTATCTAGAAGAAAGCATCACGGACCAAAGTGCTTTGCAATTTTGCGAGCTCTTTTCTACACAAGCTTCCATAGCACAATGCTAAGTTTAAAAATTAAAAAGGGTTTTGTATTAGCTACACTGAAGAAAGAAAAGTTATTACTACAATGAATTTAGTTTTATGAAATTCCAAATGAACTTATGCATTATTTTTTACTTCTCAATACACTACTCAATATCTTCTGACACAAAAATTGCTGATACAAATGTGGATTTTTTCAGCGTACATACTACCTCTAAAACTTTGTACCGATAATTTAACAAGTTTATTCGCTTTAATTTTCTGAGATAAAAAAACTCAATGAAATCTTTAAAAAAAAACCTGGTGTTTTAATAGGGACCGTACATCCGCCTTCGGTAGCCGCCATTTTTATGTCAGTATTCAGCCTAGTATTCAGAGGGTGGTACTTAATACCCTACATGACGAGCGTTTTTTACAGAACTGTTAATATATTTATCATCAGATTTTTTAAGCATAAATTTTTTAACTGTATTCTGAAAATGCTCTGATTAAATAAGCAAAAATTACGGTAAAAAATAAATGGCGAAAAAATATTCTGGGATTCCGATCATTTTATTCATTACGTTCGCTCATTCTGAAGAGGTTAAAGTGTTTATAAAAAGGCATATTAATCCTTTAAAGCACCACGTGCTATATCTGGGATACAATATATATATATATATATATATATATAGGGTGTTTCTAAATTCATGGTCCAAAAAATAGTCGCTTAAAAATTGTTGTTGCTTACTCTAAAGTTTAAGGCGCCCTCTATCGGTATTTTTTGAAATTAATCTTTAAAATTTATTTTCAAGGAAATATTGACATAAAGAATAGTTTTAGAGAAAACGGCAGATGAATCGACCAATTTTTCCGTTTTTTAAAATAATTTGAAATTTGATCCATCCCACCCCCATTGAACACAGTTCAGTTTGCTCTACTTAACCACTCCCAACGATTCAGATTTTCATCTCAAAATTTAAGTTTATGTCTAAGCTTCTAAGAAAATTTTATGAGATGCGAAAAATAACGGTAAAATATAGTTGTACGTTACTCCAAAGTCTAAAGCGCCCTCTATCGGCATTTTTTGAAATTTATCTTTATAATTCATTTTCAATAAAATACCGACATAAAGAATAGTTTTAGTGAAAACCGCAAATCAATCGACCAATTTTTCCGTTTTTTATAATCATTTGAATTTAAAACCCTCTGAACACAGTTAAGTTTGTGCTACTTAACTGCTTCCAACTATTCAGATTTTGAGCTCAAAATTTAAGTTTAAGTCTAAGCTTACGAAACCTTTAATGAGATGCAAAAAATAACGGTAAAAAATAGTTGTTCGTAACTCTAAAGTCTAAAGCGCCCTCTATTGTCATTTTTTGAAATTTATCTTTATAATTTATTTTCAAGACAATACTGACATAATGAATAATTTTAGTGAAAACTGCAAACGAATCGACCAATTTTTCTGTTTTTCATAATCATTTGAATTTTTGGACCCTAAACTTTTATGGCGCCTATCTCCTTCGGAAGACTTTGGGACCCTTGGTTTCCTATTTAAATATTGTTTGTCTTGATGTGTACTATCACCCCTTAAAGTTTGGACCATGAATTTAGAAACATCCTGTATATATAATTTTCATTATGTGCCACAAATTTGGCCAACATGATTTCTGTCTTTGATCAGGAGCAATTCAAAATGTGAAATAACACTTATTTTATCCATCCCACTGAATAAAAAAATTTGTTCTTTTAAATCAAAAACAAAAACAAACAAACAAACAAAAAAGATCAAACCATTAAGGTAAGATTTACTTTCAATACCTTTAATAAATACTTAAAAATAATAATATAAAAAAATTGCAGAGTATTAAGCAGATAAAATTAATTAATTTAAGCTCATATTTCTGTATTTTCCTCTGTAATTTGTACAGAGCAATCCTGTTAATTACTTAACTGATCAATAGTTTTGAAAAAAACCCTTTCAAATAATGTTTATTTTATTTTATTTTATTTTATTTTTTCCTGCTATTTACCAATTTTTCAAAACAGTAATTTTTGCCTAAAAGAAAAATGCTTGGATTAAATAATACAAAATTTACAATAAAATTTTACTGCTGATAGTCCAGGAGCCGGTTGTCGATTTTCCTATGTATCGAGTGCAAAGACCGGACATACATCAAAATGTAGGTTTCAATGTGCACATTAAGAATATCACTGGCTGCCAGGTCCTATCCTGCCGGAATCCGGTGGCAGCCGCACTTTTATGACGTCGATTTTGAGTGTTTGCCTATGTATCGAGTACAAGGACCGGACATACATCAAAATGTAGGTTTCAGTGTGCACATTAAGAATATCACCGGCTTTAATTTTAATTTTTACTCAAAATGCATATATATATATATATATATATATTTTAAACAGCCAGTAATATTGTATACAAAATAGCTATCATAAAAGTGCGGCTACCACCGGATTCCGGCAGAATAGGACCTGGCAGCCAGTGATATTCTTAATGTGCACATTGAAACGTACATTTTGATCTATGTCCGGTCCTTGTACTCGATACATAGGAAAATCGACGGCCGGCTCCTGGACTATAAGAATAATAAATTTTGATTGGAGTATGGATGTCTGTCCGCAGTACATGCAAATCACGATTGGCAAAAACACGTTGCCCGTACGACGTACGCGCAAAACAATGAAGTGGTTAAATGGGTTTAAACTTTCTCTGTATAAAACATAATTTCTCTATATTACAAATGCGATAATGCACCTGTTTTTTTATGCTTTGGTACAATTCTCCAAAAAATTATTAGTCCAACCGGAAAGCTCTATCGTATAATGTTATTTCAGGCTTTTTTAAAATTCTTATTTCTTCACTGCCACTATTTTTTTAAAATAGTTTTCACGTTTTACATTAAAGGCGAAAACAATGGAAATTTTACTATTGTCAAAAAAGGGATACCAATGAAGGTTTGGTTTAGTTTGGTTTATTTTTGTCGTCTGATTATCTACGCTAGGGATATAGGACCCGGGGGGAGTGCCCTTCGTGGGGGTCTTTCTAAGGGAACCTAACCCGTATTTACGCAAGGTTCGAAGAAAACCACGAAAACTCCAAACGGTTAGGCCGACAGCCGCGATTGGGTTCGAACCCAGCACCTGCTGTCTACCAGTTGAGAGGTTCGTACCTCTCGGCCACTGGTGGGGCGGGTACCAATGAAGAAATTTGAATTTTTAAAAAGTGGGCGTGAAATAAGATTATACGACAGAACTTTCTGGTTGACCTAATATTTTAGGTAAATGTAAATTTTACTAAATAAAAATGCTGGTTTGAGATATTTTAATATGACTTAACACTACAGGGCGGGGAGCGGTCAGGTAAAAACGCTGTCAAGCAAAGGGAAAATTACATTGGTTCCTCTACTTTAAGAGGAAACTACATTGTTATAAGTATTTTCTTATAGAAAATACTTCAAAATATTTAAAGGAATTATAAATGGCAATTTTCTCTTTAACAAAGTACTGGCATTTAAAACCTTTCTTTGACTGCGTGTTTTTCCCTGAACACTCGCCACCCTTCTCTAGAACTGCCATCGAATTTATTTAAATTTTATAAAATCTATTTCACAATAAGACTTTTATTTAAATTTATTTAAAATATTTAATTAGACTAATTCCAGTGTTGCCAGATTGTCAAAAGCCATTTTCCCCAAAATTTCTGAAAATTTCCCCAAATCAGGCCTTTTTTCAAAAAAAGTCCCCAACGCAATTTCTGCACAAAAAGACAAGTTTACAACTTTCAATTTTCCGTTACAAAAATTTCTTAAACAAATTTAAACTCAATTTTTCCCAAAAAACAAGCATTTTTTTTTTTTTAAATTCCCCATTTACAAAAAACATTTAACTCAACAGAATTTTGCATGTATATTCAGGACAAATCGACAAGAATAAGAAATATATATTACAACGATGCTCGTTTACACATGTTATTTAAATGGTTGATAATGCTGGCCTATCATTGAATTAGCTCAATCTACACTTTATACCAATAGCTTTTTCAAGGTTTAGACCATCTGTAATAGTAGGGTTTGAATGAATCTGATATGATGTTGGCATTATCTGCTTTTATCTGACTTAAACTATAAAACATGATTTTCAATTTTTGTTGCCCCCACTGAAGCACTTATCGAATGTAAAGCATCTATGTTACATCAATCACAGTGATTTCGTCACTAGTAAAGCAAATATAGCTGCTTTTAACATCTTTTAAAAAGCACAGCAAATGAACGTTTTGAACATGCCTGAAGATTTAATAATGTAAAGATCTAAGTCATTTAAGACCGTAGCGTTTTCATTCAAGTTTCTTATATATATATATATTTATATATAAAATAGAGCAGCAGCATTCATTGCGCAATTGTCAATTATAAATGTAGCAATGTGATTGTAGTATGTAATTGGAGGTCTTACAATTACAAATATCTCTACTGGCATTCTATGAAACACAAATTAACAAGCATTAACCAACAGCAAAAAAAAAGTTATAAAATTGTTGTATAAATCTATATTAATAAGGGAAATGCATTTTTGTGCTTGTGTGTCCGACCGCGATGACAGGAAAATCTGCCTCTCTTACTTATTTTAAAATTTTATGTTGGGGATAGTCCAAGGCAAATCCTGATGAATCAGTAGTACATGTAAACGGGAGGCACGACCATGAAAATAATGTTTTATATCTATTATTTCTGTATTTTATTTTCATTTTCCAAATCAAAATCTAATTCGAGACAGATCCAACATTGGCAAATGTCTGAAAATAAAAATTTAAATTGTGATAACAATTCCCCAAGAATTACTTGTCCCCAGAAAATTCCCCTGGAGGCTCAAAATCCCCCAAAATGGGGACAAAATTTTCAATCTGGCAACACTAATACATTGTATTATATATATTTGGCATATCGCATAAAATTTTTCCGGTTCGAATCGAGTATTATGAATTTAGAATGGGTCAAAATGATTCCTTATGGCAGTTTTAGTGTTAAGCAAAAATTTCACAAATTCTATAGTGAAAGTATCTTTTCCCAAACCCCTTATGCTGCGACTGTATCGTGATATACTTCTCTAAAGAATGATTGCGTTATCTGAAAGATCTTATTTTAAATCAAATTCAACAAACAATAAAATAGAATAAAAGTACGATAAACAAGAAATACCAATCGAAATATTCTTGCTAAAATTCTATAAATGCAATAGTTTTATTACACGAAAGAATTTATTCCTCATATGAACTTCGATGATATTTATTAAAATGCATTATTTAGAATTAGAAAACTATTCTAACTGAAATATCTGCATTCCATGTACTCTCGAAAGAAAAAAAAAGTAACAAAAAATTACAAAGGCGAAAAAATGTAATATGTTGAAAATTATTCTCAAACAAACAATAAAAAACCTTCTAATAATAGCGCATTTATGAGTAACTAAAAATATTCCAACTTTTACGACTCTTCTGAGTGGCAAAGAAGATAACAACTGTATTTTAGTTTCCCCTGCAGCTACCCTTTTTCCTCAAGACCGCTGCGCCATCTATTAATTTTGAACTATACTAAAAATACTTCTGGTTGCATTTAAGAATACAACAAAATGACGATCAATAAAATATTATAACTGTTATAATTGTTACAAAACTGATTATTAAGCTTCGAAAATGCATTTTAAATTTAAACATGTATTTTATGTGCAAGTAAATGACATAAATATTATAGTTCCGAGTACATTAAATTTTACAATAATATTTTACTTCATTCACACGTATATTTCTAATTGCTTTATAGTTCAAATTATACATTTTTTGGAGTGTAAAAAGATCTCTTTAATTCTGTTGTATATATTCGATCTAGAAATAGATTATTTGTTTACTTATTTTAGCTGTATTAAAACATTATTAATCTAAGGCACGTATGATTTTTATTTCTTAGCATTATTATATTTTAGTCGCATATTTATGTCTTTTAATCATAATTAAACTAAAATTATTCCAAATAATTAGAATTACCGCTTCAAAATATAAAAGTATCATTAAATAATGCCTTTAATAATTGAGTTAACCCCTAGAAAGTACATATTTTAAACACTTATATGCAATCAAAATTCGTACCAGATTTTTTTTTTCAAACAAATTTTAAAATTTTAATGAAAGTGCTATAAAAATGTATTCATTAGTTATTTCCAAATAATTGTTTTTTAGGTTCTGGTGGCCGTAACAGAAATACAATATAAATCAGAGAAGAGAAATACAATATAATTTTCTCTTGAAAGGCATAATCCCCTTGAAAATTATATCGAGCTATTTTTTTAAGTACTTTTGTTTCATATTAGGTATTTTTTGAGTATTTTTTGTTGTTATTTAATAGATTATTTTTGCGATTATGAAACAGAATATCCCTATTTTATGCAAAGATTTGGTTTGGTTTATTTTACGACGGCCGATTATCTACAGGAGGGATATAGACCCTTAAGGGGGGGGGAGGGGTTGCCTCCCCCCAACTCGCCAACTTTGCTGAATATGAGCGTAAATTACTTAAAGATGCCTTTTAAATAAGTTATACATTTTTACGCTGAAAACTGCATTCAATTTACTAAGAAATGTGTGCAGAATATAGACAAAATGACATACAGGGCTAAGCAAAGAATTGGATACATGGACACCTATGAATGATAATTTATGACAATGTGATTTCGGTTGTTTTAAGAGTGTTCTATTTTAAAATAAATTTTAGCTTAAAATTGACATGTAATAAAGGTACAAGTTAAACTACAGGGCTGTACAAATATATTCAAGTAGGTTTCCATCTATTAATATAAATTGCTGAAAAAAATTTTTAGGCTACTAGTGCATTTCTTGCTAAACTAAATATTCACATTATATTATATGTCTGATGTCAACTGACAGATCAAATACAGTGCTGTTCAAAAGTATTGGAATACATATTTCGCTGTATTTAACTATATACCCTTATTTCCTTAAATAACGAAGTTTTGTTAAAGATTTCATGAAGTGCATTGGAAAGTGCTTCATAATCTATGCTTAACGCATGATTTTTCTAACTCGTTTTTTTCAAAATGTTTCATCAAAATGTTTAATTTGATTTCCGGGGCATTCGATTGACCAAAATGATGCATTTCCTGACAATCCTGGTTAATCAAGTGTCTAATGCGTCTTTTAATTGTATAAGAATGTAGTTCAGACTAGCAACTGTGGTTCAAAACAGTCGAGATAAGGAATAAAATAACTACCGAAAAAAAAAAAATACTAAAAGAACTTTTTTTAATATTTGTGACTTATTTCATTAACGACGATAAAAATTAGGAATTTTGTCTCTTAAAATAGGATGAAAGCGCAACGACCACAGATTTATTGTCCATAGATAAGATCATCGTTTCACAAATCTGTGATTTATATTGTTATCTAATATATTTTCTATCGCAATTTTCGGCCTTATCTAGAGATTTCAGAAAAGCCTACCGGCAGGCTACAATCCACTTTTTTTGGTAGTAAATACTTTTTTATTGGATCAATACCTCAAACCTATCTGCGGGAATTTCGAAACTATTTTCTTTCTTTCTTTAAAAAAAAAGAAAGAAAAAAAAATCTGATGCAACATTGTAACATTTTGGATGTTATTATTTGAAAAGACTTATAAAAGTTACAAGTTTCTTGTCATCTTTGTCAAAGGACTAGTTAAATTTTTTTTGGTATGTATTGCTGATGCATTCAATAAAACTTGTTCGAAACTTATTGTTTGTATTTTCAGTTGAATATAAGATATTTATCTTACCAAAAACATACAGTATGTTGTGTAATCAACTGATTGAGTAAAAAGTAAAACCTGCTACATTTTATTTTATTAAGTAAGGCTGCCAAAACATGTTCTTTTTTTTAATTGCCACCACTTTATCTAAACAGATATCTTTAAAAAATTAAGATTTATTTATTTATTTATTTATTTATTTTTTTTTTTTTTTTTACCAATAAATGTCAAAACTTCTATTTAAAAAAAAAAATACTGTGACTAACAGAGTATAAAAATAGTTGCCTGTGGCAGCCCTGATTATCCCCTTGAAGGGCGGCTGTATAAAATATATCCCATTTAGTTTTTATTGATAAATAACACATTGACACCAGAATTTTTAAATGAAAAACTAAATTATATCAAGTATGTGAAGAAATCTATTTATCTATTTAAAATAAATTTGTTTTTAAATTCTGGTGACATTTAATCATTTAAAAATTTTATGAATGGAAGTGCTTTGACCTTCAAAGGGTTAAGGTATCTATCTGTCTACATTAAAATGGCCGTTTTGGTGAAAATTTTCGTCATTTATTATTACTATTATTATTATTTTGATTGAAATAGCATGCTTTTACAATAGCAAATCTGTTCTAGTTTTATTCCTACGATGCAAAACCGGAGTTATGATCAGTTTATGAAATAGGAAGTGATGGAGTCAAATACCGGAAATAGCCATTGCAATATCAGGATAAATGCAAATACTGTTTTAAACTGACTTTCTTGCGTTTTTCTCAAACGATCAGAAATAAACATTTATTGACATTTCCAGATTAATTTTATAAGTAAGAAACAACAAAGATGACAAATGTTTAAATGCGATTTTGAGAATTTGTGATTTCTATTCTATTAACGATGATAAAATTATGAATTGATGATAATTAGGAATTTTGTCTCTTAAATTAGGATGAAAGCATAACGACCACAGAATTATTGTCCATAGATAAGATCATCTTTTCCAAAATCTCTGATTTATATTGCTGCCTAATATATTTTCTATCGCAATTTTCGGCCTTATCTATAGATTTCAGAAAAGCCTGCCCGCAGGCTCTAATCCGCTTTTTTGGTAGTAAATACTTTTTTATTGGATCAATATCTCAAACCTATCTGCGGGAATTTCGAAACTATTTTCTTTCTTTTTAAAAAAAAGTAAGAAAAAAAAATCTGATACAACATTGTAACACTTTGGATGTTATTATTTGAAAAGACTTATAAAAGTTACAAGTTTCTTGTCATCTTTGTCAAAGGACTAGTTAAATATTTTTTTGGTATGTATTGCTGATGCATTGAATAAAACTTGTTCCAAACTTATTGTTTGTATTTTGAGTTAACTATATGATATTTATCTTACAAAAAACATACAATATGTTGTGCAATCAAATGATTGAGTAAAATGTGAATCGTGTTACATTTTATTTTATTAAGCATTGCTGCCGCAAGCGTCTATTTTTTAATTTTAGTTGAAAACACTTTATTTAAATAGAAATCCTTAAAAGATATTTTGACATTTTTTTTTTCTTTTTGAGTAATAAACGTTAAAATTTCTATTTAAAAATGTTGTTTCTTACAGAATGTAAAAATAGTCGCCTGGGCAGCCCTGTTTCAGGTATCTATCTGTCTACATTAAAATGACCGTTTTGGTTTACGTTTTCGTCATTTATTATTATTATTATTATTATTATTATTATTTGAAAGAGCACACTTTTACAATTGCAAATCTATTCTAATTTTATTCCTACTGTGTTAAAACAGGAGTTAAGGTCAGTTTATTAAACAGAAAATGATGGAATCAAATACCGGAAATAGACATTGGAGTACCAGGACAGGATAAATGTAAAAAGTGTTTTTAAACTGACTTTCTTGCCTTTTTCTCATAAAATCAGAAATAAACGTTTATTGACATTTCCAGATTAATTTTCTATCTAAGAAACAACAGAGATGACAAATGTTTAAAAAAAAGAAAGAAAAAAACATCTGAAGCAACATTTTAACATTTTAGATGTTTTATTTGAAAAGACTTATAAAAGTTACAAGTTTCTTGTTATCTTTGTCAAAGGACTAGTTAAATATTTTTTGGTATGTATTGCTGATGCATTCAATAAAACTTGTTCGAAACTTATTGTTTGTATTTCGAGTTAAATATAAGATATTTATCTTATCAAAAACATACAATAAGTTGTGTAATCATCTGATTGAGTAAAATGTGAAACTTGTTACATTTTATTTTATTAAGATATGCATTTGTGTTATTTATGACGGCCAATTATCTGCACGAGATATATAGGCTCTATGGGGAATGCTCTCCGTGGGGAGGGGGGGTCTTTCTAAGGGAACCCAATCTGTATTTACGTAAGGTTACCCATGGTTCTTAGAAAACCATGGAAAACTTCGAATGTTTAGGCAGACGGGCGCGATTGGGTTAAACCCAGGATCTCCCATATATCAGTTTCGAGAACACATCTTTCAGCCACTAGTGGGGCGTATTTTATTAAGGTATCTATCTGTCTACATCAAATTGGCCATTTTAAGGACAATTTCTGTCATTTTTGTTTTTTTATTTGAAAGATCACTCTTTTACAATTGGAAATCTGTTCTAATTTTATTCCTACGATACTAGAACAGGAGTTATAGGAGTATCTTTATTAAATAGGAAGCAATGGAGTCAAATAAGAGAAGTAGTCATCGTTAGGCCAGGATAAATGTAATTAATGTTTCTAAACATTATTTTCTTGCATTTTCCCCATAAAATCACTAGTAAATTTTAATCGACACTTCTAGATTAAATATTTTAGTAAGAAACAACATAGATGAAAAATGTTTAAATGTGATTTTTTAGGAAAACAATTTTTTCGTTCTGTAAACGCTATTACATAAAATGAATAAAACGTACCGTATAATGGTAAAATCCTAATAAAATAACGTAATTTGATAGCTACTGAAAGAATTATTATTAAAATAACTTTAAATATGATCATTTTGTAGTATGTTTCGAGAACATTTTCGGGATCCCGACTGCCCTGCATGATTACTTTTTGAATAACAAAGCTGCCGAAAGCAACAATTTTTGTGTTCTTTTGACACCAGTATTTTTCTAGTATAAATCTTGAAATTATGTTTCTCTTGCAAAGATTAACAAAGTGTGTGTTAGGTAGTTCTATTTTGAACAACTGTTGCCAACTCTCGGTGAATTTTTTTTTCTTTTAAAGCAATTCCGAATTTAGGCTGGAAAATTCAAAACAAGGACCGTTATTGTAAGAGGGTAGTGAGTGGTTAGAGAAAAACACACTAAAAAAAGAGGAAACAAGTTGAATTTTCTTATAGCAATACTTAATAATATAATATAGAAATAATATAGAAATACTAATGTAGAAATAATATAAAAGGATTAAAAGTTAAACAAAAATACTGGTATTTAACACCTTTTTTGACTGTATTTTCGCTGACCACTGGCCACCCTATCTAGTAATCACTAAATTTCTGCATACTATTCAAAATTTATGGTACGGTTTTCAGAATTTCTGAATAAAAAGAAGACATCTTGCAAACATGCGACGTGGAATTCCGAATCATTTTCGCCGTCATTCAGCAACTCCAAGAAATAACAACGATTCGGGATTTTAAAACCCAATTACTAAAGTATTCGCATGTGGAATTTTACTTTGCTTCTAAGTCACATCAGTAAATAAAAACACTTCTAGCAAAATCCTTTTGTTATTTGTATTTTAAATTCAAAATGACAGTTCAAGACAATCAAGAGCAATTTCCTCATGCAAACGCTTCAAGAAATAACCCAGCTGTTTTAGCCGATGTAACCTGATGTCTTTTTTTATTTTTGTTTTAAGAACACAAGTCTTTCATTCCGTACATCTTATGTTTTGAACAATGCCGTGTGTTTACATAATCTCTTTGATTAGTCTGCGGTTTCCAATAGATCTTTCAATTAGACACGCTTTTTAAATAGTGTTCTGCTTTTTTTAACACACGAGTGTCACGTAAATGAACCGTGTCGCATAACTTTCATCATTTAAGAGAAAGAAACTGCTCTTCTATTACTTTCTTCTACTATCTTTACAAGAAAAAAGGATTACTGTATTTACTCGTGTATACCGCGCACGCATGTATAATGTGCACCCTGTACTTTACAAGGAAAAATGTCGATTTTTTATAAAATCTTGTATATAACGCGCACCGTAAATTTGATATTCAAATAAATAAATATCTAAATGAATTTCAGTTAAGAAAGTCGAAATAAACTTTACATGAGGCAGAAAACAAGGCAAAAATACATTTTTAGACTTCGGGTAGGGAGTGAATGACGGTAGTGATAATTGCTAATTAGCGTTTAAATAATGTTACTAGTTCTGTTGTATAAAAAAGTGCAAGGAGTGAAAAAAAAGATCCAGTATATTAAGCAAGATTTGCCGAGTGATTATGTCTTCTATGAATACAATTCATGATTCATATTAAATCGTGTGATAACATCCAGCAGTAAAAAAATATTCCGTGCATAACGTGCACCTGGGAGTTTTGCCCTATTTTTTTGAAATAAAAGTGCACGTTATATACTAGTAAATACAGTAAATTCGTGAAAATTTTCGAAATCCGGTTATCGAGAGATTAACATGCTTTAGGGGTCGAAAAACATATTTATATATATATATCAATGTAGCAAGCCATTTGCAACAGGCTTGCTTCGGGATTCATGTACTGACTCAGCATCACGAACATAGCCTGTGTCGTCAGAAACCTAACGAAGCAGTAAGTATAACACGTAGGAGCATGTAGCCGTTAGCAACAAGCCAAGTGCAAAGAAATAATGCACTGTCAGCAATCTCTCACGGTATACGAATGACGTATAACTTTGGACCCTGGTAACAGCGAAAAGCAGCAGAACGATTCCGGATCCAGAAATGTGAAGACGAGCCCCACCAAGCTCTAGCGGCAGAAATCGCCGAAGATGTCCCTAAATCTTTAATTTTACTTATCTTTTCATTGTAAATATCATTCCATAACCTTGAATTATTAAAGATGTATGTCAATATCCCTGGACTCCTTCATTTAATATATGTGTGAGTTTGTCAATGTGTCTGTATGTGACAAAAATTTTGTGGGCGCGTTATTTCAAGAACTAATGCACAGATTTTCACAAAATTTTAGATTCTGTTACACCTTAATATAAGCTAGATCTGATTACTTTTAGGTGTATATGACTCAACAGGTGGTTCTGCTATGCTAAATTATTCACAATTTCCCGTTACTATGTCTCAAGAACGAGTGCATGGATTTACATACCTTTCATCAATTACATAACTTTCATCGTTTAACCACTTCCCTTATTTGCCCGTACATGATACGGGCAACATCATTTTGCTAATTCTAATTTGCCCGTACCACGTACGGGCATCCATATTCTATAATGAATTATTTTTCTCATCTGTAAGCTATAATGCAATTTTTTTATTATTTAATCCATGCATTTTTTAGGTGCGTTCGTAATTATGTAAATACGTAGCACCTATTGTTGTCGCTCAGTCCGTCCGTCTGTCTGTCTGTCCGTCTGTCTGTCCGTCTGTCTGTCTGTCTGTCTGTCCGTCCGCATATAACAACGCAAAAACTACCCAACCGAATCGTTTGAAATTTAAAATACATAATTATTACATAATTTTGTCGAGTCATTTCAAATTTTATGAATATCGGATGCATAGATCAATTACAGGGGCAATCAAAAGTATTCCGTTACATTACGGTCAATGGGGAAAAAAGTTTCAAATGCATTTTAATCGTTTGAAATTTAAAATACATAGTTATTACATAATTTTGTCGAGTTATTTCAAATTTTTTAATAATCGGGTGCATAGATCAATTACAGGGGCAATCAAAAGTATTCCGTTACATTACGGTCAATGGGGAAAAAAGTTTCAAATGCATTTTAATCATTAGAAATTTAAAATACATAGTTATTACATAATTTTGTCGAGTTATTTCAAATTGTTTGATAATCAGGTGCATAGATCAATTACAGGGGTAATCAAAAGTATTCAATTACATTATAGTCAATGGGGGGAAAAGTTTCAAATGTATTTTATACGCTTGAAATTTAAAATACATAGTTATTACATAATTTTGTCGAGTTATTTCAAATTTTATGAAAATCGGATGCATAGATCAATTACAGGGACAATCACAAGTATTCCGTTACATTACGGTCAATGGGGAGAAAATGTTTCAAATGCATTTTAATGGTGTTGCACTCATTCGAACTTGATAAAATTTATATGCAACTATAAAGTACATATTATAATATACATTTTACATAATTTATGATGCAAAGAACATTTGTTATTGATTTACAAGGCCACACAAAAGTATTCCATTACATAATGGTATAGGGAGAACATTGTTTGATGAGCGTTTTAATTGTAAATCACTATTTACAATTTTATGAGATTGATATATGAGAGTAATATTTTTAAAACTTCGTTATCGTACGAACGCACCTCGTTTGCTACGCTTCACGTGCAATTTCCAACTTGTTTTTTATTAGATTAGGCAAAGAATTTTATTTTGAAAAACCGGTTATAAAAGATTAAAAATTCTGTAAAAGGCATGAAAAAAAAGGCAATTTTTGAAAATATTTTCAAAAAATATTGATCAGTTAAGTGATTAAGAAAAAGAAACCGACTCTTCTATTTATAATTATAGTACAAAGTACAGTCGGCTCTCGTTAATTCAAACTCGTCGGGACCACAAGAAATGTTCGAATTATCCGAAGTTCGAATTACGGAAAATATGCTTAATATGGTACTATTACAAAGGAATTAATGTTATAATGTTTTTTAAATTTATTTCGTTTGCCATCATTAGAATATGACTTAATATTAAATTAGGATGTATAAATACATAAACTAATTAAAAGATAAGAAACAAGCACAATGGAAGAAAAATTTAAAGCGTCACTGATGGACAGACAGGGCACTAAGTAAGTGGATATAAAATGCATTGAATTATATGTATACTGGTCCAAAACAATTTTCACAAAAATTGAAGAAAGAAAATTATTCAAATGATCTAAAATCCGTAAAAGAGAAAAGAAAAATGAAAAATCGGAATTCTCGTTAGTTCGAATTAAACGGAGTCAAGAGAAAATGAGTTCGAATTAATGAACATTTTTAACGTTACTCTGCCATTGAAAAATTCGGGACTTCATGTTTAGTCCGAATTAAGCGAAGATTCGAATTATCCGATTTCGAATTAACGAGAGTCGACTGTATTTATTTCAGAATCGTCGGGATTTTACCGAGTTCAAACTTCGAATTTTTCAAAAATAATCAAAATATAACTTGCGTAATAATCAAAATATAACTTTAATCAAAATACAACTTGTATAATGTGTTAGCTAAATATATAGAGCAACCCTTGTGAAAGTCTCAAAAACATAGTTTGAAAAGTCTGAAAATTATCGTTAATAGAATAAACTCAAAATCCGTTATTCCCAAAAAGAAACAAAAAGACGAGCGGATGTATCCAAATGCAGAAGAACGTGAATATTGTGTATGCTATATTGGCTCTAATCAATGGATATCTGAATACAGCCCCTCATCTGTTTAGTTTATTTTAGGACAACAGATTTTGAGTTTACTCCGTCGACGATAATTTCGATAGTTTCAAGCTATGTTATTGAGAGTTTTGCAAATTTTCACTATACATTTAGCTAACACATTACGCACATTTTATTTTGATTGCATTCGGGCATGTACAGAGGAATATTATTCAGTAAACTTGTTCAGTTTTCGTTCATTTTTTATGAAAAGAGCTTTTTTATATATTAAAAACTCTGCAAATTAAGCAAAAACCTTTTCAAAATTTGGGACTGTTTTTATGAAAAAATGAATTTCTCTTCGAGTATCCAAACTGTCCTAAAAAAAAAAAAAAACGAACACAAGTTATTAAAATAAGCTACTTAATAATAATCTACATTTTGAAAGCTTTCGTTGCATTCGTTTTGGCAGGATTATCCAAAAGATATCCGTTTTTTTTAATTTGTTGATGGTCCCCTATGCGGTTTCGGTTAAATAATCTTTTCGAAAATATTTTACCTCTACTATTTCGTTTACTCACCTCCAGTTTCAGGATAGTTCCTTATGTATTTTTCTAGATATTAAACAAAACTATATACCGATAATCTAAAATCGCAAATGACCGGTCAACTTTGGTCATATAGTGTATGTTGATTTCTCGGATTTGGTATAATAGAGAACGCTTTTCGAATCGTGGCTAAATATGAATATTTTATTTTATTTTGTCGTTCGTGATTATATTCCGTTCACTGAGAATAAATAACAATTGTCTTTTTTTACAGCCTAAGGAATCACTAGACAAGGGCAACAAAATTATCATAAATATATACCCATTTATATTTAAAATTCACAAAGCGGATCACATGCAAGTTTCTTTTGAAAATGAATCAAAGAAACAAGTTATGTTAGCAAATGTATCCCGATGTCTTTTATAAGAACTCAGGTCTTTCCTTCCGAACAACTTGCTTTTTGAACGATGCCGCGTGTTAACATGATCGTTTTGACTTGTCGGTGGATTTCAACAGCTCTTCAATTAGTCACGCTTTTTAAATGGTGTTCTGCTTTTTTAAACACACGAATGTCATGTAAATCAACCGTGTCACATAACTTTCATCGCTAAAAGAAAAAGAAAACGTCAATTTATTTAATTTTTCGGAAATGAACAATCTAATATGGGTAATTTCTAAATTATACCACATTACTTCAGTTCTTTTCGAACGATTTCCGTGCGTATAAACTATATTATTTTACGAGTTTGTTTTTATATTGCCATAACAATGTTGGGATTTAAAAAAAATATTTTGGAAAATAAAAATCCCATTTATATTGATTTTGTTATCAAGTAAATAGAAATCCACAAAAAAAGACAATCAAAAATCGCAAAAAAATGTGTATTGAGATAAAAATTTCAAAACAGGCTATTTTGTTTGGAAATGCATCAATTAATCTTTTCAGACCTGAGCTAGTGATGGGCGATTCTCGAAAATTTCCTATTCGATAAAAATCGTAATCGTAAAAAAGCGCATTCGATAAACTCATCGATTAATTTCAAGAATCTACAATCGAGATGTTTTTACAATCGATTATTAAAATCTTTGTTATTACATGTTTAAAAAGTATAAATACATGGAAACTGAAAACAAATGAATTTAAAAAACAACAACAAACCAAAAGGATGTTATAATGGGGCCACAATAGTAGAAAAGTCATGTAACGGCGTTCCTTGGTTTCAAAAAGTTGTAAAGTCGCGAGTAGCAAAATGGCCAAAGAAAAAATAATCAAAAGCACTCCTAGTGAAAGAACATGAACTAAAAGGATATTAAAAGTGATCAAAATCTTTTATTGATTTCTGTACATATATTGAGATACGATCTACAATTCTCCCATTATTAGAAGACTCTCTATTGAAATTCATTAAACGGACTACTCGGGGGGGGGGGTGCAAAGTAGTGCAGGAGCAATGAAAATGCATAATATGAGTAAATGGTCATTAGGATTTCCAACAATACTTCGCATGATGGGAGTCAGTTAAATTTATTAAAGAGTTTCCCGCGGGGGCAAAGTGAGGCGGGATGAGCGCGGAAAGTATATAAAATAAAATGGTAATTACAGAGCTTTCTAATGATATATCACGAAAGAGGAGTCAACAAAAGATATAAAAACACTACCCTTAGAATTCCAACTATTGCAACACCCGGAATACAGCCTGTCCTCACAGTTTGTGAATTTTTCATACATTATAAATTATATAATGGAAGTCTCTATAAAAAAAAATCAGATCTGAATTCACAAAAACGAAATGATTTCAAAAAAGTTTGAAAAGCGCTTTTGTAAGGAAGCCAAATTGAGGAAAAGAGAAGAAAGATTCATAATATGAAAGAGTGGTTTGAAAACTTCCGTTGATTTATCATATGACGGGTCCATAAAAAGCTTCATATTTACTCCTCACTATTCCACTATTTTTTTTCTTCCCTGAATACATCCGGAAATCACGCAGCCTCGCTTTTAAATGTTTATATTTAATAAAATATTTCTACCAAAGAGCTCCATCAAAAAATCACATTTAAAATGAAATTTATTCTCAAAATAGCTACGATTTAAAAAATTCACCCCTCATCGCTCCCCTCCCCTGTGGAAATTCAACTCCAGGGGGAACGTTCATAATGTGAAAGAGTGATTCGAAAAACATTCCAATAATCAATCACATAAAGGGTCCAAAAAAAGTTTGGAATTTACTCCTCACCCGCAGGTTTAATTTTTCTTAACAGAATACACCTGGAAATCACGCATCCTCCACTTTAAAATGTTTATAATTAGTAATTTTTATTAGAAGGTTCCATCAAGAAACCACTTCTAAAATGATAGTTATTCTCGAAATAGCTACGATTAAAAAAATTCACTCCCCGTCCCCCCCCCCCCCGTCCTGAAATTAAACTGCAGGAAGAGAAAGGTCCATAATATGAAAGAGTATTCCGAAACCTTTCCTATGACATATCATATAACGGATCCAAAAAAAGTTTGAAATTTACTCCTCACCCGTGGCCGTAATGTTACTTTTTCTTCCCAGAATGCACCAGGAAATCACGCAGTCCCCATTTTAAACTTTTGTATTTATGAAATAATATTTACCGGAGCACTCCTCTGAAAACCACATCTGAAATGATATTCATTGTCGAAATAGCTAAGATAAAAAAAAAAAAAATCACCCTCTTATCGCTCCCCCTCCCCCTCCTGAAATTCAACTCCAGGAGGAGAAATATTCGTAAAATGAAAGAGAGGTTCGAAACCCCCCCCCCCCCACTTTAAAATCTTTATATTTAATAAGTTATATTTACCGAAGAGTTCCATAAAAGAAACCTCCACATCTAAAATGATATTTATTGTCGAAATAGCAACGGTTTAAAAAATTCACACTCTTATCTTAACATGACGGGTTAAAAAAAAAAGTTTGAAATTTACATGTCACCCGTGGGTTCACTTATTTTTTCTAGACTACACCTAAAAATGATGCAGCCCGCACTTTAAAATCTTTATATTTAATAAATAATATTTACCGGAGAATTCCATAAAAAATCCACACCAAAAATAACATTTATTCTCGAAATAGCTAAGATTTAAAAAATTCGCCCCCCTCATCGCTCCTCCCCGCCCCTTAAAATTCAACTCCAAAAGTAGAAAGATTCATAATATGAAAGAATAATTAAAAGAGCTTTCGTATATGCCTCTCATTTCCCCAAATTTCATCCCTATAAAGTCAGACATAATGAGAAAATCATTTCATCGCGATGAAAATTAACCTCGATTGAAATAGGTTTATCGAAGGACTTGTAACTTCCAGATGAAATTTAACCTTGATAAAAGCGGCACTCCGAGAATCTTGTGGTTTGCTGATGAATGCCTTTTTCGATAAGGATGATTTTCGTTCTCGCTGAGAATAGAGATAACGAGCTTTATCGAGCAGCGTTTTGGCGATGAAGCTTTGTGAAATGAAAGTTTTATCGAAAAACGAGGTACAGAAAAAAGCATGAGAATATGACAATAACTTGGGAAATGAAGACCTAATTTTCAAAGTTTCTGGTATTTTAGTCTTACCATGCTGTCACGTACGTGGTACCCCCCAATAAATATTATTTATAAAAAAAAAAAAAAAAAAAAAAAAAAAAAAAAAGAGGGGGCTGGAGAGGGTACGAACATATGTTTAAAACTGTAGCGATTTTTGTAATACCTATCAATTTAAGTGTGGTTTTTTTTTTCATCGAATCATTCGGTAAATATTATTTATCAAATGTAAAAAAAAATAAATGTCTGCTGCAGGAAATTGGGGGCGGAGGGGTTGGACTGACGGCGGGCAGGGGATGGGGACAATTTTCACTTTTTAAACCCGTCATATTGTATATCATCTTGAAGATCTCGAATTACTCTTTCATATTATGATGCTTTCTTACCCCCCTTCCGAATTTGGTTTCCACGGCGGGAAGGGGGGGGAGGGTCGGCATTTTTCGAAGCTTTTTGTGTTTTTATCATTTTAGATCGAATTTTTTAATTGAAAACGTCCTTAGGCGTATTGGAAATTTTTTTGAGGTAGAAAAAACCCATTGAACTAGCCACATTGTTACTGTAACCTAGGCACATTGTTTTAAAGTTCCCTCTTTGAGGACCTCTTCCAAAGGTGAGGGGCTTGACCCCCCCCCCCCCCCCAACATACACTTTAAATATTGCTCATTTTTTTCTCTACCAATTTTAACTTAAAAGTTTAAGCTATATGGCACAAGCGGGGCTATTGACCCGTCCCCCCCCTGTTGGTTATTCACCAACATAATTTTGCTCATTTCTTCACTTCATTTCAATTTTTAAAAGGCTATAACTTTGCTTGTATGGGAGCTACAGCGGCGAGAAAAATTATAGCATAACTAATTTTTCGTCGCCGCTCTTTTTGCAGTTTTACGGTTTTCCCCATAGCACCGGGTTTTTTTTTAAGGGAGGGGGCCAGGAGGGGGCATTTTTCATTTTTTTGATGTAATATGTTTATTGAAAGCTTATGCTTCATACATTACCAATTTAGCATAAAAAAGTTTCTCCCGTCATTCTGGGTCACGTTACGGACCCATAATGTGTTGAAATTTAAATTTCTCAAACTTCTTCGAAGTTTTCGCTAAATCGGCATCTGAAAAACATCGTGCCAATGTGGTGCGTGTATGACATCTGTATCATATAAATATTGTTCACTACTGCTGGGACTCTGGCCTCCTCTCGCGTGTAGGCATTAATTTACCGCGGTTACTTGGTCCTTGTATTTCCTAATAAAATATTTCCTGACGATTAAAAAAATACACACGTAATTGTTCAAGTTTTGACTTTTGTCGGCAGTTCCAAAATGGTTTTTTTTTTTTTCTTTTTTTACGAATTTTGCAATAAATATTATTTATAATATACATGGAATTTAGAAAAGCAGGAAGTGTTTGTTTGGCATGTGACCACTTATTGATCTTATGCACCTCGATTTTATATATTCCCCCCCCCCATACTCCGTTACCTTGGGGGGGGGGCAGTTTTCAAAATTTAACGTTCAGTTTGAAATTACGTTCGGTTGTTCGTTCAATTCGAGATTTTTTTTTTTTTTTTTTTTTTTTTTTTTTGTTGTTGTTTACAAGATTTTGCTGTGCGTGCACACTGCGTTTGGTATATGATTCCTTATACAGCGAGGACCCAGTTCGAGATTTCATATTACAAGATTACGTATAAGTTAGAGACACCAATGAAAGGAGGGCTCACTAGCGAGTGAATCCGTCGTGTCTTTATTAACACCGACTCATTCACCTGTAGTAGACTCTTGATAAAATTGAATCCTGTATGGTATAAAAGCAATCGCAAGCTGGAGTCATCGAGAAAAATTTTACACAATCGAAAGTTATCGAGATGTTCATACAATCGAGAAAATCGAGAAAAACTTCTCGTTATCGCCCATCACTAACCTGAGCATAAATTAACTTTACAAATACATATTTATTGCTTTTGCATAATCGAAATGACACCATAGATGTCAGAAAAAAGTCATTTTTATGAAATCAGTACTTTAGGGGACTGGTAATTTAGGTTTACAAATATGGATATAAAAGTATTAATTCCCTTAAAACATCAGTTAAACTATCAGTAATATAAATTTACGAAATAACAAAATTAAGGTCTTTAAACAAGTAAATAAACAGCAAATCCTCAAATTTTTTTATTGTAAAGCATTTAAGTTAAATGATCATGAATATTTCTTACTTTCTTGGCCACAATGTCTTGAAAGTATTTTCGGAATTCGGATGAAAACAATATTTATTTTATGAGGTAATATTCATCACTGCTGACATTTATTGGTTCTGTTTTAAAGCGAAAAACATTCAGCTGTATAGATGTAAACTAAAAATGCAAAAAATTCAAACAGTTTAGTTTTTATGAGGAAAAGAATGGAGGTTCACATTAGTTTACCTGAGGTCTGAAGAGATTAAAGCAACTGTGTCAGTAGAAGTAATATGATATTTCTCTTTTAGCACCTTCGCGAATGGCGTCCCATTTACAAATGTAATTCGAAGGAATTACTTAAAAAAAAAAAAAAAAAAAAAAAAAAATTATCTTTAGTTACATAATCACAAAATTGCTGCGTTATTCGTTAATAATTTTTTTAATTTTTGATTTTACTTAAATTTTTTGAGTCATTTTAAACTACACTTTTTCTTTTCGAATGGCTCACAATTTAGCAAGACATTAAAAAAATATATTCTGTGTTAAGTTGGTCAAAACTAGAAAATTCCACAATGCTGCTCTACTGCTAGGCAATGTAGATGTAGTTTCCCCTCTCCCCCAACGTTTTTTCAATGTAATGATTTACAATATTTACAAACTGCTAAACATCAAGAGTATGGGACAATGGTTCCAGATTCCTCGAAAACATCTTTTCGTATGCAGCATTGTGTCCAGTCATTTGACCGTTTTCATTGAAAACGGTTATGGAACCATATTTTAACGTTATTCTAACCATCTTATTGTCCATTTTATGGTCAGAACATAGTTAAATCCCCCCCCCCTACACACACACCATTTTTTCAATTCTATGATTTACAATATTTGCAAACTGCTAAACATCAAGAACTTGGGACATTGGTTCCAGATTCCTCGAAAACATCTTTCCGTACACTGTTAAAAATATGCAGCATTGTGTCAGTCATTCGACCGTTTTCATCGAAAACGGTTTTACAACCAGAATTTAACGCTATTCTAACCATATTATTGTTCATTTTATGGTCAGAACATAGTTAAATCACGGTTATATAACCGTTTTCTCAAAAAGAGGTCGAATGACTATTCATATATATTTCACTATACATACTGGTATAGGGGAAACATTGTTTAGGACGTTTTAATTATAATAAACTATTTCACGTTTTTTGAAATTGATATACGTTGCTGAAGCTTGATACAAGTTACTTCTTGTATATATACAGGAACACACAAAATATTTCGACTACCTATAGTGCCCGAAGTACTGTGTAATACAGCTGCAGGATCTGAATATTTTTAAAACTTCGTTATAGTACGAACGCACATCATTTTCTACGTTTCACGTGCAATTTCCAACTTGTTTCAAAAAGAGGTCGAATGACTGGACAGTTTGCAGAAAATTTTTAATATTGTATCGTCGTATCGTATACATAAGTTATGTAATTATTAATTTTTTTACTGCTAATACCAAAAACACATGATGTATGCATATCTTTAAGGAATGCGAAGAATGAAGAATTTCTCGAATGCGAAGTAACTAAGTACCAAGGACTTCAGTAAACAAAACAAAAATTTAAGCAAAATCGTGTGATACGCTTTCCGGTAAGGAAGAAAAATTAAAAGCAGAACTATCATAAATTAGGAATACTTGTAAATGGCCAGATTTTCCCATTTTAACCGACATAAAAAAGGAAAAAGAAAAATGTATTATTTAGTGAGCTAGCTGTAACAGAAATCATGAAAAATGTTAAGTCTGTTGAGTAAATTTACACCCAAAACAAATCAACATCAATGTATACTCGGAACTAAATGGATCAAACGAAATAAAGTAAAAAAAAAAAAATCTGTGTGCCAATTCTTGAGATAGAGAGCCTACAAAATTTTTATTACACACAATTACCGTAATTTCCGGCGTCTAATCCACAAATCACACTATCATTTCTTGACCCAGAAATTTTTAAAAGTACAATGTAACTTTTTAAATCAACGTAAATAATTAGGCTTTAATAACTAAATAAAATTTCTGGGTCCAAAAAGAATTGTTTGGTCCGAGGGTTAGACGCCGGAAATTACGGTATATACAGATTTGATTAAAGATAAGTTTATTAATATTTTTTCAATTGCATAAAAATCTAAGCATATTTACGTGAGTTAAACCGTGGAAGAAGAACTGACAACCAGAATGACAATCAAACAGAATCCATAAACACTTTTTTAATTTTGTTGGCATGTGCTAAAAATAAGAGATTTTTATTCATTGTGTGAGTGTTCTTTTCGCAAAAGTATCATTAAGAAATATCCTACAATTGAAATTAAAAAATCAGCGCAATCCTGTCTTAATAATGCTTTTTTTCTAATTTACTTATTTGTTTCTAAATTCGTTAGTTAAGAATGAAACTTTCTTAATATTACAAATTAATATTTCTTGCTGTAGAATGATGGGCTAAACATGCAACTCTAATAAAACTACGTACTTTCTCAGCTATGTCTCATATTAACTAATTAAATAGCTCAATGCTATTCTTCGCAATTATTTTTCTTCTATCATTATGTGTCATTTATAGATAAAAGCTTTAATTAAAAATTTTATTTTTAATTTATCATAAAACAAGACATTGATTATAATATATCTCATGGAATGAATCCATTCATAGATAATCATCATAAAGAAAACATATACTTCAGCTATAAGTTTATTAGTGGTCAATTTATTTTTTTTAAATATGCTCTTTTATTTCGTAAAATGCATGAAATGAAAACTCTTCTCCTGTGTTAATTAATGTTTTAAATAAATATTAATAAGGGTTTTTAATTCATGCTTAATTAGTAGAAGAAAGCATTCATTATATTCTACTTTTAGTGGAGATTATAAAGAAAAATTTTAAAAGTTTCTACACCGTTTCTATTTTATCAAAGATCATTATTAGTTTTCCCTTAGAAAGTTGCATCATATTCAGTGAATGTTTGAAAGATGAAGCTGGTTTTAATGTTAATTAAGAATTTTAGAAGGGGAAATTTACGTGTAATGAAATTAATATGAAAATGTTTGAAAGTCTCTTTTTTTCTGAGGCATCAACACTGACTACCTCTATTACATAATTTTATTTATACACAATTTGTACAAAGTAACTGAAAATGAAACAACAAAAAATGGTTTTTTTTATGTTTAAATGTAAACAAATATAAATTAACTTGCAAAATCTGCGGCTTTGCTCGTTTAGTCAAGTCAAGGAGTATTTGTTTGTCTACTTTTTATCAGAGGAAATTATACTGAATAATATAAATACGGAAATAATACAAAATTTACATATAATGAAATTAATATGTATAGAAAGCCTTTATTTTTCTGCAGTATTAACTCTGATCACTTTTATTAGAGAATTTTATTCATACACAATTTGTACAAAATAACTAAAAATGAAAAAAAAAAAAAAAAAAAAAAAACATGCTAAAATGTAACAAATATAAATTAACCCGCTCGTCACCAAATTATTATAAAAGTAGAGAAAAATATCGTTCTAACTCCTAATACTTCTGAAATATCACTGTAAAACATGTGCAAAAAGATTTTTTTCTAATGTTACTCTATCTAATTTTTTTTCGAACCTAAAACTCGAGGCCCAAAACACTTCCACATTTTAGAGGAATCTGTTATGTTTAATATAAATCTCAAAGTATACTGTATATATTAAGTGAAGATTAAAGAACAATAAAACATTTTTGCATCGCAAAAAAGTTTAGGACGTTTTTTCCTTTCTGCCCCTTTTTAAATTTCTGATATTTTAAGAAAGGATCTGTGCGATAATTTACGTCGTTAAAGTAACAGAAGTGTTATTTTAAATTTCTGTCTCCAAAAATTCTAAATAAACCGTAATTTAGAACATTTTCTATTAATTTCACACTTTTAAATTTAGAATTTTTACGTAACTGTTTATTCCGTACATCTGTACCTTAACCACTTTGCGGACCAAAGCGCTGCCACCGAAATACTGAAGGCCAGAGAACACGAATTTCTGTCACAAAACATTAAAAATTTCTTAAAAGGTTCCCGTCTTGAAAGTGTTAATGAATTATGCCAAATATAATAAATTTTCTCTCAAATTTTTGCTTTTTTTCCAGAAATATTAAACAGATAATTAATTTTACAGCATATATATATGTGTACATGTATTTATAAACATTCCACAAATAATTGTAATAAATAAGGCTCGCACACACCTTGGAATTTCCAAGGACTCTGGCACCACTATTAAAAAAAAAAAAAAAAAAAAAAAAAATTACATTTAATATTTAAACCACCCAACATTCGCAATCCCCACCTTCATTCACAGATTTTACAAAAATTTCTGCAGTGAAACACTTTGAAAATATTCTTAAAATTTAAAGGTAGAATTGTACGAACCCTGAATAAAGAATACTTTTTTAAAATTTTTGGTATGAATTCGATATTTCTGAATAAAAATTCACCAAGTTAGGCAACATTAGCAACAAAATCTCACGATTGTTTTTACAACACCAAAATGGTTCGGCTATATTCAGCATTAAAAACTTTCTCTTTTTCGTAACAAATAAACAAAAGATGAAGCACAGTCTTTTTAAACTAAATATCATTCGACTTAAAATTATGACATTCGGGGCGTTATCTCGATACATAAAGCAGCTCATTTAATCCTAATTGGCTTCACTCACGGTAACGAAGAATGTTTTTCCTTTCTTTACGACCAAATTAGACACACTCGATTTCGACTTATTATCGTTACTTACTGACCTACATCCAAAACTGTCGCCGTCCGAATTAACCAATTTTGCCAATTTTAATAAATTTTCTTCTAAAATTTTGTTTTTCTACAAGAAATATTAAATAAAAGATTATTTTTAAAATATATATATGTGCATGAATATTTAACGATGTTTTACAAATAACAGTAATAAAAAATATCTTTCAAAAATTTTTCGTGTGACAGATATTTTTGAATAAGAATTCTCCATGTTTGGCAATATTGGCAACATAATCTGACGATTGTTTTTACAACAATGATTTCTCAAAATGGTTCGGTTATATGCAGCATAAAAAATATTCCCTCCTTCGTAACAAATAAATACAAATAAAAATACAGTGTCTTTAAGCGAAATGTCATTCGAGTTAAAATTATAACATTTAGGGTGCTATCTCGATACACGAAGCAGTTCGCATCATTTAGGGCTCATTGACTTCACTCACGTTTACGAAGAAATTTTTCGTTTCTTTACGACCAAATCAGACACGCTTGGTTTCGACTGATTATCATTACTTACTGACGTACATCTGAAATTGACGCCATCCAAATCTGCCAGTTTTGTCAATTCTACCAATTTCCCCCCTTAAATAATGAATCAATTTTGCCAAATTTAACAAATTTGCTTCTAAAATTTTGCTATTCTATGAGAAATATTAAATAAAAAAAATTTACAGCATATATTTATACATATAATGTGTGTGTGTGTGTGAATATTTATCTATGTTCTACAAATAACAGTAATAAAAAATACTTTTGAAAAATTTTGGTGGGAATTAGATATACCAGAATAAAAATTCTCCACGTTTGGCAATATTGGCAACACAATCTAACGATTATTTTTGTAACAATATTTTCTCAGAATGGTTCGGTTATATGCAAGCCAAAATTAGGGCTTTTAGTTTCATCTCTGCGAACTTGACGATATATACATTTTTGGATTCACAATGATCCAAGGCACGGAGTAAGACACAGGAGGGGAAACTTAATGCGCATGACTCTTCGAAAATACAAAGTGAAATTTTGATAAATAATGAGGGGGCTGTGATAAGTATTAGGCTAGTTTTTTAGCTACTGCAATGCTTTTCAATGGAAAAAATGGTCATTTTTAATTTTTTTTTTACGAAAAATCTGAATTTTTAGAAGGTTGTAAAAATGAAAATCTGGTTAATTGTAGTTTTCTTCACAACATACATATTTTTTTATAGGTATTTGGCGCTTCATTTTCGTTTTTAAGCCCTTTAAAATACGAGATCATTCTGACAAAAATCAAAGGGACAGGCCATTTAAAAACATTGAATATCGCGGATTAAAATGACTGTTGTAAATTAGTTGAACATCGCAAAGAAACAGACTTATGATTTTTAGAAATTAAGTATTAATCAAATATTTTGGAGTAAATTTTAATTTCGCGTATAGTTTTTATAACCTTAGACCATTTTAATAATCCATAACTTTGGATATTTATGCAATTAATGCATGTAGAATTAAAGCTAATTTTTATTTTAATTATTTGGAGCAACAGCTTAGCAACTGCTTATTCATATTATGGATGTATTGTGTGTCACCCCCCACTCTGCCCCCCGGGGGGGCACATTTTTAATTTCTTTACTACACCAGTCGTGTGACACATCATTTCAAAGGTCTGCAACCACTTATTCATATTATGGATGTCTTGTGTGTCACCCACCCACTCTGCCCCCCCAGGGGGGGCACATTTTTAATTTCTTTACAACACCAGTCGTGTGACACATCATTTCAAAGGTCTGCAACCACTTATTCATATTATGGATGTCTTGTGTGTGTCCCCCCACTCTGCCAGGGGGGCACATTTTAAATTTCTTTACAACACCAGTCGTGTGACACATCATTTGAAAGATCTGCAACTGTTTATTCATATTATGCCTGTCTTGTGTTGCATCCCCCCAAAGGGGGAACATTTAAGCTGTTGCATAGCTTTTATCGCGGGCTTTGAGCGCGGCGACCGAATCTAGAAATTCCGTAATGAGAGAAAAAAAACTAACATTCCGGCTAACTTCATTTCATTTCGGCAAATTTCGACACTTCGGTAGACTTCTCATTTATTCATTAATAGAAAAAAAATTGTTTTCTTATCGGTCATCACGCTCAAAAAGTGTAATATTAAATAAGGATAATAATAGTAAAATAAATAGTATAAAGTATAAATAATAGTAAATTAATATCAAAGAAAAAGAAAAAACTTGAATTAATATAAAAAAACCACATAAATAAAAAATAAATAAATAATTATAGTGGCATAAGTTGATAAAAAATGCTATGCAATAGCTTTACCGCGGCAGTTCCCGGAGTGCCACACGTATTTATATTTTTTTTCAACTTTGCTTCTATCTTTTATTTGTGACTGTGCAGTAAAAATAAATCTATTAATCAAAATTGTTCTTAGCTCATTCAGGCATTTTTGCTTTTAAATCTCCATCTTTTCCATCCGGACATTCACGCCCATGTGAAAGGCAAGGGGGGGGGGGGATCGCCCCGTCCGAGGAGATTAAGGGAGCAGCATAAATTTTTTTCTACCAGCACCAATTTCTTTTCCTTCTATCTCTACAAGAAGAAAGTATTAAATTCGTATAAATTTTCGAATTCTGGTTTTCGACGGATTGTACATGTTTTAGGGGTAAGAGATTCCACAAAACATGCTTTTATAAAATATCTGTCTGTGACAGACATTTTGTGGGTTCCCTATCTCAAGAAAAAATTCACGGAATTTAATAAAAATTGATATTTAGGTAAGACCCTGATGTAAATTATTGCTGATTAGTTTTTGGCGTAAATCGCTCAACAGGTGTCACTGCTATGCTCCATTTTTTATGATTTACGCAACAGCTGAATCTCAAGAACTAGCGCACGGATTCCAATAAAAATTTAGTTTTAGCTAGTCCCTGATATAAATTGATGCTGATCAGTTTTTGATGTAAATCACTCAACAGGTGGCGCTGTTATGCTGCATTTTTTACGGTTTACGCAACAGCTGTATCTCAAGAATTACGCACGGATTTTAATGAAAATTTATATTTAGGTAGTCCCTGATATAAATTGATGATGATTAGTTTTTGGTGTAAATTGCTTAATATGTGTCGCTGCTATATTGCATTTTTTAAGATTTATGCAACAGCGTATCCCAAGAACTAATGCACAGATTTTAATAAAAAAACTTGTGGCACTCGGGGACTGCCGCGGTAAAGCTATTGCATAGCATTTTTATCAACTTATGCAAATATAATTATATATTTATTTTTTATTTATGCAGTTTTTTTTTTATCTTTGATAATAATTCAAGTTTTTTCTTTTTCTTTGATATTAATTCCAGTTACACTTTTTGAGCGTGATGACCGATAAGACATTTTTTTTTCTTTTATTGAATAAATGAGAAGTCTGCCGAAATGAAACGTCGTTAGTCGGAGTGTTAGGGTTTTTTCTTTATTACGGAATTTCTAGATACGATCGCCGCGCTCAAAGCCCGCGATAAAAGCTATATAATAGCTTAAATGTGCCCCCTCTGGGGGGTGACACACAAGACATGCATAATATGAATAAGCAGTTGCAGACCTTTGAAATGATGTGTCACACGACTGGTGTTGTAAAGAAATAAAAAATGTGCCCCACGGGGGGGGGGGCAGAGTGGGGGTGACACACAAGACATCCATAATATGAATAAGCAGTTGCTAAGCTGTTGCTCCAAATAATTAAAATAAAAATTAGCTTTAATTCTACATGCATTAATTCCATAAATATCCAAAGTTATGGATTATTAAAATGGTCTAAGGTTATAAAAACTATACGCGAAATTAAAATTTACTTCAAAATATTTGATTCATACTTAATTTCTAAAAATCATAAGTCTATTTCTTTGCGATATTCAACTAACTTCCAACAGTCATTTTAATCTGCGATATTCAATGTTTTTAAATGGCCTGCCCTTTGATTTTTGTCAGAATGATCTCGTATTTTAAATTGCTTAAAAACGAAAATGAAGCGCCAAATACCTATAAAAAAATATGTATGCGGTGAAGAAAACTTCAATTAACCAGATTATCATTTCTAAAACTTTCTAAAAATTCAGATTTTTCGTAAAAAAGTTTTTAAAATTGACCATTTTTCTCATTGAAAAGCATTGCAGAAGCATTGATCGACAGCCTGCTAGCAGCGGTTTCGCCGCCTATCGTCAAAAAATCCGCATGGCAAAATTTTAATACTACTTTCCCCTCCTGCTTCTTACTCCGTGATCCAAGGAGTTCATTTTTCGAAGATACTATGAAATAAACGCCATATTTAAAAAAGAGCGCCATCTATCGCAGATGCATAACAAATGAGTTTTTTACTTTTGGTATTATTACATATTAAAATTTTAATGAAAAAATGGAAAGAACAAATATTGTTGAACATACAACGTTATACAAATTATATATTTGTTAAGATTTTATTTTAATATGATTATTAATATTTTTAATTGGATAAACAGTTCAAAAGACATTTGCACAACAGAAAACTGAAATCTTGTTTTGTATTTTAATGTATGCTATTTTCATGAGGATAAGACACAGCAATTCGAGAATAAAATAGTAATGGAGAATCTATTGTACTTAGTCTGAATTAACTCCTTAAAATTAACCCCTTCGGGACCACGGGTGCATGTATGCACTTTCAAACCGTACTTCCATCGCTTGTTTATGATACCACTTAAAAAGAAAATTAAAATTTTCCTTATTTAATTAAAATATTCACTTGCTAAACTAGTGTTAATTGTATGACAAGAAAGGGTGTCAATCAAAAAATATTCATTAAAAAGATACTGGTCTGGAAAGGGTTAATAAATAATAGAAATCTTAGTCGTTTGCATTGCTATCATCATAGGTTGACATTCGTATGTTCAACAAACTTCCATCGTCCCAGTACAGCTCTATATCCTACATATGCTTGTATATCTACATTTATTAAAAATACATGGACATGATAATGTGACACATGTTACACAATGTGACACAGAATGACATGTAAATGTCATTCTGATTTTGTGGTGAATCCAAAAATGTATCATATAACAAGTTCGCCGGCATCAAAATCACAAGAGCCCTTGCCTCGATATGGCTGCGATTTTCCAATATGGCGCCCATAAATTATCTTGTTTTTAAATGTATCATGTATAACTGACATGTTGATGTTGTGATGAATCCAAAAATGTATTGTTTACCAAGTCCGCTGATATGAAACCACACGACTCCCTAATTCAACGATGGCGGCCATTATCCAGTATAGCGCCCATAAGCTACCCTCATTTTGAAAGTATCCTGGAAAAATGAAGTACGGTTGTTGTGGTGGAACCCAAAAATATATAGTTTACCATGTCCCCCGATATGAAACCACACGAGCCCCTGGCTCAACGGCTAAATGTCTTTAAACGAAATGTCATTCGAGTTAAAATTATAACATTTAGGGTGCTATCTCGATACACAAAGCAGTTCGTATCATTTAAGCCCCGTTGATTTCACTCACGTTTACGAAGGATTATATTCGTTTCTTTAGGGCCAAATTAGACATGCTCGGTTCCGACTGATTATCATTACTTACTGACGTACATCTGAAATTGTCGCCATCCAAATCAGCCAGTTTTGTCAAATCTAGCATTCCCCCCCCCCCCCCTTAAATTATGATTATTTACAAGATATATTAAATGGATATTCTTTTTTATATAAATATTGATAAATATTCTGAAAATATTAATAAAAAAATACTATCTAAAAATTTCTGGTATGAAATCGAAACGTCTGAATAACAATCTGCCATTTTCGCAATACTGACTCATGAAATGATCCGGTTATATGCGCATCGAAATTTTGTCGCCTTCGTAATAAATAAACAAAAATAGAAACACAGTGTCTTTAAGCGAAATGTCATTCGAGTTAAAATTATAACATTCGGGGTGTTATCTCGATGCACGAAGTAGTTCGTATCATTTAAGCCCAATTGACTTCACTCACGTTTACGAAGGATGTTTTTCGCTTCTTTACGACCAAATTAGACACGCTCGGTTTCGACTGATTGTCGTTACTTACTGACATACATCCGAAACTGTCGCAATTCTAACTCCATCAGACCAAAACTATCTAAGACAAGAGTGAAGACTTCCACATGAGAAGGGGAATTCCACCAGAAGGGTCGAAAATCTTTTAAAGTCGATAAATATGCTAATTCGACTTTCAGAAGGAAACCTCAACGGACACTCGACTGAGTGAAAGCCTTGATGCATGGAATGGATAGATATGCCTGAAAAATTTCTAGTGTCACCGCCACTGAATATATTTTAGAAAATACATGCTTAGGAAAATTAATCATACTTGGGTAGGCTTTTTTTCTTAGCCGGCTTTTTCTGATGGATTGCATACAATGTTTATATATATATAAAGTCATTGCAATATATATCAATAAAACATGAAAAAATAAATTAAAAGGAATATTCGAAATATTCAGAACTATATTAGATTCATCGGGACACCATATGTAAATATATATGTATATATAAACCATTAAATTTAATATAAAATTACCACATTGAAACATGGAAAAATAAATTAAAATGAATATAATCGAAACTTGTACAACCAAGTCGGATCTTCAGGTCCAAAAATACTTTGGAACTACTAATAAAGTGTGTGGTTTTTATCTTCATATTAGCCATGAAAAAGCAAAATAATCCAAATTTGGCGCTACCAACATGCATAAAAACAAAATAAAATGAAGAAAAAAGCATTAAAAATAATCAATAATATTAATTATTAAATTATATTAATAGATTTAATTAATATAACTATAAAATTTTTCATATATATGTTCTTCATACATGTGTTACAATTGCTCATATATATGAACACAATTATTCAACATTCAGTATGCATGTATAAACAGCTATTTATTTAAGGAAAATTACCAACTAATTTTTATTATTTGGGTAAACATCTTATTTTAAATGCCTGTATTTGTGGAAAGGTCCACTGTTACTGTTGTGATCATTAGAGCAAATTTTCGTAAATAATGTTAATTATTTTATTACAAAGTAAATTTAAGATAAAAAATGATACAACCAATTAACCATTTAACCCGAGAGGGCGCGTGCAGGGCCTAAAAGACCCGGAGTGCGTATGATTTTTTACAATTGCAACCACTAATTTTTTAAAGTAATCTTCAACTTATTTTATCGCAAAATTTGTAAGAATTTTCTCTGTCTAAATAAAGCTACTGTTTTAATTTGATTTTATTAGTGACAAAGTTAAAACCATTCATACCCTGGATAAGCGCGCGTTCTCCCGGGTGCATTTTCAGAAAGAATCACGTTTTGAGCACCTTATCGCCAGAACAACGATTGGCGCGAAGATGAAGTCAATGCTACGCACCCTTTCTTGTTTGTGACGTCAACCGCCTAGCGAATAGCAACCCTTCCTTTTGCAAAGAGATCGCGCTTATTGTTCATTTGTTTTTCAGTAAATGTTATCAAGCAAAGACTATAATATGAGGAAATGTTATTCATCGTTGTTTACGATTAAAACATAGCTTAAAACAAAGAGCTTTTTAAGATTAAAATGCTTTAAATTTCATAGAACATCTAAACATAGGTTTTTTATTTATTTATTTATTTTTTCTCAATTCAAAAATATCATTTCCTTAACTCGCTATGTTCTAAGAAATTGAGAAGGTAATTAAAAACAGTAGTAAGGATTCTCTTTAATAAACATAATTCTATTAATCATATGTTTTATGACAAATTTGAACTTAGTTTATTTTGTGTTTGGCGATGCAGCTAGCTGAATGTTCTTGCTTTCGCCAACTCGCCAAGGCTGGTGCTCAAAACGTGATTCTTTCTGAAAATGCCTCCCGGGTTAATTGATCAATATTTAAAAAAAAAGTTTCAAATAATGTCTGTCTTTTTCATGTCTTTTAAAGAATTTTTAATCTTTTATGAACAGTTTTTCAAACAGAAATTTTTCCTAGTTGAATCAGAAAAATGCTTGTATTAAATAATGCAAAATTTACAATAATATTTTACTGGAATAACAAATTTTAATTGGAGTATGGGTGCCCGTATGTGGTACGTGAAAATCAAGATTGGCGAAAAACACGCTGCACGTACGGGAAAATCAGGGAAGCAGTTATATACTATTGCTCAATTTTCACATGAAATATATCTCATTTGTAACAGAATGTATTTCGCTAATTAATATATTAAATCATTTTTTTACTCTTGAAACTTCCCTAGGAAAGATTCTAAAATTAAAATTTTTATAAAAAATTTAAGCAAATTTTAATATGTATCTTCTGGTACAATTTCGAACATTTTAAGCTAATTTAATTTTCAAACCATCCGTAGAAGTATTCGATACAACTTTAAGTGTGGGATTTATCATAAGTGAATTAGTGTAGAAGAGAATAAGTAAAATTTGCAATGTAAAATTACACTAAAAACTGAATTTATTGCACATTTTTATGCGTAACATTTTTTAAAACTTTTAAAACCGATACTTAATTTTATAAAATATATCTTAAGAACCAAAATAGAAAACAAAAAAAAAGTAGAGATGATTGAACAATGAACATAAAAATTTTGTTCCTTTGAACATGCCAATCTGTTGAAAATACACAAACAGAGAAAAATCGCTTTTAAGTGAAGTGAATTGTGGCATTTAAAGGGGCAGCGATCTAATAAATTCGCTTTAAATTGTGTTTATAATATTCAGATCTTTACGAAACTTTATCAGAATGTACTAGAGATTATACAGTATAATTTAATTTAAAAAAATTAGAAAAATTATAGCTGCAATTCTTCCGGTTTTTTTTTTTTTTTTTTTTTTTTTTTTTTTTTTTGTTGACCAGAAAAATTTAATAGAAATTTTTGCTTTATTTAATCGCTGCTTTCGATGCTTCAGAAAAAAGAGATTTGCAATAAAGTCTTTTGTAGTACCAAAAAGCATAAGATGTTGGCAGCTATGAAAATTGATATTTTTGTCGTTTTCCACTGAATGTAGGGTACCACTGAATGTCGTACGGATAATGTGTTTTTGCCAATCATGATTTGACTGTATCACGTACGAGCAACCACACTCAAATCATAATTTGTTATTCTCACCAGTAAAATTTTATTGTAAATTTGGTATTAATTAATGCGAGCGTTTTTGCGACCCACTTAGGGGGTCATACGATTATTAAAAGTCGAAAAATCACAATAATTGTATTTTTTTCAACGTTCTATATCTTGAAAAATATAAGCGTTAAAATAATATTTTTTTATGTTAATAGATCAATGTTTTATCTACACACATATATCTCATTCTTGTCTGAAAGTTAAAGAACATTTGTTTTAGAGAATCAGAAATAATAAACAGTTTGTTGTGGGAAAAAATGTGATCAAAGATAACGCACTTGAATACTCAAATTATATTGAATTTAAAACAAAATTTCTGTTTTTTACACGTTTTACAAAAACTAAAGGTTAATTTGAACCTAAATTTGTATATATTTAAACCATATTTCTATTTTTAAAATTAAACTGAAAATAGTAAGAATGAATAGTAAGAAATAGCAGTAATGAAAATTTTTCCCTTAAAAAATTAAATTTTATCTATGCATAGAAAATGTATCCTTTGGCAATCTGAAAGCAAATTTAGGTTCAGTTTCAAGAAAATGGCATTATGTATCATCTGTAAAGATTTCGTGCAAAAATATTAAATAGTTTTAGAGATAAAATGTGCGTTATGTGAAATAAAAAAAAAAAACACATTTTGAGATAAATTACTTTAAAGTTTTTTTTTTTTTTTTTTTTTTTTTTTTTGCTGAAACTGTTTACAGTAAATAGCTTACATGTTTTTTATCATAACTTCCGTAATTCTGGAAATTTTTAATATAACTGTTTAAAAAAAAATCGAATTTTTGAAGGTTTAACAATTGTATGATCCCTTAACTGATCAATGTTTTTGAAAAAAACTTTCAAATAATGCGTATTTTTTTTATTTTATTTTATTTTATTTTATTTTTTTTTGCGTCTTTTATAGAACTTTTAACCTTCTTTCGCCAGTTTTTCAAAACAGAAATTTTTGCCTAATTGAATCAGAAAAATGTTCGGATAAAGTAATGCAAAATTTACTGGTGAGTGGTAAGATTTGAAATCATTTAAAAACACGATGTCTGTATCACGTACGGGGAAATCCTGAAAGCGATTAAGCAAAAATTTCTATTTAAAAACACCAGTCATAATAGATTATAAAATTCTGTAAAAGACATGAAAAAATAGACATTATGTGAAAGTTTTTAAAAAATATATATACTGTTGACTCTCGTTTATTCGAATGTCCGCTTAATTCGAGCTAAACATTAAGTCCCAAAACTTTTAATGGCAGAAAATGGTTAAAATTTTTCATTTATTCGAACTCATTTTCTCTTGACATCGTTTAATTCGCACTAACGAGAATTCCCATTTTTTTTTTTATCTTTCCTTACTTTTTCGCGGATTTTGGATTTTTTAAATAGAATTCTTTCTTTTATTTTTGTCAGAATTTTCCGAACTAATATACATATAATCCCATGCGTTTTCGTTTTCTTAATGCCCCCATCAATAACACTTCTAACCTTGCTTCCATTGTGCTTGTTTCTAATATCTTAATTTGTCTATGTATTTATATCTTTTAATTTAATATTAAGTCATATTCTAATCATAATTCTAAACAGCCGAAATAAATTAAAAAAGTTTTACATTAATACATTTAAAAGTATACAGTAATTTCTTTGTAATAGTACCCCTTTAAATATATTTACTTTTCATGCGTTCCATAATTCGAATTCTGGATAATTCGAACATTTCTTGTGGTCCCGAAGAGTTCGAATTAATGGGAGTCGACTGTATGAGTTAAATGGTTTACGACACTTATCTGTTGTTCAAAAGAAATGTCAGGAATGTCTTGGCATGGTTAATGAATACAAGTTCTACTTTGATAACAATACGACTTTTTGAAAAATGCCTCAACGGACACTCAATTCACTGAAGGCCCAGATAGATACGCATGAAAAATTTCTGGTCACTGCCACTGAATATATTTTAAAAAATACATGTTTAGGAAAATTAACCACCTTTGGGTAGGCTTTTTTTCATAGCCGGCTTTTATCTGTACACTGCACACAAGAGATCATTTTTTAGGAAAATTGTTAGCTTATTTTATTATCGTTCTTCAATCTTCAAAATATATTCTTTTGAAATATCTACATTTATCTCCTGTAATATATCATATAATATGTAATTTATGAGATTGCATTTGGTGGGACCTTGTAGAATTTTCAAGCTAATGGGAAAAAGTTCATTTACCTGATTTTGTGATATGTTTTAGAGATACGAAAATCATGATATTTTTTCAGACAATAGCCATATATGCATTTGTCGTTTCGACGATATTTTCATCTAAATCACAGAACAGCATGAGAAAAAATACGGGAATTTACCTTTTAAAAATTTATAAAATTGATACAGTGTTTGCATTCTTGGAACACTGCATGTAATACCAACTATTATTGAACCGACTGGCCAGATCTACCCTATCTACCGCGGTGTACTTAAAAAAAGTAAGACTTTTACTGCCGCAAAGAATATTTAAATTAAATTTTCCTTTTATAAAATACCTGAAAATAAGAAAGTTCATATTTGCTATAAAATTCGTATGTTATTTCTGGTGTACGATAATTATTTGAAACAAATTTTTCGCCCTGGAAAGGGTCAAAATATCTCCTTCAACTATTTATCTACCGACGGTAACTTATAAACAATGTTCTCACTGGTATTTGACCAACGTTAGTAATTTGGCTAATTAAAAATAAAAAACATTCGCCAAATGAAAAAAAAAAAATGTTAGCAAAATAGATATCTGTTTCAATATGTTCTAAAATAACCTAAGTTTTTATGTGACGGCGATTGTTGTTAATCTATTTTCAACTATCCGCTACAAATATAAAAAAAGTATACATTAAATATATAAGACCATTAATTGTAAATAATATGTATATATATATGTATGTGTATGAAAAACGAAAAAGAAAAAAAGAAAAATCAAAAACTGAGCACTAGCAATTTGGCGAATCTAATCGCTTGTTTACTCACCAAATGAAGAATTTAGTCGCAATTTGGTGCATTGGCGAGCGACAGCGAGAACACTGCTTATAAGTACCATAAAAATTACTTATTATAAAAAAAATTTTAAGGCGTCAATTAGTCGTAATATTGTTTAGAATGAGTTACAGATACATTACTTATTTTTTTCCAAAAGCATTATTGTTACAGAAAACAAAAATATTTCTAAATGGTTGATTTCTTTTGCTTTTGTATCTTTTCAGCTTTCTTGTCGCTGAGAGAGGGGGATGGAGATTTTTCATTGCGGAAATATTTCTATATTTATGTTTTAAGGACATCGTATTCGTTCATTTTATAGTTCTACAAAAGACAAAGAAAACAATTTAAAATAAAAGATCTGAGTGGGGTTACAAATGTTGCACAAAATCCCTGTAAATTCAAATTTAATTAATCTTTCCAAATCCCCCATTCCTTCTAAAATTCTTCTAAAATTTATTAAATGATCATGTAAATCTTTTAATTTAGTTTAAACAATTTACGTAAAATGATTTAGAATGTAAAATTTTCATGAATTCATAATGCGGCAGATAAAAGGTTAAGATATTCGTTTTTTAATATCTAAGTAATATTTCTAATAACTTTTAGTATTTTTAAGTTACGGAGGAAATCGATAAAAAATGCACAGTAAATTTTAATTATGATTTGACATTATAAACGCCTTAAGCAGCCAATTTGACCGCTACCGTAAATATGAATAATATTGCGATTGGAATCAGAAATATCTTTTTAATCAGGAATGGAGTGTATATTCGGGTATACGCCATATACCTTCTGGAATTTTTTAAAGGAGATCAGTAGACCATCTGTTTCTCAAGAGAGCTAGAGTATGTAAACTCTATGGTATAACTCTGCCTTGAGCGTATACCATCTGCTTAGAGTGTATACGTTTGTTTTTTTACGACTGCACAACTGTTTATAAAATAAGTTTAACACTAGAAATTTTAAGCAAGTTTTAAAAAATATATTTAAAACCAGAAAAATACTTGAAATTGTGTTAGTTTGTTTAGATCATGTTATTGCAACTGATATATAACTTTTAAAAAATATATATTAAAATATTTAAATGCTAAAAAGGACACCAAATGCTAATAAAATACATTAAAAGATCTTAATAATTTGACATTTTTCGATTGAATTTACTCAATCATCATCAGTTAAAACAAAGTATACAAATAAACACAAAGATGGAAAATGACAATAAACTGTTACAAATGAAATTTAAAAATAAATAAAAATAAAAATCACGCGCGTTATATTTTAATTATGTTTCACGTTGCTTAATTTTTATTTTTAAATTATCTAACAATTCAATCCAAATATTTGGTATTTGAAATGACAATGAGTCATTGCAGACCATTGAGCTTCTGACGTAAATTTCAATAGACTCTCTAATAAAAAGTTGCAAATAAAAATCTGACCTATAAATTAATCTACTTTCATTAAACAAAATATCTATGTTTTCTATTTTACTTGGCCTTGATAATGCGGTTTTATCTCTATTAAATTTTATGTCTGCAATGTGTTCTCTACACCTCATTGCAGACATAAAATTTATGTCTGCATTAAATTTTATGTCTGCAATGTGTTCTCTATATTTCATTGCAGACATAAAATTTAATAGAGATAAAACCGCATTATCAAGGCTAAGTAAAATAGAAAACATAGATATTTTATTTAATGAAAGTAGATTAATTTATAGGTCAGATTTTTATTTGCAACTTTTTATTAGAGAGTCTATTGAAATTTACATCAGTAGCTCAATGGTCTGCAATGACTCATTGTCATTTCAAATACCAAATATTTGGATTGAATTGTTAGATAATTTAAAAATTAAAATTAAGCAACGTGAAACATAATTAAAATATAACGCGCGTGATTTTTATTTTTATTTATTTTTAAATTTCATTTGTAACAGTTTATTGTCATTTTCCATCTTTGTATTTATTTGTATACTTTGTTTTTTCTGATGATGATTGAGTAAATTCAATCGAAACATGTCAAATTATTAAGATCTTTTAATGTATTTTATGAGCACTTGACGTCCTTTTTAGCAATTAAATATTCTAATATATATTTTTAAATGTTTTTAATGGACGTATAATAAAACTTCTATTTATAATTAATGATATATAACTTATTTCTTGAAGATTTTTTCTGGTTTAAATCGACAAAAAGTCCAGTGATCGGTGTCGAATCGACACTTTTCCGGCGTTCTAGTGTTAAAAGCAACGACGAATAAAAATGTTAAATAAATAATTTAAACAGTTTTAAATAAGCATTCTGGTGGTAATTTTTTTTTCATAAAACTTAAATAAAATACTTGATTTTTTTGTGTTAAAACACAAATGATGTAAAAAATGTTATTCGACCTGATAATTTTCTTATAAATAGGTCTAAATAGGTTAATATTGAGGTTTTCGTTGCTTTTAATTAAATTAACATCATAAAAAAGGAAACATAATTTTTTTCAACTTCAAGAATAAATTTTATATTTACGTGATTTTATTTTATCTAGGAAAAGGTATAAATTATGCAAAGCATGCTCTTGAACAATTCCCCTGTAGCCAAACGATATTGGGCCAATATTGGCTACATCTTGGAGTACTATTGGCCCATTGGCGTACTATTGGCATGAAATATTGCTCCAATATTGGGGTTTCATGGGAAATATTGCCAATAGAACGCCAATATTGATTAAATATTGGAATTTCATTGGAAAAATTTCCAATAAACCGCCAACATTTGCACAATATTGGCAGTATTTCCAACGAAACTTCAATATTGGCTGCAAATATTGGCTGCAAATTTGGCTAAATATGTGCAAAATGTAAACATTCCAATATTGGAGCAATATTGAAGATTTTTTGGTAATATTTCCAATTAATGAAATATTGGCGCAACGTTGGACCAATATGGATTGCTTCTAGGGTTATTGCAAATAACTGAATTATTATTAGCAACTATTTTTCTTTAACAGAAAATCGATCAGGTCGACCAAGGCGATCCTATATAATAGTTCATCATTATTTTTATGTAAAATAGTAGCTTACAAATTTTACACCAGACAAGCCTTTAAAGCATGTTCAGATAAATACTAAAAAATATAATAAATAATAAAAAAGAGCTCAATACCATTAGAGATATCACTCAAGAAATCCATTTTTAATAAACCTCTACAAATTCTGATTTGATGAAAATGTGAAGAAAATAACTCATAAGGAAATGAAATGCAAAAAGTTTAACTATATTCTTGGTCTGTACGAGAAGTTAAGATATGCTTTTTTGAAGCACAATATAAACTTATTGGTCTGATCATCAAGAAAATTAAAATAATTTATTTGTATTGAAAAACACCGTAATCACTGGCGACAAATTGATAAATAAGCTAAATAACTTTGTAAAAGTTATTTAGCTTATTTATCAATTTAATTGTACAAAAATAGACACAACAGCACGAGATGAATTGGCTGGTGTATATTCTATTCTTTTAGAACTGGTAATAATTGCATAATACAATACATAGTGAAATCAAAGAGAAGTCTCAAAGACACAATTAAAGAGCATAAACAGATATAAAATTTTGTCGTCAAGTGACAGCACTGCCATGATTAAATTTCAAACAGAATATGAGATTGTCATGAGATTGCTACATGCGAGTTAAGCTTATAACATCTATACTATTATTTTGTCACTTTTTTTGCATACTTAACATAAATTTTATCCCAACTATTTTAAACAAGATTCTTACCAGAAATTTTAACGAAATTTAATATTGTTAACTTTGGCGGCAAAATTTTGAATGATTGCCTTTCCTCATTTAAATTTTTTTTTTTCGATTTTTCCAGTGACAATTCAATGTTACAGAGAAATTACTGCTTGCCCACTAGGGGTTAATAAAAAATTAAATCTTCATTTAAACGTCTTAGCTTTAAAATGATGACTATAAGCACAATGAATTTCAAGACCTATTAATAGTTTATTTCGTGGAAAGTATACAATAAGAATAAAAACTAACAATTAGTAGCACGTTAATCCTTAATTTATACCTGAAAATTTAGTTTTATTAGATTTACACGTTTGGCCCATTATTAATACGCAAAACGATTAAAAAAAATACGTGTGGCACTCGGGGACTGCCGCGGTAAAGCTATTGCTTAGCATTTTTTATCAACTTATGCAATTATATTTATTTATTTTTTTTTATTTATGCAGTTTTTTTTGTCTTTGATATTAATTCAAGTTAAACATTTTGCGCGTGATGACCGATAATAATTTTTTTTCTTGTATTGAACAAATGAGAAGTTAATATCGTTTAAAATATTTTTATTATCTTACAATACATGTAGGTTAAACAGGAATTTTTATCATTGAAACTATACGTTTATGGTAGCTGAAATAAAAAACATAAGTTTAAGACTTGATATTCTCAAAATATCTGAAAAATACGGCGTCAATGTCTGCCGAAGTCTACCGAAGGATACCGTGCCGAAGTCTGCCAAACGGAAGCGACGTTAGCCGGAGTGTTAGGATTTTTTTTTTCGTTACGGAATTTCTAGACTCTTTCGCCGTGCTCAAAGCCCGCGATAAAAGCTATGAAATACCTTAATAAATTACAAACAAAATGTGGCCGCGCTACAAAAATTAGATCGCGAGTTATAAGCATTTTAAATTTTTCGATCCTCACCGTGGGGGGGTCTCCTGTCACCAAAAGTAACACTGTCTCATAATAAATTACCAAACAAAATTTGGCAGCACTACGAAAATTAGATCGCGAGTTATAAGCATTTTAAAATTTTCGACCCTCTCCATGGGGGATCTCCTGTCACTAAAAATTAATACTGTCTCATAATAAATTACCAAACAAAATTTGGTCGTGCTACGAAAATTAGATCGCGAATTATAAGCACTTTAAAATTTTCTACCCTCACCATGGGGGATCTCCTGTCACAAAAAGTAATATTGTCTCATAATAAATTACCAAACAAAATTTGGCCGCGCTACAAAAATTAGATCGCGAGTTATAAGCATTTTAAATTTTTCGACCCTCACCGTGGGGCGTCTCCTGTCACCAAATGTAACACTGTCTCATAATAAATTACCAAACAAAATTTGGCCGCGCTGCGAAAATTAGATCGCGAGTTATAAGCATTTTAAATTTTTCGACCCTCACCATGGGGGATCTCCTGTCACCCAAAGTAATACTGTCTGATAATAAATTATTAAACAAAATTTGGCCGCGCTATGAAAATTAGATCGTGATTTATAAGCATTTTAAAATTTTCGACCCTCTCCATGGGGATCTCCTGTCACTAAAAATTAACACTGTCTCATAATGAATTACCAAACAAAATTTGGCCGCGCTACGAAAACTGATCGCGAGTTATAAGCATTTTAAATTTTTCGACATTCACCGAGGAGGGTCTCCTGTCACCAAAAATCAACACTCTCTCATAATAAATTACCAAAAAAAAAAAATTGGAAGCGATACGAAAAGTAGATCGCGAGTTATAAGCATTTTAATTTTTTCGACCCTCACCGTGGGGGGTCTCCTGTCACCAAAAATTAACACTGTCTCATAATAAATCATCAAACAAATTTTGGCCGCGCTACGAAAATTAGATCGCGAGTTATATACATTTTAACTTTTTCGACCCTCACCGTGGGGGGTCTCCTGTCACCAAAAGTAACATTGTCTCATAATAAATTACCAAACAAAATTTGGCCGCGCTACGAAAATTGATCGCGAGTTATAAACATTTTAAATTTTTCGACCCTCACCGTGGGGGGGTCTTCTGTCACCAAAAAATAACACTCTCTCATAATAAATTACCAAACAAAATTTAGCCGCGCTACGAAAATTAGATCGCGAGTTATAAAGAGCATTTTAAATTTTTCAACCCTCACCGTGGGGGTCTCCTTTCACCAAAAATTTACACTGTCTCATAATAAATTACCAACCATATTTGGCCGCGCTACGAGAATTAGATCGCGAGTTATAAGCATTTTAAATTTTTAGATCCTCACCATTGGGCGGGTCTCCACTCATCAAAAGCTACATTATCCTACCTTGTTTTATCTTAAAACGATTCTTTTCTACAGGGTGAGTCATAAATATCGAAACAATAGGCTATCTCCTTAAATATTGCCCCTAGACCCATACTTCCAATTGCAAAGTTTCACCAAAAAAAGTAAATTTTTTGATAAGGAGCAATTCCATCTCAGCTCAGGCAGGACATGTCAAATCACCATCACAGATTTTTTTCAAAAAAATTCAGTAGTTAGAACTAAGAGATTTATAAAATTTCCTAAAAGGATTTTTCCCTAAAAAATTTATTTCTCTGATTACAGCACTTTAAAGTTCATGATAAAATTGGCAGTTTTCAGAAAAACTGAAAAACGCTTCATTTTGAAATGAACACAATACCAAACATATTCAACATATTCAGTCAATTTATTTTTTATAAACAGTTATTAAACTGAATTTTACTTTGGCATAGTTTTAAAAATTATAGTGACATTTTTACTTAATTAAAAAAATTAGATTTTAAGTACAAAAAATATAATTATTAGTGAATTTAAGATTTTTTTTCAGAATGAAAAAAAATATTTTAAAGCTAAACATTGATGGCAATCCAAAGACCTTTAATGGGAGTTTTACAGTAAATTTTATTTTAACTCTAAGGTGCTTACAACTTTTGTAATTCAATTTTAAATTATATAAAATTTTGTAAAATTACTACTTTTGAAATGCAATTTCTCAAAAACACCATTTTTTAAAAATCTGATAATATGCTCAATTCATACCTTATTAGTCTCTAATAAATACCTTACAAGCAAATCGTGTGTTTTTGCTTAGAAAATTTTATATGATTTTTTGAAAATAACATGTTGTGTGTATTTTTCAACAGACCACAAAGGCAAGCTCTTCCTTATTTAACCGAACTTGTAATGTAATTAATATTTCAAACTAAAAAATACATCACTAGTACATAATTATTACTGTTAAATTACAGCTAATCATTTGCTTAAATTTAAAATTGCGTAAAATACAGTCAATAATAAAATTAGTATTGATCATATGTCATTTCATTCTATACTCATAAATGTGCTAAATTCATCTACAGTGTGTTAAATATTTTGTTATATAATATGGATATAATATATTAAAATGCAAATACATACATTACAACTGAATTAGATTTTTTTTTTCAAGTTTAGTTTTTTTCCAATTCTCAGAAAACCAGAAGATCAAGCTTTTTCTTATTTCTCTGTATTTATAATAATACTTTTTAATGAAAAAAATAATAATATGCACATTATTATGGCAGATAAATATAAGCTAATCTTCAAAAATTCCTATTCATAAAATTAAATAAGCCAAACCCCTTAAAAAAAAATCTGCGCTTGTGATGCATTTTGACTTTGCTGAAAATTACTCACTAATACTGCCAAATGAAGTACAAAGCTACCACTGGCAGAATACTCAGTAGTGATGGGCGATTCTGGAAATTTTGAGAATCGATTAAAATCGATATCGTATAAAACAACATCGATCATAATAAGAATCGATTTCTCAGTTCTAGAATCGATACTAGAATCGATATTTCGATATTCAGGTTCACACAGAGAAGATCCAAATTACTAATTCCAAAACTTTGACAATCAGCAGAACCGTAATTACCGCCTCCCACCCCTCATCACATAGAGGCATAGAATTAAGCAATTGCAGATTTTAGAGTCTGATAATAAGAATTATAAATTTTAAAATTATTGTCACTTATGGTTGTCACTTACACAAAAACTTTGACAAATTTGAGAGACATAACTCAACTAATAACAACACTGAGTAACTTGGCATTAAACCGAGGATAAAAAGTGCCAAGAGCGTGTAACTAGGATGGGGAACAAGGAATATAGACAAAAAAACTTTTTTTTTTCTAATGCCAACCAAGTGTTACACGAGATAATTTGGAAGAACAAAAAATATGCCCCATTCCCAAGGGGGCAGGTAAACCCCACTCTTGACGGAAGGGCGACCATAGTCCAAATCTATCTTTTGTCGAAGTTTCAAAATGAGGATTTACAATAAAATAGAACGAGAATTGGACATTTTAAAAATTGCATGCATACTTTGAACGGCCCATTTAGTAAAGATTGGCGAGGAAGGAAGGGGGGGGGGGACGAGGGATTAGAACGGGCGAACTTGGAAAAAAAAAAAACATAATTAACTAATAACCCAAATAACTGAGCTCCTAAACAGAAATATAGTGTTTAACTTAGTGTTGAATTCATGGGGTGGCCTGCGGGGAACATGCACTCTTTGAAACTATAAAAAGTGCCAAGATTATGTAACTAGGTGAAGAGAGGGGTAGTAACAGAAAAAAACGAGGAGATAAAAGCTTTATAACGCTATGTTACATCAGATGGTGTGGAAGAAACAAAACAAAAAATATACCCCCACCCAGGGGGGGGGGGGCAAGGTACATCCCAAACGGACAGGAGGTTGAACCCGGCCCAATTGTATCTTTTGTTGAGGTTTCAAAATATGGATTTATAACAAAATAGAACGAGGATTAGACTTTTTTAAAATCGCAATCATAATTTGAACGAACCTGTAAGTTAAGATTGGTGAGGAAGGGGGAAGGCGGTAGGACGGTCGAAATAAAAAAAAAAAAAAAAAAAAAAAAAAAAAATAGTGGCGCTCTCAGAGTTCCGATAGAAGTGAAACCTTGAACAATTACGCGTGTATTTTTTGAATCGTTAGGGTATATAATTTTGAATCGTTAGGAAATACTTTTAACTGAATAAAAAAAGTTTCTATAATATTAAAGAATATATTAATCTCTATAAAAAAAAACCGCGCGATACCATATGTCCAGCTATTGTAGTTAACTCACTATAACTACTTTCTTACATTTTAAAACGCGATAAATACACCAACCAAAATTAGACCATACAATCGATACCTTAATCCTTATCCAAATAAATCATTTTGCATTAATGCCTGTTATAATATCTGTAGATTAGTTTTTGAATTATTCATATTGGACATTCCATTCAAAAGATATTACGAATTTAAAGATGACAATCTAAAGAAATAATAGCGCTGCTGAGTACTCGGTGGCCAATAAGCTTAGGGATTACGTGTGCAATCAAATGATTGCGGGTTAGAACCCCAATTTCGCTGATATATATCAATGTTTTTTTTTTTTTTTTTTTTTTTTTTCAAAGAAGTTTGAAAAATTAAAGTTTTAACACATTATGGGTCCGTAACGTGACATGAAATGATAGGAGAAAATTTCTTATGCTAGATTTGTAATGTATGAAGCATAAGCTTTCAATAGACATATTGTATCAAGAAATGAGAAAAAACCCCTCTGCCCCCCCCCCCAAAAAAAAGGTCCTATAGGGGAAACCGGGAAACTGGAATAGCAAAAAGAAAGGCGAGAAATAGTTAGCTATACTAGAATTTTTCTCATCACTGTAACTCCTATAGAAGCAAAGTTATAGCATTTTAAAGATTGAAATGAAGTGAAGAAATAAGCAAAATTAGGTGAGTGATCGACGGGGGGGGGGTCCACAGCTCTAGGGGTGCTATGTAGCTTAAACTTTTAAGTTAAAAATAATAAAGAATTAAATGAGCAAAATTTTAAGGTGCATATTGGGAGAGGGTGCAAGCCCCCCCCCCCCTCAAAAATTTTTTTGTTTCGTTTGAAGAAACAAAAAAATATGCCCCCCGGTAGGCGCAGATAAACCCCAAACGGGCGGAAGGGCGACCCCTTATTTATCTTTTGTCAAGGATTTAAACTGTGGATCTCAAATAAAATAGACCGAGAATTGGACATTTTAAAAACTGTATGCATATTTCGAACGGCCCTGTAAGTTAAAACTGACACGGAAGGGGGGGATTAGCAGAGACGAGCGTGAAAAATAAAACATAATAAACTAATTCTTCAAATAACTGGACTTCTAAACAAAAATATAACGATTTAACCTAGTATCGAATTAATGGTGTGGCCCGCAGGGGATTACCCCCCCCCCCAGAAGTTATGAGATTTTATGCTTTTTAATGCACAAATTGCGATCCACCCTCTCTTACAGAGCTGTAAAACATGATGCCTTCTTCCGGACTCGCAGAAAAATACCTGCATTCAACACTGATTTAGCCTAGAAAAAGAAAAAAAATCGAAATCGAATCTAAAGATCGACATCGAATCTAAAGATCGACATCGAATCTAAAGATCGACATCGAATCTGAAGATCGACATCGTATCTAAAGATCGACATCGAATCTAAAGATCGATCTTACGGGTAGAATCGATTTTACATTTTTACTTTCTTTTGTAACTTTACAAGAAGAGAGTATTAGATTCGTGAAAAATTTTGACTTCCCGTTTTCGATGGATTTATATATTTTAGAAGATCTTTAACACGATTTCATGGTTTTTAAGAAATACCTGTCTGTGTGTGTGTGTGTGTGTGTCTGTCACTCTGCGAGTCTGTATACGACAAAAATTTCTGACCGTTCTATCTCAAGAACAAATGCACGGAATTCCACAAAACTTTATATTTAGTTTGACCTTGATATAAACTGAATCCAATTAATTTTTGGTGTATATAGCCTAACAGATGGCGCTGCTATGCTGTATTTTTTGTGATTTGCGAAACAGCTATATCTGAATAACGAATGAACGGATTTTCATCACATTTTAGATCCAGTTAATCCTTGACATGAATTGATGTTTTTTGCATTTTGATGTATATAGCTTCCCAGATGGCGCTGCTATACTGAATTTTTCACAATTTCCACTCAGCGCCATGTGAAAGGGGGGTGTGGGCGATAGGAAGCGGTCGTTCTGAGCACGGAAATTTAGGGGGCGCCAAATTTTTACTACTAACATCACTTCTAGCCTATCACAAGAAAAAGTTAATAGGGGGGGGGGGGCTAAATTGGAACTTTGAACCGGGCGCAGTTCTCTTTTCGCACGCCCCTGTTTCCATTTTAGCTTTATCTCGAGAACTAATGCACGGACTTTCATAAAAAATTAGATTCAATTTGTCCTTGATATTATTTGATGCTAATTACATTTTGGTGGAAATCGCTTAAGAGATGGCGCTGCTATACTGCATTATTCATGATTAACGCAATAGCGCTATCTCAAGAACGAATTTTCATCAAAATTGAGATTCAGTAAATCTCTGACATAGATTACTGTTATTTAGATCTTGGTGTAAATTGACCTACAGGTGGCGCTGATATGCTGCATTTTTTATGATTTCGCAATAGCTGTATCTCGCGCTTTAATAGATTTTCATCAAAATTCAGATTCAGCTGGTACCTAATAAAAATCGATCCTGATCAATTTTTGGTGTACATCACTCAACAAAAAACGCTATTTTGCAGGGGGGGGGGGGGGGTTCTGAGGTTTCTTTAATTCTTCTATCTCAGAAACTAATACACTGAAATTTTGGAATTGGCACATCCGTCTATTTTATCTTCGACTTTTGGAGGAAAATGAAAATTATATTACTTTCAGAGAAATCGATTAAAAATTTTAAAGTATCGATTAAATCGAGTTGGCCGTAGTATCGATTAAATCGATTTAAAAAATCGAAATCGCCCATCACTAATACTCAGATATCGTTAGTTACCTGCACAGCATACTTTAGAGAAGAAATAAAGAGTTTTATCATAGTTTCTGATGATTAACTCATGATACAGCTCATGCTGTTTGTGACATAGAAAAAGTAAAAAAAGAATTATTTAAGTTGTACCAATTACAAACACTGGAATCACCTGTGTATATATCAGATGGAGCTGGAGCACATTTTAAAAACAAGTATCAGTTTTATGAATTGCACAAAAATAAAATTGTACTGAAGTAGAGGATATTTTCAGGTACTGGCCATGTTAAAAGTGCATGTGATGCTATTGGGGACTGAGACAAGCACTATGCAACAAAATGTAATCTCCAAAAGGAGCCAATAAAAACTATCCATAATTCTGTCTCATTTGTTGCTAAATTTTCTATATGTATTCTCTGCTAAAAAACAACATTCTAGTCCATCCAGACAGAAATATTATTCAATCCTATAGAACTAATAATGAGAAAGAATATGCTAATGCAAAATCTATTGTTGGTATTAGATATAAACATTATAGGGTGATTGTAAATAATGAAAATTATATGGAACGAGCAAGTAAAAATGAATTGACAAAAGTTGAAACTTTTAGCCAAATGAAAAGACAATATTCAATACATAGTTTCCAAATCGGTGATTTCATTGGATGCATTTATGAAAATAATTGGTGGATTGGACAAATCAATGGTATATCAATCACAAGAACTAAATGACATTAAAGTATCATTCATGTACCCAACATGGTCCACAGATAAAGTATTCCAGTGGCCAAAAGAATCTGGAAAGAAAAAATATGAATGTGCATTACCATTGGAAAATGTGCTTCTAGAAACAGAAAAACCAGTTTAATAGGACAATCCTGAGCGACTTCATACCTTCAACGATAAGGAGTTGAAGTTAATTTAAGAAACCTTCACTACCTAGTGATGTATTTTTTAGTTTGAAATATTAATTACATTACAAGTTCGGTTAAATAAGGAAGAGCTTGCCTTTGTGGTCTGTTGAAAAATGCACACAACATGTTATTTTCAAAAAAATCATATAAAATTTTCTAAGCAAAAACACACGATTTGCTTGTAAGGTATTTATTAGAGACTAATAAGGTATGAATTGAGCATATTATCAGATTTTTAAAAAATGGTGTTTTTGAGAAATTGCATTTCAAAAGTAGTGATTTTACAAAATTTTGCATAATTTAAAATTGAATTACAAAAGTTGTAAGCACCTTAGAGTTAAAATAAAATTTGCTGTAAAACTCCCATTAAAGGTCTTTGGATTGCCATCAATGTTTAGCTTTAAAATATTTTTTTTCATTCTGAAAAAAAATCTTAAATTCACTAATAATTATATTTTTTGTACTTAAAATCTAATTTTTTTAATTAAGTAAAAATGTCACTATATTTTTTAAAACTATGCCAAAGTAAAATTCAGTTTAATAACTGTTTTTAAAAAATAAATTGACTGAATACGTTGAATATGTTTGGTATTGTGTTCATTTCAAAATGAAGCGTTTTTCAGTTTTTCTGAAAACTGCCAATTTTATCATGAATTTTAAAGTGCTGTAATCAGAGAAAAAAATTTTTTAGGGAAAAATCCTTTTAGGAAATTTTATAAATCACTTAGTTCTAACTACTGAATTTTTTTGAAAAAAATCTGTGATGGTGACTTGACGCATATCAGTACTGTCTGCCTGAATTGAGATGGAATAGCTCTAAGATAACTTGCAACTCCATGGGGGGTCTATTTTAAAAAATACAAAAATTAAATTTTTATACGGCCCCCAGAGGATAAAACTTCCAATTAGAAAAATTTTCCTTATCCATTCCTGAATTGAACAAAAAAAATTCCATCTTGATATCGCCAAAACTCAGAGAGTTATGACAATTTTAATAAATCGTGAGGTTTCAAGGGATCAGACACAAATTGAAATGCGTGTAATTGAAGAAACAATGTTGCTGTATATTGTCCAGGAAACATTTATTTTATTTATTTATTTATAGTGTTTGAATTTTGAATGTTTTGTGATGGTTAACCACATAATTTGTAAGCACTACCACATCATAAGCCTTCTTAATTTTTTTTTTTCAAAAAATTTAGAGTAAATTAAAATTGTCATAACTCAAAATATTATTTGTCGCGTTGAATTTTTTTCTTTTAATTAAATAAAAATGTTTAATTTTCAATTTTGATTCAGCATTTTAAATAATGGTTTTAAAAAATAAAAGTATTTAAAATAGCAATTTAAAAAAAGATGCAATTTTTTGTGAACAAATCATATTTTTAAAAGTAAATTTTCTGAGGTGAAAACGTCTTTCGGCAATTTTTTATTTTTATTTATTTTTTTTTTAAATTGAGGTGTTAAAAAACTATTGAATTGTTACCGTAACCAAGGGTTACTGACTTATTATGTAAGTTTAAAAATCAGAAATACTTAAATAAAAACATCTGATGAAGAAAAGTGCATTTAGTTTTAAACAAAGATTGGCTCCTAACGTTTAAATGCTTTTTTAAAAGTGTCTAGGTGATTAACTCCTTCTTGTGTAGTTTCGATTTCAGATTTTGTTTAAGTTTTGCCATTTTCGCCTTCTTTAATTACTATTTAAATGAGTCAGCTTATTTAAACTAATTTTTTTTATCACGGCGACTTCAATTTTTTTCATTGTTTTATCCCTGTCAACTTCATATTTTTCTTGTTAAAATTGACACTACACGATGCGTAAAAGATGCCTCTAATTACGGGCCTCCAAACTGGTAGACGGTAGGTATTGGGTTCGAACCGTTCGAAGTTTTCCGTGGTTTTTTTCGAACACTGGATTTCCTATTGCAGATAATTGGCTGGAATACGAGGGCGGTTCAATAAGTACCCGTGTTAGAAATGAAGACACCGTTTTTTTTCAATTTTTTTTTATTTTCCAACATATTTTCTTTTAGAAAGATACACTTCTCCCAACGTTCCGGCCATTTTTCTAACCCCTCCAAAAAATAGGATTTGTCGAACTCTGCAAAATACGCCTCTGGCATCCTCGTTTGAGCTAAATTTTTTTCCCGCGAGCCATTTCTGCATGTTAGGGAACAAGAAAAAGTCGCAGGGTGCCAGACCGGGTGAATAAGGGGGTGCAGCAGCAATTCATAAAGCAATTCATGCAGTTTGGCGGCGACAACTCCAGATGAATGTGCTGGTGCGTTATCGTGAACGCGGCACCCATCGGGCCGAAAATTTTTTCATCCCCAACTTGTCATGCAAAATATGAATTGCCGTTCCGGTTGACACGCCTACGGCCTCTGCTACTTCGTGCACCTTCGTTCGTCGATCAGCGAGAATCATGTAATGGACTTTTTCAATGATTTCCTCGGTAACCACATCTGGTCGCTCATCATCGAAAACGGAAGTTCGCCCACGTTTAAATTCGTTGAACCAATGTCTAACTGTGGCCATAGATGGCGACGTGTCCCCATAAACAGCATCCAACTTTGCTTTTATCTCCTCGCATTTTTTCCCATCCAAAAACAAAAAGCGGATTACCGAACGATATCCATCTTAGCGAAAATCACGAAACACGTCTTACTCGAATGGCTGCCAAATCCAAACTAACCTATCAATCAGTCTGAAATTTTTATAGATGTCGTTTTATAGATGGCAGCACACGATGATAACAGCAACTTCCCTGAGAAACGTCCTTTGTCTTCAAACACGGGTACTTATTGAACCACCCTCGTAAAAAAAAACAATAAAAAAAAAAAACAATCCCCAACGTGTTAACCGCTGTAAGCGGACTCAAAGGCCGCTGCGCTTTTTTTTTTCATTTTTTAGAGTTTAACATACAGTTTTCACTTCAAATACAAATACATTTTAAATTTTGTTTAACTTGCGAATCGGTTATCTTTTTAAAACAAGAACAGGTGTTTAATGAGTCTTCGGCATATTTCATTTAAACGTTTTAAGTTGAAATTATTCAATTGAATTTCTTAAATGATGTTTGGTTCGAACGCATTAAACCTTGATCAATTAAATACACTTAGAATGAAATATTAGTGGGAGCTTAGCATAAAAAAAATACGCAACAGAAACGTTATACTCTTCGACTTTAACATTCGAATAAATATTTTTTAATGCCGTTTGGAATAAATAAACTACTCGGATGTAGCAATCGGAGGACTCTAAAGATACGAAATTCCGTGGATTAGTACAAGATATCACTGAAATCGTGTAAACTACACAAAATTCATTATGAAAACGCCATCCGAAAGATGATTGATACAAAAACGTAAACAAAACCAATTCATGTCAAGATGTAACTGCATCTGACTTTTTATGGAAATTCCTGCATTAGTTCTTAAAGTAGAGCTATTGCAGAAATCGTAACAAATTCAGTGTTGCAGCGCCTCTCGTGGAGCCATATACAACAAAATATAAATAACATCAATTCATGTCAAGGAATAACTGAATCTGAAGATTGATGATATTCCTTGCATCCTGGAGATACAGCGATCGCGGAAATCGCACAAAAGCCTTTACAGTAGGGTCACCTGTTAAGCGATTCACACCAAAAACTAATCAGCATCAATGTATATCAAGAACTAAGTAAATATAATTTTTTATTAAATTTTGTGCATTAGTTCTTGAGATAGCGCGCTCACAAAATGTATATCATATACAGAGATACAGAAGCAGTGATTCACAGACAGACATTTTGTAAAAACATGTTTTTCGGTATCTCTGAGCCCTAAAACGTGTGAATCCGTCGAAAACCGGAATTCAAAATTTTCATGAATCCAATACTTTTCTCTTGTAAAGATAGAAAAAAGTAAATATATGTTTAAAACCACATAAATTTATAAGCTGAATAGTACAAACTAGATTTTTGAAAAAAATTCTAAGTAATTTATCAAAATATATTTCCATTAACATTAAAATGTACAATAACATTAAAATATATTCCATATGATCCAGTTAATATAAGGGTCATTATCGCTATTACTATTTTTACTAAACTTATTGCCTGCGGCAATAAGTTTTAAAGGCACGGTTAATGAGAGTTTAATTAATATCACTTAATTTAATAACACTTTTAATAAGTGTTTAATAAGACGGTCCGGCCAATGGGTCGTGCCAATTACGAGCCTGGCGCCAAGCTCGAGATATTGCACACATCTAGCATATGTCAAGGAAGTTTAAAGCAAAAAGCTATACGCTTTTATTTTATATTTAAAAATTAAAGTATTGTCTTGGGTCTACATTTAACAATGCGTAAATTAATGGTCGATCCCTAAATTGTAATTCAAATGAACTGATATCGCTGCACTCAGATGTATGCTAAAGTGATGTAAGTCACGAATTTTGAAAAATTTTGGATTTTAATATCATCCAGGGATTTGCAGATATCGAGATGAATTTTTTTTTTGTTCGATTCAGAAGAGGATAAGGAAAAATTTTCTAATTGGAAGATTTATTCTCTGGGGGTCGTATAAAAATTTAATTTTCGTATTTTTTAAAATAGACCCCCCATGGAGTTGCAACTTATCTTATCAAAAAATTTACCTTTTTTGATGAAACTTTGCAATTGGAAGTATGGGTCTAGGGGCAATATTTAAGGAGATAGCCTATTGTTTCGATATTTATGACTCACCCTGTATACACATTCTATAAGGAATTTTTATTATTGAAAGTTAAGATTTATAGTAACTGAAATAAGATATGTAAGTTTGAGACTTAATATCCTTTAAATATCTGAAAAATACCGCGTCAATGTCTGAAGAAGTCTACCGAAGGATACCATGCCGAAGTCTGCCGAAGTGAAACGACGTTAGCCGAGTGTTAAGTTTTTTCGTTACAGTTGTGTTAGGATTTTTCTCGTTACGGTATTTTTGGAATCGGTAGCCGCGCTCAAAGCCCGCGATAAAAGCTATGCAATAGCTTAAAATCGAATAGCGGTGATAGATAAATAGATAAATAATTTAGATAAAAGAATTTTCTTCAGTAATAATCTGATAAACGTTAATCATCTAAAATTTTATTGATAAAAGTGTATTATCTGAGCCATTAGTAAATATCTCATTTTATCTTAACACTTTAAGAGGTTAATTAGCATTCTATATTTTTTTCTTAAGAGATACCTGTACTATGTCAGTCACAGATATTTTTAAAATCTTAATATATTAGTAATGCAACTGAAGAAAGATAAAAAAATTTTATGCAGCGAATATTTCATTTTTCTTATATCAGTATTGTACATGGCACCCAAGAAAGTCTGCACAACTTCAAAATTTTATTTAAAAAAATTAAGAGGTCCACAGAAAAACTATAGTTACAACAATAAATAGAATAACTAAAAAAAATTCTGCTGTCTCAATAGATTTCCACAAGAGATCCTTTAGTAACACGAAGGAATTTAATATGCTATTCAACTTAAACTGACAAACGTTTTAGCTCTTGCTCACATTAACCGTTCGATTTCGATTGACGCCACCCATTCGAATTCGATTGACAACAATCGATTAAAGTATCATGTTTAAATTAAAACTAACAATTTCTTATTTAAAACTTAAATCTATATTGATTACATAGAAATGAAGTATTTTTATTTCTCTCTCTCAAGTTAGTGTGTATGTAATACGTACAATTTCGTTCTATTGAAAATTATGTGATTAAATGTATTAGCTTCAAAAAAAAAAAAAAAAAAAAAAAAAAAGTCTATCCGCAGTTTTATTTTGCCCCCCCCCCCCCCCCCGCAAAAAAAAAATAAAATAAAATAAAAAAATAAAAAAAAATTGTAATTTAACAAATTACAACAACTATTTGAAAAATGATATTTTCAAAGATTCAAATTTTAAAGACTTATAAATAAAACCATATTTAAATTAATAATAATAATAAACATCATTTTTAGGATGATTATAATGAGTCATATATTACGTAGGCCGTGCATTAAATATTAATATTCCTAGACCAATGATTAAAAAAAAAAAGTATATTAAAGATAGACAACTTTAACTGCTTAAAATGTGTATTTTTATTTGAGGGATCAATTTAATCAGACTGACTTCTGAACGCCTCATATTATGTACGACATGGATTAAGCATTAATATTCCTAGACCCATCACAAACAAATTTTAAATAAAATTTCTGCTTTACAATTTATGGAACTGGAAAATTTTCAACTTCTTAACATCGCACATTTTAAATTTTTACACCGTTGCTTAGAGAAAAAAATGCACTTGTTACTGAAATTTGTTTGAAATCTCTGTCATAATTTGTTTTTAAATTATTAATTTTTTAAAAGTTTTTATTACTCTTTTTGTCATTGTGGCAACAGACGTATTCAAATTTTGGACATTAAAGTTGGACTAATCAGGAAACGAATAAAATAAACCAACTTTATTGCGGAATTCAACCATAATAAAAAGATTCAGATGTAGTTTAGATTTCCCAATTCTCTACCGAGAACAACAGCTATTTTTTTCCAAATATTTAATAATAATAATAAAAATAAACGTTGGCTTGTTAAAAGGGGTATATATTGATCAGAGAAATGCGTAAACCAGTTCATATTTTTACCCCGATATTAAAACGTATGTTTATTAAGTTTCTGATAATTCGGTAAAAATTGTAAATTTAAAAAAAGGAACATAGAAATATACTATGACTTATACATACATATGTATCTATGCATGTGTGTGTATGTGTGTGTTTGCAGATTAATGTATTATTTTTAATTTAAAACATTTTCATATTATTTTCACTATTTGTGATATTTTATGTTTAACAGGTTTAATTACCATTAAAGTCTTTTTTTTTATCGCAAATATTTACAAAATATAGTGGAACCTTCTTAGCTAATAAACGATAATGGTTTTTAATGAAGTACAAACAGAGTATTAAAGTAAAGACTTTTAACGTTTTAAATTTTCCTGCAATCAACTAATTCTAATTAATACATTCTTACACCAATAAAGAATAATTAAAATTCCTAATTAATATAAATTTAAAATTCTAATGAACGTACGAGAAAAGTTTTCTCTTTGAAGCAATTATGATATAAAACAAAGCGTATTTTTAAGTAAAAAAAATAGTAATTGGCTCCTGATACATTTTTTACTATAATGTGAGATTCCGTATAATATTTATCCATTAATTTATCCATTCAACAAAGTACATTTTAATTAAGCCGTATTTTATTTAGAATTAAGAATTAGATCTTTAACTAATCCTTTTATTACTGAAACGACACATAATGAGTGAAAGAAATTTGAAACAATTCATTTGTATAAAAAATGTTCACAGCTTTTAATTTGTACTAAATTTCTCTAGACTTGGTTGTTTTGTCCATTATTTATTTTCAACATTATACGAATCTGTTTAAATTTCAAAAACTTTATTATCAACTCGCATTATAAAACTGTTTATAAACTAATGAAAAAAAAAAAAAAAACATCTTTGCATTGATGATTTCGTAAACTTTGTTCATCTGAGACTTTAATGATGCGTATATATTTTCTATGTTAGTGATAAACGCCCGACTTTCGTGCTGTAAAATGATGCAGGAATTAATAAAAGATTTTTTTTTCTTTTTGTATTTATAGTTTGTAGAACATTAACCCATTAATGCCTGAATTATTTTCTTCGTTAAAATTCAAATTTTGCATTTTCCCACCACTTTTAAAGAAAAAATAACTTTTATTATAATTTATCGAGGGATTTGTCTCGGGAAAGTATTTATTTATCCTCCTTTTTACTAAACTATATCTAAACTTTTATCTAAACTATATCTGAATCATTTATTGGTTGAATTCCGCAATAAAGTTGGTTTATTTTATTCGTTTCCTGATTGGTCCAAGTTTAATGTCCAAAATTTGAATACGTCTGGTGTGAAATGTGCTTACTTGAATTTTTTTAAACTGTCCCAAAAATAGGATGATAAGAACTAATAGGTTAATTATATAACACAGAACCGCTAACTATTTAACTCAAAGTTTATAAAAGTTTTTCACACCAGAATATTTTTATTAAAATTATTTAAGTTTTTTAAATAGCACATTATTGTAATATTTATATTTAACATGTCTTATTAAAAAATTCCTGTTTTGAATGTACTGCTATCAATTTGGCAGAGATCAAAATGATCCCTAATGGCAGTGCTAGCATTAATAAATCTAATGTCCTTCCAAAAATATAGCGGTGCGCATAAAATATACAAAAAAAAAAAAAAAAAAAAAAATGCATATAAGTTTGAGCCAATAATTTGCGAGACTCGCCGCAAAAGCTTAACATTTTTTATTTTTTATTTTATTATATTTTATTTTATTTTTAACAGATTAAATTGTTTCATTGATGTTAAATATGTTATTTCTTTTGATGGAAATTTAGTTGTGTTATTTTTTTTTGTATCATGAATAAAAAGCAATACAAGTAGCAAGTGATATAATTAAATAATATTTTTTGGTATAAAAATATTATGATAACATAATACATATAAAATATAATAAAAAATGTGTACAAAAATGTATACAAATATACATATAAATAATATACATACATGCATATATATATATACATAATATACAAATATACAATACAATAATAATTTTTGTATATAAGTGTACCTTAATACATTTATCAAGCGATAAAAATATTATAATTCAATAATATTATTTTAGTATTTCACGCAAGCATAACTTTTTCATTTCATTACTACTAGTTTTATGCATCTACTTTGTGCGAAAATATAATTCAACTTCAAATAAAGAATTTAACTAAGGCATATTAATATAAACTATGATTTTTTTTTTTTTTTTTTTTTTTTAATAGTAAAGACTCTTTTAATTTTAAACTCGTCATGTTAACTTTTTTTTTTCTTTTTTTTAATTTTCAGGTTTAAAAGCTTAAAAGATATCGAACGCTATTGTTATTCTTTAGAAAATTTACATTAATTCTGTAAATTTTCTAAAGAATAACAATGCTAATTAATGCTAATTTAAAAAATAAATAAATAAAGATGATTTTTAATAAAATATGAACTAAATAGTATATAGAAAATTATCCTAGTTTCAATTTTCCATTCATAATGCAAAACAAAAGCAGTTTTTGATCAATTCCGTCTTTACTATTTAAGCGTCAATTAAAAAGATTAATTAACATAGAAAATTTAAAAGGCTAACTACAGTAGCAAACACTTTTGGCAAAGAATAAGTTACCATACATTAAATTGCTTTCTAATATACTTATAACTATACCATATGGATTGATTTTAGTTTTAAAGTTTTATATATTATCCACTGCGAAACACATTTTGAAACAATAAACTTTTTAACATTAATTATGAATTTAGTTTTTAATTAACAGGTCTCAGGAGAGTTGCTTTTTCACTGAATGTGCAAATTATCATTATATAGGGGCTGTTAACGTTATCAACTTTTTGCAAATTTTGGACTCCCTTCCCCCCTTTCAATATCAAACGTTATCATCCCTTGAAAGTCCTCCCCCCCCCCCCCGGTATTGATATCGTTATGAAAGTGTAAAAGTTTTTTGATTTTTAGAATTTGATTTTTGTTTGAAAAGATGTACAAAATTGGTTATATTTATTTTTCACATACTTTATTGATTCAAATGAAGAGAAGTCAATAAAATATTCCTTTATTCAAATAGCACTTAACAGAAATATATACTATTTAAAAGTGTTTTATCATAACTGTTTGTTACACAGTGCATTCAACAGTCACAAAGTCTTGTTGAGCTTGAACTGAACGGTGAAAGGAGGAGTACCGATAGAAATTCTTATCAAAAAAAAAAAAAAAAAAAAAAAGTGGACAACATTATTTCTTCTTTATTATTAGTAAATACAAGGTTCATTTCAAATGTATGTGACATTATTTTTAAAACTGTGATTATATATCCATACACATATGAAAAAGAATAAGGGGTCGTTCATAAAAGATGTCATATTTTTTTTCAATATTTTTACCCCCCTTACCCGCCTTAGTCACAAAGTGTCACACTTCATCATTCCCCCTCCCCCAGCTCTTGTCATGTGTCACACTATATTAGGTAGGTAAACATACGCTTTTCACTGACAAAGCTCTACACTATAGAACATTATAGAATTTTTTTTTTTTTTTCAAAATTTAACTGTGTATTTTAATTACTTTAGCAAAACAATGAAAAAGATTCGTGTGCTTATTTTGTATAATATAAAATTAAGATTTACAACAAAAAACATAATTAACCTACATTAATAATAAAACATTAAAATGAAAAAGGAATTGAAAACAATAGTATTTTGGAAATCGATGTGGGTTTTAATACATTTGGTTTTAAATCTTATCTTTACTGTATGAATACAAATGTCATAATTTAAACAGTTGACTTTTAATATTTTTATTTTAATCAAAATGTGTGATGTCACATTTCTTCTTACCCCTCACACGCCTTTGTCACAAACTGTCACAATAGCTTGACTTGCAGAAAAATTAGGTTAATCGCAGAATCCTTTTAAATTAAGTGAAACATTATAAAATGTATGATATCTAACCATACATATGTGTATAAAACATCATACATTTAAAAGAAAGATTTGTAAATTCGTTAATGAATCTGATAAACAGAATCTAGTCAAAGTTGAGGCTTGAATAAATTGTTAAACTACTTGATTTTGACTTTTGACAACTTGACATCTCTTTAAATCTCCCAATGTAGAATCTAGGGGGAAAAATTAAGTATGATATCAAAATCATATCGTATGCGTTTTGAACATTTTTATTTTACGCAGAAATTAAACGAAGACCGTATTTATAGTCGAATTACATTGTTCCTTTTTAAAATGAAAATTATTATTCAAATGAGATTGAAATTTATCTTTTCAATTTTTTTCTATTTAAAGCAAAATAATATAATTCATGTCGCATGTAATATAAACTGAAGTTAAATCAAATAGGGTAACATCTCCAATAATAGGCAGGCACCGGTGATTGGCACATCCTACAAAAATGTCCTAAAATAAGATTTATATCCAGTCTTTTAAAAATGCAAGACCATGTACCAGTTATATGCTCAATTACTTTACAGATTATAACTTTGCTTTATGCTACTAAATGACAATAGTGCCTAGGAAAGAGAAACAATTATGGCTTGTATCAAATTAACCATTTTTGTTGCAAATGCTTCTTCCCTGGTTTAAGAAAGGCATGCATTTCAATTTATTATTATCTGATTTATAGTATATTTTAAATTTTAATTGACAACAGTTTTGTTTAGTTGAAAATGGTTACTTTAATTGTGTTACTCTAAGTGCCAATTACTGGTGATTACAGCAACTTTTTATAAATATATTTTTATAAAAATACTTTTTCAAATATGTTTGCTTTTAATGGGCAAAATAGATGCACAGATATGAACTCTTTGATTTAAAAATATTTGCAAGTAATATTTTATTTCTTGGTAATGAAAACAGAAGTAAGTTTAAAGACAAATCCTTAATGTGCCAATTACTGGGGATGTTACCCTAGTAAGTAATGCATTTTCATTGCAAATATGTACCTGTTAATGCTTTTTTGCGAATTTACTTATTTTAAATAAATATTATGTTATTACTTAACACCGAAAAGCTGATGTTATAAGCTAAACATTTACTTAATAAGTACCAATATTTTAAAAATAAAAATGCTCTTTAAGAAAATAATAATCCTTTTATGCAATTAACTTTAATGACTGCAAATTTCCATTCGATTACGTATTACATTAAGTACTTTTTAAGTAATTTATTATTTTACTATTAATTAGGAATTAATTTTTAAATAAAACTTTTATTTTCATAATGGCTTTTAATGACAAGATACAATTAGAGCTATTTGTTATTTTCTAGCAGTTACATTAAACTTACTTAATAAACGTAATAGTTAAAAGTTAGTTATACTCTAAATCTGAACTTATATCTGAGTAATTGGCGTTATTGGATTTACATGTTTTGCTCATTATTTGTGCAGAAAATAATCCTAAATTGCTCATTGTTGCTCACTGCTAAAAAAGACGGGTTATTTCTGAACCTCGCTGTTAAATGCATGATAAAATTAAATAGAAATAATTTCTGCATTGATAATTTGATAAACGTTAATTATTGAAGACGCTGATGTGAGAAGATAATGTATCTATCATTAGAAAACGGTTAAAAAATGTATTTTCTAAAATTTCTCTAAAGCCCGATAAATATCTGTATAGTTTCAGTCACAGTTATTTTCGAATTTCAGTCATGTCATCCATGTAAATGCGAACAGAAAAGAATAGGAAAGTAACTGGAATAAGGGGGAAAAAGTAATAATATATCGAGGGAAAGTAATAATCTATCAAAGGAAATAAATACTCTATCGAAGGAAAGGAATAAGCTATCGAATAATATTTAGTTTTAGCATCGTTATTAAAAATCCGAAGGCATCTGCATTTTTTAACTTAACCTTTTTTCTTCAAACTGATTTTCAAATATGTAATTGATCTTAATTATTAATCCCCAAAACAGGCATCAGCTGTCGCGACAGCTGTGCATGAGGTCATGGTAAACGAAAATTGTCTTATTCAAACAGAAAAACATGGTAACCCAATTACAGAAGATAATCGCCATTCGTAATAATTTCATTGCATCATCCGTACCTGGAATTATTTGTAAAAAAGAACACATTACCATTTTAAAAGCTGAGACGTCTGAACGGGGTTTGGCGTGCATAGCTTCAAGTCAAATAAATGACATTTTATTTTAATTAATTTTTATTAATTTACATTTTATCTTTATACATACTAAATTTATCTATTATATATTATATACATACATACAGAGCTTATAATACACGCATATTATTAACGTGATTAAGCATACTTTTATATTTTAGTAAAATAATGCATACTTAATTAAATTTTATTTTCGATCATTTTGTCTATTTTCAGTGTCTACAAATAAGATTCAATTTCAATTAGAAAATTTAATAAAAATATTTTCATTGTAAAGAAAGTGTAGAAAGATTAAATAGAAATATTAAATAACTAGTAAAGAATTTTCATCATGAACATTTTCATATTAATTTCATTATTTGTGAATTTTCTCGCTTAAGAACTTAATTAACATCAAAAGTAGTTTTCATCTCTTCTATCATTTGCAGAATGAATGCCAATTTATTTGGAAAAGAAATAATCATCTTATATAACAGCCATATAAAATGTTAAATCTTAAAGTTTTGAGTTTTTGCTCCAAGGGCACTAAAGAAATGCGTCTAATTAAAATATATTTTTGTTAATTAAACATTAATTAAAAAGGCTAATTAACAGAAAAGATTGACTAACAAACATGAGATAACATTTTTATATTCGGTGTAATAAGTATCCGGAATTGATGAATAAAACATTACAAATTTATTTTTTCACAAAATTTATTTATTCGCCTTTAAATTAGGTGATTTAGATTCCAATGAAACCATAACAGGTTTGAACAATCCTCCTTACATTTTTAAGATTGAAGTATGACGAACATTTTTCAACATTTTTCAGCGAATTCTTTTGCATAGCGTCAAATGACACAAAACGTATTCTTGGAACTGGTTAATCTTTAGCTTTAAGAACAAAAAAAAAGTCACATAGTACAATATCTGTCAAATACGGTGCTTGGACGATCACATTCGATGTAGAAGCGACACTGAGGAATAAAGTCTTATTCTCAATTTTGTAATTTTTTGGAGATAAATTTTATAAAATTTGCATTAGTTCTAAAATCTAACTGTCACTGTTGTTAACCAAGTTCAGTATTGAGTTGAACAATGTTATGTATTATTGTGTTAGCCAGTTTACCTCAATGTTGACTTCATGTCGAGTGACCATGAGATGTTTTTATATAGACATACATCAGACAGAAATCTGTTTGAAGACGAGTCTAGAAGTTAAAAGAATTTTTCGACGTATCTCATCATTTATGCATGTTATACTACGGTTTACTCATTAAATAATTTTGGAACATTACTCATTAAATATTTATTTTTATTTATTTATTTATTTATTTATTTATTTATTTATTGTTATTTTAATATTTACATTACCCAACTGGTTGCCATTAAAAATGTAACTTTTTTTAAAAAGCAAAATATTAAAATGCATTTTTATTTCTTCCACTATAAATGCATTTAATACGCGTTAAGAAATTTTATGTGTTAAGTTTCTATTAAGAAAACGTGTTGTACTTCTTCTTTACTAATTTTGTATTATATTTTAATTTTTATCCTATTGGCTTAGAAATAAATTTGGGCATAGTTACCAAACTTGCTCTACTCATATTTTGAAATTATTTAAGGCAAAAAATAGGAATTTCAATTTACAAATTTTTTATAAGAAATAAATTTTGAAAACCATCTAAAACTGCAATCCGAAATTACAGCTCTTTCCGCCACATAGTTTTTGAATTTTGCTTAACAAAGTATCCACATTGCATTATATTTTTAAAGATTAAAATTAAATTTCACAGTAGGACTTCTCAACTTTAAACCTTCATCATTCTTAAAGAATTTTATCTTATCCCCTAATTAGTTGTCATCCTAAAGTAAAAGGTACTGGATAGTAAAATTTGTTTCCGAAATTTCGTGTTAATTTATTGAAAATCTTTGAATTTAGTATAATTTCTATATAGTGACGATTCCCTAAACAAAACATAAGTATAGCATTGATTTTTTGACATTATTCCTAATAAACTGGTACCAATCCATTTATTTTTATGCGCGGATTGGCGGAACAGAAAGCAATGGTGTGTATTTTTTTCCCTCCTTTTTCTTTTTTTTTTTCTCTTATTTGAAGTCACATTAACATAACAATTAGTAAAAAGGTAAAATAAAAATAACTCTATTCGTTAAATTTTTACAGAATAATGAAATGATTTTGAAGAATGAATACAAAAATAATTTTTAATCAAACAATTCCTAAAATATGAGAACATATTAAATACTCTTAAAACATTCATTTTGATATTTTAGTTGCACAGTGTAAATATTTCAAGGTTTATATATTAGTTGCGCAATGTATATATTTGAATGCTTTTTGATATTTTAGTTCTACAATGAACAATAACTGTGATTTTAATAACACAAACAAACAACAAAAATAATAAAACAACAATAATTTATAACATAAGTAATTTTAAATTGCTATTTTTGTTTTTTACCAGACAATTTATATGACTTGTCACAGTAAAGTGATTTAAAAATTCAAGATACCCGATATAGGTTATATTAGCCTTCCTACCCAGAATGGGTCTAATCGACCCATAACTATAATTTATTTTATACGATTCAAACAAGAACTTTTTTCATAACGAAAGTTAAAAAACAGATTCAGCAGCAACAGTTCGAATGATTTCTCGAGGAGCCTGGGACCAGGACCCCACATCCCCGACACATAGTATGCACAGAGTACGGAACAGAGAATCAACTTTCATACACTGTGATGGCAACTTGTTTAACATGGGATTACGCATAGACAGTAGCGATACGAGCGGATGACTCTGAAACTACGATCATAACATAAGAGAGGTTGCTAATTCGGCGAAACATCGCTTCCTTGGCGACAAATGATATAGGAAAAAAGAAAAAAAATTACAGCGACGGCTTGCTGCTTCTTGTTTTGAAATTTATGAAAGAATTATTTTAATATTTATATAACTTTGACTAAATAAATATAAGTACTGTATTGTTTCACTAATTATACGAATTAAATCTTCAAGCTCTGAAATGGTGTATAATGACAGGATAAAATTCGAACCATTATCTATTTGCCAACAATTTCATTCGAAGATACTCAATAAAAATAACACTTAACAAATTGTTGCACCTTAATCCCAATTTCATATCTGAGAAATCAGTTTTATTGGAAGTAAATGTTTTGCCCATTATTTACGTATATAACATTCGTAATTTACTTACTAATAAGAAAAAAGCTCTATTGCTGATTTAGGCTGTAAAGTGAATGAATAAATTAGATAAAAATGCTTTCTTATGTTAATTTGATAAGCGTAATTACCGAAGACGTTTAGAAGCAAAATATCGTTTCGGTACCATTTCTGTGCGTATAATTTTAGCAGAAAAGTCTTTACTTTGTAAAGATTTTTTTTCGCAGTTCATTTACTGATTTAATTATTATTATTTTCAATTGTCAATATGTAAATGATTTAAATTCTAATATATGTATCGAAAGAGAACCAGACCTTCTATGCGAATTTGAGGAAAAGGGATATTAAATATTTCTTCCGAATCAAATGTTTTATTTTTATTTTTATGTTCTGTTTCAATAAAATGCAACATGCATTTGAGGATTCGTTTGTTTTCATTTAAAATACTAATATTTCTTTTTCCTTCACTCCACTTTTTCTAAATTTTCTGTTTAAGCATTTATGCTATATTTTATGCTATGTTGTTTTTATTATTATTACATGTTACTGACCAAACACTGGATACATTTAATAATTAGTTATGCATATTCAATATGAATTCCTTTATTCGAGTCATTACTTAAAATGGCATTTATTCTAAATCGTATTAACATAACAATTAGTAAAAAAGTAAAATAAAAGTAATTCTATTCATTAAACATTTACAGAATAACCAAATATTTTTGAAGATTGGAAACAAAAAAAAAAAAAAAAATCTTTAATGAAATAATTCCTAAATTATGAAAACACATTAAACATTATAACATTCATTTTTATATTTTAGTTGCATACTGTATATTTTTTAAGGATTTATACATTAGTTCTACAATGCACATATTTGAGGGTTTTTGATATTTTAGTTCTACAGTGTATATATACTAATAAAATATATTTAACTGATTTTAAATTGGTTTTTTTGTGTTTATCAAATAATTTATATGACTTATCATAATAAGGTGATTTAAAAAATCAAGAAACTTTGTATATGTTATAAAATTTTCATTTAACATATTAAATATTTTTAAATACTCGCCCCATAATGCATTACGTTGAATAATTTTAGATCATTTATATTATTTATCTTTTATTATGAATTAAAGCAAATCTAGCTCTGAAATGGTGGATAACGACAGAATAAAATTCAAACCATTATCTATTTGCTAACAATTTCATCGAAAATGCTCAATAAGAATAAGTTAAGAATTTGTTGCACCTTAATCTCAATTTTATATCTGAGAAATTAGTTTTATTGGAAGTAAATGTTTTGCCCATTATTTACGTTTATAACATTCGTAATTTACTTACTAATCAGAAAAAACTTTATTGCTGATTTAGGCTGTAAAGTGAAAGAATAAATTAGATAAAAATGTTTTCTGCTGTTAATTTGATAAGCCTAATTACCGAAGACGTTTATAAGCTAAATAATGTTTCAGTACCATTTCTGTGCGTCTAATTTTAGCAGGAAAGTCTTTTCTTTTGCAAAGATTTTTTTTCGCCGTTCATTTATAGATTTAATTATTGTTTTTTTCAATTGCTAATATGTGAATGATTTAAATGCTGATATATGTGTCGAAAGAGAACCAGATCTCCTATGCAAATTTGAGGAAAAGGGATATTAAATAGGTCTTCCGAATCAAACTTTTTATTTTTATTTTTATGTTCTATTTCAATAAAATGCAACATTTATTTGAGAATTCGTTTGTTTTCATTTAAAATACTAATATTTTCTTTCCTTCACTCCACTTTTTCCCATTTTCTGTTTAAGGATTTATGCTATAATTTATGCTATGTTGTAATTATTATTATTGCAGGTTACTGACCAAATACTGGATGCATTTAATAATTAATTATGCGTATTCAATATAAATTCCTTTATTCAAGTCATTGCTTAAAATTGCATTCATTCGAAATCGGATTAACATAACAATTAGTAAAAAAGTAAAATAAAAATGATTCTATTCATTAAACATTTACAGAATAACCAAATATTTTTGAAGAATGGAAATAAAAATAATCTTTAATGAAATAATTCCTAAATTACGAAAACACATTAAACATTTAAAATATTCATTTTGATATTTTAGTTGCATAATGTATATTTTTCAAGATTTTATACATCAGTTGTACAATGCATATATTTGAAGGTTTTTGATATTTTAGTTCTGCAGTGTATATATTTTAATACACATGATTTATCACAGTAAGGTGATTTAAAAAATCAAGAAACTTCGTATATGTTATAATATTTTCACTTAACATATTAAATAATTTTAAATATTCGCCCCATAATGCATTACGTTGAATAATTTTAGGTAATTTATATTATTTCTCTTTTATTATCAATTAAAGAGAATCTAGCTCTGAAATTTTGGATAACGACAGAAAAAAATTCAAACAATTATCTATTTGCTAACAATTTCATCGAAAATATTCAATAAGTTATTTTCGATAAGTTAACAGTTAACAATTTGTTGCACCTTAATTCCAATTTTATATATCTGATAAATTAGTTTTATTGGAAGTAAATGTTTTACCCATTATTTACGTATATAACATTCGTAATTTACTTACTACTCAGAAAAAAAAATTATTGCTGATTTAGGCTGTAAAGTGAATGAATAAATTAGATAAAAATGTTTTCTGCTGTTAATTTGATAAGCATAATTACCGAAGACGTTTATGAGCTAAATATCGGTTCTGTACCATTTATTTCTCAGCGTATAATTTCAGCAGTCAAGTCTTTACTTTGTAAAGGTTATTTTTACAGTTTTATTTATAGATTTAACCAATGTTCTCGCTGACATTTGACCAACATTAGTAATTTGGCTAATTAAAAATAAAAAACATTCGCCAAATGAAAAAAGGATTAGCAAAATAGATTCGCCGTGTAGTTAAAAAAAAAGTATCTTTAATATGCTTTAATGTATTTCTTTCTTTTCACTATGCTCTAAATTAACCCAAATTTTTAAAACTGCGACAACGATTATTATTAATCTCTACAGATATATATTAAAAATATGTATAAAAAACGAAAAAGAAAAGAAAGGAAAAGCAAAAATTGAGCAGTAGCAATTTGGCAAATCTATTCGCTTGCTTACTCGCCAAATGAAATATTTAGTCGCAATTTGGCGCATTGGCGAACGACAGCGAGAACACTGGATTTAACTATCGATATTTTGAATTTCTTATATGTAAATGATTAAAATGCTTATATAGTGTCGAAAATCTACTTAATTCTAATACTCCGCTGTCGATTTTATGAATTTAATTCAAACTTACGTACTAATGTCGATTTAGTATTATAAGCATTTATGAAATATTTTTTCTTGGAAATGGATATTAATTGTGAACCCCAGAAGGCCAGGAGTATAAGATACAGAATTGAAAAAATTGAGCTAGGAAGGTCTCCATATGGGCATATCCCGAAAAATCTCAAAAAAAATACAGAATATTCTTCTCGTGTGGATATATACGTTAATTAAAAAGTTTTCGGCGGAACCTCCATTCAGTATCCGTAAAAAAAATAATGAAAATTTCGTTATTTGGCGATTTATCGGCGGTTGACGATGGAATGTAATTTCAAAAAATACTTTATGTCAAATACACTTCAAGAAAAAAAAGTTTCATGTTGAACTTGTTTTGATAAATTTAACTTAAATAACTTTAGTTTTGTAAGTTTTAGTTTGTTTTAAGTATAGTAATTTTGTTATATCGATAATTATATGTATTTATATTCAAATTTAGTCATCAAATTTTGAGATTTAAAACGAAATTCATAATTTAAATTAATTAAATTTGTTTCAAGCTCAACGTCCAATTGAGAATTGTCGATTCGATTTTGTTGCTATGGAAACATGTGGCTTTTATTTTTGAATACGCTTTAATGTATGAAGACAATTTTTCTCAATATAATTTTTTTTTAATCTATGAAATTTTTTTTCCAGTGATTAATTAAATAACTACCTCAACATATAATATATATATTTAATGCAATATGTATATATATATATGTATATAATATATTAAAGTCTCTGATTGTTTATGTTTAAATTCATTAAATACCATGTACACGCATTCTAACTATCCAACAGTTTTGAGTTGCATTATAACCGTTTGCTTTTGGCAAGGAAAAGGGCTGCTCGTCAAACCGAGTAACTCTTTCGTCTTTTCACACCAAATATTTGAAGATATATTTTTACATATTTTCTACTGTGATTCCGCCGCTAATTTTGACTGATTCTTTAAGAGACACATAAATATTTTAATTAGTATTTTTTTCATAAAATTCTGAGTATGCCCAGTATGCAGACCTTCCTTGTAAGTGCACAGACGATCCGGAAATATGCTTTGGAATATTGTATTCTACTTTTTGTACATTTTTTAGATAAGAGTTCAAAAATCGCAATGCAACAAACAGCAGTTTCCTTTTTCAATTCAGCCAATTATTATTGATGTTAAAATTTTGAGTCAATTATCTCTGAACTCAATTTACTCCAAATCGAATTTTTTTTAACTTGTACCCCTTGGCTTCTGAGGTCGTCAATTATGCTGTGGATATTAATTATACCATAAATACCATAATTTGTTTGAAAAAAATACTGATGTTAACCCTTTATGAAAAAACGGTTTTTAAAAAATAAATTTTTTTCTTTTTCATTTTTTTTTTTTTTAATCTACATTGAATCTCTTTATTATAGCTCAATTTTACAGGCACTGGTTAGCAAAATCTACATAAAAGCTCAGCTGAGACGCTCTTCTCTTAGAAATCGTGCAATCAGTTTTAGGAAATACGAAATTTAAATCTTGTGAAAACCTTCGCGTCCGCAGATCACTTTGTGCCTTAGAGACGATTTTTTCTACAGTAAAAGTGCCTGAAACTTCGTATTCCAGCTTAATCTTTTCAGAACATTCCTGCACGACGGATTTACAGAATCTATTAAAATTTCGAAAAATTCGGATGAGTAGAATTAATTTTAGGATTTCATTCACCTGGCGAAATCCTATTCATCTCAATCCTCTGTTTGTCCGTATGTCACAGAGTCAGTGAAAAATACTGTATAAGTCAAAGACTTCAAATTTTGTGTATTTGCAGCTAAATACCTCGTATCGCGAGACGAATCACAAAATTTTCGAAAAGTCTATTATTTTAATTAATTTCTTCAATAGCTTCCGTTCATTTTTGCGAGTTACATTTTAAAACATAATCTTAATTTGATCGTTTTTCGCGTAGACATCATAGTTTAGAGGTAAAGCGTCTCGCTAGTAAGTAGGGGATTATTAATTCGATCCTCGGTGCTGCAAGTTGAATTGTTCATATTAAGATGGATTTAATTAAAAGAAATTTCGTACTTTTTGTCAATTTAAGGGTTTATATTAATAGGGCTTTGTTCATTTGACATTCATAATATTTTTGGAATTCATTTTTCTTTCCATTTTGCAAACTGTTGTGTTTTATTAATGATTCAGCACTTTAAATTTCCTTTAAACATTTTTTTTCGTTTTTAGAATTTTAAAATTTTATTTTTATTATCCGCTATTTTATTTTTTCAATTTAGATTTTCGAAAAATTTGGAATTATGTATTTTATTTAAGTAATTTGATTTGAACAATTTTAATTTGATTAAAATAAATAGCTTCCTTTTATAATTATTTTTATATTAAATTTGTTGGTGCTACCATCTATAGTAGAATTTATCAATTATACGTTAACAATTTAGATTTATTAATTAAAGGATAAGTTGTTTTGAAAAAAAAATAAACAAAACTTTCTATGCGATCTGCGAACACACTTGCCCACTACTTTATTGAATAAAATATGTGTGCAATTCAACAAAAACAATCACACGACAAAAAATTAAAAAAATTTAAATATTTCATGTGGATCATGAATAGCTTTTTCTGTTCGCTGTAGCACTAATACCAACTGTTTTGTGATTCTAAATTTTCCATTATCGTAAAAAAAAAAATTGTGAAATTTAAACCTATTTTTAGAATAATTTAAATACTCGATGGAAAATATTCTGTATTTTTCTCTGTTCTTATAAATTTTGTAAACTGTTATCACGAAAAAAGCAACAAATTCGTAAAATCATTAAAGGTATCACATTTCTAATAAATAAAAAAAATTAAAATATTTCATGGGGATCTTGAATAGCTTTTTCTTTTCGCAGTAGCACTGATACTATATGTTTTGTTGTTTGTCCCAATATCGTAAAAAAAAAGAATTGTGAAATTTAAACCTATTTTTAGAATAATTTAAATGCTTGCAGGAAAATATGCTGTATATTTCTCTGTTTTCATAAACCTTATGAACTGTTATCCCGAAGCAAGCAACAAATTCGTGAAATCACTAAAAATATCACATTTCTAATAAAAAAACTTCAATTAATTTTAATAAAATTACCTGTTTTGATTGCTTAGTTCCTTAAATTAATTTTAAAAGATTCATTCTTCAGTGTGTTTTTGTTTCTTCTAAGTGATATATTTTAAAGAGCAAAAGCGTTTAAAAAGTATGAAATAAATTCTTTCCTTTTTGCCCCTGCTAAATGATTAATTAAAATTGAGATTTTCTTCTTTAATTCTATGAAATCACGTTTTAAAAAGGACAGGATTGCTTCTGTTATCACGAAGCAAGCAACAAATTCGTGAAATCACTAAAAATATCCCATTTCTAATAAAAAAACTTCAATTAATTTTAATAAAATTACCTGTTTTGATTGCTTAATTCCTTAAATTAATTTTAAAAGATTCATTCTTCAGTGTGTTTTTGTTTTTTCTAAGTGATATATTTAAAAGAACAAAAGCATTTTAAAAGTATGAAGTAAATTCTTTACTTTTTTGTCCCTGCTAAATGATTTATTTAATTAAAATTGAGATTTTCTTCTTTAGTTCTATGAAATCAAGTTTTGAAAAGGACAGAATTCATTTTTTTAAATTATATTAAAAGTATAAGAATTCTTACAGCTAAAAGAGCAGGGGATGTTCTAATGCTTTATTATTATTTTTTTAGATAGCTTTTAATGATTTGCCATTTTGAAATTTTTGTAAGAATAAGAAAAGAAGTTATTTATAATACAAATGGGATCAGTTTAATTTAGGAGTAGTGCAAAAAAGCAATTAAAAATGTTTAATTATTTTTTAGAATGATTTATTAATTTAAATAAAAATCGTGTTTTTTTTTTAATTTAAAATGTATGAAAAAGTCCGTTTCTAAAAATAAACATGCAAAGTTTCACAAACATGGTAAGTTTTAAGAAAAATAATCATAAAATATATTTAACTGGAAAATGATATTTAAAATTTAATTATTTATAATGATATGCTAAAAATAATTTAATCTCTAGTAAAAAAATATATTGCAGTATAAAAATATCAATATAGATATAGCTATCTCCGAAATCTTGAGTAACGATGCATGGGAATGTCATTTGTTGAGCTATAGCTAGCTAGCTATTCTATAATTGGGTCCAAATTGTGAAAAAAGCAGAATAGCACTGCCACCTGTTGAATGTTATTTGTCAGAATTTAACCAACATCAGTTTTTGTCAGGATATAACAGAATGTGAACCTTTAAATAATTGCGAGTATTTTTTCTTCAGCTAGAGCATTCATAAATTTCATATTACATGTACGTGCATATGGATAGTTTTAAAAATTGCCACATCTTATTCATGTTATCTCCATGTGTATAAATTAATCAAGAAGCGAAAAATAAAAACATTTCCCCTTTTCAATAAGATTTTTCTTGCTTGTTATAAGAAAATAAATGGTGCAGACAACATCCATCTCTTATTAACATCTTCGATGATTAACGTTCATCAAATTACCAACGCTACAAATTCTTTTACATAGACTTTATTCATCAGTTTTATAGGATAATTCGATAGTAAAGCTCTCGAAGCAAATTAGCATGTTTTCGTGGATAAATAAAGCGCATAACATGTTACAATGCAACTAAATTCACCAATATAAGTTTCGGACTGCAACTAATTGTTCGTTAGTTACTTAATAGTTTTTTTCCTATCTAAATAAATTGTTTATAAATAAATAATAGTCACATTTAGTTTTCGCGATATACGCTAGTTTCGAGTTAAAGGATTTAATTAAAGGTTAAGTTCTTAATTATTAAAAGTAAAGAGTACTGTTTGAGTAAAATACCACATTAAATTATAAATAAACTATTGAATATTTTAAAACTCCGTGTTTTGTAACATTGTTAGACTCTTTTTTTGCGTTTATATACATACATTCATATGTATAAAAACAGAGTATTTCATACCAGGTGGGCGAAATTTTAATAAGTGATAATACGCATCTAAACAAACAACTTTCGTCAAAGAATGCAGGGTCGGAAATAAAACGCTTTTGCACTTGGAAATTTTTTGCATGCAAAACTCTATTATTGTTGCAAATTATCAGAAGAAAAACAATACTAAGAGCATGCAGATGTCATATAGGGAAGAAGAAGATCGCGAATGAAAAATTTCGCCTCGATTAATACATAAAAACCGCTGATCCGAGTGTGCGCCTGACAATGGCAGTCGGAATGTGTTGGAGCTTGTTTCACTTCCAAAATCGGGAAAAGGCTGATGTGTGATTTATATATGGAATTGCAAATGGAAATGACTCAGATGCTCAACGAACACGGCTTCCGACCTTGCTTTTACAGCTTAACCTCCTCTGACCTGATGCTGCCTGTGGGAGACTCTAAAAATCCTCTTTTAAATTAATTTAAATCCTTCTAGAATTGAATTACTTCTAGGCTTTTTGTTAATGTTTGCATGTCATAAGTATTTATATATAAACTGATACATCTTTGGTGATGTTTTATAGTAATTTTTAACAGGGTTTTTTGGTCTCTTGTAATATTTCTCTCGGGAATGAGGAGGTTAATCGTTCTTTATTTGCTTTTGCCTGCTATGAAAATATCATCTTTGGTGCCTTCTAGCACCATTGCGTTTTCTTTCCGACCATGCCTCCTACCATGAAAATTTTTTGTTCGGATGTGCACTATTACTTCTTAAATTTTGCTCATTTTTTAAGAAACACCCTGTATACATAAGTGGCATTTGCTTTTCTGAGAATGTTTCAAAGATTCTATTCAGTGTGAAAAAAGTATTTTAAATGTTTTATGTCAACTAGTGTCTTCTTACTTAATTTGTACAAGATTGCATTTATTAGAAAATAACGGAAACTTCCATTATCTGCCACCTTAACGATTCGTTCTTGTTCAATGACCTTACAAAATTTTTTATTTTATTTTATTTTTTAATCTATTTTATTCTTAACTTTGCTTTTTATAATATAATAGAGATAAATTAAAAAATATTCCTGACAAAAATTTAAAAAAATGTACATTTTATTATTATTACTATTTTTTTCACAAATAGGATGCATAACTGCAGTAACTGACACCATCCCTTTTTCTTTTAATTTCTACCATTTGGAAAATAATTGTTGCTTATGGTCAAGAATAGAGATATCTGAATCATTGTGATGCACACATTTTATTCGTTTTCTGATGCTAGATCCAGGAATACTGATGCTTAATGCATGGTGTACGTAATATAGGATCTGTAATTACATAAGCTATGCCTTGATCATCATAAAAATGATTTTTTTATTAGCTCAATGGGAAACATTCAAACATTTTGTATTGCGCAATAAATGTCAGCATTTTTTTTTTCTTTGACTGAAAGCAACCGAATAATTGAACTAATTTAATTTATTAAAAGACGAATTACATGTGATTAAAAATTGGTTTCCTTTTGTATATAAGAATTAGTACACTATTAAAAATATGACGAAAAATTACCTCTGTTTTTAAAGACTTTGAATTTTCTGACAAATGTGAATGCCACATAAACGCTTATGGGGCTTTCTGATTGGTCAGAAAATAGATAGTCTTTAAAAACAAAAGTAATTTTTTACGATACATATTTTTTTATTTTTCTTAGCAACTGAGATTCTTTTCGTGAACAAAATTTTAATCTCTTAGTTTTTAAGCTCTTACGATTTGTTAAAAAGTATCATTTTTCAGATGTTCATTGTAATTTGTTAAATTACAATTTATTTTATTTTATTTATTTATATTTATTTATTGAAAAATCTACAATTGAAAAATAAGTTACAACATTTAGTATAAATATGTTAACCTGGATGGCACAACTTTTCAGATTTTCACAGCAAAAGGCTTATTTCAATAAAATTTTGCTGAAATGACAGATATTACTTAAGTGTCTGTAACTGTAACTATAACTAACCTTCGATTTCGCCGTATTTACTCTCTTGAGATACCGACAAACGTTTACAATTATTAAAAATCTTTATAGCCCTGGTCAAAAAATAGGATTTTTTTTTAGCATGTACAGTACATTCGCCTACTTTTGTTCATTTTAAATTAATTTTAGTCATTGCACAATATTTTTGCGTTTAAGTATTGAATGACGCCTAAATGCTAATGCGCAGTGTTTTGTAGTACACCGCACCCTAACTACTTTGAGTGCTAACACAAAAATAACAGCTATAAAAAACTTTTTTTAAACATTAATACGTTTTTTTAAATTTAGACACCAGTATTTTACAAAAGATTTCTTTGACTAGTTTAATCTATAAAAAAAAAAAAATAAATAAATAAATAAAAAAAAAAATAAATAAAAAAAAAAATAAATAAATAAATAAATAAATAAGGGGTCCGGGACACAAAAATTTTCAAAGTTTCAAGCGAATAAAATGGTATTAAATATTTCTTTTTTTTTTTCTTAAAATGACGTTCAAATCATGTTTTTTATCTTACTTAGAAGAGGAAATACTAATTTTTTCGTTTTCTTTTGTTTTCAAAATTTAGCTTTCAAGCAATGGTTGTCATGAGAGGATTTCCTGTGAAAATGTGTTTTTCATCATGATGAGTCTTTTCACAACTTCAATTGTCTATTTAAATTGTTATAACTCAAGAACCGTTAAAGATTCAAACTTGGAACATGTCTTTTTTTTTATTATTTTATTTTAGTTTACATTCAGCAAATTTGAAAAAAATTTTTACTTTTGAAAATATGATTTTTTTAAGCAAAACTTACATCATATTTTAAATTTTAGTTTTAAATTTTTAAATTTTTTTAAAATTAATATTTTTAAAATTTCTAAATCAAAATTAAAATTTAGGTATTTCTGTTTATTTAAATGTACAAAAATTGAAATTCGATAAATAATATTTAAAGTTATAATGATTTTAAATTAACACTAGAACCGCCGGCTAGTTTCTTGAGCTTTTATAAAAAGTATTTGACACCACAATTTTTATTTAAAACTATTTAACTTGCTTAATTAGCCAACTTTTTTTGCTTTACATATTTAATAAATCTCATCAAGAAATTTCTGGTTCGAATAGGCTATTTTCAATTTCGCAGGGGTCATAATGACCCCCTAATGGCAGTTTTAGTGTTAACCCACTTTTTAAATAAGAATTTAATTCAAACATTAAAAAAAAAAGAGAGAAATTTTATCATGTGATTTTGTTTACAAATAATATAGGTAACCGCCATAAAACATATAACAATTTTACTCAATAAATAAAATAATTTTAAAGTATGTCCCGTAACTCCAAATGAAATAGACAAATGTGCATGTTGAAAAAAAAATATCCTTATTCTTTTTTCTTGGGGGGCAGCATTGTACTATGTGATTTTTATAAAATTTGAACAGCATTAATATTTTTTTTAATACGTTACACAAACTTTTCAAAGTATCCGTGCATACCGGATTTACTTCAACTACAAAAATTTCGAAATGTTGGGATGCGTAGATGTATTTTTTAAGAAATAAAATATGTGAGAATTTCGACGAAACAATAAACGACAGAAAAATAAAAAACTTATAAAAGTTAAGATAGTTAATGGTCAGGTGAAGTTATAATCACCTGACCATGGTTCTAAATGACGAGATCAACTTGAGGTGCAACGCGCAGGTGCCAAACAACAACGTAAAAAATGTTTAGCAGTACGATTAACAAAGTTCATAAGCATGAGACACTGTCGATAAGATGAAGATTTATGCGCTCGTCAGATTTATTGATGCCACATGGTGATAAGGCGGTCAACAGTCCTGATACCAGGAATCAAACCCGTTCAACTGATGCAACCCGGCATGTAGAATCCAGGTTATCGGTTATTAAGAAACGAAAAAATTAGAACCCTTATAAAATATAAATCTATTTTTATACTAATTTAAATGCATCCAGGGAAATATACATTTTCTAATTTTATAAATGTTATAAACTATCATCACGGGGCGATTTCCAAATTTGTAAGACTTTAAAAGTATCACATTTTTAATAAAAAACTTCAATTAATGATAATGAAGCTACTTAATTTTTTTTGTTAATTATTCAAATTAATTTAAAGAGATTCTACAGTGTGTTTTTGTTTCTTCGAAATTTTTCAAGTAATATATTTAAAAAGGCAAAAACATTTAAAAGGTATAAAGTAAATTCTTCATTTTCCCCCTTGCAAATGATTTATTTAATTAAAACAGAGATTTTTTTCTTTAACTCCTTGAAATTGAGTTTTAAAAAGAACAAGATTGATATTTTTAAAAGCAGAATTTCATTAAATGTATAAGCATTCTTTAGCTAAAAGAGCAAAACGTGTTCTTGTGACTTATTTTATTCATTTTTAAATGGCTTCTGATATACTGCTATTTTGATTTTTTTTTTAAATATGAGAAGTAGTTATTTATAATGTAAATGAATTAAGTTTAATTTAAAATTAGTGCAAAAATCTAAATTTTTTTAGTTGGATTTATTAATTTAAATTAAAATCGTCATTTTTAATAGTTAAAAGGTATGAAAAAGTTCATTTAAAAAAATACGATATAGTTTCACAAATATGGTAAGTTTTAGAAAAAAACATAAAAAATATGTATAAAATTATTTAATTGGAGAATGATACTTAAAATACAGTTATTCATAATAGCAATCTGAAAATAATTTAATCTCTAGTAAAATATATATATATATATATAGATATATATACACTATATTGCCATTGATTATGGGACACTTGTGATTTTAGACATTTTACTAAATATCTAGAAAAATACATGAGGAATCATCTCGAAAGTCTTAGTGTATAAATATAATAGTATAAGTCATACATTTCCGTAAAGATTTTTACCCGAAACTCCAAAGGGGACCGTCAACAAATTAAAAAAGAATGAATATATTTTGAATAACCCTGTCAAAACTAATGTAGCAAAAGCGCTCAAACTCTAGATTGTGATTGAATGCCTTATTGTAATAAGCCTTGTTCATTTTTATGCAAATAGCATGAATACTCACAGAGTAATTAAGGTTTTTATAAAAATTATCCCAAATTTTTCCAAGTTTTTTCCTTATAATTTTCAGAGATCTTAATATAAAATATTATTTTTTTCAGAAAATATGACAAACAACATTACACACAGTACCCTGTAATCATAATTAAAAAATAATGAAAATTGTATAAAAAATGAGTTGGTTTACTAAATAATTTTTTACTGCGCATGCGTCAACGATATCAAAATTTCATTTGCATATCATGTTAGCTAAATGTATAGAGCAACTTTTGTGAAAGTCACAAAATCATAACTTGAAAATTCTGACAATAATCGTCAATTGAATAAGTCGAAAATCCGTTATTCTCAAAATGAAGCAAAAACAAGAGGGGTTGTATCCATATATTCATTGATTAGTGTCAATATAGAATACACAATATGGGATGTACTACTGCATTTGGATAAAATCCCTCATTTTTTTGCTTCATTTTGGAAACAGCGGATTTTGTCCTTTTTCTATAGACGATTACTTTCAGAATTTTCAAGCTATGATTTTGAGACTTTTACTAAAGTTGCTCTATACATTTAGCTAACATAATATGCAAATGAAATTTTGATATCTTTGACGCACGCGCAGTAAAAAATTATATAGTAAACCTACTCATTTTTCATACAATTTTTATTATTTTTTAATTCTGATTACAGGGTACTGTGTGCAATGTTGTTTGTCATATTTTCTGAAAAAAATATTATTTTATATTAAGAACTCTGAAAATTATAATGGGAAAACTTGGAAAAATTTGGGACCATTTTTATAAAAACCTTAATTACTCTGCGAGTGTGCATGATATTTGCATAAAAATGAACACAGTGTATTAAAATAAGGCATTCAATCATAATCTAGAGTTTGAGCGCTTTTGCTACATTAGTTTTGACAGGGTTATTCAAAAGACATTCATTCTTTTTTAATTTGTTGACGGTCCCCTATGGCGTTTCGGTAAAAAATCTTTACGGAGATGTATGATGTATACTATTATATTTATACACTAAGAGTTTCGAGATGATTCCTCATGTATTTTTCTAAATATTTAGTAAAATGTCTAAAGTCGCAAGTTTCCCATAATCAATGGCACTATAGTGTATATATATATATATATATATATATATGTGGGTATAAAGGATGAAGTATTAAGCAATTAAAGATAATATACTCAATGATTTAATGAACGTGATATCCCAATTGAGACTCACGTGATGATGCATAAAAAAGAACGAGGTGTTCTATAGATTTCAGCGATGGCGAGTTGGATGGATTTTTAATCCAAAGCTCAGAGAAGCATATTTATTTTAAATATTATTCAGTTCTACTGTTATTTTTGAATGCTACGTATATATTTTATGTCTAGTAAACCTTTTTATCTTATCAAGAATATTTGTTTTGCTTAAATCATAAGCTAATCACTCAATATTCCCACATATATATATTTCAGTGTACAAATAGAGGTGAAGATTTTGATATATAGATATCGCGGAATTATTGAATGAAGGATGCACCGCAAAACCATCTGTTGAGTTATAACTAATATTTAATTTGTGAAAAATAAAATATAGCAGTGGCACGTGAACTATAAATGCGTGAAACACTAATTGAACATAAAAATGAACACTTTTAGTTAAAATGGTATTCAATTGTGTTGCGAATGTGTTGTACCAAATAAAAAGTTTTGTTAAGAATTACAAGAGAAGAAAATGTGTTTTAAGGTATCCGACTACGTTAAAAATGCAATTTTCGACCAAAATTGTCAAAACATTTTTTTTATTTGGGATGACCAGTATTGGTCGCGTACACCTACCCATTCGCTTAAATAAAGACCAACTTTTTACCTTTACAAAACTGTATTTGTTTTTATTGTAGGATAAATGGATCCGGAGTTATAGCGATTTTTAAACTACTCAACAGCTGTCACTCAAACCGGAAGTGCTGTTTAAAGGGCCGTGTGTTTGGAGAAATTTCGTGATTTTCATACTTTTTTTATAATTATAAGAAATGAAAATAGCATGCTCCATGGACAATATTTATCTTTTGGGTTCGAGGCTAATTTGTTTATTATTCATGTACATTACTGTAAATTCTTGCAAAACTTAAATCGACACTTTAATTGCATTTTTTGGAAAATGCCATTTTCGGTGAAAATTCCATAGGCAAAACACGATTTCTCAGACAGTTATTAGAATATCACCATGAAATTTGAAATATATGTTGTTTGCACTATTGTAAAGGGATTGAACTAAAGATTTAAATTTAGAATAAATATTTTTTGTCTTATGGATGTTTTTGTGGAATGACATCGATGAATTTTATGAAAATTAACATGTAAACAGGTGCGATACGATATAAGTTTTGAAATACTTAAAGCATCTCCTATATTTTAGTTCATTCCCTTCGCCTATGTCATAAATATGAAGTGTAAAAAGGAAATTAAGATACAAACAGTAGAATTTTCTTTAGAGCGTTTTGCGTTTTGGGCCAAATTTTATTAAATTTTGCGATAAATTCCTCCATTCATCAAAATTTTATCAATGAATAAAATGTTTTTTACTTTTTTTCACATTTTCTAGTCATAATCTTAGTAAAAAGAAATTTAAAAAGTAATTAAACCGCTTTTATGGAAAAAATTGCTCCGAACGTAGTCGGGTACCTTAAAAACATGTTTCAAAACATTCATTTTTAAAATTGTGTAATTTTAAAGACGCTATGTAAAAGATATTTTGAAAGAGGTGTTTACAATCTGTTGTTAATTTGAGGACAAAGTTTTATGCAACACAACACTATTTTAAGAAAATATTTTCATCAACACTATTTCAATACAATTAACAACACTATTTTTAGAATTCATTTCAAAATAGCAATACGCAACTTATTAAGAACACAATCACAACACAACATATTAATGTGTTGTGAATTTTGGGACAAAATGCGTTCCGAAATGTGTTTATTTTTATGTTTGAGAATTTGCTTTGAGTTAAACGATACACTCCTGAACTCAATTAACACCAGTTATTGTCAGGGTCTAACAGAATATGGAATCTTACGAAATTTTAAGCTGTATTTCTTCACTAGAGCGTTAACAAAATTCGTATCACGTGCATGCATCACATACGGATGGTTTTAAGAATGACACACCGTGTTCCGAACATAACAATATTTGTAAATCCGTTAATAACCGGAAAGTGAAAACCTTTCATCTTTCCAATGCGAATTTTCTAAAATGATAAAAAAAATATAAATGGTTCAACAGCATCCATGTAAAATTTTTCTTCTACAAAGTATTTTTAAAAGTCTATTTCATACTTATTATATTTGATTTTGAAAGACTAGTAGAGATAAATAAAAAAGATATATATATGTCAAAATTTTGAAAAATTATACATTTTATTTATACATATTTATTTCATAAATAAGGTCAATAACTCCAATAACTGACACCATTCCTGTTTTATACATTATATTTTTTAATGTTTTATAAATGCTGTAAGTATAAACAAGGGGCGAGCATTGAATTTGTAAGCCTTTAAAAGTATCTCTGTTCTAATGAAAAACTTCAGTTAATTATAATGAAGTGGCTTAATTGTTTTTTCTTGATTCTATAAATTAATTTTAAAAAATTCATTTTTCAGTGTGTTGTTTTTTCTTTTAAATTTTTCAAGTAATGTAGTTAAAAGTGCGAAAGCATTTAAAATGTATGAAGTAAAATATTCATTTTTTTCCCTTGCTAAATGATTTATTTAATTAAAATTGAGATTTTCTTCTTTAAGTCCATGAAATTGAGTTTTAAAAAGGTACAAGATTGATACTTTTAAATTCAAAATTTGAATAAAAGTATAAGCATTCTTATAGATAAAAGAGCGGAAGATGTTCTTGCGCTTCATTTTTTATTTTTAGATAGATTCTAATGATTTGTTATTTCGAAATTTTTGTATGAATAAGAAAAGAAGTTATTTATATTACAAATGGCTTCAGTTTAATTAAGGAATAGCGCAAAAAAGCAATTAAAGTTTTTTAATTCTTTTAGTGTGATTTATTGATTTGAATTGAAATCGTCATTTTTTAAACTTAAAACCCATGAAAATGTTTATTTATAAAAACACGTCTACATCGATTCACAAATGTGGTAAGCTTTAGAAAAAAAAACTTTGAAAAAAAAAAACAGATTTTTAAAACATATTTAATTATGAAATTATATTAAAAATCTAATTAATTATAATAACATTTTAAAAATAATTTAATTACTAATGAAATATAGAAGTAGCATTATAGATTCCAAGATATAGTTATCAGTGAAATCTTGAATAACGATGCACGATTAATGCAATGCTATCTGTCGATTTAAAGTTATCATAGGAATTGTAAAAAATACAACATAGCAGTGTCACTACCAAATCAACACCAGTTTTTGTTAAGGTCTGACAAAATATGAAATTTTATGAAATTCAGAGCATTAATTCTTTACATAGAGCGCTCACAAAATGTGTATCACATATATGTACATAAGCGTTTCTAAAAAATGCCACGTCTTGTTCAGCCAATTCCGATGAGCTCGATTTTGGCACCACGGCAGATATGCCATCAATGGATCATTCAGTGTACCACGTTTCTTGTTATGTAAAAAGTCAAAATAGCAGGTTCCAATAATTGATCCGCTAATAGCCGTGACGTTGAAATCATGCTCGTCGAACTTGCAGCTCTCATTGACATCTCCGATAATTAACCATCATCAAATTGTCAACATTACAAATTCTTTTATAAATAATTTTTTCATCAGTTTTATGGTATAATTCGGTAGTACCTAAAGCTAAGGAAATTATGATATTTTCATGTAATCATAAACCGCAAAGAATGTAAATACAGCTATTTTCTATGTTAAAAGTTTTTGACTAACCTACAACTAATTGTTCGCTATTCTCTAAATAGGATTTTTTTTTTCAATATAAATAAATTATTTACAAATAAACAGTAGTCATATTTAGTTTTCTCGTTTTACACTGTTTCAGAGTTGAAGGATTAATAAATGGTTAAATTCTAAAACAATTATAAACAGTAAACAATGAAAAAATAATTATAAGGTTATTAACAATTTAATAGAAAATTCGGATGCCTAGCAATTTTTATGCAACTGCAACAAAAGCAACCCCCTCCCCTCTTTTTTTTAAAGAAATCTGTAAGTTTACTAAGAAATTTTTTAGGAAACTTAGATACTTAGAGCTTTTTATGTATTCACAAAAATAAATAAATAATGTAATAATTATTCCCGGTAATAATGTAATAATTATAATAGTTATCCCGGGTTATCCATAAATTTTTATTAAGCATACCAATTTCTGTTCCTTTACAACCTTAGTTTTGTAGATCAAAATTTTAGTAAAAATACAGATTTCTGGGAATTTTATAAAAACTAGTTTTGTAAATTTACATCTATTCTTTTTACAGCGTATTGTATTTATTGAAAAGCCGCATTAAATTAGAAATTAACTATTAAATAATGAAAATTTCGTATATTTTCAATATAATATTATTAGACAGCATTTTATTTTGTTTTTATAAAAGTTGACCTGTCCAGCGTTGCTCGATGTAGTGATGAATAAGCCTTAAATTAATCTCAGATTTGTATTATTTGATATCATCATAAGGCATTATTTTACCTGAATTTCCATTTTTAAATGAAAAAAATATTTGAACGGAAAGTATATGCTATGTGATATTTTATTTTCTGCACAGTTTGATTTTTGGAGTTCATGCGTGCTGAAAGTGAGCGAAATCGTGAGAAACATTAAATTTACTAATTTCGTCGAAATTTCATATATTTTATTTTGTAATAAGTATTTCTACCCGTCTGAATGTTCTAAAATTTTTGCAAGTGCCGTAAATCTGATACATTTAAATGCTCGAATAAGTTTGTGTTAAAATGCTGACGTTTACCATTACTGACTATAGCGTCTCCGTTTGATGATTAAAGACCTGCATTCGCGATTGTATGGGAAAAGGTCAAAGCACTTATATTCTAAAACAAATTACACCATCGATTAAAAGAAAGTTTGAGCACTAAGAACATATTTTTGGTTTGCCAAAATTTTCTTTTTTATGCTTCATTTTCAATTGATGCGTAAATAATCCTTAGCGCATCTGTCTTTTTTGAAACGGCCGAGATGAGTTTTCATTGAAAGTGCGTTGCGATTGTTAATTAATAACTCGTCTAATTGTAAAAATCTTAAAATTCTGAATATGAGATGTATCATGAGACAATTTGGATAAGTCTCACAATTTTTTTCATCCTCGCACGTTTCGTGGGTTCTGCTAGCAAAACAGGCACACTTACACACTGAAACTTAATTTTATTTGTATAAATACAGCATATACGCAGTAAAAAATATATATAAGATTACTAAGAATTTTCTAGGAAATTGACATGTCTGATGCAAAAAAAAAAAAAAAAAAAAAAATCATGTAACTGATACACGGAATTTTTAAGGAAACTGAGATACCTAGAACTTTTTTATAACTGCAACAACAACAACAACACAAAAAAATCATGCAATTATCCTGGGTTCTCGATAAAATTTTAGTAAGCTAGATTTCTGTAGCTTTAAAAACACACACACATATATATACATATATATTTTTGTACAATTTACGGATAAAGTTTTAGTAATCAAAAACAAATTTTGTAGATTTACAGCTTTTTTCTTTTCCTTTCTTTTCTTTTCTTTCTTTCTTTCTTTCTTTTTTTTTTTTTTTTTTTTTTTTTTTTTTTTTTTTTTACAGTTTGAGTGGCCATTTTCATTTCTGTGAATATTTCAAAGAATCTGTTCAATGTGCACTAGTCTTTTAAATGTTTTGTGTTGACTAGTGTCTTCTTATTTAATTTGTACAATAATGCATTAAATAGAGCAAAACCTATAGAGTCCAATACCTTAAGGATTCATTTTTTTTCAAATGACCGTTACCAAGTTTTTTTATCGTCTCTTTTTTTTCTTTTTTTTAATTTATTTTATACTTACTTTTGCTTTTGAAAGTATAGTAGAGATACATTACAAAAATATTGCTGACACATTTTTGAAAAATTACATGCTTTTTTATTTCTATTTTTTTTTTTTTTCATTAATATGGTCAGTAACTCCATTAACTGATACCATTCCCTTTTTGAAAAAATCAATAACTGAAAAGTAAGTTATAACATTTAAGACAAATAAGTTACCACTAGATAGCATTACTTGCGCAGAATTTTATAAGAAAATGCTTATTTGAGTTTTAGTTTTTGCTGAAGTATCAGTTGCTGGTTGTCAATATTTGGTAGCTTCACAGTATTTACTCTCATGAGATATCGACAAATTTTGTAATTCTTCAAACTCACAAAATACTGTACATTTAAAAAAAATTGAACCGCATTAATATTATTTTTCCGGGAAAGGTATTTTATTCGGTAAATGTCTTAAAAAGTGACAATACTTTACAATGTTAATTAAATTTGTAAATATAGGTGTACTTGGAAATAATTTTATTTTATTTCACTGCAGTTTTCCTTTTAAACAAAGACTACCTTTTTTCTATTCATCCATCAAAGTTAAAATTTATCTGCTAATATGGTAAATGTACAAAATTAATGAAAAAAAAAAAGATAAGGGGTATATTTCCTCAGAAGTAATTATATTTAAAAATGGAGAATTCATCCTTTAAATATAAAATCCAAATCGTTAATTTGTAGTCATTAAAACGTTAACCTTTTTCGGTAACATTACATACAAGATTTGAAATTTGATACGTACTTAGAATATGATAATGGAAAGAAGCCATTGAAATTTAATAACCTCGATTACATGGAACTACATTTTTCTGACTCTCAAAATATTCATTTTGATAAAATGTACATAAAGAATTTCAAATTTGTTTATTTTATGGAGTAAATATAAAAAACAATAAAAAAAAAACATAAATTTTGCATGAAAAATGAAGTCGATCTTATAATTAGTAGCCGAGATATTTGTAATCACATTTTTTACGTTCTTCGATTTTTCATGACACTGTATTTCATTCCAATTTAAATTCAAAGATATTTTTTATTAGAAATGAGACGCTTAATTTGACGAAGTAAACTGTTCGTTAATATGATAGTAATTTTTGGAGTTATAAGGATGTATCTTTTACGCAACTTAGTATAACAGCATTTAAAATTTATGACGTCATTAAACCTCGATTTTAAACACTCTATCTACCGAAAAAATTGAGATAGAGAATATTTGTTTAGAAATCGAATGTTCAGTGATTTTTAAGTGAACAGACTTGTATTATTATTTATATGAAAAAAGCTTTAAAAAATATTTAAAAATACGATTTAACTTTAATTTGAAATTGCAATGCTTTTTTACAAATAGTTTATACGTGTTTTATTTTCATATTTTATATTATGCAAATAAAGAATAATTTCATTTGTGAAACTATAACTTAAATTAGTATTTCAAATTTTAAATACACTCATGTCCAAAATTTAAGGTCGCAAACATAAAATCTTTGAAACTCATGAACTATACACTGTGTTGCCACGAAATTTGGCACAGACACGTATTGGAAGAAAGAATATAGCAACAGAACAATATGGAAAAGATTTTAAATTCGAATTAAGGCACAGGGTATATGAAAATGCGTTAAATAATAAATCAGACACAAAGCATTTATCTCTCATGGAGTAGGCTGCCGTGGGCTGCTCCACTGTAAAAAATTTGACCCTTTTGCTGCATCGTCACTCTCCCGTTTTTAGAGAATAAGATTACGTAACTCAATTATGGTGGATTCTGATGGGTCAAAAGAGAGACAGTCTATAAAAGCGAGGGAGTGACGATACAGCAAAATGGTGAAATTTTTTACAGTGTATACAAGCTTCACAACAAACTCTCAAATTTTGTATGTGGGATTCAAAAATTGTTTGGAGCAACAGAGCTCATTCTTCGAAGTTTAACTCCTGAAGGTTCCTGGGAGGAGCAATAATTCTTCCTAGACCATGTTCAATAGGATTGAGGTTTGGAGACCTCACGGGACAGTTCATTCGGTAAATAACCTATTCTTCAAGAAAATCATCAACAATGTGAGCTCTATGTGATTTTGCATTATCATCCAAAAAATGACGTCTGGGCCTACAGCGCCCATGAAGAATCTCATATAGGCTTCAAGGACTTCATCTGTATAACGATGTGTGTTGACTGTATCCGCATCGAAGATGTGAAGTGGTGTACGACTGCCCAGCATTATGTCGCCCCATACAAGGATTCCTTAAGTACCAAAACTGGTGATTTCTTTTACGTAAGATTGATGATAGCGAGCTCCACATTCTCCCAAGATGAAGATTCGACGAGAATCACTCTGCTTGACGAATCTTGTATCATCTGAAATGTATACACTCCATTCTTGTTAATGCCTTCAACTTCATATTAATCGTGCTCTACTGTTCGATGCAGAGCGTACTCATGACTGAACACTGGCTGTTGAGGCTGAAGTCCTTGAAGCCTACATGAAATTGGTCTGAAGTACTATAGGCCCGGATTTCATGTTTATGGGTCGTGGTAGTGTAGTGGTCATAGCACCGAACTCCTGTCTGAAAGGTTTCGGGTTTGATGCTCGACATAACCAAAGACCCACCGAGTGCATGCAGTGTACGCGCACTACAGTGCTGTGTAAGTGTTTCTAAAAGTCCTGTGGTCGGTCTTAGCAGTTACTATGGGTATTGATCTCTGAAGAAACCCTCCGTTTCCCAACAGAGACATCGAAATTGAGGAGGAGGCGATATTTTGTGCTACCATCTATTGGTAGTTTTGCTGAACATCTTCTTCTGCAGAAGTCTCACTTCCAACACCATAGGTGCTGTCCAATGCAATCTCGAGCACCTCTTCTTGCCTTTCGGGAATACGTTAACAATGTATTTATAGACTATAAAACAAACAAGTCATACCAGAACTCACATTGTTGATGATTTTTTTGAAGAAGATGATACTCGCCTTATGAATTGCCCTTGAAGTACCTGGAACTGAATTAAATTTAATATGTTTAGGATAGTCTAGAAAGAGTCATTGCACAGCATAACACCCCCATTTCCTCTCCCAGGAACCGCCCAGAGTTAAAAGTCACGCTTTTAGAAGAATAGTTTTTGTTGCCACAAACATTGATTGACACCCTCTTAAACAGTATGGGAACTCATTTTGAGCTTATATTTTAGTACACGGTGGTCACACTCCATATTAAACAGACTTTTCCCGATATAAATGATTTATCTCATATTCATGATTTAACACTTATTGAGATATTCTGCATCTTAATTTACACTTAAAATCTTTTCCATATTGTTGTTTTGCTACAGTGGTGGTCAGAATTATAAGAACAATTGAAAATTGCGCAGAAAAAAATTATTTCTGAGCTAAATAAAGTGCAATTTATACACTAAATGCTTTTCTATGCTAGAAATCATTGTAGAATGCAAAACATTGGAAAATGCAAAATATGAACGTTTTGTCACAAGTAACAAAATATGTCATTGTAAAAAATTGGACAAAATTATAAGGACAATGAATGTTTTTTCTGAAATATACTGCTAATTAATAATCTCCCCGCTTCTTCTCAATCACTCTTATCAATCTTGACGTCATGGAGTTTGACAATTCCTTAAGAACGTTCTTGGAAGATTTTGAGGGACCTTTTTCGATGGAAGACATGAGTTCTTGATTGTTTTGAGATTATATACCATTTTTGCATACTTTGTGTGCCGGAATACCCAAAATATTTTTCTGCAGTATTCAGATCAGGACTTCTGACCGACCAATCAAGTAGTTTCACGGAATTAACTTTATACCACGAGTTTGAAGTTTGGGAACATGAGCCGAAACATTGTCCTGCTGGAAAAAATAGCCTCAGATCGCTATTAACGGTGCTTCTGGTAAAAGAGTATAGCCCAATACATTAGTTTAACTCTCAGAATTCCTCCTACCCTGCACAAAAACTATTGCAGTAGTTCTACCAGTTGTGAAACCTCCCCAGATCGTTAGTGAATCACTTCCAAATACATACTTTGAAGAAATCATTTTTTTCTCTACGAAGATCATACTAGAAGTCTCAAAAACAAGTCTAGTCTATCCAAATTAATCTTTTTCTCACCGAAAAATACAGAATTCCACTTTTTTCCCATAATATTGCAGTTTTTGGCAAACTCCATCCTCAGTCTCTCATGACTCCCCAGTCTCTCATGTGAGACGCGGTCTTCACACGTGTTTACTATAGCAAACCTTTTTCTTTCTTTTTGTAAAACACGACGAACAGTTCGAGCACTTACATTCTAAGTTCCATTCACGGTTTTTGTCTGTTTTTTGGAGCAAGCTCGCCTCATTATCATTCTTTTCCCCCATACAGAAACAAAAGACAGCCTGCTTGTATGTCTTTGCCGTCCATATTTACCGGTATTTTAAAGATAATTGTAAATAACCGTTCTTGATCTATTAAACTTTGTAGCACTTTGGAATAAAGAAAGTTCTGAATTTTGAAAGGCATAATTTTTTCCTTTCTGAAACTCAAAAAGCTTTGCACCTTGCGGCATAATTAATAAACAGAATAATACGATCCCAAACGCCTACTACGCATTTATATCGTCTGAAAATTCCGTGTGCAGAGCAAAAAACATGGAAATTTTACTTTTTAGAACACACAAATACAGTTGTTCTTATAATTTTGTCCAAAATCAATGGTTGCATAAATTTATAATGCATTTTATTTATATGAATTTACTACATATTTCCGTAAAAACATACAAAAATAACCTTCGTTTTTCATTGGTTTCCAGCCATTAAATTTGCATAAGTCTCCCGCCAAATATAACCAAAATATGGCATTTTTTTCCTTGTCCTTATAATTTTGACCACCACTGTATATTCTTTCCCACATTGCAATATACCTCTGAGCTAAATTTCATTGCAACATAGTGAAAATAAGAATTTTTTATTACACGATTTTTAAATCGGTAAATCAATTATAACAGGTGGAAAAATTCCGGGCACCCGGGCACATGGAAAATTTACATCTGTTATAACTGATGTACCGATTTAAAAATCATGTTTAAAATTAATCTAATGTAATTTCGTATGCAGCGTTTTCTGCAGTTTTCATATATTCACCTTCAATTTATTCTGTTGAGCTGATCCAGAGTATCAGACCAGATTGTGTGATCTTCGAGGTTAATTGGGTGAAATAGTCTTCCATTGTTCGTGTCCGGGATGGTTCAGTTGGAAGAGCATTGGTGGCTTCAGCCAGTACATCCCTGGCTCGAATCATGGCCCAAACACTTTTCAGCCACACGAAAAATTTACATCTGTAACATAGTGAATAGTTAATCAGTTTTCATAGATTTTATGTTTGTGACCCTAATTTTGGACATGAATGTAGTTACAAATACGTTTCAATTAAATTTATAAATAACATTAAAAAAATAATAATAATTAAACATCCCTAACTACGTGTTTGCGCTATGTAAAACTCTTAAATAAATCTCGGCTCATTTACATTTGAAATAACTCTTTTTAATATTTTTTTAAGGAAGTTACGAAACAGCAAGACATTCGATGTTAGGTGGAAATAAGCAATAAGGAAATATGAGAATACTTTCTGCTCTTTTCACTTAAAAGGTGATCATACTTTTATTTGAAGGAAAAACCGAAAGAAATTTTGAAAAAAAAAAAAAAAAACTTTGTAGACTTTAAATGTTTTTGGATTTTAAAAAATTTAAATTATATGAATATTTTTAAACTAAAAAAGGTCTAATGAATTATGAATATGTTTATTTTAAAGAGTTAAGGAAAAAGATAGAGTAATTTTATAACAATTAATTCCTTAGAAAAAGGAATATAGTTTATAGGAATATAAAGATAGACTAATTTACTGCTTAACTTAAAATCAATCAAATATAGAGATAGTTACAATAAATATTGAAATGTACTAATGAAATTATTAAAAAAATAATATTGTATGTATATCATACCATAAAAAAAATAAAATCAATAGAAATATTAGCAATAAACATCTTGTCCATACTGTCTTCTTAAAAAAAAAGTATAAAATCTTAAATTAAGAAAAAGATTAAAATATTTATTTTTTAACATATTAAAAAGTAGTCTGATTTTGAAAAAAAAAAGAAATCACTAAATATTTGTATTATTTTTTATTTTTTATTATAATTCAAGATATATATAAATGTGGAAGTTTTTGGAAAACAATTTTCTTTTAATAGAATATAAATTATATGAAATTTTGCATCTAAGCAAATAATTTGAAGAAATCTTCGACAAATGAAAATAATTCGTATATTGAGTATTAATTTCGGACCAGTTTTATTCTACTTTGGAATTTAAGCGTTATCAGATCTGCCCGTACACTGTACCCCAAAGAAAAGTCTACTTGTTTTGCTTCTAAAGTACATATTACACCACTAATTTTAAACTGTAATATTGGCTAATTTAAATAAACGGCTCTCGTTAATTCGAACTCGTCGGGACCACAAGAAATGTTCGAATTATCCGAAGTTCGAATTATACAAAGTATGAAATGAAAACATGCTTAATATGGTACTATTACAAAGGAATTAATGTTATAGTGGTTTTTTTAATTTATTTCGTCTGTTATCATTAGAATATGAATTTATATTAAGTTAGAATGTATAAATACTTAAACTAATTAAAAGATTAGAAACAAGCACGATGGAAGAAAGATTTAAAGTGTCACTGACGTACAGACGGGCACTAAGAAAGTGGATATCAAATGCATTGGATTATATGAATACTTGTTTGGAACAATGCTCACAAAAATTAAAAAAAAAAAAAGTTATTCAAAGGATCTGAAATCCGTGAGAAAGAAGCGAAAATGGAAAAATGGGAATTCTCGTTAGTTCGAATTAAACGAAGTCAAGAGAAAATGAGTTCGAATGATGAAAAAAAAATTATGTCCCCCGTCCCCTTAATGGTTTGGATTTATTAATTAAAGGATAAAATGCTTCGAAAGGAATCTGAAACAAAGTCTTTTGTGAACATTAGATCGCACATTTCTATTTGGTTAATTTTCATTTATAAAATTTGTTAAATTATTACTGCTGAGTACTGATCATATACATAAGCATTGAGTTTGTAATGTGATAAATTAAATTTGGGGATTTTTAATTTATTGGTGAGTCATTAATTAGATGTTTATTTTGAGAATTTTTTAATCATATTATTTATTTATTTTTTAATCAAATCAGTGGCTTTACTGCTTGTGTTGCATACATTATTATAAAAATTAGGAGTAAAAATAAAATTTGAATTTTTTTTAATTGAAGTGAAGAAAAAAAAATAGACTTTGGTACCCATTTATTCATTTTGCTTAAATGTGGAAGTTTTTGGAAAACAATTTTCTTTTAATAGAGTATAAATTATATGAAATTTTGCATCTAAGGAAAATATGAATTTGACTTTTTAGCTGAAAATATAACTGTAAATTATAAAATTTCCGTTTTTTCCATTTTTTTTTCGGCAAAGTATTTATTCTAAGTGATGATGTTAGAAATCAATTATTTTATTACTTTTCAGTACTTAAAAAAGATCAATTAAAGATATTTAATTGCATTTTACTTTAAAAGTAATTAAATATCTTTAATTGTTTTTGTCCTAAAAGCAATATACATCCATATCTATGCACATGTTAAATGAAACTGAGCCCCAATTTACATTTTGAATAGCTATTTTTATTTTTAGGGAAAATTTCAAAATTAAAATGCATTTCAAATTATGTAGAAAAATAAATTCAAACCACACGGACATCTTTTACTTATTGCTGCTGAAAGAATGTTTATGTTTTTATTAAAAATTGTAATAAATATTAATCTTAAATAAAAAATTATCAAACTTGTCTTTTTAAGACTCAATTTCTTGGATTTGAAAAAAAAAACTCAAATTTAATTAAATAAATGATTTAGAAGGATTAAAAAAAAAATGGTTTTGAAGTTTAAAAACCTTTTAAGGTTTTTAAAAGTTAAAGTACTTGGATAATTTAAAAGAAAATATTAAAATTGAATTTGTAATGCGATAAATAAAATTTGGTAAATTTTAATTTATTGTTCAGTCATAAATTAGCCATTCATTTTTTGGAATTTTTTATCACATAATTTATTTTAGGTAGATTTCGTATGTAATGCTATTCGCACCAGTTTATATATCTATCTATCTATTTATCTATCTATCTGTTTATCTATCTATCTATCTATCTATATATATATATATATATATCACTTTTTCATGGACACGATAACTTCCATAATTCTCCACCAATCTCCACCAAACTGGTACATAAAATCAAAGGGGAAAAAATCTCGGCTAAGTTCGTTAATGGGCAAAATCGGACCAAGAGGGCGTTTTTGTGAAAACAGAAAAAAAAAACCCCATAACTTCTTAATGAAAATAGATATCGAATTAGTTTAAAGTTTATATTACTTCTAAATAATGGACCAAAAGTTTATGCATGATAGATTTTTATAAAGTTAAAAATGGGCTCAAGGGGCGAAAAAAATAGGGTTTTTGGGAGAAAATAATCATAACTTTGTCAATTCTCCAGATATCAAATCCATCTAATTTTTTTTTATAAATATTCTCAAAACTATCTAAAACTTTTGTATTTGCAAGTTTTTGATAGAACTAACTCTTACTGGTAAAAAAAAAAAAAAAAAAAAAAAAAAAACGAAAATTAAAGGGGGTTTTGGAAAAAGAAAAAAATCCATAACATTTTCAATTCTTAAACTATCAAATTAAATTAAATTTATTTTACATCTTCTTAATAATATCTACAACTTTTATATTGACAAGTTTTTCATAAGACCAACTCTTATTGCAAAAATAAATTAAACAATAATAGGAGTTGAAGAAAAAGACCTCAAATCCAAACTGTTTATATTCTGACACATTTTTAAATTATTTTTTTTTGATTCTAAACGCATCCAAATTGCTGGTCCTCTTAATTATAAACTATATAATGTGATGTATTGGCCAGTTTCTTGATAAAGGCAGAATTTATTTAAAAAAAGACTGCCCAAATGAGTATTTTGAACAGAATTTCCCGTAGTGATCATGATAGAAAAATTGAAGAAATATTCACATGACAAATTGCGTTTTTTCTGACTCATTTTTAAAACAATTTTTGCTCTCAAATGCATCCAATTGACAGGTTCTCTAATTTAGGAACTGTATAATGTGGCGTATTGGTCAGTGTTTTGATAAAAACAAAATATATTAAAAAAAAAAAAAAAAAGTTGTCAAGGTGGGCACTTTGTACAAAATTTCCCGTAGCGATCCTGATTCAAGAATTGTTGATGTTTTCATATAACAAATTGCTTAATTTATGACTCATTTTTAAATTCAATTTTGCTTTCAAGCGCATTCAGATGACAGTTTTTTCTTATTTAGAAACTATATATTGTACTGTATTGACCGGTTTTTTAATAAAGTCAGAATATATTTGGAAGTATGCTGTCAAAATGGGCATATTAGCGAATTTTAATTAAGATGATTCTGATGAAACTTCTTCTTACAGAAAATTGAAAATATTTTTTTTTTCAAAAGTAGCCAAACAAAACTGTTAAACTGGATTCATCTCTAATCCTATTTTATTTTTTGTTGTTGAAATGAGTCTTCTTCGAAATCTACCTCCGCCTATAGGCCAAGCCGACAGGGATTTTTTTATAATCAAATCAGTGACTCTTGCGGTTGTATTATATAAATTATTACAAAAATTAGGAGTAAAAAGAAAATTTAAAATAATTTTTTAATTGAAGTTAAAAAAATTACTAAAATAAATAAATAAATAAATAAAATTTGATACCTAGTTGTTCAATTTGCTCAAATTTGGAGGTTTTTGAAAAACCTTTTTTCTTTAATAGAATATGAATTACTTGAAATTTTGCAGCTAAGGAACATATAAATTTGACTTTTTAATTGAAAATCTTACTCCAAATTATAAAAATCTCTTTTTTTCGATTTTTTTTCTTTGACAAAATATTTATTTTAAGTAATGATGATACAAATTGCTTGTTTTATTATTTTTTAGTACTTAAAAAGATTAATTAAAATAATAAACTACATTTTATTTTAAAAGTAATTAAATATGTTTAATTGCTTTTCTCCTCAATTATAGATCTTAGATAAAACTGAGATCGTATTTACATTTTATATAACTATTTTTATATTTTTAAGGAAATTTCAAAATTACAATGCATTTCAAATTGTGTAGAAAAACATATTAAAACTAGACATCTCATGCTTATTTCTGCTAAAAGAATGTTAATGTTATTATAAAAAATTCTAATAAATAATTAAAAAAACCTTTTAAGCTTTTAAAAATTAAAAAAATTACGCGGATAATTTTAAAGAAAAGACAGTTCTAATAAGGAATGTATCTGCTTTAAAATATTTTAAATAATTGTGAAAAAGATTAAGTAATTTAATATCAGTGCATTTTTTTTTTCGAATCTGATATTTAAAATATATTTCAGCGTTGAAATTATTCATGCATTTAATTTTAAAGGAGTAAAATTTTTATAAATAGCCAAAATACCACTTACGGTGTATAATAGCTAGTACCTAAACCGATAGTTTTAAGGATACAAATGTAACAATGCCTCGAATGTTTCGAATGTTGTCCATTACCATGCGAAAATGCACTTATGTTGAAATAATTATCTTTTAAAATTTATATAAGCCAGTTAGCAAGTGTGATCGCTGATCGCCTAGAGGATTTCATTTAATATCACTTTTAAAACACTTTATCCTCAAATTAATAAATAAAAAAAAAGAATTTATAAGTCCGATTGTATTTAAATTCAAAAACATTAGAAAAATAAATCTAGATAGTTATTGTATTTTCATTTATTTATTTATATATTATTATTATTATTTTGTAGAAAATTTCTTACGCATTCAATATTCTTCTAAATGTTTATTCGCGTAAACGTATCATCGTTCCAATTTTGACACTTTTTCACTCTGTTGACTATACATCTTTTAGTCTTTTAAAACATTTTAAAGAATACTAAAAAATATTTTTAAATCAGATTACAAATGCTCAAGAAAAGTTATTATTATAAAATTATTTCAGAAAAATCCATTAACATGTGTAATGACCAATAACCTAAAGTACTCAAACGATTTTGAAAAAATAATAATAATAATAATATTAGTTGAGTATAAAAAAAAAGATCCTATATGACAGATAGCAATTTAAAAAAATCGAGAGATGTAATTTTACAAAATGAAAATATTACAAAAACTTGCCATTACTCTAAAATAAAATGTGTTAGTCGCGGAAAAAAATGGTCTTCCTTAAATTTTGAACATAATCCAGTAAATATACATTCCAAATTTCTTTGAAATCGGTCAGGTAGTTTCTAAAGAATCGGAAATTAAATTTCACATAATTCCCATAGGATTGTACCCATTTTTCTTTTTCCTTAAAGGAACTCGGTACCCATTGAGCATTTCCTTTTCTTTTCTTTTTCTTTTTTTTAAAGCGTTTTAAGAATTATTTTTGGTATAATAATAAAAGACTCAAAGTAGAAAATGATTCTATCAAGAATTTTTTTATTTAATTTCCCTGGCGAAATTGAATAAAAAGCTCGAAATATTTAAAATATTTTAAAAAATTTAAATAAATTTTGAAATATATCTCCTCGTACAATTTTGAATATTATGAGCAATTTTTTGTAACTATTCGTAGACGTGTTCTGTATAATTTTAGATATCGGATTTTTTCAGAAGTTAATTTCTCTCTATTCTAAAGAAAATAAACTAAGCTGTCACCATCACTGACAATGAATTTTTTATGAGTGTGGTCTTTCTTCTTACCCATAGGATGTAGTATAGGGTAAATCTTGAATCGTTTTGAAAATTGAAAAAAAAATTGACGGATTTACACGTTCAGATACTGAAGATTAAAAAAAAAAAAAAAAAAAAAAAAAAAAAAAGTAAAAAAAAAAAAAAAAAAAATGCCGTCCGTCTGTGTGTCTGTCTGTAAACGCTGTATCCCCCGAACAAATTCATATAGAAACTTGAAATTTTCTATGTACATAGTATGTAAGAATGGGAAATGAACGTAAAAGGCAGCAAAATAACACAGATTTTGCATAAAGAGGTCGATCGGATTATTAGTTACCGAGATATTTGTAATCCTGTTTTCCTCATTCTTCGATTTTTCATGACCCTGTATTTCATACAAATTTCAATTCAAAGATAAATTTTAATTGGAAAACAGAAGTTTAATCCGACGCAGTAAACTGTAAGTTAATATGATTGTTATTTTTGAAGCTATAAGGATGTTTCTTTTACACAATTCGGTAGTACTTGAGTAGTTTGGCGTTTTATATAATTTGTCGAAATTGGTTCATCAGCGAGTCATTACCAAAGCATTACTATGCATTTTAAAATTATTTAAAAATACGTTTAATTTTTTTTATTGCAATGTATTTTATAAATAATTTGCACATGCTTTATTTTCATATACTATATTATTCATATCCATGATGGATAAGTACTACGGTGACTTACAGCGACTAGTTTGACTATTGTTAAGAAATCTACTTCAAACAAAAATATTAAAATAGGTGATATTATAGAGAAATATTAAACTGAATAATCATTTTTGGAGATATTTAATGTTAAAGTTGGTCAAAATTGTCCTATTAAAGAAAGTTTATAATAACAAAAACTAAACATAGAAATTAAATTTTTTTTTCTGAAGATATACATAAGAAGTTTTCTGTGTGAATACTGCAATTATTTTTTTAATAACTATGACTAAGGTTTTTGAATTTATTCAATTTTAAGTTCAAATTTCCATCTTTCTGAGATATACTTTTTACATATTTTAGAAGCATGTTTTATTTTAAATTGTTGCCATCTGTAAAAACAGCGCGTGGAATAAGGTATAGTTGGCACAATTCATACATTCTTTGATATAATTCATAAATTGTTCTTTTCGTCATTCTTCCCCGAATGAAGGGTTCCGAGTGGTTGAAAGATAATCGCATTATTATTGGGACATAATAAACAAAATATTAAATCCCTTACATATAATTATTATCAAAATATTTAATCCAAACGGGATTTGACGAGTCTAGTTCGTAGGGGGCAGAGCTCTTCTGGTGGGAGATAAGAAAATAAAATGTGGAAATACATTAAAATACAAGTAAAAACTGAATTTATTTTACATTTCTAAGAGAAAAAAAATTTACGTTATTGCATATTCGAGACTTAGATTTATCAAATAGACCACAAAGGAACAACCAAAAAACATTTCGAGTCAATTGAAAAATATACATAAAAGTTTTATCACTTTAAACATGTTTATTCGTCGATAAAATGCAAATTGAGAAAAATCACTTTTAAGTAAAATGGATTGTGGCATTTAAAGGGTTAGCGATATAATAATTCACCCTTTAAAGTTTTGCCCAAGAGTTTAGATACACCCTGTATATTAAATTTAAATAGTGAAATATATGTATAAAATAAAGGAACAGACATCGGTGCAAAGAGAATTAAGTAAACTTTTATAATAATTTTTAATAATTAGCATAAATGGAGTCACATTTAGAAGGGCATAGGCATATACAACCATTTTTATAAATATAAAGTAATGAAATCACTTTTGAGACTAAATAATACTCGATGATAAAAGACACGTACAATTAATAGTACACCAGACTCTTAAGGGATAAGGTTAAAAATGGTCCGTTTTTTTATATAGATGTTCTTATCGGTAAACATCAGTGTAAAAAAAATAAGATTGTAAAGGTGTGTTTTGAAAATAATTAAACGTATTTTTGTTATATCTGTTGCATTAATTGTTATTCAATTTACACACATCTGTATTATCAATTCTTGTTTTATATTGCTAGTAAATCCTTCATACAAAAATTTGCATTTCTCATAACATAGAATGGACGTTATTTTATGGATGTCATATGCACAAAAATTCGATACTGATGTTAGATATATCCTCATATTAGATGGGTCTCGATTTTTTTTCCTCTTAAGTGGGTCCCGGACAGATTTAAAAAAGTTTTTTATTTATTAAGTTAAAATTTTGAATATTTTTGTGATGATTAACCATATTATTTGTAAACAAAATCACATCACAAAACTTTTTTTAATTAAAAAAATTAAAATGTATTAAAAAGGGGGGGGGGGGGTAAATTAAAATCCTTGTAATTCAAAATATTTTTTGTAGAATATAAATATTTTTACATTTAAATAAACAGAAATATCTAAATTTTTATTTTGATTCAGATTTTTTAGAAATTTTATTATTATTTTTTTAAATATGTAAATATTTAAAGAAAAATTTCTTTAAAAAATGAAGTAACTTTTATTAAAAAATCATATTTTGATAAGTAAATATTTTTTTTCAAATTTCCTGAATCAAATTTGGAATAAAAAAATGAAAAAAGATATGTTCCGAGTTTGTAGCATTTATATTTAATGGTTCTTGGTTTATAACAATTTGAATCCCAGAAATTGTCAAAAAACCCATCATGGCGAGAAGCGCATTTTTAAAAGAAGTCATTTCCATGACGACCCATTGCTTGAAAGCTGGATTTACAAAACAAAACCAAAACCAAAAATTTAATATTTCCTCTTCTAATTGAGAGAAAAACAAAATTTAATCGTCATTTTAAGCATAAAATGATAATAAAAATGCAATATATATATATGTCGCATTTTCATGAAACGACAGACTTCAAGGGGATGAGTTTTAATTACGATTTATTTAAAACATAACAAAATCTTTTCGCAAGTCTTTACATTATGAGTTCTGGAGACCAAGTGCGTAGATGTATAGAAATTTCTCATCTTCCGAGGGGGGTTACCAGTTAAAAAGGCCATGTGTTTCACTTAAATTAATACGATAAACTTAGGTTTCTTGTTGCCCTGTAAAACCCGTGATTATTAGTCATGGGGCCCGTATCCACATTGAGGGGCGATTTATTAAAAAAGTAATAAATAGGTCTGATTTTTTGTATTTTCTTACAATTTCCCCCCCTTCCAGACAAGTCTCCGGGGATGGGCCGGCTTCCATTCATGATACTCACCTGAAAAGGGTAAACAATTTTTACATTAAGTGAGCTAATGGGAGATGAGTTATTTCTTTCGTATACTTAACAAATAATAGAATAACAATAATAAAAAATGTACAAATATCATATCTAAAAACAACACTGTTATAAAATGTACCACTATACGTCATTGAACCTGATAAAAACAATTGTATTAATAAATGCAAAACACTCAGTAAATATTATACATAGAATAAGATAATCAAAATAAGAAATATGTTGCAGATGGATTCTGAAAAGTCCAATGTTATTTACAATTTCAAATTTGTATGGAACTGTCCTGACATAGTTCAAGAAATAGTACGTTTACACATAACACAATGTTCACAATAAAGCAAAAATAATTTAAAATTCAAATATTCATAATAAATCAAAAAGGTAATTAAAATTCCAAATATTCATAATAATGCAAACCGAGATCAGATATAATATAATATCAGTTCATATGATACCAACTATTTCAGTTTGTTGGTGTAAGTAGTTTAAATTGATTACTAGGAAAAAAGTATCTTAGTTTGGAAGCGTGTATTACTTCATAATCCTTTTTGGTAAGCCAGTTAGGCTTATTTATTTTGAAACTTACGTTGGATAATTTTTCCATAATTTGATATGGACCAGAAAAAGGCGGACTTAACTTCCGAGTATTCGGATAGTGAAATTCTTCCACTATGACAAGGTCACCAGGTTTAAAAGGCGCTTCCACAAACTTTAAATCATACCTGATTTTATTTTTCAAGTGATGTTCACTTGTTCTTTGGAAAGCCTCTTTTCTGGCTTCCTCTACAGGGGGATAATAATTTTCATTGCCTAATACAGATGGATAAGGTAATTGGCCGAACATTAAGTATGCAGGAGGGTACTTGGTTACCGAATGAGGTGTGTTATTGTACTCGTTAATTACTTCCTGCAGAATTTTGGGCCATGGGACGTTTGAAGGGGTAGAATTTACTTTAAGTCTTAGTCGGGTGCAAATTGACTGATTCACACGCTCATTTTTCCCATTACACTGTGGTCTATGAGAAGAAGTAAGTAATTTTTTTACATTCTGTTTATGTACCCATTTACGAAGTTTAGACGCTGTAAACGCAGGATTTCTATCCGTTAAAATTTTCTTGGGAAGTTGAATACTAAAAATCTGTTTAAGAATATTAATGTAGACTTCAGTTGTAACATTTTTAGATGCAAAACCCCAAACATAACGAGTAACGTGATCAATAGCTATGTGCATATACCTTTTAGATGAATTATAATAGTTAAAACCTCCTACTGAATCTAATGAAATTATATCGAAAGGTAGTTCTGCAGGTGGTAATGCCTCCAGAAGACCAAATTTAGGTTGATGTGATTTTTTGTTCAGTTGGCAGACCTCACAATGTTTGACAAATTGTGTAATATCGTGGGTCATGCTGCTCCAGTAGTATTGTGGGGAAATTAAATTTAACATTTTTTGGATTCCGGGATGGCCAAATTCTGTATGGGTATTTATTAGTAATTTCTCTCTCAAGAAGAATGGTACTACAATTTTTTGAAAACCCTTTTTGCGAATTATTACAATGTCATTAACTTTTTGAAATTTAGGCCCTGTTATATTATCTAATTGTTGGTGTTCTTTAATTTCATCTGACGTTAATAAATGACTATGGGGATTTACAGAAAAAGTGGGATTTCTTGAAAGCATGTCTGCTTCAAAATTGGTGGATCCTTTGTTATATTTTACAGTATAATCATACATACTTAATTTTAATGACCATCTGAATAACCTACCTGTTAAATGCTTCACCTTCTTAAGCCATACTAAGGAGGCATGGTCAGTATGTATTGTAAAAGGTTTTCCGTGAAGGTAATAATGGAATTTGTCAAGGGCATCTATTATTGCTAGACATTCCAGTTCTGTGATAGCGTAATTTTGCTCGTAGGGCCTTAATTGTCTCGAGTGGAACGCAATGGGATGCAAGTTCCCTTTTTCATCCATTTGTTTTAAGACAGCACCTACGGCTTCCTTTGAGGCATCAGTATAGACATGGCATGGGAGGTTAGGATTGAATAATTTTAAAATAGGCCTAGAAATTAATGCGTTTTTAAGCAATTCAAATGATTGTTGACAGGCATCTGACCATTCTCAAGGAGCATCTTTCTTTAACAATTTATTTAGAGGGGCTCTAATTTTAGCATACTTGTCTATGAATTTGTGGTATACGTTTACAGAACCAAGGAACCTTTGCAATTCTTTAACGTTTTTTGGAGGGATTAATTTTTTAATAGTTTCGGTGTTAGCATTGTATGGTTTTATTTGGCCGTTACTAATTTCATAACCGAGGAAGTCAATTTGAGATTTAGCAAAGTTACATTTGGAAAATTTTAATTTTAGATTTTCTTGACGGCAAATGTTAAATATAGCTTTAAGGTGATCCATATGCTCGGCATAGGAATCGGAATAAATTATAAAATCATCAAAATAATTGGTAGCAAAATTAACTTTATGTTTATCTAGGATTCTTCGAAGAGCTCTTGCAAATTGAGCTGGGACATTTTTATAGCCAAAAGGAAGAACCAACCACTCATAAAGACCTTGATTGGTTGCAAAGGCCAACTTCTCTGTGTCTGAAGGATGAAGTGGGATATGCCAGTAGCCAGAGGCTAAATCTAGCGTGGAAAAATATTTGGCATTGACAAGTCTGTCCAAAAGCCAATCTATACGGGGCAATGGTTCCGAGTCAGTCTTACAAATGGCATTGATTTTTCTGTAATCAATACAGAGACGCGTTTTACCTTCTCCTTTTTTATATGCCAGAGTGACGGGAGAGGAATAAGGACTGCAGGACTCTTTAATAAGTTTAGCTTCCAGTAATTCTTGTATTTGTTTTTGAATTTCTTCATTGTCCCTAGGAGATGCACGGTAAGGTCGAAGCGAGATAGGAAGTTCCGAGGTGAGAGTTACCCGCTGAGGTTCCCATCTGACTCTACCTACGTCATATCTATTGCGCGCAAAAATATCCTTGAAGTCGCTTAGAAGCCCTTCCAACTGTGATTTCTCTTCAGTAGTACAATGACTAAAACTTTTGTCATCATAATCCAAGAGAATTTGAGTATCAAGATAACATTGTCCTTGTTGCGACAAAATTTCTTGATTTGATTTGGAAGGAGAACGAAGCGGCTTCTTGCAATTCATATCACTCGTTAAAGTTAATGTATGATTGAATGAGTTTCCCTGAGAAATTTTATTGGAAATGTTTTGATCATACTAAAGAATGACTCCATCCTGAGTCAGAACATTCGAGTAAAAGTCCATCGATATATGGAATTTTTGTAATTCTGGAGTTCCCAGTATCGCATATGGCAAGAATGACCTAACTAGGTATAAGGTGCTATTTTGCCTGATATTTCCTATTTTGAGGGGTACGTGAAGTTTTTCAGAAATCTGAACTTGTCCTTGGGTTTGATTAACATTAAGAGGATGACAGCTTTGAATAGACGTCATATCCAAAGCTGCAACTAAGTTTTCTGAAATAAGGGAAAGGGTACTTCCGCTATCCAATAAAAATGGTATTTGAACCTCATGACAAGTTTTTGGATACGTATGATTATCGTAATTCCTATATGTGATGTACCCCGGGACTATAAACCGTCATAAAGCATTATGGGGTATTCCTTGATCAGGGGAATACTCATGGACATTTTGCGATTGAAACTGATTACTATGGGTTGCCAAATCGGGATTCATTATTCTCCCTGCATTGCCCTGAACATCATATTTATGGAGTAAAGTATGATGTCTTCGATGGCAATTTTTACAGTTCATCTTGGAGGGACATTTATTTGAAAAGTGGCCACCTCGCAGACAATTGATACATAGTTTGTTTAGTTGGACAGTTTTCCAACGGTTATCTATGGACATATTCGTTAATTTTCTGCAGGCATGGGTGGCATGCGACTCGAGGCAAACTCCCGCATTTAGTATTTTCTTGACTTTTGGGGAATTTATATCTCTCGGAAGAATTTCGGGAATAATTTACATTTCTTATCTATTTTAGTTGGATTCTCCAACGCTAGCATACTTTTGGCATGAGTCTCTAAAAATTTTAAAAATTCCGTGAGACTAGGCATATCATTATGAGTAAGAGAGAGCTCCCATCGTTCTTTTAGATTATCACTTAGTTTTTGAATTACAGTATAAATTATCATGTTATCCACCAAAGCATTTTGAGTCAAATTCAAAGACTCTAGAATTCGAAGTGACTCATTACAAGTATCTATTATGTCAAAAATAGCTTTAGAGGAAGAGGGGCAATTTTTTCATGTTTTTTAAATTGTATAACTTACTTATTTGTGCTATGGCTAAATCCCTAGTTTTATCATAGCGAGCGCAGAGAGTGTCCCATGCATTTTTTATAATTGGCTTCCGAGAGAGGAAATCCAGAAATTAATTTATGAGCAGGACCCTTTACACTAGCCAGTAGATATTGCAATTTTGAGACGCCCCCCAACTCCAAATTTTGATCTATAGTTGTAAGAAAAATCTCTTTAAAAGAAAGCCATTGATCAGCTTCTCCGTGAAAAGGTTATAATTCAAATTTTGGAAGGCCCCACCAGTGGCCGAGAGGTTCGGACCTCTCAACTGGTAGACGGAAGGAGCTGGGTTCGAACCCAATCGCGGCTGTCGGCCTAACCGTTCGGAGTTTTCCGTGGTTTTCTTCGAACCTTGCGTAAATGCGGGTTAGGTTCCCTTAGAAAGACCCCCACGGAGGGCGATCCCCCTGGTCCTATATCCCATTAGCGTAGATAATCGGACGACAAAAATCAACCAACCAACCAACCAAATTTTGGAAGATTAACAGTTTTTACACAAACATTACCTGTAGTTTTATTTAGACTTTCTGAACCACCCTCGTGAATGTTTAAACTATTAGTTAACTTATTACGTGATGTATTTATTGCTATGGTTAAATTATCCAATTTAAGTGCAATCTCATTATATTCATCAATTATAGGATCAGTTTCCGATGCATCGCTCTGAAGAATGGCATTTTCATGGAGTTTATTTAATTCGGTTTCAATATCCTGAACCTGTTTACCATATAAATCTAACTCTTCAAGAGTTACAGTTTCATTATCAATTTTGGGATTTATAATATTTGTTATGCGAGTGATTTTTCCCTTAAGAACAGTTTTTTGTTTTTTAATAGCTTCCATTTTAAATTAATTTTATGACAACTTCCTAAAAATCTAAATATAAACAAATTCTAAATGACCTTCAAAAAATAATAATAATATCAACATAATACAGCTCATATTCAAAATATTAGAATTATTACATTTTTTTTAGAAATTGAAAATATCGTTTGGTAATTTAATGTCTTTTAATGAAAATATGCAAACGATATTTTTATTAAGAACTTATTGTTGATTAAACTTACTTGTTATCTTAAATTTAATATCATTTTTGAAAAGATTAATTGCAAAAAAAATTATTTTGAAAAGTCAAAATATTAGAATATTTATTCAAGTGGTTCAAAATATTAGAATATTTCACATTAATTCTTCTTTAATTATTACCAATTCTTAACTGGTGGCATCATTGATTAAATTCAGACTATTTTATTTAAAATCAGTATTCTTTTTTGCAGTTTGTTTCTTTTTCGTCTTAAAATGGGCCGTGTGAGTGATATTCCTGAATCTACTAAACTTCGTATGGTTGATTTGTATCGGCACGGTAAAAATCAATGTTTTATAGCGAATTATTTACATTGTTCGCAATCGAGCGTTAGTAAAATACTAACACTATATTCAAAAATTGGAAAATTGCAAAATAATCGCCGAAATGATGGCCGAAAACCAAAAACATCTGCTAGAGATGACAGGAAACTGAAGCGTATAGTTAAGAAAAACCGTTTTAAAAGTGTGCGATTCTTGCACCGAAAATGGAAAGAAGAAGGAGTTGAAGTTTCTACATCGACAACATTAAGACATCTCCATAAATTTAAATTTGAATCTCGTGTACCGAAAACAAAACCTCTCATGACTGCAAGACAAAAGCGTATAAGATTGAATTGGTGTAAATCAAGACGTTTATGGAGCAATGAAGATTGGAAAAATATATTATTTAGTGATGAAAGTATGTTTTGTGTTTCATATGGTAATCAAGGTATTCGAGTTTGGAGTATGAAGCAAGAAGCATTTGATAAAGAATGCCTTAAACGTTCCGTAAAATTTGCTGCTAGTGTCATGATTTGGGGTTGTATGAGTGCAGAAGGACCTGGAAAGTTATGCATCGTCTACGAAAAGGTTAACTCTCTGATATATCAAGAAATTTTAGAATATTACATGATTCCATCATCAGAAGATTTATTTGAAGATGATTTCATCTTTCGACAAGATTTAGCGTCCCCGCATACCTCGGTGTCAACTAAGAATTGGTTCCGCCAACGCAACATTAAGGTACTTCCTTGGCCACCAAATTCACCAGGTCTTAATCCCATCGAAAACTTATGGTGTATAATGAAGAAAAAACTTCAAGAAAATCCTCCTTCAAGTAAAACTGAGTTAGTGGCAAGTATAAAGTCTATTTGGGCTAATATTGATAGAAATGTTTGTAAACACCTTGTATATAGTATGCAAGATCGATTGTACGCTGTTATGAAAGCTAAAGGGGATGCTACAAAATATTAACTACCATTTATTTCATATTCATAAGGTAATATTGTTGCGTAAAATAAAATATTCTAATATTTTGAACCAATCTAAATTTTATTCTAATATTCTGGTGTGTTTAAGGAAGCTGTATACCTAATTTATTGTGCTGTATTTTATATTTTATAAATGTTAAAATCTTATCTAAACATTCCAGATTTAATTTATAAGAAATTTAATTGCATTTACTTAGTATAAAAAATAAATAAATGACAAATAATTTTTTCTTATTACTTTTTCTCAATTATTCTAATATTTTGAATATGAGCTGTACAAGCATCTGCATAGAATTGTGAAATGAAATAAATAAAAAGAATTAATTATATAAAAGAATTAGACTAAATATGGATATCCATTTTTCCTTTCAATTTAAAATATAATTACACCTTAAAACCATGGTTTGTAGAACTAATAAAAACAATAACACTAGAGATATATTACTTACCTTAATCAATTAGTTTTATAATCAAGGAATTAGGGAAAAAAACATGCGCACTAATATAAACAAAATAATAAATAAATAAATAAATAAAATAGTGTACACTTGTGAGCTCACATATTATAAATTAAACATTCCTTTAATCATAAATCACTGTACCACCCCTTGAGTATACTCATGTAATAGATGTCGAATAAATTCACGCAACACGAGTTTTTCTTTCAATAAATAACGAAGCGATTACAGGAACACTATTTGAAGATTATTGATGAATCACTAGAAAGCGAACAGAACTGTTGAAATCGAAAAGATTTACGCGTTTCATGATGACTCGATGACTGCATTCAAACACTTTATTGGAAATAAAACACAAAGTACCCGACATTTTTGCTGATAACATTGCTCTCATTATCACCATAGAAGAATAAACACATACGGCACCACACTTCGATGAAACCAGATGAACACAAACATCTTGAGTATCAGTTTCACCCGGTCATCGGAGCGCTTTGACTGAAATGATTTATAGCACTACGGAGGATGAACCATCAACACACAACTGCATGCCCTGTTCAGGCAGAAAAATCGCTCTGGTAAGGTGTGAAGAATGGCAGAAAAATAGCATCCTAGTATTCCATGATACAACCCACTTTTTGGATGAAAATTCACGAATCCCGTGTTTCAAATCCGGCAAGGCTCGACGAATGGTAGAAAAATATCTCAGTATCCCAACATGGAATACGTTTGCTGGATGATAACTCATGACGAGACATTAGCTCCTTTTCAGGGCCTCTTTCGATGTTTCGAGTCAGAATGACCCTGTCTTTGCTTTCCTTTGTGGGTCCGGTATTTTTAATGATGTTTATATTTCGTAGATTATTTTCCCGCACTAGGTATCATACTGCCGACTATGAAGAACTGTCGCATTTTCATGAAACGACAGACTTCAAGGGGATGAGTTTTAATTACGATTTATTTAAAACATAACAAAATCTTTTCGCAAGTCTTTACATTATGAGTTCTGGAGACCAAGTGCGTAGATGTATAGAAATTTCTCATCTTCCGAGGGGGGTTACCAGTTAAAAAGGCCATGTGTTTCACTTAAATTAATACGATAAACTTAGGTTTCTTGTTGCCCTGTAAAACCCGTGATTATTAGTCATGGGGCCCGTATCCACATTGAGGGGCGATTTATTAAAAAAGTAATAAATAGGTCTGATTTTTTGTATTTTCTTACATATATATATATATATATATATACAGAGAGAGAATCACCATTAAACAATACTACAATTCAACATCAAAATATGGAATAACTCATTAAATAACAAACTATATCAAACAGAGGAGTTGGCAAAAATAGGAACAAAATTGGAAATGTGGTATTTAGCTCGTTTTCAAGGGCAATGCTAAATAGGCACATTAATTGCGATTAATTTCTGATTAGAAATCAGGATAAACCTAAAAATGATTTCTAAATAGTCCGATTAATCGCCAATGCAAAACATAGTTCAATGAAAAATACTAGACAAATAATAAAACAATAATTATTTATATATATATATATTAGAAAATTTGAAGTATGAAGTATTTTGTATCCCAGACTCTCTTAAAGGTGGGTTGCGTACCATTAAAAGTTGGGAATCGCTGCTTAAAATATAATTATAATATTCGAATCTTACGAAATTTCATCAGAATATACTCGGGATAATAAAGTATAATTTAAGACCCTTCCTCCCCCCCCCCAAATAAAAAAAATCTTTTTTTTTCGTCGAATGAAGAGTATCGAGTTCTTTTAAAGAAATAGTTAAAAGGCATCGCATTATTGCTGCGATGCAAAAAGTAAATAACTAAATCCCTTACGTATATAGTTAATTATAATGAAAATATTTAATTTTTTATTACGAAAATAACTTTAAGCAATTTCATTTTTCCTTAGTATTTTCAAGTAATTATTAATAAAAAAAATCATTTTAAAAGTAAAACACTGTTGACAGCGATTGGTTTTTTTCCAGCTAAATGATTTGTTTAATTAAAACTGAGTTTTTTTCCTTTACTTCATTTAAATTGAGTTTTAAAAAGGACAAGATTGATAAATATTTATTTAAGAACTTTCTTTTTCTTAAATTAAATAAAAACATAAATGTCATGCCGTTAAAAGAGCATAAGGTGCTTTTTATTTTAATTACGTTTATTTTTATCGATTTTTAAATAAATTGGTGTTTTTTTCCCCTAAAAATGTAAAAAAATGAATTTTTAAATATAAATGAGCTTGTTTTATAGATGATCTCTAATTATCTCAAAAGTAATTAAAGATATTTAAGTATTTTTTAAGATAAATTAAATTTGAAAATGCAACTTATAATTTTCTTATAAAACAGTACAGTAATACGCAGCAATTTGTTCCATGAATAGCGACTTAAGCGAAAATGACGAAAGTCGTAATACATTTAGATAAGCAAAAATGGGATAAATAATCAAAACTCTCGAAAATCTAATGAGCATATTATATTGTATTTACGAATTATGTTACATACATCTAACTTTAACAATTAACAATAACAATAACAAAAAAAAGTTTTTTTAATACAAGAATTTTGACTAAATTAACAAGTATATTCTTTTCAATTGATAAAAATATGTAAGAAAGATTTTAAAAATATAAAAATATTTTATTTTACTATTGAATGTTTCAACCCGTCGAGGCAGTAATAAAGAATTTATACTCCCCGAATACCAGAAAATTCGCTTAATAAGAGTAAAACAAACTCAACGCTGAATATGCTGCTTGCTATACATTGAAAACGTTTTCCTGATATAATAAATCGAGCACGAAATATCAAACTAGGGTGGTCTCGAATTAGAAAAAGTTCATTTTGGGAACTTAAACCCAATTGAGCACTCAAAACGTCACTACATATTGAAAACCGCTCCAAAGATTTTCATAAAACATTCTCCTACACTAATTCGGACACGAGAATACTTTATATCTCTAATTCGGAAAAGTTTGTTTTATGTGAATTAAAGCAGCTCATTACCCTAAATCAGGCCTGTCCAACCTTTCAGTAGCCAGGGACGCATCTTTGCGTTTGGCATTCAATGAAGAGCGCCATTATTTACATGACTGAAAATATGTAGCAATATTATCACATAATATTAATATGCACGCACGTGTGAACGTAATGCAAATGAATCGTGCAGCGGTAGACAAAAGACCCCTACTGGTCTAGAGTTACACGTATTAAATTTGAAATTATTCATTTTTTATCCGAAGTCTATATTAAAAATTTTTGTAGGCTAAGGCCCCAGAAACTTTAATTGCGTCTATAATAGCAATAACAATAAATAAATATGAAAATGTGTGATATTGCTAAGTTTCTTTAGGATGTGAAAATAAGGTTTGATTTATTTTGAAAGAATGGATTAGTTTTATGAAAAGTACAAAAACAGACAGGCATAATAGTGGCCAAAACAAGTGGGTGGTTTCTGAGAAATAATCTGGAAGTGCTTTCAAGGATGGAAATCATTCTGCACTGTTTATAATTTTTTCTAAGCAAAATATAGAAGAAAAAATCAAGAAAAAAACCCCTTTAAAATCTCAAAAGTCAAAAAAGAAAAATTAAGCCCTTTTATCCTTCATATAAAGCAGCCAATGGGCCAGTGTGACAACATTAAAAAGAAATGCTGAGTTTTCATGCACATGTATCTTCGAAGGGGAGGGGGAGGGCAGGTTAAACTGTTTATTTGTCTCTTACTTCTTAAACATTAAAAAGAGTTGTTTCCAACTATTAGGAAATTTAACTATCGTAATTACACTAACAGTAACTAAAATTGCAAAAATATGCATGATTAAACTTTCAAAGTATGTTTCTGATTTTTAATGTATAACGGCATGCCAACAGCATGCCAAACACAGATTTTAAATGCATCTCTGATAAAATATTAATAATTTTAAAAGAAAGCATTCGTTATAATGGAATTTTTCTTCTAAAATATTTAATAACACGAAATCGGTAAAAGAGCGCTATGGTGCCCGCGGGCGCCGCGTTGGACAGCCCTGCCCTAAATGATGACATTGACAGAAAATAATTCCGAAGAATATTTTGAAATAAGCCTTATTCGAATATGACAAAAACTATCCAATTAAGCCTCAATTTCGGATTTTAATATCTTCAAATATATATATATTTAAATACCTAATGTTCCGTAATCGAAATTCACCCGAATACTAATAATCATTGATCATCAACGCGATAAAAGATGATCTTGAAGGCGGTGATAGCGGTTTTGACTTCTACATAATTTCGAGTATGAGATAACTTCTTATCTACGTTCCAAAAACAATAAAATTCGTTTTAATAGGCTGAAGAAAATATAATACACTTTAAGAAGTTTTTATTTGTTAAATATAAATAGTTTCAAAGGCAAGGAGAATGACAGATTTTGAGCTTATTCTATCAACGATAATTTTCAGAATTTTCAAGTTATGCTTTTCAGACTTTCATTAAAAGTTACTCTATACATTTAGATGTACACATTATGTCAATTGCAATTTGATTACTGCGCAGCGAATTAGTTTCGCTGCGCATGATACATGCGCATTACATTATTAAGTAAACGTGCTCATTTTCTGACAACTTCTTACCATTTTTTTACTTCTGATTACAGTGTACAATGTTTGTGATATTTTTTGAAGAGAATTTTTTTTAATATTAAGAACTCTACAAATTATTACCAAAAAACTAAGCAAAATTTCGGACCTTTTTTATGAAAACTTTAATTTCTATACCAGCATACATGTTGTCGTTATAAAGATGAACACATTTTATTACAATAAGCCACATTATCATAATCTACAGTTTGGACGCTTCTGCTACATATTAGTTTTGACAGGTTTATCAAAAAGATCGTTTTTTTTCAACTTGTTGACGGTCTCCTTTCTTACGCACTTGAAGTTTCAGGATTCTTCTTCATATAATTTTTATAGGTATTTAATAAAACGTATAAGATCGTAAGTGGCTGGTCACCTTTGGCTATATGGTGTACATATATATAAATACATATATATATATATATATATATATATGTATATATATATATATATATGTATATATATATATAAAACTCTTTTGTGCGTGTGTATGTCACTGAAGTCTTTCTGAAACCACTGGACCGATTTTAATGAAATTTCTTGTGTGTGTTCCAGTGGATTCTAGAATGGTTTAGATTCACATTTTATCGAAATTGATTCAATACTTTTTTAGTAATTAGGCAAAAACTAATAAAGTTAGTGATTTTTCGCTAATTAAAAGTGTTGAATAAGTTCACTGAATAGAGTGCGGACAGAATGGCTGAGTGGTCTAAGGGGCCAGATTTAAGCTCTGGTTCTCGAAGAAAGAGATAGCGTGTTCGAACCCCACTCCCGACCTACGTGTATGATTTACAATAATTTTTCCTGTATTATAATTTTAATTAACCGACTTCAGAAAATCGTTAACTTTTAACTAAAAAGAGAAAAATAAACTTTTCTATAAAAAACTGAACCGACTTCAAAAACTACTGCAAAGTGAGAAATTATTTCCTTACATAATTGTAATAAGAAATTAAATTAAGAACGTAGTATATATCATGCGTATTATTATATTTATGTACATTTACTTGATTTTTGGAATCGGTGTCAGGACAACGTCTGTCACGTCCGCTAGTATATATATATATATATATATATATATATCGCAATGACAATGTGGATATACCTGATGTAATCGCATTCATATAAAAAACGTTTGTTTTTATAAACAATAATTTTATATCCAATAATTACTTATTTGATTATTTTTTTTATTTACTGAATGAAAGCTTCCGAATTCCGAATCAACAGTCTATACCCCCCCCCCCTGCTTCTCATAAAAAGGACAATATATTAAAAAAATATATAGAATATTTTTTGTGGCTGGTTAAGGATGGTTTTTTATTTTATCGCTTTCATAGAGATGTAAAAATTGCTATTTGTAATGCAAATGCGCTCAACTTCATTTAATATCTGTAATGAGCACAGGAATAAATTAATTACACATATTTACTTTTTTCTATCTTCACAAGAAGAAAGTATTGGATTTATGAAAAATTTCGAAATCCGGTTTTCGACGGATTTGCTCATTTTAGGGCTCAGAGAATCTGAAAAACGGATTTTTTCAAATTTTTTGTCTGTGATTCTGTGAGTCTGTATGTGACAAAAATTTTGTGGGCGCTGTATCTCAAGAACGAATGCATGGATTTTCACAAAATTTTAGATTCTTTTAGACCTTGATATTAACTAGATCTGATTAGATTTTAGTGTGTATCGCTCAACGCGGTGCTGCTATGCTACATTGTTCACAATTTCCACAATAGCGATATCTCAAGAACTAGTGCATGGATTTTCATAAAACTTTGTATTTAGTTAGTACTTGATATAACATGCTGCTGATTACGCCGTAGTGCAATTCGCTCAACAGGTGGCGTTTCCATGGCGCATTATTCATGATTATCGAATAGCTCTACCTCGAGAACTAATGCACGAAATTTTCTTAAACTTCAGATTCAATTAGTTCCTAATATAGATTAGTCTTGTTTAGCTTTTGGTATAAAGCACGGAGCAGATGGCACTCTATGCTGCATTTTTCATGATTTCGCTATAAATGTACCTCAAGAATAAGATAGAAGAAAGTTTTGGGATTGCCGCATCTGAATAATTAAAGATGGAATTTTTAAATCTAATTTGAAATTGTCTTTTTAGATGCTCAAATGATTATCATAATTAATTTGTAATACATTAAGATCTTTTGATAAAAATTGTAATTATTGATTAAAAACCTTTTACATAATAATAAGGATCCAAAAATAACTATCTTAAAATATCATCTTTAATTGAAAAATGATACTCATATTTTAGTTATTTACTTTAATTATAGCAATGTAATAATTTATTACTTCTTTAAATTGTTTTCTAGAAATTAATAAATTAGATTTAAGCAAAAAATTAACGAATACTGAACATAATTAAATATTCTGATGCATTAAAAAAAAAAAAAAAAAACTCATAGCATTTAAATTTCGTTTTTTAAAGAACGATGTATAATTTAAATAAAAATACTTTTCAGACTTTAAAAAAAAAAAAAAAAAAAAAAAAAAAAAAAAAAAAAATGGAAGTATGATAATATAAAATATTTTTTAATTATTTATCTCATTAATTATTAAATAATTAATAAAAAATTTTGGAACTATAAAAAAAGGGATTTGGTATTTTATTACATCTTTTTTTTTCCATCGCAAAAAGCTTGAAATCGAAAATTCAGTTTTAAACCATACAATCATAATCAATCAGCATTAGTAAGCGATTTAGAAAACTTTATAAATAGGATTTTTTTTTAAATCTGTGCTACTGTTATAAAGTTAAAATATACTGTTATAAATACTGTTATAAATTTTTCGGGTTTCGTTCGTCTGACGAAACCCTATTCATCTCTGTCCTCTGTCTGTCTGTCACAGAGGCTTATTTGTTTTAATTTCATCCTATTACATCATATTTATCAATTATTTTGACACGCGAAGTGAAATATATTTTTTAATATTATTATTCATTTAAATTACTAGCCACCTCTGGTGACCAGTTTAATCTCCCTTAAAATTATGCTAGGTTTTGTAACATTTTAATTTTATACATAATTTTATTTACTTGCGTACCTTCACTAAATCTATAGGTACTGATGGAGAAATCAACAAATCTAGCGATCAAAGCATCAGTTAGGGGAAGAATTCAGTATTCTGTTCTGGTTGACCCGATTGATGAATAAATCCTAAATGGCGCCGAAAAACCACTTTTCGTTTGTTAATTTAATGATAAATTATTTTGAAGGAGATATTAAAAGAAACCATCAGTGGGATCTGCGATCACACTTACCCACTTGTTATTTGTTTGTAGGGATAATCTCTGGAACTATACCAGTTATATCTATACAGCAATCCTCCAAGATAATGCATTAACACGGGAGCAAATGCAGTGGCAAAACACTTTCTCAAATTGTGATGTCTGTGATAAGGTTCTGTCTTGAGGTTAAAAATTTGAAATGTGGTTTGATGGTAGTCTTTAGGGTTTCTTTCATCTGACGAAACTCTGTTCGTCTCTGCCCTCTGTTTTTCCGTCAATCACAGAGTCCGTACACAAAAATTGTACAATTCAGAGTCTTCAAATTTTGTGTACTTATAGCTGAACGATTTGAGTGATATGACAAATAATAAGAATTTGAAAGAGTATATTATTCTATTTAAATTAATTTTTTCAATGCCATCTGTTCATCTTTGCGATTAAAAAAGTGAAGCTTAATGTGAACGTTTTGCGTTTAGACATCATAGCTTGTTGAAAAATCATCTCGTTAGTAAACACAAGGGTCTTAGTTGGATGCAGGAACTTGAAATTTTCATTCTAAGATGGATTTAATAAGAAGAAATGCCGTATTTTTGACTAGTTTATATTATTAGGTTATAGTCATCCTTTCATTTTTAACCGACCTCAAGGAAGAGGTTATGATTTCGACCTGTATGTATTTCTTGTTCACTTATAAATTTTTTAAATAATGGACCGATTTTGATAAATCTTTTTCTGTTTGAAAGTATACGATATCCATCTGGTCCCATTTTAATTTCATTAAATTCTGATGATTAGAATTTTTTTAATGAAAAAATATGGATTTGATAATTAAAAAAATGATTTCTCGCAAATCATCTTTCATTGTAGCAACCGTTTTCAAATCATAAGCAGATTAAAACTATGCATTCATATGCGTTAGCGCCAAATTGTCACCAAGCTTGATTCTTTTTTTGAAGTCGGTTAGTATTTTTTTTTTTTAAATGCATGTTTCATTAATGCGATTTGCATTTTAAAAGAGAATCTTTATTTGAGCGTTTTGCATGTAGACATTATAGCTTGGAGGTAAACAGCATATCTTTAGTTGGATACCTGATACTGCAAGCTGAAATTTTCACATTCATATGGATTTAATTAAGAGAAATTTCGTATTTTTTAAAATCAATTTAAGGATTTATGTTATTAGGATTTCATTCATATGAAATTCATAAAATTTTTGAAATTCAATTTGTTTTCTATTTTAAAAATTGTTGAGATTTATTAATGATTCGGGATTTTAAATTTCGTATATTTATTTATTTATTTATTTTAGAAATTTATTTTTTTTATGTCTTTAGCTGCCCTCCCCCTCTTTTTTATTTCTAATTTTTTTAAAATTTGAATTTTAGATTTTAGAATTATTTGACTTGACCATTTTTATTTTGATAAAAATAAATAACTTCTTTTCATAGTTATTTTAAAAATAAATTAATTGGTGCTACCATCTATGTAAAAATTGAATACTTATACATTAACAATTTGGATTTATTAGTTAAAGGATATGTTGTTTTCAAAAAAATATTAAATGAAACTCCTTACACGATCTGCAATCCCACTTACTGACTCGTTAAGATGTAAATAATTGCTAAAATTCTGAAAAAAAAAAAACCTTGCGATTTCTGAAAAAAAAAAAAAAAAAAAAAGATTTTTAAAATCATGAAATTAACAGCATATGTTCCAAAAATATTCTAAATTATGATTTATGGGGGAATTATTTTAAGACAAGAAACTTGAAATTTGGTTACTTTTTACATGTAAATGGTCGTTAATAACCGTTTCTAAAAACCGGTTTTCAGAATCTTGGGCAACTCAGAAAGAGTTATTACATATAAACAAGAGATGCTGAGTTGCAACATCTCCTGGGCGGTCCTGGGTTCGATTTCCAATTTGGATGTTTTTCATTCTATTGGTACGGCCTTTAGCAGTGTGATAAATCAAATATTAATTATTCATATTTCACATCCAATAATCACATTATGTCTTATTAAAAATATATCTAATATGTAATAGTTTTTATACACCATATATCCCATAAGTGTTAAATCACCAACAGCTCTTTTACAACGATGAAATGTCCCTAGAATTAAATTTGAATTTCCGAGATTTCTGAACAAGAAAGCTTACATGCTTTACCAATCTCTCATTTAAAGAAACCCGTATTTTCATTTCAAACACTCTCTCTATAAAGTGTTCTCTGGCAAGTGGTTAAGATTCTCAACTCAAAATCAGTGGTCCTAATTTTAAAAGAAAATGGATTCACCAAGCAAAAAAAGTAAAAAACTCCTTTTCAGGACAAGCCGTTAATTTGCAAACTGGTTCAGCCGGGCTCCAGCAACCTGATTGGCTAAACTGGTGCTAAAAAATTGAAGACAACCGGAACGGATGCAGGAATTTGTTCAATGAGGTTTATGTTATTCAGTCGTTTTACTATATTTGAATATTAAAGAATACAGATTTGTCCATTTTTCTATACGATACATAAAAGTTTGGACTGAGCCTGTTTGGCAATTAACGGTTCGTCTTTTTAGGTGCGTTCATAAATGCGTAATACCTATAGTCGTTATTCAGTTCTTCCGTCTACATATAACAGATCAAAAACTATTCAACCGAATTTTTTCACATTCAAAATCTAAACTGTTTTGCATAATTTTGTCAAGTTATTTCAATTTTATGAAAATCGGATGCATAGTTTAATTATAAAGACAATCAAAAGTATTTCGCTACTTTCGGCCAGAGGGATAAAATAATTTCAAGTGCATTTTAATGATGCTGCACTATTTCGAATATAGTACAATTGATATGCATCTAGACCGTATATGCTAAAACATGTATTCTGCACAATCTGTGGTGAAAAGAATATTTGTTATTAATTTACAGCGCAACACAAAAATATTCCATTTCATAGTGACACAGGAGGGACATTGTTTGGGGCGCGTTTCAATTATATTAAAATATTTCACAAATGTCAATTTGTGAAATTGATATACGTTGGTGAAGTTTTCTGTAAGTTACTTCCTGTATAATAAAAAATAGACGGTTTTTACAGGGATGCAAAAAAATTTCGGCCGTTATACTGTATCCAAAGTACTATATACTGTTACACCAAGATCTGAATATATTTAAAAATTTGTTATACTACGAACGCACCTCAAATGCTACGTTTGACGAGCTTTCCGATTTCTTAAAGGTTTACGGGGTTTTTGTTTCCTGGAACGGGGAAAAAGAAGAACGAAAATTTCTTTACTTCTCTGATATATACAGGTAGAAGTACTGCCAGGAAAAATTTTGAATTGGAGAAAGAATTTTGAATTGAAGAAAGTATTTCTGAGAATGTATTTGCACAGTTCTTGAAAACTGTAATACCTACAAAGATTCTTCTTCAAGTAATTAAAAATGAAATATTATTTTTTATAGTAAAATCCAATTCAGTTTTACTCAGTTATACTGTTACTAACTATGTTACGCATGTTACTAACTACTTTTGTTTTCAGCGAATTCAAATTATTTAAGTAAAATATTAAACAATCATAGACTATTATAGGAGAATCTCATTCTTCTTCATACTTCCATGTAAAAGAAAACAAGTTTATTGTCAATTTTCTTCATTTTCTCTGTTTTTAAACTTTTTTTATAAGCTAAATACTAATCTGGAAGAGTTACTTTTCTCTAACGTATTTAATGTTAAAATATAAACGAGCTTTTTAAAACATTCTTTTCGAATTGTTTTTTTTTAAATTTATTTTGCTATTATATAATTTAATATTCGTTAACTAAGGTTTATGCTTTTTTCGACACAAGATTATACATGTTCAGTTATTTAAGCATTACGCATTGAATTAAAAAAAAAAAAAAAAAAAAAAAAAACTTTTGTAGATTAAATGAATTTTTAATTACAAATATTAAAAACCTTTTTTTTATATATTTCATCATAAGTTTTGAAAATATACAATTCTTTTTTTATTATATTTTAAAACTTTATGTTATTGTCAAGGGGAAAGCGTTATTACATTAACGTTTATTAATATGTCATATTCTGAGTAGTGTAAAAAAAATCCAATTAATTGTTATCAAATTACTATATCTTTTTGCTTGATTATTTAAAATTAATCTAAAAAATTTCAGTATTAATTGGATTTTTTTGTTGTCCAAAGTTATTAACGTAACTTAAATTTTTAAGAACATTTAAAAAGTAAAATTCTAAAAAATTTTATTTTTTATTTTTTAAAGATTTATTTAACTAAAATTTTGAGTTTCTTCAAGACTCGAAAATTGAGTTTTAAAAAGCACAAAAATTGATACATTTTTATTTGAGAATGTTTTACTTTCTAAATTTCATTAAAAATACGAATATTTTTCTAGCTGAAAGAGCAAAATACATTATTTTGTTTAATTTACTTTATTTTTACAAAGTTTGAAATGAAATGGTATTTTCCAACGTCACTTAAAAGAAAACAAGAAAAAAAAGGTTATTTAAAATTATTTATTATAATTATAATTATTATTAAAAATTATAAGTAGAGCAAAAAAGAAATTAAAAATACTTAATTACTTCGAAAGTAAAATGATTTTTTAAACTAATTATAAATTGTTTTTTTAAATGCGTAACAAATATAAGTTAATATTTTTAACGCAATATAAAGGTTCGAAATTATACATCAAACGCATCAAATAAGGTGCGTTCCTACTTTAACTACTTTCTTAAATATACAGATCTTAGTGCAATAACTGTTGAACGCTTAAACAAAAATGTATGAATACAAAATATTAAGCGACTTTATGTATAAAATTTAGTAACACGGAAATAATAGGACTCCAACTTAAAAAAGACTTTATCATCATGGCGTCCTAGAATCGTTACATATCATGAGTTATTAATTATTTAATTGTGTAGAAAAAACCAGTCATTGAAGGCCACCGTAATACTTACCAATCACAGATATACATAATATAAAATATAAAAATAAAACATGTGTAAACTATTTATAAAATGAATGACAATTCTAAAATGAAATTAAAACTTATATTTAAATATTTGTAATACATAATAATGCTCTATTACTGAATTCTAGGTCTACTTAATTATTCAATTAAGTCATTTAACAAATTATATAAATCGCCAAACTACTCGTAAATAGTACAGATTGGCATAATTTTTTTAAAATAATGTAAGAACAAATAAATTAATAAAAAAGTTCTTAAAAATACAAATTAAATGTCAAATTTAAAATCACTTGATGACATACTAACACACGTAACGTGTTTTAATTTCAAATGAATTTGACACTTACGGTATGGTATTATTGGCATTTAGTTTTATAATTTAGCGATAGTTTTTTATTGATAGAATAATCAAGTAGTAAAAGAAACATCTTTATAACTCCAACAATGATAAACCTATTTACTAACAGTTTACTGACTCGGATGAAATGTCTCATTTTCAATTAAAATGTATATTTGAATTGAAATTTGAAAGAAATACGGCATTATGAAAAATCGAAGAGTGTGGAAAATAGGATTCCAAATATCTTAACAACTAATTACTTGATCGACTTTATTTTTTATGCAAAATTTATATTTTATTATTGTTTTTAACAGCCACTTCTTAAAATAAAGAATTCGAAAATTTTTTATACATTTCATCAGAAGGAATATTCCGAGAGTCTGCAAAAAGCAGTTCCGGATAATCGAGATTAGTCATATTCAGTAGTCTACATACTAAATTGCCATATTCATTGCTACATACTAAATGCACACCAAATTTCAAGTTTTTATCTAATTTTTTTCGAGAGATAGACGATTTACAGACAAACAGAGGAAGACAGAGAGACAGAGAGAAACACAGACAGACTGACGGTAAAAAATATGTTTTTTGGAATCTCCAATGTCTAAAACGTGTAAATCAGCCTTTTTTTTTTTTTTTTTTTTTTAATCAAAAACGATTGCGATTTACTACGTAATATGGGTAAGTCATAAGAAAAAATATTCTGTAATCATTCGTATGTCTATAATCATATAAGGTGTGCCCCAATGAAAGCAGACTTTAGCTGTAATTCATTGTATAAATATCGAATCGCAATTAGTTACTATGATTGCGGATAAATGGCGTTGTGGTATTCCCTGTCACACATGCACCCTTGAGGGCTTAGCAGCAATACCCTCATTTCAAGAGAGTTCCCGCAGTTGGTTGCACGATGGATTCTTCCAAATCATCACATAGGGCAATGGCTGCAACAGGGTGTAACAGTTAATGCTATTGCAACAAGTTTGTGAAGCTCAAGCAAGGCATCAAAAACAAGCGTAGAAACACGCTTTCTAAAGCAATAGATATTCTGCAAGATAATGATAGGCCACATGTGGCCAACAAGACCATTCAGCCCCGTAAAACATTTCGACAGGAGGTCCTGCCACATCTCCCTTATAGCACTGATTTGTCCCCGTGTGATTTGCATATCTCCGGCCCCTAAAGATACCCCTGAAATGATTAAGCAGTATATTCGGAAAATGCTGATGCTTCAAATATCAAGACTGTTGAGTGCTACAAAAAATCTATATATGATTATATGTATTTTTTTCACATTGTTACCTATTTTAGGTACCACAAAGATTGGAATAACAATATTTTTTACTGTTTTTTTAAACTGTCCCCCTCCCTCCTATATTCTAATTGTATGACTTCCTAACTCACTGGAGCTAGAATAGCATTTCCGTTACATCAAATAAAAAATGGTCTTTTAAATTTGGTTCTTCCATTAAAAGTATTAGATAAGAGAATATCACTGCAGATTGCTTGGCTCGCTCTAATAGTGGTGGCTGAGGGAAATGCCATTCTTAGACACTTCTCAGTTCAATTTTTATGCAAAAAATAAAACAAAACAATAGTTGTTTCTTAAAAAAAAAAAAAAAAAAAAAAAAAAAAAAAAAGCTTACAGGTTTAATAAGTTGGCTGCCAGATGAAAATCCCTGGTTGGCAGTGGCTTACCTGGTACAGGAATGCCATTTTGGTCGCCTAATTCAATTCGAAATTTTAAATTTACGCCGGAAATATCGAAAGAAGAATTTTCACTTTATGCGATCACTGAATATCTCTCGTTATATAAAACATAAAATACAATTCCTTATTTGCAGTTTGGACAGAAAAAGCCTCAATACAAATAGAAGCCAAATGCACAACCCTGTCTGCAAACGCTACATTCTTTTCTTTTTATTTATTTATTTTTAAGGGAAGAACTTTACACAATATTTTCTTTGAAATGGCAATACATAAGTGTCAAAGAGAACGGATTTTTAATACCACTGTTTTCAAATAGAATATTACGCAGTGCTTAATCGGGAAAATAACAATATTAAATAATATAATATATAAAAAGTATACAATACAAAATATAACAATATAATATAGAGGTAAACGGAATCTGTAACACTTGGTAACAACGATGTGCAATTTTTTGAGGATTTTGTGTGGATATTGTGTAGATATCTCTTGTCACATACAGCTTAGTGCAGTGGCTCAGTCAGAATTCGATTCTAGGGGAGAAGGGGGGTGAGTTTCTGTTAAAGGTGTTTGCCAGTTATTTGAATCACCAGTTAATAGAATTAGCATATTTACTGTATCAAATCATAATGCATCCTTTCCGCAGTTACAATGGTCATGATTCATTTAAACAGCATTTTCAATGTTAGAAAACATAAAAGCCAGTAAAAGAAAATAATGAACCTACGTTTCAACTAATAAATTGGTGTTTCAATCGTTTTTCAACACATGACATCGAATTTGGCATAAATTAATATAAACTTGTTGAATTTTTTTTTGAATTATCTTTGTTATTGTTAAAATTCTCTAAAAATATCTGGGTATGAATTGAACATAATATCATTATTCTTCCAGCATAAGAGGTCTCAAATAAGTGACTCAGTTCAAATAATCAATTTTCACTTTACTAATGCATGTAATATGCACTTTCATAGTTTTAAGCGGGATTTTTGCCATTTAATTGAATCACTTTGTTAAATGGAATCTGATTCAACAAAGCGGTAGATTCAGAAGTACACAAAAGTTTAGATATTAAATTTGGTTTTATTCATATAAGCGGCAATTATCGCAAACTTTTTTCGCTCTGGGAGGGGTTTTAACTCCAAAACCTCCCCCTTGGCTGCGCCACTGGCTTAGTGTTTTCTTATCATAATTTTCATTTATTTTTCATAATTTTATGTGTTTGTTTTTTACTCTGACTTTTAGAATTCAATAACCGACCGGTTTACCGATAAGAATTCTCTTTTCACTGTATCCACTCCAAATGCTTTAACACGAAGCCTTCTTCGGTTGAGAGAATGCCGCCCTTGATATGAACGTGATCCGCAAACAAAAGTCTTGACGAATGATTCACATCTTTATCCAATATCTCCTCTTAATGAATCTCTATGTCAAAGTGACTCATTCTTTGGCTGACGGGTCACGCTTCAACGATCTATTTTCAGCGTTTGATCAGCACCTACTTGATGAATTACCCCCCTGTTAACAGTCGATAAATATCAGATAAAAATGAGAGTAAAAATTCTTGAAACACAATTAGTACTTAAGGCTCGCATTTAGAAAAAAAAAAAGTTAATGCCGAAAAATACCTTTTGATAGAGATTAATTACATTGCTGAAGTTTTTAAAAATGGCTTTAAGTAATTGAAAAATATTTTCTTTTATGTATTAAAAGCATATTTTTTTAGTAGAGCGTAATGAATAATGAAAAGTTGCATTGTTTTTTGGGAAATAAGTTGGCTGAATTTTCTCAGAAATAATACTGAAAGAGAATATAAGAGAAAGAGTTGATCCTTAGATAAAATGTAGATGAGCAAGCAATTTATCTATATCATTATCTTGTTTTCTGTATAAATATAACAAGAATATGAAAAGTTCCTTGTTGTTGGTTTGATTGTTATACCAGAGAGTGCCCATGTATTATTTTTTTTAAATATTTGAATTCATTTCATGCTAAATACTTAATAATGCATTACAGTAAAACCCCTATAATTTGGATTAATTGGAACCAGACCTAATCCAGATTTTCGAAAATCCGGATTATCCGGAGAAATAGAAAAAAAATGAAATAAAATAAAACATACTTACAGAAAGTCACCTTTATCTAAAACTTATTGAATATGTTCACACAGTAAAAATGTTTACTTTATTCAATTCTTCGGAAAAGATTTCAGAAAAAGTATTTTTTTTTTTTCAAATTCAAAATACGACGATGAAACAAGTTAATGTTATGGAAATTAGTTAATCGCTTCTCAAACTTGGGGAAAAAAAAAAAAAAAAAGAAGACCAAACCGATCTGGATTAACGGGGTCCGAATTAGCGGGGTTCTACTGTACTTTTAATAAATAAGTATTTATTTTATTTTAAAATTATTTTTACTCAGCATTTTTTAATACATGAACTCCATACTTAACCTTTTGTATCTCCGCGATGCATATCTGCAATATTCACAAAATCAGTGTGACTTATGCAACGGATTTCGTTTTTCCCATACGTACTGCTGATGGTCGAACAATATGATATTTTATTGTAAAAAAAACATATTTAATTTTATACAACAGCTCTAAAATTTTAATACTATGTATTAGCCTTTTTAGCCAATAATCGATTATCAATTTGGTTCGAGTACAGTCTAATTTAAGGGCGATGCACTATATGAAAAATGTTGATCAGCCACTTCTGGTTTTAGGCATTTTGTTAAATATCTAAATTACATGAGAAATTATCCTGAAACTCCATGTATGTAAATATAATAGTACAGTTTATGCATTTCCATGGAGATTTTCATATCCATTGATCCATTTGAACCATACATACATTGATAGAACACACAATATGGCACGTACTAGTATATTTGGTAACAACTCTTTATAATTTTTTTTTGGTTCGTTTGGGACGAACAACGGATTTTGAGCTTATTCTACCGACGATCACTTTCAGAATTTTTAATCTATGTTTTTGAGACTTTCACAAAAGTTGATCTGTATATTTAACTAGCACAATATGCAAATGAAATTTTGTTAGCGTTCACGTATACGCAGTGAAAAAAAATTTCATAATCCTGCTCATTTTCCATATAGTTTTTATTATTTATTAATTCTGATTTCAGGATATTACAATGTTGTTTGTCATATTTTCTTGAAAGAACATTGTTTCATATTAAGAACTCTGCAAATTATAAGCAAAAACCTTGGCAAAATTTGGGACTTTTTCCATAAAAGCCTTAATTTATCTACCAGTATACATGCTATCCACACAAAAATGAACTAAAAAATTTATATTTAATCATAATCTACTGTTTGACCGTTTTTGCTATATTAGTTCTGATAGGGTTATCTAAAAGATATTCGTTATTTTTCAATTTGTTGACGGTCCTCTATGGATTTTCGAGAGAAAATCTTCAGGATAATGTATGACCTGTACTATTATGCTTACATACCTGGAGTTTCAGGAAAATTTCTGGTGTATTTTTCTGGATATTAACAAAATGTCTAAAATCTCAAGTGGCTGGTTATTTTTGGTGATATAGTGTATAATCGGTTTGGAAATATGAATAAAAATATTACTCAGGATTTCAATATGATAGAAAAAATTAATAAAAAGTGGCGCAGCTGTTGGGAGACTGCGATTAATAAATTTTAATGACCCGCATTGGCTTAAAAAGTCCTTCCAGCAGTACCGGGATCAAGAGGTAGCTTTCATTTACCTTATTTATTTATTTTAAATTAAGTTATATTATTCAAACATACGAAGCTCAAATTAGCGGAACCCGATTATATAAGATTGAATACTAGTTTTTGTCAACACTGAATATCAATGGGAATTTTTAGAAATTAGTCTTCTTTTTTTTCAACCTGGTTTTATTTTAAGCAATTTATAGGGTAGCGAAATTCCACGATATAATGAAGTACATGCCATTTTAAAACAACATGATAGATAAAACTAACCAATGAGCTTGGTTTCATGTGTCCATGCACACTCACATCGAAATCGATTAATATATACGAGTAATGTCGCGGGTCTGCCATTTTAAAACAAGATGGCGGGTAATGTTGGCCAGTGAACTCGGTCAAGACACTGGTATGTACTATGTACATTGTACACACGGAGTTATATCCAAATCAGTTTATAAATATGTGTATTATCGCGTGGCAAATTTCAGAGTGTTTTAAAATGTCAACCACACTGGAAATTAAAAGTGCTATAACTCAGCCATTTTTCAAGATATAGATGAAACAAAAATGCTCCGGAATCTTTGTATCAAAATGAAACACACAAAAGAAAAATGTTTTTCAATTACTAACTTTTTTGCATTTAATTTTAAAATTTAATTATTTTTTATTTAATATTTTGTCATTTTGAAACAAGATGGCGGGTGAAACTGGCCGACGAATTCGATCCAGACACCAGCATGTATTATGTAAGCACAAAGTTACATCCAAATCGGTTTTTAAATACGCGTGTTATCTCGTGACGAAAGTCAGATTGTTTCAAAATATGAGCAACACTAGAAATTAAAAAAGGTATAACTCGGCCATTTTTTAAAATACAAACGAAACAAAAAATGCTCTGGAATCTTTGTATCAAGGTCAAATACATAAAAGAAAAATATTTTTCAATTTCTCATGTATTTGTACCTAATTCTAAATTTTATTATTATTATTTTTAATTTAAATGGCCGCCATTTTTAAACAAGATGACGAATGGAACTGGCTAACGAACTCAGTTCAGGCCTCATTATGTGCTATGTGCACATCAAATAACATCCAAATCGATCCATAAATACGCGTGTTATCACGTGACAAAAATCAGATCGTTTCAAAATGTCAGCCATACTAGAAATTCAAAATGCTATAACTCAGTCATTTTTTAAGGTATAGACAAAATAAAAAGTGTTCTGGAATTGTTGTTTTAAGTTCTAACACATAAAAAAATATTTTTAAACTTTAATTTTTTTTGCATTTAATTTTAAATTTAAAATTAAAAAAAAATTTAAATGGCCGCCATTTTGAAACAAGATGGTGGATGATGCTGACCAGCGAACTCGGTCGAGAAATTTGTATATATATATATACATGGCTGCCAACTACTACGCCTATTTAGAGTCAAATAAACATGTTAGAAACAGAAATTTTAGTAAATGATTCACAATATGTGCTGTAATGCATAACATTGAATATATTTGACATACATTTTACTAAAACATTTTTGTGGTTCCAAACACGTTTATATGATTTAAATAGGCGTAGAAGTTGGCAGCTCTGTATATATATATATACATAAGGTACCCTGGGGTAATAACGCCACGTTAAGGTTCTACCAATTTTCACGGCTTAGTTTTAGATTGTATTTTTCAAACAAATATAGGATCTGATACAGCAACTCATTGACTATCTATATAAAATAAAATAATTTAACAGATATGTATTCATAAAATGTAATGGCGTTTTTTCTTCAGCAATGCTATTTGGCGTTATTACCCACTTATATGGGTAATAACGCCATGCAAACAAAACTATGAAATAAGATGGAATAATTGCATGTAGATAGCCCAATTCTAAAAATACAAACTCTACGAACTTAGAAATTGACAAATTGCATTCTAAGCTATTGAAAATGTTCAATTTTTTTGTGAAAATGTAAGAAAAATAAAGGTGTGATGTGGGAGGGGGGGATGAGGCAAAAGAATATCAGACCGTGAGCTTCTTTTTGCTTAAAAAGGACCGCTTAAATAGAAATATGAGAAACATTGCACAGTTTTAACTGTGTTTATTTGAATCAGTATTTAGGATGTAGCTCGGCCACTGTAGGGAATCAACCGTGGTATTAATGTCAAGGATTGGCGTTATTACCCCGGTATAGTTATTGCGCAGTACATTTTAATTACAAATTATCTCGAGAAGATATCCAAAATCTTCAACAACATTTTAAAAGTACTTGAAATGCATTACAAATTTATGTAATTAACAAAGTATTTCCGGATAAAAAGATAGTCTTCACATCACAAAACGTATCTCGCAAATTTTAGATCAAGCGTTAATTTTAGTTGTTTGTAAAAACAATAAGACCTAAAAATGAAACAAATTAACTTGAAGCTGTTTTTTGCGATTTATATGACTCAAAACCCTTCTGCGCAGAGCACATGGGTGTCGCTTACCTGATTATTTCATAATTATGCAAAATATAAGCACTTGGCGTTATTACCCCGCCTGGCGTTATTACCCCAGGGTACCTTATATATGTGTGCTTTCCTCCGGACGGCTGCAATAGGTCGCTTTTTAGCTCACAGGCTATCATAGCCTGAGAGCTTATGTGCCCGTCCGTTCTGTATGTATGTACGTATGTGCGTAACGCGATAACTCATGATAAAAATATCGGATCCACTTGAAATTTTGTATATAGGTATATCCTGATAAGGCGCTTCCCTGATTAGTTTTTGGAGTTCATTCGATATGTATAAGAGGGGGAACGGGGGGCTCATGCCCCCCGTTAGTTGATATAAATGGGATTTTCATGCAGAATTAAGTTTTCAAAATTTAGATTAGGATCATTCTGATGAGGCGATTCCGTGACTGTTATTAGGTGTTCATTGAATAAGTATAAATAGGGGGAACAGGGGTTCTAATCCCCCCCCCCGTTAGTTGATATAAATGGGATTTTCATGCAGAATTAAGTTTTCGTTCAAAATTTAGATTAGGATCATTCTGATGAGGCGATTCCGTGGCTGTTATTAGGTGTTCATTGAATAAGTATAAATAGGGGGAACAGGGGTTCTAATGCCCCCCCCCCCGTTAGTTGATATAAATGGGATTTTCATGCAGAATTAAGTTTTCGTTCAAAATTTAGATTAGGATCATTCTGATGAGACGATTCCGTGACTGCTATTAGGTGTTCATTGAATAAGTATAAATAGGGGCAACAGGGGTTCTAATGCCTCCCCCCCTCTTAATTTATATAAATAGGTTTTTCAAGCAGAATTTTCAGATTTCGTTCAAATCTCTGAATCGTTTTGGAAGTTTAATGGTTAAGTATAAAAGAAGGGGATAACTCCTTTTAAATTATATAAATGCTAAATGGGTTTTTATTAAGAATTATCTAATTTGCTCTGAATTTTGGATATAGATTTTTTATATGATAAAGCATGTCTTTGATAGTATAGGAGGTTCAATGATTAAGTATAAAAAAAGAGGAAAGGGGAGAGCTGTTTCCCCTTCTTAATTTTTTTTCGAACGGAATTAACCCTTGAAAATATAAGGCTTTAATGTACAATTAGTATTTGTAGCCTGTGAGCTCAATGCCATCAGTTTAACTGGGCAGTATTCTTTATTACTTTTTGTAATGAAAGCTACCTAAAAAAGAAAAACAAATGAAAGAAAGAATCAGAAATTCTCTCCTTAGGTGGAACGAAAAATATTATTTAGGTTTAGCGGTGTCAGTTGGTTTTCTGGTGCGTTACTGTTCTATCAATAAATAAAAGAAATTGTTTCGCGTAAATCAGTGATTTTCAATGTTAAATATACATGTTTTAGCACGAAAATTACTCTGTCATCAAAAGCATATCTCCCAACCCTCTTCTCCATTTCCTGTTATAGCTAATTCGTGTCTTTTTATCTCTAAATATTAAGTTTTTTTTTTTAAATTAATTTTTTTAAACTAAAATCCCCTGAATCTTTTAATGCGTACATACATATGCATTTTTTTTTCAATGACTAGATTAATAAATCTGAAATCATGTATGCTGAGGATTTCGTATGTAAATAGACAGAAAAATCATAAGCCAAACTTAATTCATTGGTTGATGTTTAATGTAAAAAAGTTTATTCTTGTTTTTGTGTTAGTATAACAAAGTAAAAATGTAGGAGTAGAATCCTAAAAAATATTGTTGGTTTCCTTTCACTTGTAATTCATGTGTAAAAAAAGCACCGACGTCGAATTATCTGGCGCCCACTCGACTGGGGTCAACAAGTAACGTTAAATGTTTCCTCAAAATTGCTTTCAATTGTTCTCTCAACATCCAGTTTTGTGTTTCAATTATTTTATATATGTCCATCGAAAAACTTGATTCTATAAAGGATAGATGGAAATGATTACAGAGAAAAGGTTGTAGAATATGTCGAATAAATAAATACATAATTAATGTCGAATATGTAAATTGTAAGGTTCTTGGAAACAAAATATGATAAGAGCAAGTATTTTTACATTTCGTTAAAATATGCTTGTCAGGAGACTGGACAAAAGTGAAATGTATCTAAAGAAGCTATTTAACCCAGAATATAAAAAAAATTAAGAAGATGAAGTTTTTTTTCTCTACGTAACATTACTTTATATTTATAGTTCAATATATTTAACATCACATGAACCGTTGGTTGATTTGGAAAACGAAGTAAGTCAATTTTGTGGAAAAAAAGAAAAAAAGTTAAACCTAAATCTTAACATTAAATGTATGTTTCTAAACAATTCACAATAAATATATTTTAATATTGATGTAATATTTTTACTACTTCATCATTCAGTCGAGCACACTTTAAACACATTTTATTTTCAGAGCGTAGCATCTATTTTGAATAGAAGTTTTTTTATTAGGCATAATAATAACAATCAAGATTACAATTTTCTCATGAATACTTTAAAAATCTATTTTAATCGCTTCGCGATGGAAGCCTTTTACGAAATTTTTAATGTTTTGTCACCGATTTTTAAAAGCAGAAATTTGTGCCTTATTAAATTGAGAAAATGCTCCGATTAAAAAAGGCAAATTTTACTGAAAAATTTTACTGGTGGGAATAAACAAGGATTCTTAAACCTTTTTGTGGCACGTATGCGTGTCGTTCGTCCTCAAGGGATTAGGAAATATAAGGGGTGCCCAAATGAATAGCAGACTACAATTATAGTGAAGGAAATTTAATAATAATAAGTACTGTGTCTTTAGAACAGTTGAACTATATATAATTACCATGGACATTGTAACAGTGATCCCAGCGCGTAGGAAGGGGACGTACGGCTTCAGTGTAGAAACACGTAGGTTGCTGAAGGATCCGGTTTTCCAGGGTGTCTTGCACGTCCTGGTCACAGGTGAATCTCTGACTTTCAAGGGTGTATTCGAAAAAATATTTTTCCACTCTCATCAACTCGAAATTTTCTGATATATTTTCAGACTCATTATTAAAAGTAAAATCATGAAACTTGCTGGGGTGATTTTTAAAGAGATCCATAAGATGCCACGTGATTTCATTTTTCACCCAATTTCTTAGAATTTGATTTATAAGCAATTATTTTCTAAGCATGACCCTTACTTTTTTGTTCTCAGATCTCTCGTTTCGGAAAATTCTGTTTAAAACGGCAGCACAACCGACTTTGGCAGTATTTTTCTGCCATATTTTCTGCATTTGCCAGAAAATCAATAAGCATGGCATATTGTATTGTTTCTAAATAAGGCAGTTTGAAAGTTTGATGCGTTTGAAATCAAAAATGAATTTAAAAATAAATAACAAAATGAGCAATTTGGATTGGAATACACCCATAAGAAATCCTCTGAGATCGCGCGATAAACAATTTGTCGAGTCTTGACTAATGATATGAGTTCGATATGAATTAAATTCGATTGAAGACAACGAGTATCTCGCTTTAAGTATTCATATCTGAGCTTTTAATCAATTCACCATCATATTTTATCCTGAGGACGACTCAGATGCATCTCAAAACATTGATTTTAAATGTTATTTTATTTTTAACTATACAAGATTACATAAAACTTTTTGTGTATCAATGAGAAAGTTTAACAGCATTTAACGAATACATTCTTAAATGGAAACTTGAAATTTGCTACTTTTAAGATGCAAATGTGCACGCAGAATAGATAAAATAAAAAGCGAAATTAAAAAAGGTCTAGGATAAAAACAGTTGTAAATTACGACTTATATAAATTTTTACATAGTGTTGTCATGTTTCCTGTGATAATCAGAGCTTCAAATGCTCTGGAAACCACTAATTTCTTCGCCATCTTTAATCTCACATAGTTCTTTGATCGGATAAGGCAAAGAAAATTATTTAAAAATGCTATCATAGCCTGAGAGCTTATGTGCCCGTCCGTTCTGTATGTATGTGCGTATGTGCGTAACGCGATAACTCATGATAAAAATATCGGATCCACTTGAAATTTTGTATATAGGTATATCCTGATAAGGCGCTTCCCTGATTAGTTTTTGGAGTTCATTCGATATGTATAAGAGGGGGAACGGGGGGCTCATGCCCCCCGTTAGTTGATATAAATGGGATTTTCATGCAGAATTAAGTTTTCAAAATTTAGATTAGGATCATTCTGATGAGGCGATTCCGTGACTGTTATTAGGTGTTCATTGAATAAGTATAAATAGGGGGAACAGGGGTTCTAATCCCCCCCCCCGTTAGTTGATATAAATGGGATTTTCATGCAGAATTAAGTTTTCGTTCAAAATTTAGATTAGGATCATTCTGATGAGGCGATTCCGTGGCTGTTATTAGGTGTTCATTGAATAAGTATAAATAGGGGGAACAGGGGTTCTAATGTCCCCCCCCCCGTTAGTTGATATAAATGGGATTTTCATGCAGAATTAAGTTTTCGTTCAAAATTTAGATTAGGATCATTCTGATGAGACGATTCCGTGACTGCTATTAGGTGTTCATTGAATAAGTATAAATAGGGGCAACAGGGGTTCTAATGCCTCCCCCCCTCTTAATTTATATAAATAGGTTTTTCAAGCAGAATTTTCAGATTTCGTTCAAATCTCTGAATCGTTTTGGAAGTTTAATGGTTAAGTATAAAAGAAGGGGATAGCTCCTTTTAAATTATATAAATGCTAAATGGGTTTTTATTAAGAATTATCTAATTTGCTCTGAATTTTGGATATAGATTTTTTATATGATAAAGCATGTCTTTGATAGTATAGGAGGTTCAATGATTAAGTATAAAAAAAGAGGAAAGGGGAGAGCTGTTTCCCCTTCTTAATTTTTTTTTCGAACGGAATTAACCCTTGAAAATATAAGGCTTTAATGTACAATTAGTATTTGTAGCCTGTGAGCTCAATGCCATCAGTTTAACTGGGCAGTATTCTTTATTACTTTTTGTAATGAAAGCTACCTAAAAAAGAAAAACAAATGAAAGAAAGAATCAGAAATTCTCTCCTTAGGTGGAACGAAAAATATTATTTAGGTTTAGCGGTGTCAGTTGGTTTTCTGGTGCGTTACTGTTCTATCAATAAATAAAAGAAATTGTTTCGCGTAAATCAGTGATTTTCAATGTTAAATATACATGTTTTAGCACGAAAATTACTCTGTCATCAAAAGCATATCTCCCAACCCTCTTCTCCATTTCCTGTTATAGCTAATTCGTGTCTTTTTATCTCTAAATATTAAGTTTTTTTTTTAAATTAATTTTTTTAAACTAAAATCCCCTGAATCTTTTAATGCGTACATACATATGCATTTTTTTTTTCAATGACTAGATTAATAAATCTGAAATCATGTATGCTGAAGATTTCGTATGTAAATAGACAGAAAAATCATAAGCCAAACTTAATTCATTGGTTGATGTTTAATGTAAAAAAGTTTATTCTTGTTTTTGTGTTAGTATAACAAAGTAAAAATGTAGGAGTAGAATCCTAAAAAATATTGTTGGTTTCCTTTCACTTGTAATTCATGTGTAAAAAAAGCACCGACGTCGAATTATCTGGCGCCCACTCGACTGGGGTCAACAAGTAACGTTAAATGTTTCCTCAAAATTGCTTTCAATTGTTCTCTCAACATCCAGTTTTGTGTTTCAATTATTTTATATATGTCCATCGAAAAACTTGATTCTATAAAGGATAGATGGAAATGATTACAGAGAAAAGGTTGTAGAATATGTCGAATAAATAAATACATAATTAATGTCGAATATGTAAATTGTAAGGTTCTTGGAAACAAAATATGATAAGAGCAAGTATTTTTACATTTCGTTAAAATATGCTTGTCAGGAGACTGGACAAAAGTGAAATGTATCTAAAGAAGCTATTTAACCCAGAATATAAAAAAAATTAAGAAGATGAAGTTTTTTTTCTCTACGTAACATTACTTTATATTTATAGTTCAATATATTTAACATCACATGAACCGTTGGTCGATTTGGAAAACGAAGTAAGTCAATTTTGTGGAAAAAAAGAAAAAAAGTTAAACCTAAATCTTAACATTAAATGTATGTTTCTAAACAATTCACAATAAATATATTTTAATATTGATGTAATATTTTTACTACTTCATCATTCAGTCGAGCACACTTTAAACACATTTTATTTTCAGAGCGTAGCATCTATTTTGAATAGAAGTTTTTTTATTAGGCATAATAATAACAATCAAGATTACAATTTTCTCATGAATACTTTAAAAATCTATTTTAATCGCTTCGCGATGGAAGCCTTTTACGAAATTTTTAATGTTTTGTCACCGATTTTTAAAAGCAGAAATTTGTGCCTTATTAAATTGAGAAAATGCTCCGATTAAAAAAGGCAAATTTTACTGAAAAATTTTACTGGTGGGAATAAACAAGGATTCTTAAACCTTTTTGTGGCACGTATGCGTGTCGTTCGTCCTCAAGGGATTAGGAAATATAAGGGTTGCCCAAATGAATAGCAGACTACAATTATAGTGAAGGAAATTTAATAATAATAAGTACTGTGTCTTTAGAACAGTTGAACTATATATAATTACCATGGACATTGTAACAGTGATCCCAGCGCGTAGGAAGGGGACGTACGGCTTCAGTGTAGAAACACGTAGGTTGCTGAAGGATCCGGTTTTCCAGGGTGTCTTGCACGTCCTGGTCACAGGTGAATCTCTGACTTTCAAGGGTGTATTCGAAAAAATATTTTTCCACTCTCATCAACTCGAAATTTTCTGATATATTTTCAGACTCATTATTAAAAGTAAAATCATGAAACTTGCTGGGGTGATTTTTAAAGAGATCCATAAGATGCCACGTGATTTCATTTTTCACCCAATTTCTTAGAATTTGATTTATAAGCAATTATTTTCTAAGCATGACCCTTACTTTTTTGTTCTCAGATCTCTCGTTTCGGAAAATTCTGTTTAAAACGGCAGCACAACCGACTTTGGCAGTATTTTTCTGCCATATTTTCTGCATTTGTCAGAAAATCAATAAGCATGGCATATTGTATTGTTTCTAAATAAGGCAGTTTGAAAGTTTGATGCGTTTGAAATCAAAAATGAATTTAAAAATAAATAACAAAATGAGCAATTTGGATTGGAATACACCCATAAGAAATCCTCTGAGATCGCGCGATAAACAATTTGTCGAGTCTTGACTAATGATATGAGTTCGATATGAATTAAATTCGATTGAAGACAACGAGTATCTCGCTTTAAGTATTCATATCTGAGCTTTTAATCAATTCACCATCATATTTTATCCTGAGGACGACTCAGATGCATCTCAAAACATTGATTTTAAATGTTATTTTATTTTTAACTATACAAGATTACATAAAACTTTTTGTGTATCAATGAGAAAGTTTAACAGCATTTAACGAATACATTCTTAAATGGAAACTTGAAATTTGCTACTTTTAAGATGCAAATGTGCACGCAGAATAGATAAAATAAAAAGCGAAATTAAAAAAGGTCTAGGATAAAAACAGTTGTAAATTACGACTTATATAAATTTTTACATAGTGTTGTCATGTTTCCTGTGATAATCAGAGCTTCAAATGCTCTGGAAACCACTAATTTCTTCGCCATCTTTAATCTCACATAGTTCTTTGATCGGATAAGGCAAAGAAAATTATTTAAAAATGCTATCATAGCCTGAGAGCTTATGTGCCCGTCCGTTCTGTATGTATGTGCGTATGTGCGTAACGCGATAACTCATGATAAAAATATCGGATCCACTTGAAATTTTGTATATAGGTATATCCTGATAAGGCGCTTCCCTGATTAGTTTTTGGAGTTCATTCGATATGTATAAGAGGGGGAACGGGGGGCTCATGCCCCCCGTTAGTTGATATAAATGGGATTTTCATGCAGAATTAAGTTTTCAAAATTTAGATTAGGATCATTCTGATGAGGCGATTCCGTGACTGTTATTAGGTGTTCATTGAATAAGTATAAATAGGGGGAACAGGGGTTCTAATCCCCCCCCCCGTTAGTTGATATAAATGGGATTTTCATGCAGAATTAAGTTTTCGTTCAAAATTTAGATTAGGATCATTCTGATGAGGCGATTCCGTGGCTGTTATTAGGTGTTCATTGAATAAGTATAAATAGGGGGAACAGGGGTTCTAATGCCCCCCCCCCGTTAGTTGATATAAATGGGATTTTCATGCAGAATTAAGTTTTCGTTCAAAATTTAGATTAGGATCATTCTGATGAGACGATTCCGTGACTGCTATTAGGTGTTCATTGAATAAGTATAAATAGGGGCAACAGGGGTTCTAATGCCTCCCCCCCTCTTAATTTATATAAATAGGTTTTTCAAGCAGAATTTTCAGATTTCGTTCAAATCTCTGAATCGTTTTGGAAGTTTAATGGTTAAGTATAAAAGAAGGGGATAACTCCTTTTAAATTATATAAATGCTAAATGGGTTTTTATTAAGAATTATCTAATTTGCTCTGAATTTTGGATATAGATTTTTTATATGATAAAGCATGTCTTTGATAGTATAGGAGGTTCAATGATTAAGTATAAAAAAAGAGGAAAGGGGAGAGCTGTTTTCCCTTCTTAATTTTTTTTTCGAACGGAATTAACCCTTGAAAATATAAGGCTTTAATGTACAATTAGTATTTGTAGCCTGTGAGCTCAATGCCATCAGTTTAACTGGGCAGTATTCTTTATTACTTTTTGTAATGAAAGCTACCTAAAAAAGAAAAACAAATGAAAGAAAGAATCAGAAATTCTCTCCTTAGGTGGAACGAAAAATATTATTTAGGTTTAGCGGTGTCAGTTGGTTTTCTGGTGCGTTACTGTTCTATCAATAAATAAAAGAAATTGTTTCGCGTAAATCAGTGATTTTCAATGTTAAATATACATGTTTTAGCACGAAAATTACTCTGTCATCAAAAGCATATCTCCCAACCCTCTTCTCCATTTCCTGTTATAGCTAATTCGTGTCTTTTTATCTCTAAATATTAAGTTTTTTTTTTAAATTAATTTTTTTAAACTAAAATCCCCTGAATCTTTTAATGCGTACATACATATGCATTTTTTTTTTTCAATGACTAGATTAATAAATCTGAAATCATGTATGCTGAGGATTTCGTATGTAAATAGACAGAAAAATCATAAGCCAAACTTAATTCATTGGTTGATGTTTAATGTAAAAAAGTTTATTCTTGTTTTTGTGTTAGTATAACAAAGTAAAAATGTAGGAGTAGAATCCTAAAAAATATTGTTGGTTTCCTTTCACTTGTAATTCATGTGTAAAAAAAGCACCGACGTCGAATTATCTGGCGCCCACTCGACTGGGGTCAACAAGTAACGTTAAATGTTTCCTCAAAATTGCTTTCAATTGTTCTCTCAACATCCAGTTTTGTGTTTCAATTATTTTATATATGTCCATCGAAAAACTTGATTCTATAAAGGATAGATGGAAATGATTACAGAGAAAAGGTTGTAGAATATGTCGAATAAATAAATACATAATTAATGTCGAATATGTAAATTGTAAGGTTCTTGGAAACAAAATATGATAAGAGCAAGTATTTTTACATTTCGTTAAAATATGCTTGTCAGGAGACTGGACAAAAGTGAAATGTATCTAAAGAAGCTATTTAACCCAGAATATAAAAAAAATTAAGAAGATGAAGTTTTTTTTCTCTACGTAACATTACTTTATATTTATAGTTCAATATATTTAACATCACATGAACCGTTGGTTGATTTGGAAAACGAAGTAAGTCAATTTTGTGGAAAAAAAGAAAAAAAGTTAAACCTAAATCTTAACATTAAATGTATGTTTCTAAACAATTCACAATAAATATATTTTAATATTGATGTAATATTTTTACTACTTCATCATTCAGTCGAGCACACTTTAAACACATTTTATTTTCAGAGCGTAGCATCTATTTTGAATAGAAGTTTTTTTATTAGGCATAATAATAACAATCAAGATTACAATTTTCTCATGAATACTTTAAAAATCTATTTTAATCGCTTCGCGATGGAAGCCTTTTACGAAATTTTTAATGTTTTGTCACCGATTTTTAAAAGCAGAAATTTGTGCCTTATTAAATTGAGAAAATGCTCCGATTAAAAAAGGCCAATTTTACTGAAAAATTTTACTGGTGGGAATAAACAAGGATTCTTAAACCTTTTTGTGGCACGTATGCGTGTCGTTCGTCCTCAAGGGATTAGGAAATATAAGGGTTGCCCAAATGAATAGCAGACTACAATTATAGTGAAGGAAATTTAATAATAATAAGTACTGTGTCTTTAGAACAGTTGAACTATATATAATTACCATGGACATTGTAACAGTGATCCCAGCGCGTAGGAAGGGGACGTACGGCTTCAGTGTAGAAACACGTAGGTTGCTGAAGGATCCGGTTTTCCAGGGTGTCTTGCACGTCCTGGTCACAGGTGAATCTCTGACTTTCAAGGGTGTATTCGAAAAAATATTTTTCCACTCTCATCAACTCGAAATTTTCTGATATATTTTCAGACTCATTATTAAAAGTAAAATCATGAAACTTGCTGGGGTGATTTTTAAAGAGATCCATAAGATGCCACGTGATTTCATTTTTCACCCAATTTCTTAGAATTTGATTTATAAGCAATTATTTTCTAAGCATGACCCTTACTTTTTTGTTCTCAGATCTCTCGTTTCGGAAAATTCTGTTTAAAACGGCAGCACAACCGACTTTGGCAGTATTTTTCTGCCATATTTTCTGCATTTGTCAGAAAATCAATAAGCATGGCATATTGTATTGTTTCTAAATAAGGCAGTTTGAAAGTTTGATGCGTTTGAAATCAAAAATGAATTTAAAAATAAATAACAAAATGAGCAATTTGGATTGGAATACACCCATAAGAAATCCTCTGAGATCGCGCGATAAACAATTTGTCGAGTCTTGACTAATGATATGAGTTCGATATGAATTAAATTCGATTGAAGACAACGAGTATCTCGCTTTAAGTATTCATATCTGAGCTTTTAATCAATTCACCATCATATTTTATCCTGAGGACGACTCAGATGCATCTCAAAACATTGATTTTAAATGTTATTTTATTTTTAACTATACAAGATTACATAAAACTTTTTGTGTATCAATGAGAAAGTTTAACAGCATTTAACGAATACATTCTTAAATGGAAACTTGAAATTTGCTACTTTTAAGATGCAAATGTGCACGCAGAATAGATAAAATAAAAAGCGAAATTAAAAAAGGTCTAGGATAAAAACAGTTGTAAATTACGACTTATATAAATTTTTACATAGTGTTGTCATGTTTCCTGTGATAATCAGAGCTTCAAATGCTCTGGAAACCACTAATTTCTTCGCCATCTTTAATCTCACATAGTTCTTTGATCGGATAAGGCAAAGAAAATTATTTAAAAATGCTATCATAGCCTGAGAGCTTATGTGCCCGTCCGTTCTGTATGTATGTGCGTATGTGCGTAACGCGATAACTCATGATAAAAATATCGGATCCACTTGAAATTTTGTATATAGGTATATCCTGATAAGGCGCTTCCCTGATTAGTTTTTGGAGTTCATTCGATATGTATAAGAGGGGGAACGGGGGGCTCATGCCCCCCGTTAGTTGATATAAATGGGATTTTCATGCAGAATTAAGTTTTCAAAATTTAGATTAGGATCATTCTGATGAGGCGATTCCGTGACTGTTATTAGGTGTTCATTGAATAAGTATAAATAGGGGGAACAGGGGTTCTAATCCCCCCCCCCGTTAGTTGATATAAATGGGATTTTCATGCAGAATTAAGTTTTCGTTCAAAATTTAGATTAGGATCATTCTGATGAGGCGATTCCGTGGCTGTTATTAGGTGTTCATTGAATAAGTATAAATAGGGGGAACAGGGGTTCTAATGCCCCCCCCCGTTAGTTGATATAAATGGGATTTTCATGCAGAATTAAGTTTTCGTTCAAAATTTAGATTAGGATCATTCTGATGAGACGATTCCGTGACTGCTATTAGGTGTTCATTGAATAAGTATAAATAGGGGCAACAGGGGTTCTAATGCCTCCCCCCCTCTTAATTTATATAAATAGGTTTTTCAAGCAGAATTTTCAGATTTCGTTCAAATCTCTGAATCGTTTTGGAAGTTTAATGGTTAAGTATAAAAGAAGGGGATAACTCCTTTTAAATTATATAAATGCTAAATGGGTTTTTATTAAGAATTATCTAATTTGCTCTGAATTTTGGATATAGATTTTTTATATGATAAAGCATGTCTTTGATAGTATAGGAGGTTCAATGATTAAGTATAAAAAAAGAGGAAAGGGGAGAGCTGTTTCCCCTTCTTAATTTTTTTTTCGAACGGAATTAACCCTTGAAAATATAAGGCTTTAATGTACAATTAGTATTTGTAGCCTGTGAGCTCAATGCCATCAGTTTAACTGGGCAGTATTCTTTATTACTTTTTGTAATGAAAGCTACCTAAAAAAGAAAAACAAATGAAAGAAAGAATCAGAAATTCTCTCCTTAGGTGGAACGAAAAATATTATTTAGGTTTAGCGGTGTCACTTGGTTTTCTGGTGCGTTACTGTTCTATCAATAAATAAAAGAAATTGTTTCGCGTAAATCAGTGATTTTCAATGTTAAATATACATGTTTTAGCACGAAAATTACTCTGTCATCAAAAGCATATCTCCCAACCCTCTTCTCCATTTCCTGTTATAGCTAATTCGTGTCTTTTTATCTCTAAATATTAAGTTTTTTTTTTAAATTAATTTTTTTAAACTAAAATCCCCTGAATCTTTTAATGCGTACATACATATGCATTTTTTTTTTCAATGACTAGATTAATAAATCTGAAATCATGTATGCTGAGGATTTCGTATGTAAATAGACAGAAAAATCATAAGCCAAACTTAATTCATTGGTTGATGTTTAATGTAAAAAAGTTTATTCTTGTTTTTGTGTTAGTATAACAAAGTAAAAATGTAGGAGTAGAATCCTAAAAAATATTGTTGGTTTCCTTTCACTTGTAATTCATGTGTAAAAAAAGCACCGACGTCGAATTATCTGGCGCCCACTCGACTGGGGTCAACAAGTAACGTTAAATGTTTCCTCAAAATTGCTTTCAATTGTTCTCTCAACATCCAGTTTTGTGTTTCAATTATTTTATATATGTCCATCGAAAAACTTGATTCTATAAAGGATAGATGGAAATGATTACAGAGAAAAGGTTGTAGAATATGTCGAATAAATAAATACATAATTAATGTCGAATATGTAAATTGTAAGGTTCTTGGAAACAAAATATGATAAGAGCAAGTATTTTTACATTTCGTTAAAATATGCTTGTCAGGAGACTGGACAAAAGTGAAATGTATCTAAAGAAGCTATTTAACCCAGAATATAAAAAAAATTAAGAAGATGAAGTTTTTTTTCTCTACGTAACATTACTTTATATTTATAGTTCAATATATTTAACATCACATGAACCGTTGGTTGATTTGGAAAACGAAGTAAGTCAATTTTGTGGAAAAAAAGAAAAAAAGTTAAACCTAAATCTTAACATTAAATGTATGTTTCTAAACAATTCACAATAGATATATTTTAATATTGATGTAATATTTTTACTACTTCATCATTCAGTCGAGCACACTTTAAACACATTTTATTTTCAGAGCGTAGCATCTATTTTGAATAGAAGTTTTTTTATTAGGCATAATAATAACAATCAAGATTACAATTTTCTCATGAATACTTTAAAAATCTATTTTAATCGCTTCGCGATGGAAGCCTTTTACGAAATTTTTAATGTTTTGTCACCGATTTTTAAAAGCAGAAATTTGTGCCTTATTAAATTGAGAAAATGCTCCGATTAAAAAAGGCAAATTTTACTGAAAAATTTTACTGGTGGGAATAAACAAGGATTCTTAAACCTTTTTGTGGCACGTATGCGTGTCGTTCGTCCTCAAGGGATTAGGAAATATAAGGGTTGCCCAAATGAATAGCAGACTACAATTATAGTGAAGGAAATTTAATAATAATAAGTACTGTGTCTTTAGAACAGTTGAACTATATATAATTACCATGGACATTGTAACAGTGATCCCAGCGCGTAGGAAGGGGACGTACGGCTTCAGTGTAGAAACACGTAGGTTGCTGAAGGATCCGGTTTTCCAGGGTGTCTTGCACGTCCTGGTCACAGGTGAATCTCTGACTTTCAAGGGTGTATTCGAAAAAATATTTTTCCACTCTCATCAACTCGAAATTTTCTGATATATTTTCAGACTCATTATTAAAAGTAAAATCATGAAACTTGCTGGGGTGATTTTTAAAGAGATCCATAAGATGCCACGTGATTTCATTTTTCACCCAATTTCTTAGAATTTGATTTATAAGCAATTATTTTCTAAGCATGACCCTTACTTTTTTGTTCTCAATATCTCTCGTTTCGGAAAATTCTGTTCAAAACGGCAGCACAACCGACTTTGGCAGTATTTTTCTGCAATATTTTCTACTTATGTCAGAAAATCAATAAGCATGGCATATTGTATTGTTTCTAAATAAGGCAGTTTGAAAGTTTCATGCGCTTCAGATCAAAAATGAATTTAAAAATAAATCACAAAATAAGCAATTTGGATTGGAATACATCCATAAGAAATCCTCTCAGATCGCGCGATAAACAATTTGTCGAGTCTTGACTAATGATGTGAGTCCGATATTAATGCGCGTTCCGGTTTTGTAACCGGGCCCACTGGACTATGAGGGAAAACTTACTTAACTGAGCTACGATCAACAATACCTTTCTTTTCAAAGAAAAATTTAACTTGTGTCTTAATATTCTTAATAGTAATGTGTCTTAATACATGTCCCCCTTGTTTCTCAAGAACCAAGGTGTGTTGTATAAAATCCGTTGAACTTGAGAATAAGCGGCCTTACAACGTATATTAAAATAATCAAAATCTGTGATTATCAAAGTTGGCCCTCTGCTTGTTTTATTTTAAATATATCTTTTTTCTTTTCTTTATCTTTATTCATTTTTTTCTTGTAACTCTTCGCCATGTTATCAAAAAATATAAGTTTTATGACTTTTATTTTTAAGCTTTAAACAATTTTATTTTAAATATTTATTTTTTCTTTTCTTTATCTTCATCCATTTTTTTCTTGTAATTCTTCTCCATTTTATCAAAAAATATAAGTTTTAGCCAATTATTTTTTATATTTGTTGTATTTTTTATCTCAATATTACATTAAAAATTTTGCTATAACTTTCAAATATATTTTCTCATTTGGAGGTATCTCTTTTTAAACATACTTTTTACTCTGTAAAAGATTTAGATATTATATTTTAAACAGCCAATATGTTATTATGTGGTTTTGTTATAGATGTTCGTTGATGTGAATTCTATTGTCCACTGCAGATTTTTAAAACAGTAACTCCACTTCAGTCGAAAATATTCAGAAAATGACAAAAATAAGATTTCTTTCCTTCGTTTTCATCGATTTGATAACTCATATATTTAAAATAGATATTTTCAATAACGATTAAACTTCCTGAACATAATATGATGGCTACATTTTTATTTCTTTAAAAACGTTTTCAATATTTCTTATTGCATAGAAACATTTGAAAAGAAAGATTCTGATATGTACAACATGTGACGTTTCTATGTTCTTAAATTTACATAAAGAAATTCATGCAGATCCCGAGGACACAAATATAAATGAAATTTATACGTACTTAAGATATGTGTCTACAAGAGATTTTTTATTATCGTCTTTTACAATATGAAAGAAAATGATAGTTCGCTTTGTTGTTATATTTTCCCTAAAGTTACTAAGAAAATACTATTTCACGGTGCTTCAGCTTAGTTCGCGTTATTGTTATATTTTCTCAAAAGTTACTAATAAAATATTATTTCACGGTACATCAACTTTATTTCCAAAATTCTAGTGCTCACCACCCTGAAAACACTGTGCTATCCCCCTCCCCCACAAAAAAAAGAAATAAGAAAGAAAAAAAACCTTCGTCAGGTATAGATTATGAAACACTTTCCGACAAATTCAGAATAATTTAAAAAAACTGCACCGTTTAAACGATTAAAATATCACGTTTTATCTCACCATCTTTTTTTCTCATTTCTTCTTTTTATCTTCTTCTTTATTTATTGATCTTTTTTCTTATAATTTTTCGCCATGTTATAGAAAAATACAAGTTTTAACCAATTTTATATTTAAATCTGCTGTAATTTTTATCTTAATATCACATTCAAAATTTTGTTATAACTTTTAAATATATTTTTTCACTTGAAAGTATCTCGTTTAAAACATAATTTTTGCTCTGAAAAAGATTTAGATAATATTTTTTAAACTGATGTTCGTTGATGTGGGTTGTAGCCTCTTCTATTATCCACTGCAGATTTATAAAATAGTAAATCCACTTCAGTGGAAAATATTCAGAAAATGACAAGAATGAGATTTCTTTTCTTCGCTTTCATCGATTGGACTACTCATATATTTAAAATAGATATTTTCAATAACGATTAAACTTCCTGCACATAATATGCAGGCTAAATTTTTATTTCTTTAAAAAAGTTTTTAATATTTCTTATTGCATCGAAACACTCCAAGAGAAAGATTCTGATATGTACATGTAACGTTTCTGTTCTTACATTTATAGATAAGAAAATTCTTTGAAGATCCTGAGGGCACAAATATAAATGAAAGTTATACCTAGATGAGATATATGCCCACAAGAGGTTCTTTATGATCGTTTTTTACAATATGAAAAAAGCGATCGCTCGCTTTATTATTATACTTTCCATACAGTTGCTAATAAAATATTATTTCACGGTACATATGCTTTGTTTTTAAAATTCTGGTACATAACCACCCTAAATACACTGTGCTCTCCAATTCCTCTAAAAAAAAAAAAAAAAAAAAAAAAGAAAAGAAAGAAAAAATCATGCTTCAAGCATAGTTTGTGAATCACATTCCTACACATTCAGGATAATGTACAAACCTGCATTTAAAAAACTAAAATATTATGTCTCGTTTCATGATACACTACATGGCCATTGATGACCGTCCACTTGCGATTTTACACATTTTGTTAAATATCTACAAAAATACTTGAGGAATTATCCCTAAACTCTTAGTGTATAAATATAATTACACAAGTCATACATTTCCGTGAGGATTTTTTTCCTAAACTCTATAGGGGACCGTCAACAAATTAAAAAAGAATGAAGGTCTTTTGGATAACTCTGTCAAAACTAATGTAACAAAAGCGCTCAGACTATAGATTATGGTTAAATGGCTTATTGTAATGAACTGTGTTCATTTTTATGTGAATAGCATGTATACTCGTAGAAAAATTAAGGTTTTTATAAAAATGGTTCCAAATTTTGCCAAGTTTTTTTTTTTTATAATTTGCAGAGTTATTAATATAAAGTAACATTCTTTTCTGAAAATATGACAAATAATATTGTACCACAATACCCTGTAATCTGAGCTAAAAGATAATAAAAATTGTATGATAAATGAGTAGGTTTACTAAATAATTTTTCACTGCGCATGCATCAACGATATCAAAATTTTATTTGCATATTGTGAACAACTTTTGTGAAAGTTTCAAAATCATAGCTTGAAAATTTTGAATCGTCTACAGAATAAGCAAAAATCCGTTGATCCCAAAATGAAGTAAAAAAGAAAAAAAAAAAAAAAAAAAAAAAAAAGGGATTTTATCCAAATGTTGTAGTACATCCCATATTGTGTATTCTATATTGACACTAATCAATTAATATATGGATACAACCCCACTTATTTTTGCTTCATTTTGGGAATAACGGATTTTCAACTTATTCTATAGACGATTATTTTCAGTATTTTCAAGCTATGATTTTGCGACTTTCACAAAAGTTGCTCTATACATTTGGCTAACATAATATGCAAACGAAATTTTGATATCGTTGACGCATGCGCAGTGAAAAATTATTTAGTAAACCTACTCATTTTTCATACAGATTTTATTATTTTTTAATTCTGATTGTATTATGTGCCATGTTGTTTGTCATATTTTCAGAAAAGAATATTATTCTATATTAAGAATTCTGCAAATTATAAGCAAAAATCTTGGAAAAAATTGGGGCTGTTTTTATAAAAATCTTACATGTATACATGCTATCGACATATAAATGAACACAGTTTATTACAATAAATAAGCTATTTAATCATAATCTACAGTTTGAGCGCTTTGCTACATTACTTTTGACAGGGTTATCCAAAAGCTAATCATTATATTTTAATTTGTTGACGGTCACCTATAAAGTTTCTGGGAAAAATCTTCAAGGAAATATATGACCTGTACTACTATGTTTATACACTTAGACAGGATAATTTCTCATGTGTTTTTTTAGATATTTAATAAAATGTCTGAAATCGCACGTGGACGTATATGAAATGCCATGTAGTGTAGATGTTCGTTGGTATGGGCTTTAGCTGCTTCTATTATCCACTACAGATTTATAAAATAGTAAATCCTCTACAGTGGAAAATATTCAGAAAATGAAAAAATAAGATTATTTTCCTTCGCTTTCATTGGTGACGACTCATATATTTAAAATAGATATTTTCAATAACGATTAAACTTCCTGCATATAATATGGAAGCTACATTTTTATTTTTTTAAAAACGTTTTTAATATTTCTTATTGCACCGGTTCTTATTGCATACTTTGTGAATAACTTTCCAACACATCCAGTATACTGTAACATACCTGCATTTAAAAAATTAAATGTGGGGTATTAATGTATTTACAATTATGATGTAATTGATAATTACATCACCATATAATATAAAATTATATGATGTCTCGTTTCACGAAATGGAAATGTAAAAAGCATGTCAAAACTGAATTTCAGATGTTCCCATCTACAATCGGAAAATTATCCAAATTTTTTACCACCCCTGTACGTGATATATAGATTAGTATCTATTAACAACATGCATTACAAAATTTAGTTCGTTTAAAACATTTTTTTTTGCCTCGTAAAAGATTTAAATAATATTTTTAAACTGAAAATATGTTACTGTGTAGTTTTGTTACAGATGTTCATTGGTATGGGTTTTAGCTGCTTCTATTATCCCCACTTACAGATTTATAATATAGTAACTCAACTTCAGTGGAAAATATTCAGAAAATGAAAAAATAAAATTTACTTCTCCTTCGCTTTCATTGATTCGACTACTCATATATTTAAAATAGATATTTTCAATAACGATTAAACTTCCTGCACATAATATGCAGGCTACATTTTTATTTCTTTAAAGACGTTTTTAATATTTCGTATCGCAGTGAAACACTCCAAAAGAAAGATTCTGATATGTTCATGTAACGTTTCTATTTTTACATTTATATATAAAAAATTCTTTGTAGATCCTGAGGACACAAAGATAAATGAAAGTTATGCCTAGATAAGATATATGCCTACAAGAGGTTCTTTATGATCGTTTCTTACAATATGAAAGAAAATGATTGCTCGCTTTATTATTATACTTTCCATACAGTTATAAAATATTATTGCACGGAGCATCTGCTTAGTTTTTAAAATTATGGTACATCACCACCCTAAATGCACTGTGCTCTCCCGCTCCTCTAGAAAGAAAAAAACGAAAGAAAATATCCTGAGTCAAGCATACTTTGTGAATCACTTTCCAATACATCCAGTATACTGTAACATACCTGCATTTAAAAAATTAAAATATGAGGTATTAATGTATTTACAATTATGATGTAATTGATAATTACATCATCATATAATATAAAATTATATTATGTCTCTTTTCACGAAATTGAAATGTATAAAACATTTCAAGACCAAATTTCAGATGTTCCCATCTACAATCAGAAAATTATCCAATTTTTTACCACTCCTGTTTGTGATATATAGATTTGTATCTATTAACAACATGAATTACAAAATTTAGTTCATTTAAAACATATTTTTTGTTTTGTAAAAGATTTAAGGAATATTTTTAAACTGAAAGTATGTTATTGTGTAATTTTGTTATAGATGTTCGTTGATATGGGTTTTAGCTGCTTCTATTAGCCACTTACAGATTTATAAAATAGTAACTCTATTTCAGTGGTAAATATTCAGAAAATGACAAGAATGATATTTCTTTTCTTTGCTTTCAGCGGTTCGAGAACTCTATATTTAAAAGAGGTATTTTGAATGACGATTAAACTTCCTGCACATAATAAGCAGGCTACATTTTTATTTCTTTAAAAATGTTTTCAATATTTCTTTTTGCATCGAAACACACCAAAAGAACGATTCTGATACGTACTTGTGCATGTGACATTTCTGTTCTTACATTCATAAAAAATTTCTTTCTGGATCCTGAGGACACAAATATGAATGAAAGCTATGCCTAGATGAGATGTCTGCTCACAAGAAGTTCTTTATGATCATCTCTTATAATACGAAAATAAGTGAAAGCTCGATTTATTGTTATATTTTCCATAAAGTTACAAATAAAATATTATTTCTTGGTGCATCAGCTTTATTTCCAATATTCTGGTACCACTTAAAATATAACGTGTTCCTACACCCCCCCCCCCCAGAAAAAAAAGAAACAAGAAAGGAAAAAAAAAACATGCGTCAAACATAGATTACAATGTACTTTCGAAAACATTTCAAATAATGTAACAAAACTGCACCGTTAAAAAAATTAAATTATTACATCTTATTTCATCATATGGAAATGTAAAACGCATTTCAAAACGAAATTTTAGCTGTTCCCATATACAATCGGAAAATTATTTAAATTTGTTGAGTAGCACTGTATATGTTACAGAGATTTGTATCTATTAACAAATGCATTCAAATATTTAGTTCATTTAAGAGATACATATATTCAGTTGAAAATGCCCCTTCAACATTTTCTTCTAATAAGGAGAATGGTATGCAAATCTTTTTATTAGACCCTGTATCTATCAGGTATAGAATTTATATATAAAGAGTAATATCTAAAAAATAATTAAATTTAAAAACGCAGGTCGAATTTTAAAACGTACTCTCCAGAAATTATTGCGCAAAAACAATACTGTAAGGGATTTTTTTTCTTTTTGTGTGTGTGCGTGTGTGTGTTTCCCTGTTAGTGAATAAAAAATGCTATGAACGCACCATTTTAGTTTGATCGCAGGGAAATTCAGTGATTTATATGAGTTTCAATACACAAAAAATAGTTTAATGTCATTAAAATACTTTCTATACGATCGTCTCTCCCTATACCATAATGTAATCGAATTCTTTGAGTGTCCCTGTAAACGAGCCATTAATCGTACTGCTTAATATGCCATACCAAACATGCTTTGATGAGCTTTATCAATTGCATGGAAATCCGTGTGCGTTTACGAGAGTCAGAGGGTAAACAGACGGACAGATGAACAGACAAACGGAATACATAAGAACTTCTAAACTCTGTTGAAAAATGCTAAAAAAAAAAAAAAGAAAAAGAAAAAGAAAAGAAAAGAAGAAGAAAACAAACTGTATAAATTTCAATCAGGTATTTTAAGAATTTTCATCATAAGAAAAAAATAAATTTTTACTAAGTTTAAACAGTAAAGAGTAAAAAGTACAAGTTATGCACTAGGCATAAATTATGGAATAATTTCAAATGTAATGCTCATTTATTTTAAGAATAAAATACTCTGTCTTTTAAATGCTCTTAAATTTTTATGAAGATATTTTATTGACGTAGAATTCTGCAATTTTAGAGCACTGTGTAATATGGTTTATCTTTTGATAAAAATTATTTACTGAAAACATATTTTCTTTTCATGATGATCTTCGAGAAATGATGATACGTTTACATTTAATTACGTTTTATTTTAAATATAATGAATTAATTACAAAATATTTATTAAAAAGCATGATGGTGTAATGTATCAAAAATTTTAAAAATATTTAAAATTTTGTTTTGTGTTGTTGATTTAGATTAATGTTCCATTTATGCATTAGGTGATTTAGAAAATAACATATTTTTTGTTTGTTTGTTTTTTGGCACAAGCTGACGATTTAAAGGGAAGTAAAATACCGTCTGCATCGGTCTGAATAAGTATATAACTAACAGAATAATAGAATCTAATAATGATTAAGAATAAAAATTTTATACGAACTACCTATGATAATTACGCATTTCATTTCAGTTGTGCATGAAATACTGAAACAATTCAACAGCCTAAGGGTTGACATTATATATTTACTAACAATAAAATACATATATTTGGATTTTTCCTGCCAGCAGTGTTGTCCCATTTAGCTGTATTTTTATCTAGAAATCACAAATTTTCATCAAAAAATTTTAATGGTCAGTTTTTTTTTTCCAATTATGATATACATATTACAAATAAAATAATTATTCAAAATCGTCTGGTGTGAATTCAGAATTTCTAAATTGAAAACTAAAAAATAACATTTGTGTTGACACACTTAACCCATTCGTGCCCAGCATCTTTTGCGTAAATTTTATTTGGTTGGCACCACTATTTTTAGAAGATTTAAGTTTAGTTCATTAATCACGAAAATGCATCATTTAAATAAAATATTTATTGCTTTTCTTTTTTATCGGTGTCACAAACAGTGCTGAATGCACCTTTTGAAGCGTCCCTAAAAAGGGACGATAGGCACTAATGGGTTAACATCATATTTATAACGCCAATGTACAAGGTGTTTTAAAGTTATGTGTTGTAAATGCAAAGGCAGCGGAAGTGACTTTCTTTTTTAATACAGAAATGCAGGTATGGAAATGCTGCGTTGAAGCACTAGAGGATGTTGTTGGGTTTGACAGATGAAAGCGACAACTTCAAATGAAGACACCCAAATGTTTTGGCGATCCGGCAGATTTCTATGTAGAAATTTTAAAATCAAAGTTTGTTTTAACACTTTATAATACCTTTATCAATCAGCGCTGATTACGATTTTGTTAAAATATTAAAGTGAACAACATTTATATCGTCGTTTGAAAGAAAGATTTAGCAATCTGCGACTGAAAAGAATTTGGTACATTTCTTGAACCGTGTTTCAATGACACAATCTGTTTCATTATTATTATTTTTATTAGTTTTACTATAGGTGTTGTTCATGATGGCCTAGTTACCTATATGAGGGATATAGACCCGAAGGGGGCAGAGTGCTATCCGTTGGGATCTTTCTAATAGATCCAAAACCGTATTTACGCAAGAAATCTGAGGTTTGATGAAAAACAGCAGAAAATTTCGAACGATTAGGCTGATCTGCACGATTAAGCTCGAATCCAGCATCTCCGGTCTACTAGTTATGATAGCAGAACCTGTCGGCCACTAGTGAGACTGTACTAAAATGTATTAATATGCTGTTTTCATTACTCTTGTTGATATTGATGAAAACAATTTTTTTTCTAATTCTCAAAACATTCTATAATAAAGTAAAATTACAACTGTTTTTTTATTCAATCTTTTTGTATTTTGGAATAATTTGCTTTCCGGATGAAAATCTTAAAATTTTTTTTTTTAAATCCATATATTTTTCGGTTCCAGTTTTTTTTTCTGTTATTAGTTTGCGGGAACATTGTATTTTTTGTGACGACGACATTCCAAAACTGTTTTAAATAAACATGATACACTCTAAAATATTTTATTCTTAGATTTATGGTAAATGCCACAATAAAGCGAAGTTTGACTTTCTTTACAAGTTGGAAGAGACGATCATAAAGATAGTCTTTTGGACACACATCTCAGCTACGTACAAGTTTCGTTTTTATTTGTTTCTTCAGTTTCAGAATCGTCTGAGGATCTGTGAGGGGGAGTCTTTAGAAAGAATTGGGAACAGAAATTTTATGTATAGATATCGGAATTTCTGTTTCCAATGTTCATAGTTGGAACAGGAAGGGTGTCGCCTTGCAAAAAGAAGCATTCAAAACATTTCTAAAGAAATAAAAATATAGCCTAGATGATATATGCGGGATGTGGAAATCTTTCTTGAAAATATCCATTTTAAATATATATGAATGCTGAAATCGATAGAGGTTAAGAATAATTCAGTGAATTCTTATTTTTAATATTTATTTAGTACAGAATAAGAATTTTGTTGTGTGATTAAAATATCAGTACAAATTTTAATCAATATCACAATTACTTGTTACATACGTTCACGTTCGAGAATATGCACAAGACATTTTAATTAGTCATTAGATACATTTAAAATACAACTCATGAATATCAAACAATAAAATGAATTATTGTAGACATTTCAAAATTTTGACTAGTTGTTCATCTGTACACATTTTATTCGACACAAAAGCTATTTTTTTACACAGGTTCCGTTCAATAATAATAATAATAATAATAATAATAATAATAATAATAATAATAATAATAATAATAATAATAATAATAATAATAATAATAATAGCAATAACAATAATAATAATAATAATAATAATAATGTTTAAAATAAGATGTCTAGTAAAACTAATAAACAACACATTGATATCAAATATTGTAATCCTTTATAAAGGATGTATCAAGATTTATAAAAACTCGAACTTAGCTTGTGATAATTTTATATTTTTAAATGCCATATTTTTGAGTGCAAACATGTATAAATAATAATTTCGGCATCAGTTGACATTTGTCGTAACAGGAGTTTTGTATAAAGTTTTTAATACGTATACTATAATTGACTTTAATATTTGATATTAATGAGCTGTTTTAAATGCCTTTTTAATTTAAAAAATATATCTCTGCTTTAATGCGTATGATATCTTTATCGGTCAGTACGATTCTGTTAAAACACTAAAGTGGACAACAATTTCACCGTTGTTTGAAAGAAAGAATGATCTATTTGCGAGTGAAAAGTGTTTAAACCGTGTTTCAAGGACCTATCATTTTCATTATTATTATTACAATTATGATTACTATTGTTATTATGCTGTAATAATGTGTTGTTATTATTGCCGATGCTATTGTAATTGGCAAAAACAGCTTTCCTCTAATTTTCAGAATATGCTAACATAAATTTAAAATCACGTCTGTTTTATTTTTTTTATTTTTCCGCCTTCTTTTGAGTAGTATACGAAAATCCTTTTAAAACATTTTTTTTAATACTCCTTTTTTTTTTTTTTTTTTTTTTTTTTTTTGGTTAGTTTGAGAGAATATTGTATTTTTTGTGACGACGATATTCCAGAACTGTTTTAAATAGAGATGATACACCCTGAAATATTTTATTCTTAGATTTATGGTAAATGCCACAATAAAGCGAAGTTTGACTTTCTTTACAAGTTGGAAGAGACGATCATAAAGAACGTCTTGTAGACACACATCTCAGCTACGTACAAGTTTCGTTTTTATTTGTTTCTTCAGTTTCAGAATCGCCTGAGGATCTGCGAGGGGGAGTCTTTAGAAAGAATTGGGAACAGAAATTTTATGTATAGATATCGGAATTTCTGTTTCCAATGTTCATAGTTGGAACAGGAAGGGTGTCGCCTTGCAATAAGAAACATTCAAAACGTTTCTAAAGAAATAAAAATATAGCCTAGATGTTATATGTGGGATGTGGAAATCTTTCTTGAAAATATTCATTTTAAAATATATGAATGCTGAGATCGATAGAGTGGAAGAATCCAATAAATTCGTATTTTTATTGTTTATTTCTATATTACAGAAGAAGAATTTTCTTGTGCTAATACGGAAAATTGTTTTGTAGGGAGTGTTCTAGAAACAGTTCTAACTATAGTAACTATAATTTACAGCTAAATTAGATTAAAATATGATCTTTATTAAAATGCTGTATAACAACGGCCGCCCCGCTGGCGTGATCTGTGGCGGCAGCTATACTGCCACGCCGAAGGGTCCTGGTTCGAATCCTAATAAGACATGGATGGTGAGTTGCCTTTTGTAATGAAATAAATATATGTAATGGATATGCAAAATAAAATTGTTCAGAATTGTCTTTGTTTCTGTGTGTAATGGATCATTCTAGGCAAAAGTCATAGCTGCTATAGGTCTCAAAAAATGTCAAATCAAACCAAACCGACCAACTTAATACCGTATGCACTATTTTTATTTTAAGTTATTCTGTTTCACAGTGGAATCTGAAATTAAATATTGTCAGTAGGTTGATGTTCATGAAAATCACAGCAAAATCTTATATATTGATAATGCAAGCTGCAGTAGAGTCTTGCATTCTTGTATGTTTTACTAATGCTTTACATACTAGAGCATATTGCAGTTTAAGCATTACTGCGACGCATTCCAACTTGTATATGCAGAACTTTATCCTGCAAGCAACAGCATTGACAGAAAATATTAGAAAACATCCCTTACATTTGGTGCAACGCACTTCTGACGTTACAATTGTTACAAATAATCTTAATCACAAAGTTGACTGAAATGTGACTTTTCTATTTTATCTCCGCAGGTTATCGTCATTTGCTGACTCAATAGTGACGTAAAAATTGTCTTTTATATCTTATCACAAAACTAAATTGAGATTTTTTGTTAAGCATCGGTTAACTTTGGCCATATTGAGTGAGAGAACTGTCCTCTCCAGAGGATTGCTGCTTTTGATCCGAATTGTCGTTCTTGCACAAGGCAAGCTTTGAAATCCTTATTGAGACATTGTCTTGGTACTGTACCGCGGGACTCCTCCTTTTGAATAAATATTCTAGTCTAGCTAGCATATTACTTTAGCTGGCTTGCTAAATACTGGATGAGCACTTCTTTGTTTAAAAATGGGACAAATTGACTCCGCAGAGACATATATATGACTACTACATTTTCATGTCACGTGATGCAATGTAGGCACTAAGAGGCCACACGAGTCACGCGGATAAACTCGATCGCCCATGAAGAGTATATGGAGCCATATTTTCCAAGTTCTTGCTTTAATTTTAATACTTTTAAAAGATTTTTTTTTTGCATAAGATAGTTGAGGCTAATATAAAAACGGGCTAGATTTTACTTTTTTGATTTCAGTTTAAGATATTTTTAGAAATTACTTAAACTTTCGGAACCTCTTAGAACCGTTTCTGAAATTGAAACTATTCCAATATAAACAAATTAAACGACAAGGTAAAAACTAACCCTGTTATAAATTGTCCCCACCTTCCTATGAAAAAAAAATCATCTAAAAATATTAAAATCAAAGCGAGAAAACATCGCCCCTGTAGATTTTACATTAGTGTTTCCCTTTTTTGCCGTGACTGAAGTTTGCTCCTGAAAGTTACATTTGGGTCAAGGTGTTTCCACATTTAGTTCAAATTTGACTTATGTTACTATAAAAGCAGGAGGTCACAACATGAAGGTTTCTTTCACAGAATAGCAACACTAACACTAGCAACAAAGGGTATGATACGCATTTTTGAACGATACCATAAATATAAAATATTTTCTTAAAACGAAATCAAAATTACGTTGCATTAACAAAATTATACTATACTCAATGCGTATTATAATGTAGGTTGAATGATATGTTTACTATTTTCATTCTCCTTATATTTAATACATTTTGAAAGTACAATTTTCTTCTAACAAAGCAATTCATATTCGCACAGTTTATGGTTATGGGATTACCCGTATTTTGAAATATTATGGATTTTACCACTCATATATAAAAAAATAACTAATACATTAAAGGTACATTTTTAATAATACAATTACAACAACCGTGGAAAATGAACAAGAATATTTCAAAAAAAAAAAAAAAAAAAAAAAAAAAAAAAAAAAAAAAAAAAATTCTTTGAGCTATATTTGAAATTGCTGCAACTGTCCCATTTTTGGAAAACTTGAAAAGTTATCTTTAAGTATCGATTGATAATGATTTTTCTCAGGAAAAAAGCGGAATATGTAATGAAAATTACTGTTTTTACGAAGAATAATAACATTTAAAATATAATTAATGATGAAATGCAAAGATAAATAACACTGTCTTACATTCTTATAAATGTAATTATTTAGATGGTACAGCAAAACTTCCTTTTTCTAACATTCTGAACCGAGAAATCCTACTTACATTTTGTTTATTTCATATTTTTCATTGCGCCTTTATCGAATGTTTTACTTAATCTAAATTTGCGGCCATATAAACCCAGAAAAAGGAATTGATTAAAACTACAAAGCATATTTTGTTGAGCACATTTTGGTTGTTTTAAGCCAATTTTTTAGTTAAAAAAAAAAATCTTTTGTTGCTCCGAGAAAAAATATTTTTAACACTAATGAAATTTCAACAAAATTTCATCAATTTTATTTGAGTTTTACTAAAGTCTTGTGTTTTCAATTTGTAATTCCAACAAAATTTTGTTGTTTTTTCAAAATTTTAATTGGTTTGCAATAGTAACAACTCTCTTACCTAATTTTGTTTAATTGATATATATAGATATAAAGGATTCATATAATTTTTGTATAATAAAAGTTTTTCAAATTGAGAAGGATTAATGACATTATTACTACGTTATTATGCATTTCGGATGAAAATTGTAGACGGAAAATTGAAAAAAAAATTAAGAATATTTTTTTGTTTATTCAAACAAAATTTCCACTGGCCCATATTTAAATGAAAAGATTTGTGGAACCAAAGAAATTTTTCTTCTAAGAATGTATTTATTAAGAATATAAAACATTGCTCAATGGTGCACAAAACAAGAATTTTAATATGAACTTGTACAATTAAAATAAAATAAAATATCAACGTTTCGCGCCGTCTTCAGGATAATATGATTTTGAAATGACTAAACGTTTGCTTCTTGATCGAGAGATAATGTTTCTAAAAAATATAATAGAAATATTATTATTAGAAATATTATCTCTCGATCAGGAAGCAAACTTTTAGTCATTTCAATATCATATTTTCCTGAAGACGGCTGCAAAAGACGGCGCGAAATGTTGATATTTTATATTATTTTAATTGTACAAGTTCATTTTAAAGTTCTTGTTTTGTGCACCATTGAGCAATGTTTTGTATTTTTACTAAATACATTCTTAGTAATTAAATTTGATGGTGCAGTTGTCCAGAATATGTTTAACAAACAAATTTTTGTTGATTCAACAAAACGTTTTTCTGGGTGTAGCTGTTTTTTTTCTTCTTCCTCGAAGCCAGCTGCTATAAATTAAAAAAACTGCAAAAGATATTCTTTTTTGAGAATATTTTCATTTAGAGAATCTAAATTTAAGTTAACGAAGTCTTGTTTTTGAAAACATTCTTAAACTTTAAAGAGAAATCGCTGTAACAGTTTTGATGAACAGCCATCATTAGTTTGAAAATAATCTCCATTCTTCTAAGAGTCTCTGCTGGATCGGCTATAGCCACAAGTAGATTTCGAAGTTCAGTGCTGATTTCACGAACAAAAAATGAATCAATATTAGAAACAATTCCAGTTTAGGAATTTTACCTGGCTCCTTTTGACGAGTTTTTAATTTCATTTTACTGTAAGAGTTGGTTTTGTTAGAAGCATTTTAATGTGATTTTCTCCATGAATATGTGGTAGAATTGCATAAATTCTCCGATTAAATGAGGTAAGCTTTACAATAAAAAATTATTGGTGGGAATAATAAAGGATTCCGAGAGTCTTAAATGACATGTATACCAGTCGCTCGTCCTCAAGGTATAAATAATTCATATGTATATTGTACGAATCATTCTGAGCATGAGTAATACTAGCGCTAGGCTGTTTATTTTATACGTTATTTTCATGCTGATTTCAAGAAACCGAGCAAAAAATTCGAATTATCCAGAATTCTGAATTAAACAAGTTCGAATTATTCAAGTTTCACTGTATTACATTTTAAGAAAGTTGTTGAGTCCGAAAAATAAAAAATAAAATACCTAATAAGAAATAAAACAATATTCTAAATCAGCGGTTCTTAAACTCTGTTCACAGATCTGTCATGTAGAATCACATATAGTATTCTTAAATTTTACATTTTTCTAAATTACAGTTAAAACTAATCTTTAATTAAATAGCTATTTTATCTTAGCGTTTTATTTCGATCCCACAATAACTTTCCGTTCAAAAGAAAAGAAAGAAAAACATCTAGCATCTGCCTTATTACTGAAAAACGGCTGTCAGATAAAGAGAATTCATTAAGATGAGTATTTCACCCTTGCTGGAAACAAATAAAAAAAAAGAATAAATATCGACTGTGTTTGGGGTTAGTGAAATTTCATTTTCCTCTCTGCGTAATTTTAAGTCTAACTTATTCGTTTCATAATAGTCTTTGAATGTACATGCTATTTGTTATGTCTTTTGAGAACATTTTCCCAAAATATGCTCCTAACGTACGAATTGGCAGTCGGATTCCTTTTTGGCGTATTTTTTAGGACTGCTGTTTTCTGGTTGCCCTGCTATTAAATTCAAAATCCTTTTATTGTTTAAGCGTAACAGACAATTTTGCGTAGATGATATCAGTCATTTTTCATATGCTTATTGTCGCCAATTGTGTGATGCCAATGTGTGAATTTTTCAGTGAGGAATTAATTGCCTCCCTCTCGCTTCACGAGACAGTCATGTGAAGACTGTTTTCTTGATAATGCGTTCAGGCACCATCCCTAGCTTTTCTGTATGAATCCTTTAAAATTTATAAGTTTTACTGCAAATAAATAATTTTCTTAAAGAGCATTTATTTTCTTAAGCGATCATAGCCTATAACTAGCGAATTCATTTTAAAAAGAACCTGGTCAACAAAACAAAAAAATACAGATCTATAGTATAAGATCCCTTGGACGTTTCTTCGAACGTCTCGTGTTTAATAATTTAATTTTCTTCTAAAACCAAAGAAAAGCCTTAAGAGTAAAATCGAACAATCTAAAAATACTGTGAGAAATGTAGTATCCTTAATTTAATACAATAAATAATGTGTAAACGAAATTGCTAGGCACATAAATAAACTTCTTTTCAGAGACGTTTCCGTCTTATTACGCAAAAATTTGTTTTATTTATGTCACCTTAGTCCGTGAATGGTTTCAAAAAATCACAATTTCGAAAGAGATCGATCCCATTTTCGAAGGTTTTACTTATACTTTTATTGGCATACAGGGTGTTTTCTTTTTAACTGACGCTATTTAAAGCTTCCTGGTCAAATTTTGATAAGCGGAATTGCTTTAAAATATATAAGGAGCTAATGAAACCAAGGGAAAAAAGATTCCAAGAAAAAAAATAGTTCCAAACACCAAAAAAGCGCTGTTCCATGTAGCATGTTATGCTCGGCCGTCGAAAATGTGTACAAAGAATGCAAGATGTGGTGCAAGAGAACGGTGGTCACATTTGAATTTGGTCGAATTCCTCGTCGGGAATGTGCATATGATGAATAAAACAAGGCATTTTTGTCCAAATTATTAATTTTGTCTGTTTCTGATGTTTTCTTTTCATGAACAGTGTCAAATTTCCCGCTATCGGGGCCGATTGGAACTATTTTTTATTTATTTATTTATTTATTGGAATCTTTTTTCCCTTGGTTTTATTAGTCCATTTATAAAATTTTGTGTCATTCTAGTAGAACGAGCTACCGGCAGCTCTAAATAGCGTCAGTAAAAAAAAAAAAAAAAAAAAAAAAACCTGTATAGATAGTGTCATTAATATTTTAAATTTTTTCTAAAATCTTTAGTATCTGCGGAAGTTGAGAAGATTTAGTAACTAAAAATTTAAAAACTGCTCTTCTAGGTATTGATATCTTTTTTGTAATTATCTAGTTTTAAATTCTGGAAACAACAAAATACAAACAAGGTAAGAGGTTTCATTTTTCACCTATTATTCTAACCATTTAAATGCAAATTTTATAGTAGAGAGTTTTTTCAATTAGGTCTTAATTACGATAGGAAAGTACACGTTTTTAAAAATGTAATGTTAAAAAAAAAAAAAAAAAAAAAAAAAAAAAAAAAAAAAAACTATTGCGATACATGCATTGTAACGAAACTAAAACATCCTATAAAATGGAGAATAAAAAAACATAAGCATAGTTGCCAACTTCCCGCTTTTTTTAATTGAAAAAACTCACTTTCAATCTGAAAATTTGTTAAATTAAAATTGAAACATACGTGGTTTCTTTAATTAAATAAAATTTCTGGTTAAAAATATATTTTGTCAATTTAAAAAAAGCGGGAGGTTAGCAAGTATGCATAAGATTATTTAGTCCTTTCATTCCCATGGTAGAATACGTTATGGAAAATCCATAGTTCAGAGAATATGTATTTACACCAGAAAATCTCAATGATAAATTTAGCATTATAGCTCTCAATGATAAATTTAGTATTTTATATAATTTAGAATTATATGGAATGTCTGTTAATAATTAAACAAGTATTTGTATTTTAATTTTCTCGTAGGAATTTGGGTCATCCGAATCAAATATAGAAATAAAAATGTCATGATGCCATTTGGACTCATTGGGAGTGAAATGGTTAAAGCTACAGCAAAATATTATATAACTTTTAATAATGCAATTAAACGTTCAAAAGTTTTCTTGGTCCATCTTTGTACATATAAAATTTGTGCAAGAAAAAACTTGGGATTGCTCTGTGTTGGATCTAAAACCTGAATTATCTCAGAAATATTCTTTTGTAATTATCTATGTAAAATGATTTGCAGCCGACCTTAGCCCTTTAATAAAAGGAGAAGTTTTTTCTCTCGTTTAACTTTTACTATTAAATATTTTGAAAAACATTCTGATATATTGTTGATGTTATGAACTTCTTTCCGTAGAAATTTAAGTAGTTTACTGTCAGGTTTTGACGGCCACTATTTATTGTGTAAAAATACCATGAGAAAATTTGAAATTTTGAAAGTTCTACTACTCAAAGTAAAGCATATTAAAAATGTATCATGATAAGTTACTAAGAAATGTAAAAAACATAAAATAACTTGTAAATTTTAGTATATTCAATATTTAATAATATTTAAAAGTTGATAATATATTTTAAATTGAACATGAACTCTCTATTTATCGTCTCGATTATTTGGAAAGTAACGTTACGTTTTTATTGAAAATTTTTAATGATTATCATAAAATAAATAGCTAAATATATACAGTAAGAAATTAAAACATAGTTTAAAATAAAATTTTTGAATGTTGAAAGTTTAAAAGAAGTTTAGATTGCAATGGAAAAATTACTTTGTAATGTTAGTATCAGAGAATTGCATTTTTTGAAGGTTCTACAACTTAAAGTGTAATATATTAACGCATGGCAAGTTCATAATGAAAACAAGTCATTGAGACCATTGTAATACTTACCCATCATCGATATGCATAATATAAAATATGAAAATAATACATGTGTAAATTATTAAAATGCATTGCAATTCCAAAACAAAATTTAAACGTATATTTAAATATTTTTAATGTATATACAGTAATGCTATAATAATAACTATTCATGTAGTACCAAATTGCGTAAAAAACATTCTTATTGCTCCAAAAATAATCAGCATATTAACTAACCGTTTTGTGCGTCGGATTAAATGTCTTATTTCAAATTAAAATATATCATTGGATTGAAATTTGAATGAAATACAGGATCAAGAAAAATCGAAAAGAACGTGGAAAACAAGATTATAAATATCTCGACAACAACTAATGATCCGATCGACTTCGTTCTTTATGCAAAATTTGTGTTATTTTATGGGCTTTTATGAACACTCCTTAAAATGCGAGGACGCGCGCAGGGCCTAAAAGACCCTGTGTGCGTATGGTTTATACAATTGTAACCACTAATATTTTAAAAGTAATCATCAACATATTTTATCACAAAACTTAGAAGAATTGTATCCGTCTAAATAAAGTGACTATTATAATTTGATTTTATTGGTAACAAAGTTAAAACCATCCATACTCTGGTAAGAGCGCGTTCTCCCGGGTTAAACTTAAAAAAAAAATTATGTACCTTTTATCAGAACAAATTTCTCGTGAGCCCTAGAAAAACAGTTCTGATAATCGAGGTTTCTGATGTTAATCAGGCTTCGCCCCATTCTTACATAATAAGTACATACAAAATTTCAAGTCTCTAGTTCAAATTTTTTGGGAAATAGTGTTTATAGACACACAGACAGACAGGCACGCAGACGGGCGGGCGGCTTTTTCTAAAAATATGTTTTTCGGAATCTCCAATATCTGAAACGTGTAAATCCGCCAAAAAAAATTTTCGATTTTCAAAACGATTGCAAGATTTACCCTTACTACGTATGATGGGTAAGTAATACAAATTTCATAGTTATTTTCTAATTTCTGGCTTTGGTATCTTCATATGTTACATGTTTTATATTCGAATTTAATTTCGCAAAAAAAATTAATCCACTGTAGAAAAACATTATTTCAAGTTACATTCTAAAAGCAAATAATCTTAACGATCATTTACGAGAAGGATAAGCTATAAGCATTTATAATAGTCATTCTGCGATACTTGCCAGATAAGTTCATTTCTAAAATTAGCATTTTAAATCGATCATTTCGATTTACAATTTTCTGTGAGTAATCTATTATTTGCAACTAGGTTCTGCAATTAACCTTTTACGAAATATCAAATCAATATGTGATAATTAACATAATGAATGAAGCTTTATATTCTTTTTTTGTGCACGCTGGAAATGTATAAAAGCTATATTGAGAAATAAAAATCTTTGGAACTTATTTTTTTATGTTCAGAGATTAAAGGTTTATTCGCAAAGTTATGTACAATGTATATATATACAATGGTGACCAAAATTGTGGACACTTTTAGGTAGCTTTCATTACAAAAAGTAAAAAAACTACCTATTGCAGCCGTTCGGGGATAGACCATCAATAAATTTTGGTATATTTATGTCGATCATGACCCCTAGATCTCAAAACCACCCTCCGTTGAAATGTTGACTTACATATATATATACTATATATGTAATAAAAGAAAAAAAAAATTGCACGATTTTGCCCTCTCTGAGCTTTTAATTCTAACTTTATGGAACATATTTTTAATCTTAGTTTTGTAATGTATTAATATTTTTACAGCTAAAGTTTTTTTTTTATTTAACTTAGTAATAATATATTGCTTGTTTCTCAAAAAGATCGGGAAACGATTTCGAAATCTTCTTTCAATATAGAGTCTATTTTTCCTTTCTGGAATAATTATCGAGACTTTAATTTTATTTTTTACTAGCTGACCCGCCCGGCGTTGCTCGGGTCCGTATCAACAATATTAAACGAACTTGAAATTTGTATGATTTTATCATTAACTGGAAGCATGCAAAAATGCATTGTCTGAAATACGTCGCAGTTGACTTTGTGAAAAATCTGTTTTAAAAACAACAACTAATATTAAGCTCTAAAAATATTTAAAATGAGCAATGAGAAACACGGGAGGGAACATGTATCCAACGACTGCGTTAGTTTCGTGTTAAAGTGTTGATATTTACCCGTAAAAATCACTGTTAAATCACGTAACTAATTATTTTTTTTTCGCATAGAAATCCCAAGTGAGATATTTTGAATTTCAAACTAATTATATCACTCTTAAATCCGACTATACCGTGAATGAAATCGATACGCGATGATAAAAGATTGGTATATAGTATTATAATTTCAGTACCATTCAACAAAAGTGTATATTTTTAATCAAAGCATGTGTAATGTTGATTCTGTGGACAAATTCCTAACCGTATACTTTTGTACCGTAACTATAATCTGTCTGTAACCTAACTGCGACTTAACAGTACCCTACCGTAACTTAAATATAACACAAATGTAACCTAGCCGTCATTGGAAATATCAATATAGAAGCATCATTTAAAATTTTGCTTGAAAAGTTAACATTCTTTCGTTAATGTCTAAAAATCGTCTGCACTCTGAAATCTAGATTTTAGACTAATATTTGTTATTTAAGTTTTCGCGCATGATTTTAAAAGAATGTTTTCATAAATATATTTTATATATTGACATAGAGTTATTAATATGTTGTTAAATCATAAACATTTTTTCATCTACGTTATAAAGTATTAAAAAGATCTGAAAAAAAAAAAAAGAAAACTTTTAGTATCACAATTTTTAGTTCAAATCAAATGTTTTCAATACTTTATTTAATTTTATTTTGAAATTTAATTATTTCGAATTTATCAATTTCAATTATTTTAAAAGCAAACATTTTTTTAAAATAAACAATAGAATAGAAAAAATACCATTTTAAAAAATTACTATTTCTTCGTAGAATATGCTTCAGCTGTAATTCATTTCTTTCATTCGTCTTATTAATACAAAATCCCTTCCACATGCTTTTGTTTGGGACATTAAAATTTGAGCGATAAATGGTTTAATATTGCAACCCTTTTTTCGGTTTACTTCACCACCACCTATCTTTTTCCTCCATGGTTTACAACCGCTGTGATAAAAAATCATCATTTAAACTGACAGTTTGTCAGTCTATGAATTTTAAAGGTCTGTTCCAGCTTTTTTAATTATTTATGCGAAATTTTTATGCAACCAACCAACCATAACTAAATGAAGCGGAAAAAAGAAGAAAAAAGGCGATTTTTTATGAGAGTGATCTTTGGAATTTAATTAATTACTCAGTTAATAAATAGAATTTCGAAATTCTGAAGCTCAGGTGCATCAGGAGAGATTTGGGGCTACTCTCAAAAAAATTTTGAGCCTCGTACATGCAGCAGATTTTGCTAGCCATCGCAGACACACACACACACACACAGACAGAGCGTTTTGTTCTTTTATAAATATAGATTAAGATCGTCTGCCGGTGTGTTCTTGCGCGGATGTGAACAGGTTATTCTATTCCGCAACAGTATTAAGATCTTACGGGAGGTCACGCCACCGTCTGCCAATAGGAGATGGTGATGACTGACGTCATAGCATTGAAGTTAATCCTAATTGGATCTTTAATTTACTGACGTGGACTGAGGAGGGACTAGTTTTTTCCTGGAGTCTCGGAAATTCATTCTAGGTTTGAAGAGCGTGAGAATGCAGCTGCTTTTTAAACTACTAAGACGTCCGTTTCATTTTTCCGATAAATTGGAATATCAAATGATGTAGCTTGAATCACGAAGGTCGTAATATTCGATGTGTGCAAGGCTGATTGCTGGAATAACTTCACTTCTTTTATGAGTTCTAATAAATATAAATTCAAAGATTGATTGATTTAACTTTTTTACGGGGAAATACCCAGAGACACCAATCCATTGCTTGGTAACTTAGACTTACGGCTGCTTAACCCGCTGTTAGTTCTTAAGGAAATGGACGTATTGTACCGCTGAGATGGTGTTCAACGAAAATTGATGCTTTTAGATGGAATACCGCCCTTTTTCGTCACATATATATAGATATATCCATATATCTATATATATATATATATATATATATATGTTACAGGCCAAACCCGATTTTAGGCCAAACTAGTTTATCCTAACGCCCATCGGATAGACTAGTTTTTCCTAGGCCAAACCGGTCTATCCTAACGCCCATCGGATAAACTAGTTTTTCCTAGGCAAAACTAATCTATCCTAAGGCCCACAGGATAATCTAGTTTTTCCTAGGCCAAACTAGTTTGACCTAACTCTTATAGGATAAACTAGTTTAGCCTGCTGTTAATTGGTCTGAACTAGTTTCTCCTAGGTCGATCTAGTTTGTCCTAGGCCATTTCAATTTGGCGTGATTTTATTGAATTCATTGGCGCCACAGCGCCAGCATTCTAGTTTGTCCTAGGCTGATTTAGTTTATCCTAGGCCAATTTAATTTTACGTGTTTTTAGCTCGCAAGCGTCAAAGCCTGAGAAATAATGGGCTCGCAAGTTCTGTATCTATGCATGTACGTACGTATGTACGTGCGTATGTACGTTACACGATAACTTGTGATAGAAATATCCGATTTGCTTCAAATTTTCGATGAACGTTCTTTGATATAAGGTACTTTTCTGATTAATTTTGGGAATTCATTGGATAAGAATAAAGGGGAGCGAACGGGAGGGTAGTCCCCCACCGTTAATTTAGAGAAATGGATTTTTGATGCAGAATTATCAGTTTTCATTTAAAATTTTAGATATAGGATCATTCTGACTAGGCGCCTCCATGATTAGTTGTGGATGTTTATTGTTTAAGTATAAAAAAAGGCAATGATGGTTACCCCCCCCCCCCCCCCATAATTTGCATAAATGGTTTTTGACGCAGAATTTACGGATATGCTTCACATTTGTATATAGGTTCTTTCTGATAAGGCAATTCCCTGAATAGTTTTGGGGGTTTAATGGTTAAGTATAAAGGGAAAAATGAACGATTACCCCCTTACATAGAAAAAACTAGTTTATCCTATGGGCATTTAGATAAACAAGTTTGGTGTAGAAAAACTAATTTATCCAATTGGCATAAGGATAAAATAGTTTGGCCGAGGCTAACCTAATTTAGCTCGAAAACGGGTTTGGCCAGTAAAAAACATATCTTTCACTAGAAAAAGTATAAATGTGTGTCAAGAGTCATTGCTTATAACACCAATACAGAAATTTAACATGTTCACCTTAGAGACATGATGCATGGACATGGTGTTTGCTTATTCAAGCAAATTATTATTATTTACTTTAATGTTATTTACTTTTCAGGCACTGTCTGTACAAAAATCAGTAAAAAAAGACTCAATCCGGCTCGATCTGGCCCTACCCAATTACTGCAAAAAAATTCAGGTTTTACTTCACATACAATTAAGATTCCTTTAAAAAATACTGCTTATATACTTATTGGATAAATTTACAATGCATTTTAAAATTATGTTGTGTTCACAGAATGGAAAATACACAATGTATTAACGATTATCTAGATTCTTAGAGTTTCAATATTCAAATACGGATTCATTAAATAATCAATGTAGTTTAGAACAAAAGAAAAAATATGAGAGTTATAAGCATCATAACTTTTGAATCCGTTCAGTAAAAAGTAGATTTGTGAATATATTTCTCTGTCATTCCTTAAGGCTTTTCTCAAATCCTAAAAAGCTACATCCTAACACATTTATGAACTACTTCCTTTTCGGAAATGCATAAGGTTAACAGATTCAGATAATATATAATCGAATGGCGTAAACCATTTTTTCATAAAAGCGATGTATCTTTGAGAAAATAATAAAGCTACGTTTTGAATCGAATTTCCGGTTACGACTTCACGAAAAAAAAATTTGACGCCGTGACAAGAATAGCTTATATGTCGACAGGTAATTAATTTCTCAAAAATGGAAAACGCTGCTCGATTGCAAATTATGTTCAGCTTCATTCTGGCTCGAATATGCAACAACAACAACAACAACAACAATAATAATAATAATAATAATAATAATAATAATAATAATAATAATAATAATAATAATAATAATAATAATAATAAATGCAAGTCAGATCTCAGTTGGCACAAGTGTGCAGAAAAAAAAGCAAACACCATGTCCAATGCATCATGTCTCTAAGGTGAACATGTTAAATTTCTGTATTGGTGTTATAAGCAATGACTCTTGACACACATTTATACTTTTTCTAGTGAAAGATATGTTTTTTACTGGCCAGACCCGTTTTCGAGCTAAATTAGATTAGCCTCGGCCAAACTATTTTATCCTTATGCCAATTGGATAAACTAGTTTTTTCTACACCAAACTTGTTTATCTAAATGCCCGTAGAATAAACTAGTTTTTTCTATGTAAGAGATGTAATTTTTCCCTTCATACTTAACCATTAATCCCCAAAACTATTCAGGGAATCGCCTTATCAGAAAGAATCTATATACAAATGTGAAGCAAATCCGTAAATTCTGTATCAAAAACCATTTATCTAAATTATGGGGAGGGGTTAACCTACATTGCCCTTTTTTGCACTTAAACAATAATCATCCACAACTAATCATGGAGGACCCTTGTCAGAATGATCCTATATCTAAAATTTTAAATGAAAACTGATAATTCTGCATCAAAAATCCATTTCTCTAAATTAACGGTGGGAGACTACCCTCTCGTTCTCTCCCCTTTATTCTTATCTAATGAATCCCCAAAATTAATCAGAAAAGTACCTTATATCAATGAACGTGCATCCAAAATTTGAAGCAAATCGGATATTTCTATCACGAGTTATCGCGTTACGTACATACGCACGTACATACGTACGTACATTCGCACATACATACGTACATTCATACATACAGAATCTGCGAGCCCATTATTTCTCAGGCTTTAGGCCTGCGAGCTAAAAACACGTAAAGTTAAATTGGCCTAGGATAAACTAGATCAGCCTAGGACAAACTAGAATGTTGGCGCTGTGGCGGTCATTGAATTCAATAAAATCACGCCAAATTGAATTGGCCTAGGATAAACTAGATCGGCCTAGGAGAAACTAGTTCAGACCAATAAACAGCAGGCTAAACTAGTTTATCCTATAAGAGTTAGGCCAAACTAGTTTGGCCTAGGAAAATCTAGTTTGTCCTATGGGCCTTGGGATAGACTAGTTTAGCCTAGGAAAAACTAGTTTATCCGATGGGCCTTAGGATAGACCGGTTTGGCCTAGGAAAAACTAGTTTATCCGATGGACGTTAGGATACACCGGTTTGGCCTAGGAAAAACTAGTCTATCCGATGGGCGTTAGGATAAACTAGTTTGGCCTAGGCCAATCTAGTTTGGCCTAAAATCGGGTTTGGCCTGTAACATATATATAAATAGATAGATAGATAGATAGATATAGATATGAAATTTATCATGCTGTAACTCTCGAATTTATGAAGCAATTTGGATGAAATTTTTTATGTGCACAATAGGAGTACTAATGTCGCGACCGAGTTTGTTGGCCAGCTTCCTCCACCATCTTGTTTCAAAACGGTGGCCATTTGATTCTTTTGAAATTTTTATGTTTTTTAATTTTGTAGACTTGTAAAAAGGTTCCGTTTCACAAACTACAAACACTTATATATCCTTTTAAACAGAATGTTAGAAATATCAAAAAACATTTTAAACAGTTACACTATGTAAGTTAACAACATAGAACTTTTTAAAGAAAAAGTTAGAAAACATAAAAATTTTCATAAATGTCAGCAAATTCACAAATGATTATAACCCTCTAAAAGAATATTTCCAGATTATTTTGTTGTACTACAGAAAACCTATGCTCAAATTACATAATCTAAATGAAAACAATGCACAATAAATTTATGTTATACTTTTGTTGTAGATTTTTGAAATTCTCTTATTATCCCCAAACGGATTTATTTTAAATATAATTTTTTTAATCGTTTTCTTTATAAATATTTAAAAAATATTAAAAAAAGGGCATTCTTCACCCATTTCCTCTTTCCTTTAAATTGAGATCTCACACATTTAAAAAATGACATTTTCAATAAAGATTTCCACGTGCCGCTCATAATATATAGGCCAGGCTACATATTTTATTTCTTTAGAAACGTTTTGAATGTTTCTTATTCCATCGCGACACACTTCCGGTTTTAACTGCATACACTGAAAAGAAAAATCCCGATATCTATACATAGCATTTCTCTTACCAACTTGATAAAAATTCCCCTTCCCAGATCCTGAGATGATCCTGAAACTGAAGACATAAATAAAAGTGAAACTTATGTCTTGTAGAAATGTCTGTCCGCAAGACGTTCTTTATGATCGTCTCTTCCAACTTTCAAGGAAGTCAAACCCCGCTTTATTGTTATACTTTCCATAAAGCTACGAATAAAATATTTTGGGGTGTATCAGCTTTATGTAAAACAGTTTCAGAACATCGTCGTTATCCAAAGTAGCTAATGTTCCCGCAACAGAAGAAACTGACTGAAGATAATATAATAGAACGTTATTTTAAAAAAATCTGAATTTTCATTATTAAAAATTATTCAAAAAATTATTTTTCCTATTTTTTTCACAAAAC